>JAKCOX010000008.1:4899178-5629178 GCA_022605575.1 Laterallus jamaicensis coturniculus
AACCACCTGTTAACAACAACAGACAAAAATACTTTTTGATGCTTGCTCTTCAAAGTTTCGACAGATAAACTTTGGGAATTTTCATTTGAAAGTGAGGAAAAATACACCTGTGTACTGAATTCTTATGCTTGGCAAGTAATAAAGAACTGGGTGACACTTCTGGTTGCCTTACGTGGATCAATTTAGAAGTATCAGCATTCTAATATATATAAAATGAGATTATAAATATTATCATGACAATAATAATGAAAAGAATTAGGACTGGCATTACTGATTTCTTTTTGTATTTATTTTAGGGTTTGCTGAGAGCCGTCCATCATGAAGGCATACAGGTGCTGTCGCTCACTGAATTTCCATATGGTGAAAAAGAGATGCCACCCCTTAAGCAAGGACCAGAATCCTGGCTTGAGGAAAGGAAAGCTTTCCTAAACACCATTTCGTCTCTGAAAGACCTAATTGCAAAAATGCAACTTCACAGAGAAGCGGAGGTATAAATAATGCCAGAAGATTCTATCTAAATTTTTTTTAAAATCATGATAGCCTTATAAGACATATTTGCAGTTTGGGTTTAAATGCTCTAAATACACTGCTGCAAGACAAAGACTTTGAAAATATGCAGGAAAAATGTGTGTCACACTTTCTTTTCCTTAAATTACAGCTTGCGTTTGCTGTTCTGTGTGTTGGTAGCTTTTGGCTGTGTAGATCCACCTTTTAGAAATCATTCTCTTTTGAAAGCATGTTTCCAGTAGTGGTTACAGTAGATTTTTTTTTTTTAAATGTTTACTGGTCTAATAGAACTTGAATGCTGTTAAAAAGATACTGTAGTGAGAGAAAAGAGGGAGAAAGATTGTTTAAAATGTAACTCAATATTAATCAGTGATCTGTTGAAGCTTAACTTGGACTTGCCTGTCTAACACTCCCCAGTTAGGCTTTTGGATATAAGTAGGTAGTTTCTGTTACTTCTGTGTTTATAAATATCTTAATGTTTATAAATTAAATTGTTTTAAATGTCAATGTTTATAAATATCTTAAGTATGGGGTGCAGGGGGAATTGGCCTGTCCCTTTTCTTTGGTCTGTGGAGACAGGACAAGGGGCAATGGCTGCAAATTGGAGCACAGGAAGTTCCGCACCAACATGCGGAAGAACTTTTTCACAGTGAGGGTGACAGAGCACTGGAATAGGCTGCCCAGGGAGGTGGTGGAGTCTCCTTCTCTGGAGATATTCAAGACACATCTGGACGCCTATCTGTGCAGTATGAGCTAGGGAGCTGCTTTGGCAGGGGGGTTGGACCCGATGACCTCTCGAGGTCCCTTCCAACCCCTACAACTCTGTGATTCTGTGTTCCCTTCAGCGTGCAAAGTGTGGGGCTGAACTTTTGAGCATTAGAAAATTAAATCATCTTCATACACGATACCTGTACACTACCAGGAAGCTCTGTGAGAGTCTTGGAATATATATGTCATAGCATTAAAATTCAACCAGTAACATGAATAAAAACTGCATGGGGCTAAATTTTCATTTACAAAAAGCTAAACTGCTTCCATCTGAAACACAGATAAAAGTTTCCCACTTGTGCATGCAGAAGAAATCATGATGTGTACAATAAATCTGCCCATTTGTAGGAATGAATGTTACGTAGCTACCGAGTAAGAAAAGCTCAATATTCCACTGAAAGCCTACACTTTACATAAAATTATAATGACCATTCTTAGTGTAATCTTTGAATTCTGCTGTTTAAATTGTTTTTTTACCACTGTAGATTTATGCAAGTACTGAATCTCCTGAAGGCGTCTCAGACTGGCGAGGAGAACTTCTGAATGCGATTCAGCAGCTTTTTGTTAGAGAACAGAATGTTCTACTTGCTG
Organism: Laterallus jamaicensis coturniculus; assembly: GCA_022605575.1. Lineage (NCBI taxonomy): Eukaryota > Metazoa > Chordata > Aves > Gruiformes > Rallidae > Laterallus > Laterallus jamaicensis. The sequence goes on from JAKCOX010000008.1 coordinate 4,901,045, forward strand.
CATTTCAAACTGAACTTGCAGAACTGGGCACAAGAGATGCGGTGACATTGATGAGTCAGTTAGAGCACAGACTACAGGAACAGGTAATGTGAAACATACTTCAGTCAAAGTGTGTTTGTCTACATTAGGTTTTAATTGTGAATGTATAAATCCATTTAAAAATAAGTGTATTAATAGTAGGTTTGACAGTCTAAGGGTGAAAACAGAGAAAAACTTGTAGGAAGAAGAACAGAAAGATTTTTGGGTGCACAAACTATAAAACCCCACAGCCTTCAGAGATGAATTTGAATTAAACACAGTTGTTCAGAGCTTGAATTCATAATATTAATTAGAATTATGTTACACTGTCTAAGAGAAAAGGTAGCTTATATATATGAAACAAGGTTTAAGAAGAGCAAGTGATAAGGCTGCGGTGGGACAGAGAGAGGTCAGGTATCTCCTCTGGAACATAGGGATTAGTGAGGAAAATAAAAATTTGCCATAAAACTGAGCTCTTTTGAATTTGTAATTTTGATGCCTAGTAGAGAAATTAAAAAAATAACAAGCAGTTCTTCCCAGTTTTATAATATTAACTTAGTTATGAGTTAAATGCTTTTAAATATATATGCACTATGAATGTATAAATAAATGCCACAGGTATTAATGATGAAATCCATATTTTAATAGAAATTAAAATACTTTTAAATATGTTTTGGATGTTAATAGGATACTAACCAGAGAGCAGCAATAGACTGGCTTCAGAATGCAGACAGAAGAAGTTTGTTGATGGAGGTTCAAGTATTACATGCTCAGATGAACAGTAAGAAGAATAATCCAAAGAGAGAACAAGATGTTGATTCAAAAAGCCAAGGTGACTTCTGTGGTAACACACATCTGTTTCTGAATGCTTTCATGACAGTGCTCATAACGTTGTAGGTGAAAGAATGTGGACATTCATAGCTCTCTGATTCTGATACTCATGTTCTGAGTTCTTTTTCAATCTTACTGGACTAATTTTTAAAAAACTAAGATTGACAGGTGGTGGAGCCACCATCCCTGGAGGTATTTAAAAGGCGTGTAGGTGAAGTGCTTAAGGACATGATCTGAAGGTGGACTAGACAGGATTAGGCTGTGGTTGGATGCTATGATCTTAAGGGTCAATCCCAACCCAGGTGACTCTGTGATTCTATGATTCTTGTGACTTGTATTAAATTGAAACTACTACAAAGTTATTTCAGTTGCTGTAAAAATTGCACTTGTATTTTAAGGTTTTTTTCCTGTTTATGCGCTTCGGTGTTTAGGTTCAGCAGTAATAAGTTGGATAGTCAGTCATAATGAGTAAAGTAAGAAGCAATTAGAACAAGCAACAGATAGTTTGGAGAACAGGTATACTTTAAAAATTAAGGAAGTGTTTATTGACAGTGTTTTGTCCCCAAAATTTGATTGCAAATACATATTCATACTTAACTTCAGTTATGTCAGTCATAATCCAAATGATACATATTAATATGGTTACACAGGTAGCCTTTAAAGTGTAAGAGTTGAAGTGGTGTTTTGGGAAGTATTCTGGGATAAAAGGCACAGTTTTGTTCTCACACCACTGTTGAAAGAATATATTGTTTTACGGTGTCACCCTTAGTGATAGCCTTGTGGTCATTCCTTGTGCTGGGGGAAGCTTTAGCCCAGGAGACAGTGTTGGTTGTTTGCCAGGTAATCTCTGTATTAATGGTACTCTCATCAGAAATGCTGGAGTATAATATGCAGCAGAAGCAGTCACAGATACTGGAGATGCAAGTGGAGCTCCGGAGTGTGAAGGACAGAGCAGCTGAGCTTCAGGAACAGCTGAATTCAGAGAGAATGACGGGTGCTGAGCTGAAGAATGAACTCGCACAAGCCAAACTAGAGCTTGAAACAACTCTTAAAGCACAGCACAAGCACTTCAAGGACCTAGAAGCCATCAGGTGCGGCTTTCAGGGCCAGCCTTTCTGTGATGATAGTGAAGATGATCTTCTCTGTGTTGTCTCAAATCATAATGTTAATTTTGATAAGGAACTTGATCTCATGAAATGTAAATGCCTCTCAGTTTTTTCCAAAAAACATATTTGAGAAAAACTGAACATGTTCTATTTGACAAAAAATTCAATGCCGCAGATTTAGAAAATCAAATTCATAGTTTAATGACTTGGTAGAATTTTGCAGATTACCTTATAGCCTATATAGGCCATCAGGAGTAAGATTCTTTTGAAAATCGATGGGAAAATTATTTGCAAAAAATAAAAACAAGTCAGGGCATAAACTTTTAAGTTATTGTTATAAATTATTATTATTCTCCCCCGGGATGGATTTTTTTTTCTTTGAGGCACATGGCAGCAAGCTACATTTCCCCTGTTGTCTTTCAGATTTTAGCCAGTGACTGTATTAAGTTGAACACAAGGTGCCTCTGAGCCACCAATGAATGAAAAACAGCAGCTACAAAGTTATCAGGATGGACTCTGTCATTTTTGAGCTATGCAGATCTTCTTAAATTTATTTTTTAGTTAGGGTAGTTTTTTGAATAGGCTTTTCACTGTTACTCTCTTGCATGAGCAGTGTTTTCAGTGTACAAGGTGGAATAAATACCACATAACTGATGTTACTGTGATATGATTAGAGCTGTTGTCTAATCTGAAGGTTGCCCATTTCTCTTTCTAGGACTGAAGTTAAAGAAAAAGCAGCAGAGCTAGACATTCTCAAGGATACAATGGCCAGCGAACAGAAAAAATCAAGAGATCTACAGTGGGCGTTGGAAAAGGAAAAAGCTAAAATGGAACGCAGCGAGGAAAGAGGAAGAGAAGAGCTCGAGGTATTATTCCTTAATCCCAGTGCCCTGGAATATCAGGGAGCATGCAAATACTCTTTTGGTTAAGAGTTCATCTCAGCCTACTCTTTTGTCCAATGTGTGCTCCATGTTCTGTCTTCAACTGCAGCATGACATCATCTAGAGGTAAAGAAAGATGTATAGAAGCTGTGTGGCAAAGAAAGAAAAAGGCCTGATGCAAATTCCATTTAAATCAATATGAATTTTACAACTGCGCTTGTCAGGTCCGAGATGGAAAGATTCTGTTTTGTATAATAGCCCTCAGATGCTCAAGGGGACAGGACACTGCTGACATGGCAGCGTTATGGTTGCTAACAGCTAGTGCCCATATCCAAACTCATTAGAGATAGTATTTAAGAATATTCTTTATGGAGTTCTGTTGTTTGTCTCCACTGTGAGTGTCAGCAGTTTTGCCAAACTGGGGAGTTCAGTTTAGGAGAAAAGTGCATCACCATCACCTCTGGTACCTCTGCGGTCCCTGACGTCGCGAGGCAGAGAGTGGGAATCCTGCTGCAAGTATTGAGACCATAAAAATCAAATCACTTTAACAGCATAGATTTGTTTACATCTTGAAATCTTAGCTTGTAAATCACCATCACAGTTTTAGAAGGTAAAAACTGCTTTAGCTGCAACTTGAGAACTACGACTGTTTGAATCCCATGCAAAAGGGTGTTGCAAATATTCTTCTTTTATGAGATGACCTGATTTTAGAATACAGACACCTGTACTGTATTCTTGTGACTGCAGCATTCAGAGTATTGTGACATTAATTGTAACCAGCAAAACATGTTAAAGGCACTGTGTGTACAGGTAGCATATAGGCAATTTGTAGGAGATAATGGGAAGTTTATGCAAATGACTTTAATCAGTTCTTCTGTTGTCTTATGGAAGGATTTAAAATTTTCACTCGAAGATGAAAAACAGAAGAACTTACAGTTAACTGAACTTTTGGAGCAAGAGAAACAGCTGTCAACTAATCTGCAACAGAAAATTGAATCCCAAGAAGCACTCAGTGCTGCCCAGCTGTCACATGAACAAGGGCGTAATTCTGAGCTGCAGGTGCTTCTTGAATCAGAGAAGGTTCGAGCTCTTGAAATAAGCAGTGCCCTAGAAAGGGAAAGAGAGCTATGTGCTCAGCTTCAAAGTGCTGAAGATAAGGGGCAAGCTGGAACAGCTAATCCATCTGAGGAATTACTTAAAGAGCTACAGAAACAAATGGATGAAAAGCATGACCGTGTGGTGGAGTTAGTAAGTGAGATGGAGAAGTATAAACTGGAATCTGTGCAAGTGAGGCAGCAAATGGAAAAAGAAAGGCAGATCCAGAGGAAAGCATTGCAAGCAGAGCAAGATGCTAACATAGTAGCACAGAAGAAACTCCACGAACTGGAGTCCAAAGTAGAAGACCTTCAGTGGCAACTTGGGGAAAAGAAGCAAGAAGTTAATAAATTAGGGAGTGAAACAAAGAAGTTGCAGGAAATAATCCAAGAACTACAGAAAAAAGAGCAGGAGAATGAAGGAAGAAAGGAAGCCCAGAGGACACCAGGCTACAACCCAGATGAGGTACAGTAGGACTGGGAGCAATGTGTAATACTGAACTGTGCAATTTGTTTTTTAATTCTTCTGTTTAATTAGCATTGTGTGTCACTGTGCCTTTACTCAATCTATAAAATAGCCTGCAGATTACAAAACACAGGCATTAGGGAAAGGGAAAGCAGTCCAATTTTCCTACCTAAAACTGCTCTCTCACATCCTCTGAGAATGAAGCTGTAAAGCTGTATAGGCAGGAGCATGAGCAGGAGAAATTATTCTGAATGGATATGCACACTTTGTGTCTCAGTATAGAATATTCCCTGCACCCAGGCACAGGAGTGAACTATTCCTACTCAGGAATGCTCCACTGCTCTTACAGTTCATAAACCACAAGTGGTCTTTGAAATATTTCAAAGTGATCTCCCACCACTTCAATAATTGAGTCAGTAATCAAACAAGCACATGCATTAATATGTATCTGTTTGCAAACAAAATACAAGGAAGACATAAAGGTAAAAAATTTATTTCAGAATTTAGTCTAATTTTTAGCTGGAAGTTGGAACCATTGTTGCCTGTAAATTTTTCTCACTTCATAAAAGGCTTGGAAGGTTTTAAAATAATTGTTAAACTATTTTTAAAACTCTGTAGAAACTTCCCTGTAAGAAATAAGTGTTGCTGAGCAGGTGGTCTGTGAATAGTGTCAGAGAGGGTTGACAGGAGACTTTCCTCTTTGCTGACCATGTTTTTGCCCATCCTGCCATTAATCCATGTGTTCTGGCAGATGTCTATGGAGACAGGAAGGAAATTTTTTTCCTCACTTAATCTGGTTACTGCTTCAAATCTTCTGAAGCATTGGAAGCTGCCCATAGCTGGAGGCGTGATGTTGGGCATGTTGATAACCATGGCAGTGTCAGCCTTCCTGCCATGCTCAGCCAGTGCACCTCTGCTCAGAGGCAACTGTTGACACTGTGGTCAACGAAGAGCCTTCCCTTGGATCTTGTTGGCAGTGGCTGTTGGGGCATTTTCCCTTCCTTGGCAGCAAAGACTATGCTCTGTTCTCCAGGATCTGCCTGGAGTTTGCAATCATGAATCTCCTGGGGCTTCCTGTGACATTTGCAATGCTCTGCTTTTTTTTCTCATGGGTATCACACTATGGTCAGATACTTGAAGGTTCTTCCATGACCAGTGTCGGGGGCTGTTAGCAAGGGCCAGGAGTCCATGTTGAGGGGATTGCTTCACTCGTGACAGCATCAGTGGTATGGGGATGCCTGTGGCCTACCTCATGGCCATGGTGGGTTGTTCCAGTCCTGTTCCTTTGGCTATGAATTGGTCACCAAAACACTTGGGCACAGTTGCCCAAATATGATGTGCAACTGCTGGTGGAAGAAACAGAAAAACTGGGTGGCTGCTTCTTGGCTGACTTTGTTCAAAGGATTCATGCTGCAGCTGTATGATTGCTAGGCCTTGGTCAAGAGGTATCACACTCTGCCATTCACAAATAACAGCTTAGTGGTACGCTACGGCCGCAGTCTGGTCACATTATGCTGCTTTCTCTGTCAGAGTTATGTTCCTCAGTTTCCCAGTGTGTTTCAAAGTCAAATTTCTGGTTTAAAGCACTGTGCCATGTGCATATTTATACATATATAGACTCACACACATATGTATACATATATTAAAAAAATTAACCTAAAAATAACCTGTTTATATACAGACTACCTGGGATACACCCAATGAGAGAACAAGAAATTGGGTTCTCCAGCAAAAAATGGAAGGAGCTGAGATGAATGAATCAACCAACCCCACACTGACTGGAGAAGGAGATTTCTCTGCTGCTACTGAAATTCTGGAAGTTGTCAGACAAAAGCTGCAAAACACCTCTCCGAAGCTGAAGCAGTTGGCTCAGAAAGCTGCTAGCAGGTTAGGCCAGTCTTCAGCTGCTTGGTTTTGTTAATAGCAACCAGCAAGCTACGTTGTTAATCTTTAATCTAGGTTTAAAATCACTGGGTTTAAATCAGACTGTGGGTCTAATTGATTTTAGGGATCTTCTAGTTTTGTGTGCCATTGCTTGAGATACGCTGATGTAAGACAGGATCACAGACTATCAAGTACTGCTCTGAATCTTGTGTGTTTAATACAGCTTGTTATAAGTCACAGCAAAATTGTCTTTTTTCTCTGCAAAATGGTGAGTTTATTGGGGTATAGTGTAGGTAGAAGATGATTTTTAAGCAGTGTAATAATTAAATCCCCTGTGTAATGGATGACAATAAGGATTATTGCTATGGATCATCTCCCTCGCTTCCTCTAGGAAGAAACTAATACTTTATAGTCAAATGATTCTTACTTTATTAGGTTAATATCTTCTTAAGGAATCTCCCCCCAAAAAACTCCAAAAAACCAACCGACCAAAAAAAAAAAACAAACAACAAACCACACCAAAAAAACCCTGAAGCCCAACACCACCAAACTCCATCATGGGACCAGGTTCATGGGAGGTTTGAGTCTTCTTATTTTGCTGTGATGGTGACTTAATATTTTTGGGCAAAACAATGGATGACATCTTGGAAATACCCTGAGATTTTGCTCACACGGATTTACCAGGTTTGTGGGAGCCAGAGCCACATTTCTAAAAGTGCTTCACATAAAACATCCTTTTCTCAAAATCTCTGCCAGCTGTTCAATGCAAATTCTTTCTAAATGGAGCCAGTTTAATTTAGAGTCACTGAGCAGTCATGAAAACGTTGCTGTGTCTCCAGTAACTCTGCTGAAGTGATTTACTCAAGTCCCAGTGTGTATGGATCAGTGGAGGGTCCCGTCAGTGCGGCTCAGAGTGTCAGACTGTATCTGCTGCTGAAACGGTCTCTTTTGTTTCAGACTGCAGTTTGAAGCAGCAGATGACCAAGCCTTCATTGCAGTACAGAGTGTTATTGAAGAAGTTATTTTGGAGTTGCAAAAACTGCCCAGATTGTCCTATCTGGAAGAGGTGAGTGTGTGATGTCGCTTTGGGGGGAGAGTTTGGATGATGAGATCTAAGTGGAAACCAGCAAGGTTCAGTCCGTACTTCTCCAGCTCTGTACTTTACAGAGGAAAGTCCTGATTTGGAGTTGATGAAATGTAAAACTCCCTTGCCTTTTATTTTGTCAATTTTAATTACCTTAAAAGAGAATTTTCAACTTTCACATTAAAACTTTTCCAGTTTAATTATAAATTTTTGGATCTCGTGGCTTTTTCTTTGAGAAAGATCTTTTCCTTTCAGCAGCTTTTCTGTGGCTGAGGAAACTTTGCTCAATACTTCCTGATTTTAAAATCAGCATATCGTATTTATGATGTTGTGTTGATAAAACACAATTACTTAAACTGCCTTGTATTTACCAAAGGAAAGGCAGCTGAAAATCGAGTCATATGCACCTGAATAAAACATTAAATGAGGTCATCTGTTACAAAGAATTCAGCAATGTTTGATTTTAACTGAGCTTGGCCAGGTCCTTACTTGCATTTTAGGCAAGTGTTTTCAACGTGACTTGAAAATCTCTTTGAGGCTTTTCTTTTCCTCTGAGATAAATAAATCTAAACATGGTAGAAAAGCTTTACAAAACATTATAGCTGATACAATTGAGCTTGTGTGAAAGTGTTCTGCTGTGATGCACAGGATAAGCATTGAAGATGAAGTCACATTAATCTATAGTTTCCAGTAACTCATGTTTTCTTTATATAAGTTATTACAAAGTTATTGTCACAATCCACAGAAGTTTCTCCCTGGACACCAGCTATTTTCAAGGTGGCAACTTTGATCTAATACGGGTTGTGTTTTCTTTTCTTTCTTCCTTCCAGCTGAAGCTCTTGCTACCACCAGGAGCTCCGTCCAGCTCACTGACAGAGAGGCTGCTGAGACAAAACGCTGAGCTGACGGGCTTTGTCAGCAGACTGAGTGAAGAAAAGAACAATTTGAGGAATGCTGTTGTGAAACTGGAGGAAGAACTGAGAAGATACCACCACAGAAAACCTTCTGGAGACTACGTATGTCCTTAGTGCTGGTGATGCAATGATGTGTATGTAGGCATAAAGAGTCATTCTTTGCCCTAGTCACCTCAGTGGGAGGGATCCAGCCGTCAGTCTGGCTTGGCTTCCCCCTGCAGAGCAGACAGCTGTGAGTTACTCGTGTCCTTCGGTCAATATATCTCGACTGACTCTGTTGACTGTAAACTTCGTGGGGTTTTTTTCCCAGCTTCCTTTTGTAAACTGCTCTTTTAAATTCCATGTGCTGCTCTCTTTGATTGATAATCTCCTTGCTGATTGATAAGTAGCAAGTAGATCAGATACCTTCAGGGTCATGAAAACTACTATGATCCAGTGGTGGGGATTTTTTCTTTATTTTGGTTTTTGTTTGAGAAGCTGTGTTTTTCTAGGATGTTGGTCAGGCTCCTCAGCTCACTGCTGCTGAGGGGTTAGAATGCAAGGGTGGCCTCAAATCCCGTTTGGAGGGTAGTTTCCTGTCAGTAGTTTTAGGAGCTCTCCATCAAACCAGTGACTAAAATGGCACAGCTTGTGCTTTTCCAAGCTCTGTGATATAAATTCAGTTTCTTTCCTCTCCAGTCTTCTAGACGCTCATCAGATATTGGAGTTGATACTGGCGTTGCCTCTGAGAAGGAGATGTGGAACAGAGAAAAGCTGTCACTACAGAAATCTTTGAAGCAAGCTGAATTGGAGGTCTCCAAGCTGAGAGCAGAGCTCAGGAGTGAAGCTTTCCTTCGAGAACTGGGATCAGATTCTGAAAATGCACTTTTAAGGGTAGGAAAACTGTGTTGCCTATCTTCATATACACGACTCTTAGTTTTTCTCCCCAAGAATGATATGCAAGCATCTTTTGTGCCCTTCTGCTCTATTTCTTGCTGCTCAGCTGACCCTCAGGTTACGAAGCTGCATTGTGTTAGCGTGAGCAGTAGTGCAGTCTTTGCCATGATAGCAAGAAATCACAAAAGTTCTGTAGAATAATGATGTCAGAAGTCTTACAACAGGAATCCTCCTTGGAGCTTACTGACTGGTACTTTTTCTTCTTGTAGAGAATTTATGGAAAATACCTACGAGCAGAGAGCTTTCGGAAAGCTCTCATATATCAGAAAAAATACTTGCTGCTGCTGTTAGGTGGATTCCAGGAGTGTGAAGAAGCCACATTGGCTCTCATTGCACGAATGGGTGGACAGCCCTCCTACACAGACCTTGAAATCATCGTGCATCACTCAAAGGGCTTTACGAGATTTCGCTCTGCCGTCAGAGTGTCCATCGCGATTTCAAGGTAAACTGGGGGAAGCTGGATCAATCAGATAGGGGCATGCAGCTTAATATACACAGTTCTAGTTCTCGTGGAACCTGCAGCTTCTTGTGTTTCATTCTGTTTAAATTACACATTTCTGGTCCTTGTGAATACAGCAGATACTGTGCAAGTTGAGCAAAGCATGCGTAAAATATGTAAGAGGAATAAGTAGCCTGATGGTAGCTGAAGATGGGTCTGTATTTGATAAGAGGGAGTCTATTGGATAAAGTCACAATATTAAGAAAACAATTACTACCAGTTCTAGGGCATGCACTTATTTACAAAGGCATTTTCTGCAGCTTAATTGCCTTTAAATTCTTACATATAAGTATAGTACAGATTTAGGAGCAAATTGTATCCATCTGGGTAGTTCTTTGAATCCTCAAGTCTTTAGGTATCAGCCTGAGGATGAACAGGAATAGATGAAGAATACCAAGGGAAGCTTTTTACTGCGGAGCACTGCCATGTTGCTGGCTGTTGTGGTTTAACCTCAACAAAAAGCTGAGGCCACAAAGGTCAGACAAGAAAGCCCCCTACCACTTTAAGAGGTGGAGGATGGGCGAACGGAGCTAAGAAAGGGGCTGCAGAGCCAGAGGAAAAAAAAACCAAGGCCTGCAAGGTTAGGATAAGGATAGTTTACTAAACAACAGGGAAAAGTATGAAAACAACTAACTACAGTGCTATTATTATATACAGTGCAAACCTCTCACCACACTATGTGTCCTGGGTTCAGCCCAGCAGCAGGCTATGTTAGCCCTGAGAGTATTCCATGCCAATTGCATCATGATCAGACAGGCTGCCCCCCCCCCCCCCTTGCAGGGGCGACTTCGGACCCAGGCACGGGAAGTCCCGGTCTGGGCAGCTGCAGTGCCAGTTCCGGGGGAGACTCCGGACCTATCAGTACCTGCTCCGGGCACAGGAAGTGCTGGTCTGAGCAGGCGTGTGGGAGTTCCGGGTTCTCTCTCTCTCTCTCTTGGGGATCGGCGTGGCAGGAGGTGGTGAGGGGGGTGCTCGGGGGTGCTGGGCTCGGGGAGTGCTGCGTTCGGGAATCTGAATCAGTTCGGGCACGGCTCAAATGGCATAGTGTGGTGAGAGGTTTGCACTGTATATAATAATAGCACTGTAGTTAGTTGTTTTCATACTTTTCCCTGTTGTTTAGTAAACTATCCTTATCCTAACCTTGCAGGCCTTGGTTTTTTTTTCCTCTGGCCCTGCAGCCCCTTTCTTAGCTCCATTCGCCCATCCTCCACCTCTTAAAGTGGTAGGGGGCTTTCTTGTCTGACCTTTGTGGCCTCAGCTTTTTGTTGAGGTTAAACCACAACAACTTTTGGCGCCCAACGTGGGGCACGACGGGGGACCCCCAAGGGGGGCAAAAAGGTTGGGATAACGATAGATTTGACCTTAACTCAATTGCAGTTAAGATAGAGTTGTGATAGGTACGGTTATTGAAGTAATTTCTATGTACAATGTTGTGGCGTTTACTCTTAAGGATGCTGCCATGGTTGCCGACTCGTGGTATGCTGCTGCATTTAATCCTGCCAGGATTCGTTGCCATCCCGTACGTGTGTTTAGTGTATGTTGTGATAACAGCCTATGATTGGATAACGTTGAAGTTCATGAACTTAAAAGAGTACTTGTATCAGCTTTTGCTGTTCGGTACATGGAGGGATAAAACAGGCCTTGTAAGAGTGTTTAACAATTTCCAACACCCCTGGGAAATTCTAACTAGCATTTTCCTACTGTTGGTTTTGGTGCAAATGGTTCTGCTTTCGATATATATATGTATATATATTAGGCGCAGGTTTATGAATACCACCCAAGAGTTTTCCCTGAGGCTGGATAAGCTTGAGTGGCAGGGCAAATGGCGAAATATGAGCAGGTACCTAGGCACTTTCTTACCCCCAGTGGTTTGGAACTTTACTTCTGAACAGCTACAGGATCCTAATAAGGTGACTGCATATTTGAAAAAGAACTGCAGTGGGCTCCCCAGAGAGATACGCCCTACTGCACTGTGCTGGGGCTTGGCTACCATCTACCAAACACTGCTTGATAGCAAGCAGCACTGTCAGTACTGTCAGCACTGCCAAGGGGAACAAGGAAATGGATTGGCAAATACTGCAGCTACTGCAACCCCTACAGTAGACACTGCCCATAATCCAGACCATCAGTACTGTCAGGGGGAAAGAGGAAATGGATTAGCGAATACTGTAGATGCTGCGACCTCTACAGTAGACCTTGCCCCTAATTCAGAGCGTCAGTACTGTCAGGGGGAAAGAGGAAATGGATCAGCGAATACTGTAGATGCTGCGACCTCTACAGTAGACCTTGCCCCTAATTCAGAGCGTCAGTACTGTCAGGGGGAAAGAGGAATTGGATTGGTGAATACTGTAGATGCTGCGACCTCTACAGTAGATCTTGCCCCTAATTCAGAGCATCAGCACTGTCAGGGGAAAAGAGGAAATGGATCGGTGAATACTGCAGATGCTGCGACCTCTACAATAGACCTTGGTCAACCCACACCAATGTCTGTTGCTCCCATTCAAAAAGGGTGTCAGTGCTGTCAGGGAGAAAGGGGAAATAGACTAGTACATACTGCAGATGCTGCGACCTCTACAATAGACCTTGGTCAACCCACACCAATGTCTGTTGCTTCCATTCAAGAGAGGTGTCAGCACTGTCAGTGCTGTCGGCACTGTCAGGAAGGAAAAGGTGAATCAAGCCAATTTGCCGAGGTAAAGGCTATCCAATTAGCCCTGGACATTGCTGAGAGAGAGGAGTGGCCTATGCTATATCTTTATACTGACTCATGGATGGTAGCTAATGCCTTGTGGGGGTGGTTGCAGCAGTGGAAAAAGAACAATTGGCAACGTAGAGGCAAACCCATATGGGCTGCTGACTTATGGCAAGATATTGCTACTCGATTAGAGAAGCTGACTGTAAAGGTACGTCATGTGAACGCCCATGTACCTAAGAGTCGGGCCATGGAGGAACATGAAAACAACCAGCAGGCCGATAAAGCTGCTAAGATTGAAGTGGCTCAAGTAGATTTGGACTGGCAACATAAGGGTGAGTTGTTCCTAGCCCGATGGGCTCATGATACTTCAGGTCATCAAGGAAGAGATGCAACATATAGATGGGCTCGAGATCGAGGGGTGGACTTAACCGTGGATGCTATTGCACAAGTTACCCATGAATGTGAGACATGTGCCGCAGTCAAGCAAGCTAAGCGGTTAAAACCCCTCTGGTATAGAGGACGGTGGATGAAATATAAATATGGGGAGGCTTGGCAGGTTGATTACATCACTCTCCCACAAACTCGCCATGGTAAACGGTACGTACTTACAATGGTTGAGTGGTGGAGAATGCGGGCAGGGCCATCTCAGAAAAGTAAGAATGGGGCGAAGCCATCTCGAGCAGATCAGGAGGTAGGAGAACCAGAGATTGTTACCCGATCCCTGACCCTGAGTGAACTGCGTGAGGTGCGAAAAGATTTTGGCCGCCGCCCAGGTGAGCACATTATCACTTGGTTGCTCAGATGCTGGGATAGCGGGGCCAATAGTCTGGAATTAGACGGCAGGGAGGCCAGGCAGTTGGGATCCCTGGCTAGAGAAGGAGGTATTGATAAGGCACTTGGCGAGGGGTTACAAATCCTCAGCCTTTGGAGGCGATTGCTGTCAAGTGTGCGGGAAAGATACCCCATGAAAGAGTATATTACCTGTCTGAAACCCAAGAACGACAGCATAGAGACAGTTATCCAGTACCTGAGAGAATTAGCTGTACGAGAGTTGATTTATTTTGAGTCGGACAACAGAAGGCTCCCTGATGATCCTGATGATGTCCGATGCACCCCAGACATGTGGCGTAAGGTGATACAAAGTGCACCACCAGGGCACATGAATTCACTGGCAGTGATGGAATACGAGGAGATGTTTCCACCAACCGTGTATGAAGTGACCCGCCGACTCCGGACTTATCAAGACAATGTTGCACGCTCTGTCATTGCAGCAGTAGAACAACTGGTTAAACTTAAACTTGACGAACACATGGCCGACTCCCAACCTGTACAGAGCGATGTTGCAGCTATCCGGAAAAGTCATCCATCGTCCCAAGAGAGAGAATACAGCAGGGACACACCACGAGCCACACCACGAGCCACACCCCGAGCCAAACTGTGGTTTTACCTGCGTGATCATGGAGAAGACATGAGAAAGTGGGATAAGAAGCCCACTTCAGCCCTTCAAGCACGAGTAAAGGAGTTGCAAGGTAGAGCAAGTGCACGAGGTTCTGCCAAGAAGAATGTTGCACCAGTTTCTATCCAGGAGCAATAGAGGAGCCCTGCCTCCAGCCAGGTGGAGGAGAGGGATAATCGGACTTATTGGACTGTGTGGATCCGATGGCCTGGAACATCAGACCCACAAGAGTATGAGGCTCTAGTGGATACCGGTGCCCAGTGTACTCTAATGCCATCAAATTATGAAGGGACAGAATCTGTTTACATTTCTGGAGTCACAGGGGGCTCCCAACAGTTGACTGTGCTAGAGGCTGAGGTGAGCCTAACCGGAAAGGACTGGGAGAAACACCCCATTGTGACTGGCCCAGAAGCTCCGTGCATTTTAGGTATGGACTATCTCCGTAGAGGGTATTTTAAAGACCCTAAAGGATACCGGTGGGCTTTTGGAATAGCTGCTGTGGAGACTGAAGAAACTAAACAGTTGTGTGCCTTGCCTGGACTTTCGGAAGATCCAGCTGTTGTGGGGTTATTGAAGGTCGAAGAACAGCGAGTGCCAATCGCTACGACGACAGTGCACAGGCGGCAGTATCGTACAAACCGGGATTCTCTGATCCCCATCCATAAACTGATTTGTCAACTGGAGAGTCAGGGAGTGATCAACCGAACCCACTCACCATTTAACAGTCCCATATGGCCAGTGCGGAAGTCCGATGGAGAGTGGAGGCTGACAGTAGATTATCGTGGCCTAAATGAAGTCACTCCAAATATGAGTGCTGCTGTGCCGGACATGCTAGAGCTCCAGTATGAACTGGAATCGAAGGCAGCCAGGTGGTATGCCACAATTGACATTGCAAATGCTTTCTCTCCTTCTTCACAAAGGTTTTAACCCCCAAGCACTTCTGCTTGCTAGTGATCTGAGCTATATATGTAGTATAAATTCAAGGAACTATTCATATCCCTGTTGTATGTGAGGCTTTTACTCATAGTGCTCTACAGTTATACATTTGGGGATGTGACCGGACAAAAAGTGTATTTAGTAAGATTTTAAGATGCTGGTGCCCTGTTGTGTAGGTGCTTGAGCCATTTGGTGCCTGCTTGGACTCATGCCACACCTCTGGAATCGTGGGAGTTGCAGAGGTGAAGCTGAAAAGAGATTTGGGCTAAAGATGTCTCTTAGGGATGTGTATAAGGATGTTTTCTACTTGTCCCTCAGGTTTTAGGCCCCCATCTATTAATTTTGCTTGATGATGAAGAAATTCTTAAGCCTTCTAGAATACAAGCAGCAGGTTACTTGTGGCGGACTATCAGTTATCCTGAACTATTTCTTTTCTTAATTTGAAATGCAGAATGAAGTTCCTGGTCCGTCGCTGGCAGAGAGTTACGGGTTCTGGGATACTGAGTATCAGTAGGGATGTCTTTAGCCAGAACACAGGTAAGGACTGAAGAAGGGTATTTGCAGGTCACACTGCTGCTTAGCAGAGATGGGGTTTAATTTGCGTTTTCCTCATGTGGAAAGAAGGGGAGGGCTGTTCCCCCTTCCTTTTGTTATCATTCCTTGGATTAACCCGTTTCTGAGAGTTTCTTTGCCTGGCACAGACACTGATCTATTAGCTTTCTCTTCAACCTTGTGGTCTGTCATGGGTGGGATTTAACAATATGAGGGAACTTTCCCCATGGATTGTGTCTGTAAAACCAATTTTAGCTGCAACATGGGGTGTCTCTTAGGAGGTCTGCAGCCCCAGCTCTGAGGGAGGGTGCTGAGGGCATGGACAGACAGAGCAATCGGAGCACAGTGGTGACAGAGCCTATTGACAGCACTCCCGTGCCTTTTCCTCAGAACAAAAGCCTGTCATTCTTTTGTTGAGAGATCTGGTTTTCTGTTTGCTTTTTGGTTGGGGCCTGCAGAGAGTTGGAAGCTTTTTTATTAATTCCTGGCTGGCTGAGTCTGCACTAAGCCCTGTCCTGCTGACAGAAGGCTTGCATTTGAGATGCCCAGTAAAAGGTGGTAATCTTTTAGTTCTCAAGACATTGCTTTTTCTATTCCTAGGTAACGAGTTACGGTCTGATTCATTCTCTGGTGGCATGGATCTTTATGGAGAACAAAGGCATTCCTATAGATCCAGGTCAGACACAGGATCTCCTATAAACCTTCAACATAAGTACGTTTTACTTTAGATTGTTAGCCTCTGTCAGGACACTGTTTAACTAAATGAATGCATCAGTGCTTACTGCTCAGGTTTGTTGTCTTTAATGCCACAAGATCTTTACTTCTTGTGTAAGGATAGATAGCAAATTACACCTCAGGCTTTCAGCGTGTGTTTACTCATCACCTGAGCAAGGCCAAAGCTCACAGGCTTCTGCTGTCTGATTTGCCTTGTCCTGTTCTTGTAAGGCTGGTGGTAGATCCACCAGAGGGAGCTGTGTTGACCTACCTCTGTAGAGCCTGGGCTTTGCAAACCACTGCTGCCTGTCTACCTTGCCCATTGGCAGCAGCATGGCACGTGGAGGGGCCACCTCCCGTGCCCTCAGACAGAGGAAGGGAAAATCAGAGCCACTGGCCGCAGGTGGGGCAGCAGTCCTCATTACTGTGGGGCAACAGGAATTGCCTTGGGGGCAGAACCAGATCGTGGGTGGAAACTGCCTGGTAGCTCCGCTGCTTATTCCTGATTAAAGCCTTTTGGTTGGCTGTACTAATCTGTGATGCCAGAGGTGTCAGTAAAACCAGGTATTTCTCATCAAAGGCAATGTCTTTATGAGCAACATCAGGTTTTGGTGAGTTCTTATGGAGTTGTGAGCTCGGATCTTTACTGAATAACAAATTGGAGCCATTTTGGTTCTTCATTTTTCTATAAACAATCTTGACATTTGTAATCTTAGTTTGTGGCAACCCTAATGGTTTCCTTGGGAAAAAAAGAGAAAAAAAAAGTGTATTTCAGCCACTTTGGACTTACAGAGAGTAACAGAGACAGAATTGTGTAAGGCTGTGGCCTCATTCACACAAGATTGTGAATAGAAAGGCAAATTTGAATCTACCATGGCTTCTGCTGTGGCCTCAGTAGGAATTTGCTGCTCAGTCTTTGTCCCAAAGAAATGCAGCAACGGATCAGGTGCAGCAGAAGGAAGAGGTGCCTGGGGAAGGTGGTTTCTCTGGGGAAGGCAGCGTGATGGCTTGGGCAGCAAAGGGCAGGGTGGTTAAAGGGGCTTGACGTGGTCAGTGAGGTGTCCCCACTTACAGCATTTGCTGCATTTGTTGATACTTGTTTGGTTTGAGATTTTGGTTTTCACAAACCCCTGTGGTGTTGTGCCCCCAGGTTCCACGGTACGCAGGCTGACTTAAACCCGGTCTCCTTCGCCTGTTCTCAGCTGCAGAACTATGATCCCGAAAGAGCTTTAACCGATTACATCCATCGGCTGGAGGCACTACAGCGGCGGCTCGGCAGCGTGCAGTCAGGTGGGGTGCAGACAGTCCTCCCCATGGCTCCCGGGTAGCGCCCTGGGCTGTAGTGAAAAGCTCACTAAAAAGGAAACTGGAATTCTTTGAAGGGGAGACATGCAAGGGGCTTTAATTAGATACAAGTTTATCGGTAGCACTTTGCCTTTCCCTGATCTGTACTGAATGTGCAGGAAAGATCCCACTGCCACCTTAACATTTTAAGCTAATGGAGAAAATTGTACACAAAAAAGATTGAGGAGTGGGAGTACAAGGGAAATTTCTTCTCCTCCCACTTGAATGGATTACAGAAGTTCCAGCCCTTTTCTCTGATAGATGGCCACTTTTGGGCTGTAAAAGACAAGAAAATTGTCAGATCAATGAGATGTAATTTATCAAACTTGATCTTTGTAGTTGCTGTGTTAAACTCTTATTTCAGTGTAAAACCCGTAACTTGAAGTTTTGTTCTTAAAAACTTTCCCCTGGAACAACTTTCACACCTACTCCTCCAAGTAACCTGTCATGGGTGAATTCTCATCTACTTATCCTAGGTAATCCTGATGAGTCTTTCTCTTACAGGTTCAACTTCATACACTCAGCTGCATGCTGGTATGAGAAGATAATGTGTTTCCAACATCGCCGTCACTGGCAGTGATGTAAGGATTGCCTGTAAATCTCCGCTCTTTCTCTGCTGTTGTACAACGTGTAGATTGTGGGACCAACCTGAGCACAGCTGGGCGATCACATACGGTTCCATCCCGGCACATCCTGACTGGGATTTATGTACATAAAGAGACCGACCCCAACCCCAACCAATGCCCCACCATTCAATTACATGTATATTTGTGGAATGCTAATTTAAATGATTAACTTATGATGTGTGTATTTATCAAAAGGGTGCAAAGATGAAACTTGTGTATTCATGAAATCGAACTACATCCAGCGCCGTTTACTTGCACTTTTTCTGGCAAGGCTACTGAAGTTACACGACTCTCGTAATATTTGCTACTGGCAGCGCAGACAGAATATCACTTGTAGAGACCTATTTTTGTAATGGTAGAAGTTTTGAATTTTATGGGTATTTTGTCAAAGCTCTGAAATAAAGATGACTTCATGCTTTTAGCTGTGTTTGGGAACTGCCCCCTTATTCACACCATGCTTCCTCTGCTCCCCATGCTGCAGCTTTGCATTCTACAGATCCCAAACCACTGCTACTGATGAGGAGAAAGGACAGGTCCAAGCTCGGTTTCTGAAGACCCTGGCTGCATCTTCTGGGGCGGATGGGAAGCTGTTCCATTCCCTCAGTTGCCAAGACCGATTTAAACCTGGTGTTTGCATGTTACAAGTTGAGAACAGGAAGGCCAGGGCAAATCCCTTGCTCCAGTGAGTACTGGTGAGGGGGGGTGGGCTGTTCTCTTGACTTCATACTTGCAAGAAAGTTTATTAAACAAATTTCCTATCAGAGCTTTTCAGCCTTGACAGGGTTGAGCACATAAAACATCCACAAGAGGTTTGTTTATAAATTTAATTCAAAGCTCCTGTGAGCCAGAGCTCATTACCATTTCTCACCACCACTCCTAAACACCACTGAAGTCTTGCAGGAGTCAGTACAAATGGGGACAACGTTCAGCTATTTCACTCCATTTGAGACCATTTAACACACAAACATGTTATTTACATAATTAATGTTGTTTGCATCATGTTGTTACTTCCACACTTACAGCAAGCTTTCAGACATCACCACTTCCAGAAATTCTTAGGAAATTGTTGCTTTCTGAGCCTAAGCACTCTGAAGCTGCTTCGAGTTAGACACGGAAGGCATTTATTCTCGGAAAAGCCTGTGCAGTGAACACTGTGTAGGCTGCCTACTCCTCTGCTCATGGTACCATTTTGGTTAAGTATGTGGGTACTTCCAAGAAGCAGCCAAGGCCGGAGTTAGTTCGCTCAGAGCACGGCGCTGAGTATCTGAAGTAGGGCAGTGGCACATGCGCTGCCCCTTGGTGCCTCCTCCCTGCACCTGCTGCAGGGGGAAGTCACGCAGTCCTAGCTCTGGGGCCCAAGTAATCTTCAGTTATTTTTCAGAAGCAGAGTTCCATTTATAGAAATTGCTCATTTCTTCATCTTAACATGTTACACCAATAGAAAAAACCCACTTTTTCTTTTAAAAATGTAATAAGGAATTTATAGAACAAGGAATTATAGACATCAGCATTAACTGGTGGGGGAAAACAAACAAAATGCATTCAAAGACCTTGCAGGTGGTAGATTTTTGTTGCCTTCCTTCTAACAGGAGATGCAACAGGTTCCACCTGCCACTCATTTTGTCACGATTTTATTCAAAAGTCTGTTAGTTTACACAATTTAAATAAGTAAGGTTTTAGCTGCAGAACTTACAGTGACCTCCTCTTATAGCTGATAATGGGGTTGTTAGGGGTGTGTATCATTGTTGTGTAATTTATGGTCGGGAAATAGTCATTGGCGAGGTCAAACTCATACAAACGAAGCAAAGTGGACCAAATAGTCTTAATCTGAACATAAGCAAAGTTTTCTCCAATGCAGCGATGACGACCTAGAAGGAAGGGCATAAAACACAGTCAGAAGAGCTAGTAAGTCCCTTAAAGCTAGCCTGATGTCAATCTGAGTGCTGCAGGCGGTAATTGCTTCTTCTAGGAGTAGCTCTGATGCTGCACATAATGGTGCATGTAACTCCATCAAAGTCCTGTTTTATAAACTGTCCCTGCATAGAACAGACTGAGAACCGTGAGAATGCGCTGTTCTGTCCTCACCAGCAGGCGCCGCTTTCTGTCTCACCAAAGCAGCACTCGCAGCACTGAGCAGAGATACCCAAAGGAACCCTGCTGGAGTGATACTGGTGCGCTGCTTTGGGGGTTACAGCTCTGTGCTGATCTCTACTTTGCCTCCAAGGGACTCTGTTTTTTTCCCTTGCCTTGAAAAGACCCAACTCTCACACCACACGTGCTAATGTAAAGATCTGGGTCAACAGCTACTCCAGTCGATACACAGCTACTCCTAAGGCAAAACCAGTGACTTCATTGTTTTAATGGCACCTTCACAGTAAGAAAACTTTCAGGCAGCAACAGAAAGAAAAAAGACACTACGGCACAGAAGGTCCTGTACAAGCTGAACAGTGTGAGCCACTCCAGTACGCCGTCAGGCAGGCAGGCACTGGGTTTTATCACTCACCAGCACCAAATGGGACGTATGCAAATTTCTCTCCAGCTGCCGGGTTATCTTGGAGATACCGGTCAGGCTTGAAGTCTAGAGCATCCTTCCAGGAGTCCCTGAGTCTGTGGTTAACAGTGGGAGATACGCAGACCTGATGGCCAGGGGGGATGTTATATCCAGCAACAGTCTACAACAGAAGAGACAAGACCCCCCTTCACATCACAAAATTTCTCTGTGTTACTCAAAGTGCTATATTGTGAGGGTTGAATTTCAAAAGAGATTTTAGCTAAGCTCAACTAAAAAACAATGCAGCCCAATACTTGTGTTACCTGTACAGGACACAACATTTAAGCAGTTGCCGGAACTTTTCAGCTGCTGTAAGAAGGCTGACAGTTCTACAGAAAGTTGGGAGGGGGTAAATAAATTCACTTAAAAGTTATTTAAAGCATTTGTCATGGGAGGGACATTCACTTAAAGAAACTGACCACTTTGACTCCCTATCTTATTTGTACAGAGCAAGTTTCCAATTTACTAGCTTGTACTGCATTAAAGGCAAGCCAGTTTCTCCCAAGGAAGCTCTTAACAACCCCTGGCAAACACAAATGCCTTTACATGGTAACACCACACTAAGCTATGTGAGTGACAGCTAAAAGAAATGGACAGTTTTGCTGACTAAGACAGCAGGTGCCCTCTTCCTGTGTCCTCGCAGAGCCTTCCCTTCTCCAGGCTGAACAAACCCCGTTCCCCCAGCCTCTCCTCACCCAAGAAGTGCTGCCACCCCTACCACCTTTGTGGCCCTCTGCTTGCTTCAGTTCACCAACATCTGGATGGCTGATGGCCAGAGGGGTCCAAAACTCAGCATAAATCATTCCTGATGAAGGTAACAGCTACCAAGCTCGAGGTATTAACTGCCTTCCCCAACCCACACAGGTGGCCACTGCTACAGCCTGCGTTGCCCTCAGCTTTCATCCCTGCCTGCAAACCCTGCTCACTCCTGTTTTTCCTGCTGAGACCTCCCACCCAGCCTTTCCCAGTCTGGGTCTACTGAAGAGAAGTTAGCTCCAAGCAGCATGCTCACCTGTGGGGTTCTGGCCATTCTCATCATAGTCATTATAGGAGGTCTAAGCCTTAAAGTTTCTTTTAGACAGCGATCCAGCAAATTGAGATCTTTGAGCTGAAAACAGAGAGAAACTGATAAATGAAAACACAGCCCAGTTTATTCAACACAAAAAGGTGTTTCAGACCATCTCAAAGCAATTTAATTTTTTTTTTTAAATGAAGAGTAAGCAGCAGATATTTACATTACTTCATTAGCTTCCCTGATATTTTAAATTTTTTTTTTACATTTTATTCCATTAAGAAGAAAAAAAAAATCTGGCCAGTGTAATCAAATATGACTGGCTTCTTCCTAAACCGTCTCATGAGTGTTTTTCTGATGCTTAAAGAACAAGGTCACATTGCATCCTTTCCTTCAGTGGGAATGTGAGGCTCCTCATACTCGACAGAACTACAATTTCTTAAATAAGAATTTCTTAATCTCTTAAACAGAAATTGTAGGAAGTATACCCAACACTGATTAAAAACCAGTCGTGAGCTGAAAATTTACTTAAAGATGGAGGAGACAATGAATTGGCAAACAGTGTTGTCACAGTGACCGTGACAGATTATGATTTTAGCACAAAGAATATGACATTTCACATTTGTGGTTTGGTTTTGCTTTTTTTTTTTAAAAAAGCATCTAAAATTATAAAAATATCCAGGAGGAGCATACAAACCTGGTCGTAAGTTAACGGTGGCAAGTCATCCCCACAAACTGCCTTCTGTTCAGCATAGCACTGCTCCTGTATGGCTTTGTCTCTGGCTATGAAGAAGCCGAGCCAGGCACTGGTGGTGGAGGACGTGTGCTGCCCTGCGAGCAGCAACCCGATAAGCATCCCGGCAATTTCATCATCTGTCAGCGGACGGCCGTCCCTAGGGTGGAGGGTGTTACAAGAGAACTTCATTTTAGCAGGTTACACAAGTAGTTACAAATTCTTCTGAGGTACTTCTTTCTCCTCCTTTGCTTTTGCTGCCCATTTAACAGGGAGCAGCTAAAGGCAAATGAAGAGCAGAGGGAGAAAGACTCTCTGGGACCCTTAAAGCAAATCATTACTGAATGGCCAGCAGAGAGAAAGGAAGCAACCTTGTGATGACTGGCAAGTCTCAGCAGTCTAAATAAGCTTTTACAGTACAAGTTTTTAAGGTTTTTTTTTAATAATACAGTTGAGACCAATTGCTAGCAACAAACCCAACTCAGAACACAAAAGAGTACTTATTTGTTGGTAGACAGTTTTAACTGAAGATCTCAAAGTTCAAAGTGAAGCATCTCTACATGACAAGTCTTCAAACCCTTGGCTTACTTGTATGAAGCATCAAGCAGCGTTTGGAGCATGTCGTCCTCCTTCTCCTCAGACTTCCGACGTTTCTGGATAACCTTGTAGAAAATATTCTTGATCTCTCTGTGCGCTCGATCTCGACGCCTGCAATGCAAAGCACTTCTGCTGGGAGCTTTATACAGAGCAACACACAGAATGCTCACAAGGATTTACTGGGACACATGGAATAGCTTACAAACTAGAAATGGGGGGAAAAACCCACACCAAACATTGAAGGCATTCAGACAAAATACTGAAGTTGGTTCATTGGTTATTCCTGGTACCTGAAGCTAGGCAGAGGGAGCCAACCTGGCAGAAGCCAGGCAGCATGAGTGAAACCCCCATCCAAATCGGCGTACAGCTGAGCCACCTTCTCGTTCAGTAAGCTTCTTATCTCTTTCCCATGTAAGCAATGACTTGCTGTCAAAATGATGAGTTCTGAAAGGGCCTCAAACAGGTCTGAGGAAAGATTGGAAAAATGTTACAGAAGATGCTGTCAGGTGAGATGTTATGCTTTACAGGTTAGTCTTTATTTTAATTTCACAGAATAAGTAACTGGACATAGATTAATGGTTTTAAATAGAGTTTTAGATTGTTTTACTAGAATGAAGCATCTAATTTTAAATATCTGTGTGTCCATCAGGTCTCTCATCAAGCAACGTTTTAATTACATCACCAATTTCAGCAATGTTTTTCTAAGGTATTTTTTTCTAGAAGTTTTTCTAGGAGAGCTAGCAATCCTTCCAAAGTCAGCCATGCAGCACAAGCTCAGTCCTTACTAAGGAGTGATAAAAAACTTCACCTTGACATCAAAGTCCCTGGGAAAAATTAGCTTTGTGGCTCAATGAATTAGTTTTAAAGAATAACACTTGTATATTTAAGATTATAATATATAGTTTTATCTTTAACTATATAATACATAAATCAATAGGTCTTGGGTTTTTTTTTTTATATGCCACCGTGGGCTTGCAACGGGCAGTGTCTAGCAGGCTAGCTGGGAAAGACAGGTGGGAAATAAATAAAGGATTCTACCCAGATCACTAACCTAACCTTATCAGCCTGAAGGATGCACTTCTTCAGTGAATATCCCTGAGCTCAGACCTCTGAGACAAGCTCTGGTAAGTCAGAGCAGTATCTTCTCCTGAGGTGGTTACACTGACTCACTCAGCCCACACAGGATGAGAGCGACTCAGCCAGGCAACAGATAGGCTCTCTCTGAGCTGACTAAGAAAGTGGAAGTAAAATAGTCCTGTACTTCTGTCAATGACTTTCAGAGAAACTTAATTCCCCAAAATTCTTTAAATTTGATTAAGCAAAATCTGCATTTTGCACATTCCTTCTGATGTTCCTTCCATACAGTTTGACCCGTGCCATTTTTCATTCCTTAATGCTGCAGCAGACCACACAGAGAAGCATACTGCATTGGCCTTAACTCCTTCCCAGACAATATAAGGAAAAATACCTCTGATCTTGCTTACTTTTTTCTCCACTCTCTCCCCAGGCTTTGAAATACTCCTTTGTTTCTTCTTCAATCACAGATACGTGCTGTTTGAACTGGGCAATATTTAGCCCAGTTTTGAGCATCTTCTTTTGCTCCAAAAATATCTAGAGGAACCAAGACAGAAAAAGCAATCAGTACAAGGTTCAACATACTAATGTAATTAAGACTTATAATCATTTCTACTATAAATACAGAAGTAAAAAGAAATTATGATTAGGATTGAAGGGTAAAACAAATACTCAAATTAAATAGATAATATTCCATTTTTCACCTTCCTTGTTTTTGGAGCAAGGGTTTGCTAACATCCAAGTACTGCACTAGATCAAGGGAGCTGCCATTCTCTCTTTTACGGTACCAAAACAGGAAATAATTTTAGTGTGTCTGTTAAAGTTTATCCCTGAAGATACAAGAAGCATTCAAGACTGAAATACAGAACACACCTGAGATAGATAGGTAATCACAAACATCATCAGACCTGTCCTTGCAAAGTCTGGATTCAGTGAGTGTTCCTAGTTACATTACTTTCTTGCCTTTTCTTGGAGCATCTGTCATATCTCATGCAGTAATACCTTACCTCTGACTAGAGGTGCACCTTTCTTTCACAGGGCCCTCTGATCTCTGCCCAGGAAGCAACCTGTTTCCTAGGAAAATGGTGAGCTTCACGTCCTTCTCACCTTTCTCTTTTAATTTGTATAGACTCATAGCTAATAAACCTACTGGTAAAAAGCCTGTTATTGGATGAGAGCTACTCAATGGATTGACAGGACATCTAATAGAGTATTATTCAATGAATTTTAAGCTGTAACTATGAATTAGGGCATCTGCCCTACAGATCTGCAGTACATCATGAGCAACACTCTGAAAACCGTCTTCCCACCAAGGGCTCTCTGCACATGCCACACGGTTATTCACAGACAAGCAGAAAGGTGGCATCCAGGAAACATGTGTTTTCAGACTGCAGTGGGGACTCCAGCAGTCCCTCAGAGGGTACGAACCCCAGAGCAGAGACAAGCACATTGTCCCTTCCAACATGCTAGTCCAGTTCCAGCTTGATGGAGACAGGAATGGCACACAGGGGCAAACACATGCTCTCCCATTTCAGCTCAGTGCAAAACTATCTGCAAGAGCCATGGAGGGAGGAGACAGAGAGGAATATGAGTTGATACACACACTACGCATATTAACAATTACCAGAATTACTGATAAATAAGTAATTTCTTCCTTTGAAGACTAAAGGGTGGTTCTTCTAAACACATGGCATCAACAGTAGAACACCAATGAAAGTCTGGATGGCTCTCTAAAAGCCTTTACAGCAGATGCTACTGATGTCATCTATACAGACTTCTGTAAGGCCTTTAACACGGTCCCCTGCAATACCTTTCTCTCCAAATTGGAGAGACAGGGATTTGATGGGTGGAGTCTTCAGTGGATAAGAAATTCATTGGATGGTCACATCCAGAGGGTACTGGTCAATGGCTCAACATCCAGATGGAGATTGATGATAACTGGTGTCCCTCAGGGTCCGTACTGGGACCAGTACTGTTAAATATTGCCAGCAATGACATAGACAGTGGGATCAACTGCACCCTCAGCAAGTCTGCAGATGAGACCAAGCTGAGTGGTGCAGTTGACCTGCCTGAGGGACAGGATGCCATCCAGAGGGACCTGGACAAGCTCAAGAAGTGGCTGCATGCAAACTTCATGAGGTTCAACAAGGCCAAGTGCAAGGTCCTGCATGTGAATCAGGACAAGCCCTCGTATCAATACAGGCTGGGGGTTAAGGGACTGAGAGCAGCCCTGCAGAGAAGGACTTGGGGTACTGGTGGAAGAAAAGCTGGACAACGTGCACTGGCAGCCCTGAAAGTCAACCATGTCCTGGGTGGAACAGAAAGCCAACATGATGAGCAGGTTGAGGAGGTGATTCTTCCCCTCTACTCTGCTCTGATGACTACTGCATCCAGCAAGACAGACAGAGAGCTGTTGGAGTGGGTTCAGAGGGTGACAAAATGATCAGAGGGCTGGAGGAACTCTCCTGTGAAAGCCAGCTGACAGACTTGGGCTTGTTCAGCCTGGAGAAGAGAAGGCTCCAGGGAGACCTCAGAGCAGCCTTCCAGTACCTGAAGGTACCTACAAGAAAGCTGTGCAGGGCCTGTTTACAAGGACAAGTAGTAATAGGACAAGGGGTAATGGCTTTAAACCGAAAGAGGGTAGATTTAGCCTCAATGTAAAGAGAGAAATTTTTATGATGAGAGTGATGAAACACTGGAACAGGTTGCCCAGAAAGGTGACAGATGCCGCATTCCTGGTTATAAGGTCAGGTAGGACAGAAGTCTGAGCACCCTGATTTAGTTGAAGATGTTCCCACTCATTGTAGGGGGTTGGACTAGGTCACCTTTAAAGGTCTCTTCCAAGACAAACTATTCTGTGATTCTATGTCTGAAATGAGATCACGGTGGCAGTACGCAAAAAGAAACAGCTCGCCTCTAGCAGGATGTGTTCCGGCCACAACTGGACATGTTACCTCCCTATCTTCATACACGGAAACACACAACTGGAGGTAATCAGTGTATGTCAACAGCAAAGTCCCTGCGTCTCCTAGGCACTGGAAAAAAGTAGCCTGGGTGACTTTCCAAGGAACCTGGATTCACAGAGATACAAAGGAAGAAGTCCTTCTAGCATCAAAGGTACAAATGAAGTAGACTTATCCACAGATACCCAAGGCTTACTAAGTAATAGGAGAAGATTAATCTCTAAAATAAAGCAGAACCCAAACACACTCTAGGGAAAAACCTAGGCTAAGTCTAGAAAAAGAGCTTATTTGAGGAGAAAATCCCCACAAAACAGTGTTATCATGGACCAATGACGTAGGCCTTATCTGTCCCTGAATATGTGCCTGAAGAACACAGTTGTAGAAATGCCCCCTTCCAAGAAGCTTACAGAAAGTTCTATAAAACTCCTCAAGGATGAGATTAGATCCCGTTGAAGAACCAGCTTTTGAGTGAATCCATCTGTGAACTGTAGAGTATGAAAGTAGAAGTCAAAACAATTTGTAACAAGTGGATGAACTTTCACAGAATTCAGAGACAAACCATCACCTTTCAGTTTCAAGCAGACACCCCACAAAAGTCAGAATCTAAAGAACAAGCACAACACAGTGGAAGTCTGGCCAGCTTAGCAGTCTATGCCTGCTTCACAGACACATTTCTAAAACTAGTATGTGTTGGAGAAGAATGTGAAAGATGTATTACAGAGAATTGTGTACTCTCTACTCTCCAGCAGCTGCAAAAGGGAACCCCGACTCTACCTCTGGCTTTTTTGAGGAAGACCTTTGACTGTCAGAACTGGAACCAACAAGCCTGTTAGAATGAACCCAGTTGTAGAAGAGGTTGCCCAAGACAGAAGAAATGATCTGTTATCCAGGCTGCAGACCTGATGGTTTCATTCACAAAGGGATGGGAGGAGCTGCACAAATCCAGCAAGTGCAAAAAAAAAAAAAGACCAACAAAATGATCCTCCTTGCAAACCTTGTGACATTGTCTATCCACAATTTAACACTTCCTGGCAATGCAGGAGACAATGAAGTTCTCCTTTGCTTACTTACAAAGTGGCTTACTTACAAGAGTTGTTGGCAGTCAGTTGTGTATGAGAGATCCAAAAGACTTGGGTAAGAAAGAACAACACATATACTTTGTGGATTGCTGCAAAATGTTAGTGGAGGAGACTAGCGATTACTAACCCATAGCCACATAATTAAGAGGGAAACAATCACTCTGGGTACCTTAGGGAACAATTAAGAGGCATGTTAAGAAGTCTTGATGGCTGCAGAAACTGTCACTAGTTAAACGATGGGCATTGATACAAATAAAATGAAGCCGAAACTGAGAATTCAAAAAGAAAATATATCCCACTGCTGTTCCTGCCACCAGGCCACTCTCCAGTACAACAGGCTGTCAGGTTCAACATACGCTGAGTACGTTGTCCCGGTGAAGCAAGTTTCCCCATGGAAAAGCTGGCTTCTGCAGGGTAAGAGTCTGTCATGCCACGCACCACCACACCAGGAGAACAGCAAGTGCTCATCTTGGATACAAAGCCACATGACACTGCGCTTCCAGACCCATGCAGGAGGCCTTCTGCAAACACACAGATGGACTTTTGTCCGAGCAAGACAAACCTTGAGGGGCAAATTGTTAAAGTAACACTCCTCTATGTAGATTAATGCAAGATTAGCACTCTCAGAGCGCTCTCAGACGACAGACCTAAAGTTGCTTGCAAGGAAAATGCAAACTGCAGTCAGTGGCATGCTGTAACAGAAGCAAAGAGACAGTCGCTAGTTTTTCCTCTGTGGTGGGACCAGATGATTCCAAGAACAAAAAACAGCATCTGGACTGATGAAGGGCCGGGTGGTAAATAAAGCCTAAAACCTAAACCTGTTCAGTCTTCACTACCCAACTGAGACAATTCATCAACTGCAATATGCCCGAATTGATTCTGAACACACCACCTCTGCATACAGAGCCAAGAGCTCAGAGGGCTGCCTACTCAGACTTTACATTAGGCTACTGTTCAACTCATCTGATATTTAAAATACATACCGCATTAGGGACATCATATGCAACCCCCTTGCCAAAAACTGGTGTAGTTAACCGAGAGTACACATCCTCTGCATTCAGATCTTCATTTTTACTATTAAAGAGTAGAGCAGCAGCATCACTACCCAGTAAGTATGTGAATGTCTTGCCAACCATAGTGAAACTGAACACAGGTCCATACTAAGAGGAAAAAAAAGCAAAACAGTTTATTTTAAATAAGAACAAATCAAATTATTAAATCAGTATCTTTTTATGTAGAGGCTTCCACAAATCGTTTACTCCTAAAGAAGTGTCTAGAAATTTAATAAGAATATGAAGATTTTAAACATTTCTATTCTGTTCTCAATATAGTTACCAGTGATAGACTTAACGTTTTAATGAACACACATCATCTTGCACATTTTAAAACCACTTAGATTAAAAAATGTAACTAAAAGATCAATCACAATACAAAAACTATCAGATTACAGCAGGTACACCCTCCAGTAATCTACAAAAACTGTCTCAAAATTCTAGATTTGGAGTTATGCATAGGGAATTAAAAGCAAATAAGATTTTAAAGTTCAAATGTCATCTCCAGCAGATCCTCACATGCTAAACTTGCCTTTCCCTAAGCGAACCAAGCTAAGATTTAAGCTTATGTTTCAGACAATGTGAAACAGATCATTAAATCTTATTCCACATTAAATCACTTATTTCACATTATTAAGCTTCTACTGCCTTAGTCCATTTTTGGGACGCTGTTCCAGTATAAAACCTACTGAGGTTTTATACACAAGCCCTTCTAATAACAGAGAGGACCTTAAAAAATTCATTAAAATGCCTGCACAAGTGGTCAGCCTCATTCCAGCCTGGTCACAAGTTTATAAGGAGTGAGATTAAAAATTCCCAGTTAAGACAAAAAAGGAAATCAAGGAAAAGACTTTTAATTAACCCTTGATTTAGCTATCAGCCTAGCCTATTAGCCAAACACACAAACATATTTTTAAAATCTGAATCAAAGTGCTATCGCAGAAGATTCTTTCCCTAACAACGATGCACATCAAGAGATCTGACTAAACCAGAGCCCACCCTGCACATTCAGTTCCATTTGTGAGGTGGCAAATGTGAATGAACTGATCTCAAACAGGCTTCACACAGGGAACTTAGCAGATACACAAAAGTATTTTAGCGCGTGCTCAGCCAGTTGTGGGAGGAATCATACCTTGTCGTAGGCACTTTCCAAAAATTCAATGGGACTTCTTCCAAACGCGACTGCGTGCCCAAGGAAGGGGATGCCTGATGAAATGTAAGGTGGGTACTTCTGAGGAATAAAGGGAAAAACAAGTAATCGAACTCTCTTCGGAGAGTAACAAACCCACGCCCCTTCACACAAAAACTAAACACGGGGGAGCTTTAGTTTTGTTTAAACTCTTTCGGAGAAAGGCCAACAATCTGGACGATTTCCGATAGCGCCGGGCTGAGCCGCGCTACAAAGCGGCGGCGGTTAAAATACACCTGCCAGGACGGCGGTCCTTGCTACCCTGCCTCCCGAGGCAAGGCAAGGCGGCCCTGCAGCCGGCAAGGCGGCCCTGCAGCCGGCAAGGCGGCGTTCGGGAGCGCAGGGGGTTTATGAGGCGGTCGGTCCCCTGGAAGCACCAGCCTCCGCGCAGCGCCCCCACACCAGCCTCCCGCACACGTAGGCGGGAGCCCTCTTCGAAGCGGCTCTGACGAAACAGCACCGGGCACGGTCCTTGCGGCCGCGAGCCCTCAGCGCCAGCCCTCCTAAGGCACCGGCCAGGTGGGCGAAGGGACAACGCCGTCAGAAGCTGCGGCGGGGGAGGCTGCGAGGATGGCTCCTCCCTCGCCAGAGCCGGCTCCGGCACGCCGGGACCTGACCGCCCAGGGCTTCGCGCTCCCCAGGGGCTGCTCCCCTGCCAGAAGGGAGGCTGCCCGGCTACTCCGCCCCTCTCCCCTCTCCCCCATGCTCGCCTCGCGGTGACCACCCCTTGTCGGGAGGGCGGCGGAGACCTCCGGCTCCCCTGCCCTGGATCCACGGCCCCGCCTCAGGCCGCCCGAGGCGCCGCCCGCCCCCCCCAGCACTTACCTTCTCATCGGACCCGACGTGGCGCCGGTAACCCAGCTGGAGCAGGTAGCCGAGGCTCAGTGCGAAGGCGGAGGCGGCCAGCACCAGGGAGAGGGGGGTGCCGACGGCCACCCGCTCCAGCAGGGACCCGCCGACCTCCATCAGACTCAGCATCGCCTCGCCGACCGCGGCCGGCCGCCAGGCTGCAGGTACCTGGGCGCCAGCCGTCTCCACGCGCTGCGGGGCGGGGCCTGCGGCCGCCACGCCCCGCCGCGCTGGGCTGATCTCTGCCCATGTGACGATTCTTGGCGCCTGAGCCAACCGGCGACTGCGAACCACGGGGTGACGGCATCTGCCGGGCTGCAAGAAGCCCTATTGGGCGGGCCGGGGGGCGGGGCTCCGGGAAGCGGCTAGCGGTAGGCTGTGGTTACGCGGCGCCTGGCAGGGGTGGCGGACGCAGGGCAATGCCGGTGCTGCCGGCGGGAGCGCCCAGTACCGCGACTCCGCGCTGCAGGCGGCAGCATGGCCTCTGAGGGGGGCGCGGAGCCCTGCCGGCCTTCTCCCGCAGCTGCCATCTCTCCCGAGGAGTTGCCCGATGGAGGGGCCGGAGCCGTCTGGAGCTACTGATCCCGAGGCTCCTCGGTGCGGCGCTGCTGCCGGCGTTGCTCGGCGCCCGGTGCCGTCTTCGCCGGCCGGCTCGGTGGCCTCCGCCCTCCTTACTCCTTCTGGAGCCCTGAGGGACTGCAGCAGCTTCCCGCTGCCGCAGCCCTCGGGGAGCTGCACGCGTGGCAACGAAACCCGCATGGCATAGGCCCGTGTGGGGATGTACTCACGGGGCTGCACACGGGGGTGAAGCACACATGAACTTGTGTGGGGGGAGCTGCCACCGGAGAAGCTGGTGTAACTAGGATGGGCCTGAACTTGCGTGAGGTCAAAAGCTCCTGGGGGAAAAAACTGTGCAAACTGTTGGCCCACGGGTGTGAACACGTACATGGGGAGACACGGGGAGCTTGTGCGAGCATGACGGGACCTGCCGGGGGTAGCCCACACCAGGGAATCAACCCGGGAGCGTCCACATCGGATAATGCCTGATAACTCACCTGGCACCACCCACGCTGGGTAACATGCACACCAGGTAACCCACCCAGGGCACCTCACACAGGATAAGCCCCCTGAGACAACCTATCTCATAATGACCCACCCTGGATAACCCACGTGAGCTAACCCATCCTGGATAATGCCCACACCAGACAATCCACCCAGCACAACCCACCTGTGGCAATCCATGCTGGATCAAACCCAACAAGCCCCGTTATACCAGCAACATTTCTCAGACGACTGAGCACTCAGACATTCTTTGTAGCAGAAAAAGGTCGATCTTGTAAGCAACAGGCCGGTGCCCAGCACAGGCTGTAGTGACTGAGGGTTTGTATGTGTCAGGCCTTTATTTGCCTGGTGATCACACTTGCAAGAATCATGCCACTTTAAAAAATTTCACAGAAAGGTCCCCTACAACACCTGTATGCAAAACAGTAAATTTGAGAGAGGATGTCTGGCTAGAAGCTGTGGCAGATCACAGCAGTAAAAACAGAACTGGAAAGCTCTCTCTTACTCTGCGATGTATTTATACTCTTCAGGGGCATAGTTCAATCCATTTTACTAATGGATTAAATGCCTGATACGGCTCAGGACAAGTTGCTGAAGGTTTCTTAGTGATGTAATAGATCAGGGGAGCTCTCTGATATTATTTACAATGAAACTCCAGCTCCCCTGTGCTGTCTGGAATTTCCTTTAACACACTGTGAGATATGCCCAGTTCCCTGAGGCACACCAGTTCAGATAGCTTCTCTGGAACTTTAGTGAACGACAGAGAAACAAGCCAATTAATTTACTAATTGACTGTTATACAACTCCTGCTACAGAAAGTTTAAAAGGTAACTTTCCCACAGGCAAAATAACATTCTGTAATTTAATTACAACAATAAAAGCTTCTGAACTTTGACTCTACTGGAAGCTAATTTGGTATTTTGCAATAAAAATACAGATGCTAAGCACAGAAATTGAGCAAGAAAACTTCTTAGACATGATAATAGGCAATAAAAAACATGCAGTAGCATAATACCTCTGTAAGTATTGTTATTATCATTAATGAAAACTTTACCCTCTCCGAACACTCTAATTTTCTGTTTCCTTCAGCCAAAAGGAAATGAAACATACTTTTATTGTTCTTGGTTCTGTTCTCACTTTGGTCTTTTCTAATTTTTAGTTTCTGTCTTCAAACTTCAGCTGTTCTCCAATTATTGTGGGAAAGATCACACACTTTTTGCTCCTGCATCTGAAGAAAGACAGCCCTTCGGAAAGGATCAAAAGCACAGTCAAAATCATATGAGGAAATATGGGCCTTTTCTGAAATAGGCTATGAAATAGTGATTTTGCAAGTTCTGGTTAAGAGAGACATTTCAATGCCTAACTCATCAGGGTATTGTTGTGCCCTGTTCCTTAGTATTAAAAAAAAAACCAAAAAAACAACCCACTCTGTTTTTAGAAATGTGAAGCCATTTTCTCTGCTATAAGAAATCAGGGGTCCAATATAGGTTTTCATGTTTGAATTAGTGAAAGTTTAATGACCATGTAATTCTAAGAAGTAAGACAGAGATTGGAAAGATTTCAGAAAGAGGAATCTGAGAGGCAGGCCTTCCCACCAAATTCCAGCTACCTTTTGTCTCTTATCTGTTGGGATGGAAAATACCTACATTCCTAAAAGTACTAGCAAAATAATAGATGGTCTATTTAAGATCAATCAGACTGTCAAAATATCAGCCCAAGATATACCTCTGTAACACCATGTAAAGTGAGGCTTATGCCTAGTATTTCTAATTAAAAGCGCATATCTTTGTCATTTAGATATTAAAAATAGGTAAATACATACACGTATTTGACTCTTTAGAAACTCTCTGATTGCTCTTTGTTTACTCTAGGTGTATTCAAACACAGGAACTTTTACATCTGTTAGGAGGAAGTCCATTAATAATAATGTTGCAACAAAACAATATTGCAACACAAGTTTTTCTTACCTAATGGAAATGCTCTCACACCTTCAACCCATTCATTTGGCACAGTGTCTCTCCAGAAGGAAAAGATGCAAACTGGTTGGTTGATACATTTAAGTCACTTTCAGATTGCTAATCTCTAAAAAAATACTCTTTACCTGATTATTTGAAACTGCCAATGTTTTTAAACACTGTAAAGGACACAGTTCTTCAGGAAATGAGTCAAACTTACTGTGGCGTAAAAGCAGTACCTGGAGAGCCTTCACCTCGGATACCACTGCTGGCACACTATCCATTTCATTCTCACATCCAAGTAACACAGTATTGTAGGGCTACACAAGCATGCAGAAAACGAGGACAGTTTATCTTTGTTTAACTTTAGACGATCCAAATCTTTAATATCAGAAATTTTGGGTATTATTTCTGAAGTAAGAGTTGCCACTAAGATTTAAGTGTTTGAGATCAAATAGTGCACACGATGCATTTGGAAACTAAGAGCTTCTTATTGCTGAGGCCAGGTCTGGTTATCTGTGTACAATTCAACAGGAATGTACGTAAATGCATTTCCAGAAAACTCTACGTTGGAGAGCTCTTCTAAACATAGTATTTGTGCATCCAGTGAGTCCAGTCATTTTCTACTTGAAGAAAACTCCTTTAATGTTTAAGTCTGAATATTATCAGGAAGATGGGTTGATTATTATAAATAATGAGGTGTTTCAACATAGTACAGTTGAAAGAAACTAATTTGTTGTCATCAGCTTGGGTCTTTCAGTTTTACCAACTAGAAAAGCTGCACAGGCAAAAATACCTTATTGTTGAGAAATGAAAATTCTTGTAGTTTCTTAAGCTCTGATATCCTTTGGTAAGCTCTGAATCAAGTTCTCACATATACTGAGTTTTACTAGATGAGGAAGGTAGCAGAAAGCCCTTGACAATATTGAGATTTGACCGGAATTAATGGTGAGTAACTTCAAATTTTTCATGTCAACTATGGCATCTGGTAAAGCATTCACCTTGCTGCCTTCAAGCTCAAATGTTTCATGGCTTTCCAGTGCCAATTCACCTTTCTTCAGGTGAATTACTTCTTGATCCATTTTCATTCATTTTATGGCTTTCCTCATTGCTAGCTCCTTTAGGAACTTCATGGTAATTTAGACCACTTGGAATTTCTTCTTCTGCAGAGACACTTCCTTTTTCTGGGTTGCTAACTGATTCTTACCAGTATTTTTTAAGAAGTCAAACTTTAAGTGTGAAATCTACATGGAATAATACCTTTTAACATTAGTAATCTGAACTATCAATTGTAAGACATCCTAATAAAAATCTAGACTTCTTCCAGACTTGTGAACTTCCACTTCTCAGTCTACCCCAAGAAAGGAATTATTTTACTGCAGTGCTTGCTGCTTTAATACCTCTTTTTTCCAGACAACAGACCACAAAACGTACATCGGAGTTGTGCGATTTGTTGCTTGATGTTTCATAGAATAGCTGGAACTGTCTCAGACAACACACACTGTTCAGCTTAGCAGACATTCCACAGATCCCTAGAGCTCTCTGTTTACATGTTCTTCCTGCTTTAAACTTTAATTTACTACGTTAAACTTTTGTTTTCCTGCTACTAATGATGTATTGTCGTAAACAATATTTTCTCAATGCCAGCTGGCAAACCAAAGGTATTAGTTGGCCTTTTCCTCTGCCATTACAGGCAGATTTATATCATCTTACTCTAAGTCTCCAAACATGAGTCTCTGGAATAGATCTGCAATTTTCCTAGTTCCTCTAATACAACTCTTCCTGCTGATTGGTAAAGTTGTACAAAATTATAATCATGTCTTTACACAATATTAAAAAAAAAGCTTTAAGGTCATACATTGTTTCTGTTGAACCTGTACATTTTTTTCAGTAACAGCCCTATTTTTTGCAGCGTATCTAGCTGTGAGCTAACAAGGGCAGGGAAACTCCTTCCTTTCTAGGAGTAACTTTGCCCTGTCAGCAATGGAGCAGCAGGAGGCACCTGGGCTGGGTGAGGGGTTGCCCTCAGGACCAGGGTCTTCCTCTCCGACAAGCCCCTGCCTTCCCCACGCCAAGAGCAGAAGCAGTCCCTGAAAGCAAGCAGCTCCCACCTGTGAGGAAGGGAGACTGACACCCCTTCTCCACACCCACCTCAGCCGCCACCATACCAAGCTCTGGCACAGACGCTATCGTCACCCAGCAGCCTATCGCTAACCTCAAATCATGCAGGCTCGATTCACGGCAGCAAAAGGCACCCGATATGAGGTGGGTCCTTGCCTGCACTCATGCGTTGGACAGTCCTCAGGTCAGCATGCCTGGCAATTGATTTTCCCACCCGATAAAACTCTGCCCGCTTTTCAGGGATTTCAGTAGCTATTTTGCCTTATGGTGCCTGACTTGGAAGCTTTCTACTGTCAAATCTTTGTTTCATCAGCTATACCAGTTACTCACTTTTTTAAAAAGGTGTTTGTTAGATAAGCTACAGGAGTAAGCTACAAGAGTTAAGCTAAGTATCTCTTGCTTACAAAGGTGTAGTTTTCAGGCTTACCATTCATATAGCTCATTTTCTCTTTTGTTCAGCACAGATAGAAGGGTTGCTACTCATGGTCTTTCTCTACAGTGTTGGATTTCTCTGTCTTCCAGTTTTTCATTTTCCTACTTGGAGACAGAAGGGATTGTACTCTTCCTCCTTGTCACAGCACCACAATGGAAACCCCTATGGACTCAGGTTCCAGAAGCCTGCTAGGACTGCGAAACCAGGCTCTCGTTACCTAACTCCACTGGCAACTTCTAGTTTGCCATGACTAACAGTTCCCAGTTTTCCCTGATGAATTCCCGAGTGTTTTTTAAGGTACACTACCTTTATTTTGTAGTCACCATGGCACCCTCCCTCTGATCCTCTCTGATGATGTTCCTACATACGATGCAGAGATGAGCATGTTACAAAATCCTGCTCTTTGGAAAGAACACCTGCTCAGTAAGACATCTGATGGCACTTTCCTGCTCGCTGCAGTAATAAAAACATCAAACATGATTTGTTGCAAACAATTTATTAGGCAGCAATAAATATGGACTTAGCAGAAAGAACCACACAGCAATAAGGTAAATTAATACTAGTCTTAAATATGCATCTGACACACATTTTAAATTTTTTCTCTAGTTTTCTAACAAAGTGCTATGTAAAGAAGTGTATATCTGATACCAGTGCCAAGAGACAGCAAGGGTGCACTGTGAAACACCTGACTTGCATTATTTACCTTAAATATACGAATTCATGAAAAGATGCTTTTATGTGAGTGAAGTTTAAGTAGAAAAGTATAGCTCATTAAGAAGGTTACAAAATACAAGAGCCTACTGTTCACTTTAACTGCATACTACAATTCCTTAAACTGCACTTTGTAGTAGGGAGGTGTGGGTGAAGTTAATACACAACAGCACAGTTGCTAGCATTCATATTAACTTTTATTTGAAAACTGAGAGGCAAGTGCTAATTTTAATTTTTTTTTTAAATCTTTTTTACAAAATATTGCACACTGTTTTAGCATGCAGTTTACATGGAAGATATAGGCAAGTGCACTTAAAACCCTGAAATACAACCCAAAACTTTAAAGATTTGCATTATGGATAATATTTTAACATACTAGGACATGTTTTGGACTGCCTAGGGTTGCACCTTACAATAGGGACCCAACCTGTTGTGACCCATCCCTGATCCTGCAAAGAGCAGGCTGAATGCTTACAAACAGTATCTCATTTGCATTATAAATCTTCATTCCTGCGTCCCACACTGCTTGTAGCTTCAAGAAACTGACATAAGCAATGAGTAGGACTAGTTCAACAGAAATAACTTAGTACCTCCTATATACAGTGTGTACATATAGGAGGTATATAGTACCTGCTACCTACCAGAGTGTTGTTACCTCAGATGTGTTGCAATCCAGGGTAAAATTTATTAAACTTTTTGAAGTCCTCTGAGTAAGACCGGTTTGTAAATCTGCCTCTCCCCCTCTTCCATATGCACATTTTATATTGCACAGCAGAAGTACAAATCCATTTAAAAACAAGGCATGCTAAACATTTAATATGGCTTCTGAATGATTTAAAATATTTCCCTTTGATATCCTCATGCAATATTTTAGAATAAATATGAATACAAATGAGAAATTTGGGAGTAAAAATAAAGCCAGCTGTAACGTCTGTCAGAAACCAAATAAAACCCAAGAGTTTATCAAAAGTAGTTGCTCAAAGGTCTTCTACAAAACACCATAACATACACAACCTCCTTGATGTTCCACAGAATAATGTGAAAGGTAATTAGGTTAACTGAGACTTGCACTGGCAGTCCCACAATCCTCTGGGAACAAAAGCCTTACTCGATTCATGCTCATCCAACTCAGTAAACCATTTACATTTCATTAGCTTTATTGGTTAAGCTCAAGCCCTACAGTAGCTTATATATGAAACACAAAAAATATTTATAAAAATAATAGATATATCGTACAGTTTTTCTAAAAAAATAAACCATGCAGCCTCTGTACAAAGTTAAAAAACTGTACAAATTTACTTTTCTATTCTGTAAAATTTACATACATGGAAGTCTTCCGTTACAATGGGAAATAAGTTGGGTTTTGCTCAGCCATAAGATGCTGTTTTGTAACTATTGTTCATTTCCATCATTCATTTCTTTCACCTGGCATTAACTGGCCATTTAATTTCATTAGAAGTTTAACGACGAGACCTGCCTATATAAAGGCATACAATTAAATTCCATCAGCATTTCAGAACTATGACACAATCAACTTAAGCAGATGATAAATACAAGTAGATAAAAACAGTAAGTCAGAAGTTGTATCATTTTAGAACCAAGGAAAATAAACCCTAGGTTCCACCCAGATAAACACTTTGAAAAGTGTTTTTCAAAATTGCTTCCCCTATAATCACCTCAATATAGAAGAATGAAAACCAACTACTGTCAAAGAATGCAAGATACTCAGAGCTGTGATTCTGCACAACACGGCCTGTAACCACTGATGCAGACTATGGGAAAAACAAGCTGCTTCCATCAGACTTCCACAAGCTTCAAAAATTGTTGGTAGCAATGGCAGTGAAGTTGCTTTACAACACTGCCTTTACAGATCCTCAGTTTTATCCAACTTCAAACTCCACTAGTTTGATAGCAAAGTTACCAGCTCTAACTCCGTGATTCTCATCATACTGGGGAGTTATCCCTAGAGCCTTAGGGACCAGGCACACGCAACAAACAGTTGCTTACTGATGCATTTTATGCATTTTTAATCTTACAGGGTTCACATGCAAGTAAAACAAGGAAACATTCTGAAATACTGAAAAGAAAGTTTTAAGATTGTTTGGGGGGGGGGGGCTTGGCTTGGGCTTCTTTTATACTGCATAAGGGTGCTCAATCTCAAGAGAAGAGGCATGTATCTAGTAAAGGAAAAAAAAAAACTAGTACACGAGGTATGAAAAATAACAATACTTACCTGTTTGGTATGCACAATAAAGCTCATTTTGTTTTCCAGGCCATGGATTTGAAAACATGTATCTCCATCTCCCAACTGCCACATAAAGCAACCATACTTCAGGCTGAGGAGTAAAGCCTACAATAAAATGTGGGAAAATTGCTTAGAAAATACTCTCCATACTTAGAAACTGAACTTTCCTTAGTTCACTTAGACAGGATTCTGACTTGGAACAGCACATTCCACAATCTAGCTGTAAGTTATAAAGTAGTCAAGTGGAAAAATACAAGGCAGTATTAGTATTTTGGCTAACAATGTTAGTGGCACCTTATAAAGATCTTAAGATTGGAAATATTCACAGTCAAGTTTAACCAAACAGTTGGATGTGAAATGACAACTAGAACAAAGAGTTTAAGAGAACATAATTAAGCTTAACAGGTAGCATTGGCAGTTCACTCAAGCTGACCTTTGTTTCCATGTTGAGGAGGTGCAGCCCTTTCACATTTACTCCTACATATACTTTGATGACTTTATGGCTACTTGAACTTGCTTTGGTGAATATCTGTCCTGTAAAAAAAGCTGCTCCATAAGTAGGAATTTCCCAGCAATTCTGCAAGAACATGCGCTGAAGGTGATGCATCTCTTTACTCACACCTTCACTGGTGCTGAGATTCTAGAAATAAAGAACAGTGGCAATCAACAGGTCTTCCCAAATAATCGTGGTTATTTGAAGAAAATCTCCTATTTAGTGGAATTCCAAATAAACTAGTATTGCCAAAGTGCTTTCCTACCAACTGTTTTCTACATCTAAATTAAACCCGAGAGTCACAGAAAGGCTCAGATGCCAAAAGAGACTGAGGCAGAAAGAAGGTGCATGTACAACACCCAGAACTCTGACACTGAACCTCTGCAGGGCCCCACATTTCTGCCTCTCTCAGAAGTATGCTGCACTCATCAGGGATAAGCAGCTATGCACCCATCTGGCACTAAACGCATCACAATCCATAAAACTAAGCATTCCTCCTCTGAGGGGTCCAATCCAGCAAGTCATGGGAAGATGAGTAAGTATCTCCCCCCAAAATGCATAGATTTTTTTTCTTTTTTAAGCAAAAGAGAGAAAACTTATTTAGTGAAGCCTTCATTCAGAACAAGACAAGTCTGTTTCTTCCTCTTCAGTACAGCACAACAGTCAATATAAAGGATTGCTAGAATGCTGCCACCTCAAAATAGGCTGATGTAGAGTACCCTAACAAACAAAAAACACATGAGATGAGAAGGCACAGACATGAGAGAGAACACAAGCCTTCAGCAGTCAGGGGGCCACAACTGTCGGCATGGTGGCTGGGACCAACCTCTTTGGATCCACACCCTGCATTACAGTGCATCTGAATTCTACACAGCCATTAAAACAAACCAAAAAAAGTCAAATGCATGAATGCAATTGGAAAAAAAGATTGCAACTCTTTTCCCCTGTACTCTACACCCCAAAATAATAGCCTAAGAGCAGAAGTCAAGAAAGCTATGCTCACTGTTGGTCTCTTCTCCCACATAACAAGTGACAGGACAAGAGGAAACAGCCTCAAGTTGCAGCAGGGAAGTTTAGATCAGATATTAGGAAAAATTTATTCACTGCAAGGGTTGTCAAACACTGGAACAGGCAGCCCAGGGAAGTGGCTGAGTCACAGTCACTGGAGGTATTTAAAACACGAGTAGATGTGGTGCTAAGGGACATGGTTTAGTAGTGGACTTGGCAGTGCTAGCTTAAAAGTTGGACCTGATGATCTTAAATGTCTCTTCTAACCAACACGAGTCTATGTTTTTATGATTCTTATCTACTTGAAGAAGGTGTAAAGACTACTCTGCTTAACTACAGTGTTAGAAAGACCACCATCATTCTTCCTCCCTTGCTATTACAAAGAACAGGAATGATTTGCTGGGTTCAGATAAAAAGAGACGTAGGCACCATGAGAAAGTTTATGATTGATTGACCTTATCTCAGAGGAGGGGCAAGGCCTAAAAGCTTCCCTTGGTACCCCTGCAGTGTTTCGTGACAATGATGTGTGGCAGCCAGTGCAGTTCTCTCTCTGACACACCTCACTTCTTCCACAGTTTATGAAGTTCATTAATTGAATCTTCAGGTGCCTTTGACCCTGTTTGGAATCCACAGCCCTCCATTAGAGGTCTTTTACAGAAATAGCTTGGGTCCACTTTTAAAAGTTTTGCTCAATTAACTGCTGCAGTCAGAGGAGTTTGTGTGTGTTAAGGGGTGGACATCAGCAGTGCTAACAGAATGTACAAGTTACATCAGCAAAAAGGACTCTGGGGATGTATCACCACAAGCAGATGTGAAAAAAAAGTCTGCTCTAATTTTCATTTTACACTTATGCCTGAACTGGCAGTATCCCAAATACACAGGTAACACTGAAGATAAATAAACAGATAACAGATAATTTACTTCTAACAGATAACTGTACCTGTACAAGAAAAACAGCATTCCAATAACCTATCCCAAAAATTCAGAACATACACAGTTCTTGCTTGATATACCAGTATTTTTGTTCATTAATTGATAATCAGTCAGATAATGTTTAGGACAGGATTTTCTACTATTTTATATTTATCTCACCTTGTATTCATGAAGTATCCTGTTTGTCCAGTGAGGAGCTTTACTTTTCAGTTTAGTGATTGGCACTATGGATTTAAGATTTTCTTCACTGCAAAAAAAAGCAGAAAAAAGTTTTTCTTCACCAAACAAAACAAAGAGAAAGAATAATGCTTGCCTGTTTGCATCTCCAAGTCACATGTTGAGCTAGAGAGTCAGCTCCTACTCTGTGTTGCCTCACCAGATGAGCAGCTTTCCTGAAATGTAAGCCAAGGCTTCCTAAGATACAGAGTAATTTTCAGCTAATGGAGATCCATTTTTGTGCTACACACTTTTTGTCATGCATCATGGACACAGCAGGGAAAGGAAATATTATCAGCAGAACATGTGACTCTTAGTTGATTACAGACCAGTTTGGAAGCAAAAATTATATCTAAACAGTCACTTGCACCAGCATAACACATACTCAGGAAAGACCACAGCTTATAGATACTCTTCCTTTCACTGCTGTATTCAGCCCCACCAAGGACTCAGCCCAATTAATTTTCATGTGACAGTTATATATTACATAACATGGAAGTGAAGCTTTTTATATAAAGTGCCTTTTTTAAAAAGCCCAAACCACAGCAAACAAAGAACACTCAAAGGAAGCCTTTACAGTTTGCTTTCATGCACAATTAAGGGAGTCTAATAAACCTAGTGATGCAACCTATTTAGTAATTTTAAAACTACATTTCTCAGAACTTGCACATACCCTCTAGCAAGCAAAAACTCTGCACAGGACAAAGTATCCAGATCTTTAAGGTCAAGGATACTCTCATACAAACAACAGATTGGATATATTTTGGAAATGACCAGTCTTTTAATAAACATTTATGTCAACTGCAAAAACAAAATCCAGAATACAAATATATTTGTCTGTCTGAAGAACAAGTTGAGGTATTTTCCAACACCTTCATTTGAATATGGATGGAAAGCATGCCCCAATGCCCACAAGGCTCTTTACATGGCCCAAACTATCTTTCCAAGTAGTCCTGTATAGAGTCAAACACTTCCAACCGCATTGCTGATTTGCTTCAGTGAACTTTCACCTGGCTTACTTTGTAGTGCTACAGTCTCTACACCTAACAGAAGGCAGAGAAAGGAATGAAGAATTGTTGTCAGTACAGCCAGCCCTTTCAGAGGGAGCCTACACTTGCATCAGTGTTAACTGCAGCAGAAGACACACCCTGACCTACAGATGGTGGAGAACACAACCCCAAAAAAGCAACCCAACATCCGCTGATGCTGTGAATGAGAGAAGTATAGTAGCATTCCAGAACAGCACAGCTGCTATTATGTGAATGAGCTGGGGTGGAGATGAAGGTGCACACATCCGAGAACTGGAATCCTGACATGCTTAGATAGTACAGAAATGTATGTGGGAGGAAGAAGCTGTATACCAGAAAAGACCAGCCAGCACAGCAGTAGCTGAGAAGTGCAGAGGAAACCACGATCTGGCAGGGCCATAGTGGTGCTCTGCTTCTGACCAATCTAGTACAGCAGTTCACTTACAAATGAGAGAACAGAAATACTATCTCTGCATGGTCTGCTCTCTTTAAAGTGGAAGGAAAACCAATCCCAGAAGTTGGTCTAACTGGGCATAATAAGAGGTTTCTTCAGCATTGTCTGAAGTCTCAGTCCTGTGAAACCCTTTATTCACACGAATACAGTAATACCAAGAATAGTAACAGTATCTCAGTATAGAATCACAGAACACAGAACCTCCATCCCTCTGCCTGGGACTGCAATAACAAAGATAGATGTATTTTTCAGACCCCATGTCCAGCTTCTGTTAATGCGACATGGTGATGTGTTCTCTCTGAACTAGAGCTCAGTGATGGAGAAAAATAGTAAATACACCACACCTAAAATTTCAGAGTTACATGTTAAGTGCTCTCTAAAAATACTTAATCTAAAACCATAATTTTACATTTTATACAAACATACTTACTTTAGGAAGCCTTGTTTATGTTTCTTACTTTCATAATTTCCATAGACTATTTGTAGAAGCAGACTTGCTAGCGTAATCAGCTTGGCATCAGGTGAGGT
Organism: Laterallus jamaicensis coturniculus; assembly: GCA_022605575.1. Classification (NCBI taxonomy): domain Eukaryota; kingdom Metazoa; phylum Chordata; class Aves; order Gruiformes; family Rallidae; genus Laterallus; species Laterallus jamaicensis. The sequence continues at coordinate 4,945,367 of JAKCOX010000008.1, forward strand.
ATAGAAACCTTTCAGTAAATTATATCTGGCTTCATCAAAAAGGATAAGAATAGCCAATGGATCTTCAATCTGTTAAAAAGATTTAAATAATATGATTTCTTTGTAAAAGACAATGAGAAACTATGAATACACTTTCTCACTGATTCAGAGACAGAAGACAAAGGTGTGATCCTGACTGAAGTGCGTATTTGAGTAATGCTTTGTAATAGAAAAAAAGATATATTTTCACAGAATTACAGAATTGTAGGGGTTGGAAGGGACCTCGAGAGATCATCGGGTCCAACCCCACTGCCAAAGCAGCTCCCTAGCTCATACTGCACAGATAGGCGTCCAGACGAGTCTTGAATATCTCCAGGGAAGGAGACTCCACCACCTCCCTGGGCAGCCTATTCCACTGCTCTGTCACCCTCACTGGGAAAAAGTTCTTCTGCATGTTGGTGCGGAACTTCCTGTGCTCCAGCTTACAGCCATTGCCCCTTGTCCTGTCCCCACAGACCACAGAAAAGGGGCTGGCTGATTCCCTCTGCATCCCGTACTTATGATATTTATAAACGTTGATTAGGTCCCCCCAGGTCCTTCTCCACAGAGCTCTTCTCCAGCAGGTCATCCCCCAGCCCGTACTGATACAAGTGGTTATTCCTCCCCAGGTGCAAGACTTTACACTTGCTTTTGTTGAATTTCATCAGGTTTCTCCCTGCCCAGCTCTCCAGCCTGTCCAGGTCTCTCTGGATGGCAGCACAGTGTTCCTGTGTGTCAGCCACCCCTCCCAGCTGTGTATCATCAGTGTTCTTGCTGAGGGTGGATGCTATTCCCTCATCAAGGTCGTCAATGAAGATACTAAACAGGACTGGATCCGACACTGAGCCCTGTGGAACACCACTAGTCATAGGCCTCCATTTTAATTGACTTATTTCAAGACTCCACTAGTTTAACACACTTACAAATTAAAGGTGACTAGCATACAATGCCCACTCAAAAAGCACCCAGAAATGCTGACGTCTGGGATTTTGCCCACATTAATTCTGAATAATGTATTTGAATAATCCCCTTTAAATTGGCCAGTTAGGTATCTGAAGAAAATCACAGCACAAGGTAAAGCAAGCAAATCATGCAGGGGCTTTTTACCTGTCTGACAGGCAGGTAAAGATTGTGACACACAGATCTATAAACCAAACGGTTTGGAAGAAGTGAGAGAGAGGGGGAGGGTGGAAGGAACCTGAAGACTCAAACTATTGCAGAAAAGACAAGGAGAAGAGAGGTTCAGTTTAAGTTTGGAAATTACTGCAGTCATTAAACACACTGGGTTTGTTTGGTCAAAGCATTCGGATTCCGACCATGATTTCATGCTATCACTAAGTCCAGACCTTTTTTTCTATTTCCAGTGGAAGTCTCACGTCTCTTCTCAGAAAAAGCTGTGAAGTTTCCCTCTGAGGATCCAAGTTTGTCAGTTCAGTGAATATTTCAGGCCAGTCTCGAATATGCTGCAAAGGCTTGTGATATGGCTTCAGTTGGAGGCCTGGAAAAGAACAGGTAATATTTCCAAACAAACAAGCTGAAAACACACACACACACACGCCCACACCCGACTAAATGCTGCGCCAAAACCAGAGTATCTGAAACTGAGGACACATTAGCAAACATTTCTCCCTATTTTTTCTAAACTACTACATAAAGTTTTGAAAACGTGGATTTTTGTGACAAAACTCTCAGCATCAATTTACTAAATGCATTAGTGGTGAAACTTTGTTTCATCCCTAATGATGGTCTTTACAGTTGTACACAAATTGCAAGAAATAGATTTTATAATAAATGTTGCCATTTGTTGTTCATAGCAATAGATCAGAAGCTGACTGATTTTCAAGTTTAAGCTAAATATCTAGACAATTACTTGTCTTTAAACAAAAAAGCATCAGTGAGCTCTTCCCCTCAAATGCTATCAATGATTTGAGTAAAACATGACAAATATATTTAGAAAAAGCACAAGCTGCAAGACTTCAATGCTGAAACACTTCTTTTTCTTCCAGTTGTTAACATCTGTGTTACCTGTGTTTGAGGGTTACAGTAGTCAAGTGGCATACAGCAAAGTAAAAAGTCAAATGGCATTACACTGAGAGAAAAAGATTTAAAAATAGCAAGCACTTTCTGCAATATTTAGAGACTAAAAAACACAACCAAAACCATGCCACTTCAGTATTGACATCAGTAAATAACATTTTAAATGCAAGCCTTCTGTTAATAGACTGTCAACACAGTATCATACCAGACCTGAATTTTGCTTTGTAAAGCATAGAATGATTTGCATCAGAAGGAACCTCAAAGACCATTTAGTCCCAACCCTCTGCCATGGGAAGAAACACCCTCCACTAGACCAGGCTGCCCAAAGCCCCAGCCAACCTGGCCTTGAATGCTGACAGAGAAGGCAATCCATTACAGTATGTCCCATAGCTATCTTGTTGTACCAGTACCATTTATCATGTTTTCTAACAAAACACAATCACAATCACTGACTCTGTTTCTATTTATTTTTTGTTATGTATCTTAGAATACTATAATAGACTTTTTAATTAGATCAGAAATATGAAAAAATACAGCAAATGTAATAATGATGTTTAGAACCAAAACCATCTCCCATCCAATACACCTGAAAACTTGTTTATAAAAATCATTTTAATGCAAAACACAAAAATTTGTATGATTTTATGACCTAACAAAAAAAAAAATCATTAAATCAGATTGCCTTTAATTACTAATTCTAAATAGATTAAACATCAGCAAGAAGAACTATATGCATCAAATTTCAGATACTCTGAAGTATCTGGAGGAAAAATACCACTAAAATCAGGGGAAGTTAACAGTAAAGACTATGACAACAGGTACCAATAAATTTAGTCTAGACTAGCCTCATCTTCCTAGATGAAATACACTCTAGATGCCACAGTGTGACAAGATCAGACCTGTTGGGGGTACCCAAAATAATGTCTAAAACTGGGAAGCTCTCTACAGCTGTAAAAGCACAGTTTGAAGACATCAGGCTGTAAAGGCTGGCAGTTGATCTACTGGAGGAAAGCTTAAACAGAGAAAATAGAAAAACTTGTCTCATTCCCTAAGCAAAAGCTATAGAATGAGACCTACACGGATTAGAGAGTATCTGCCAGGGGCAAAGTGTATTAGCAGACAGCCTAGATAGAAATTATCTCCTGAACATGGCTTTTAAAAACTGATAGAAAGAAGGTAATACAGAACTGTCAGAGAGCACATTTCCTATTTTCCTAAGAAAATATATTTTTTAAAGGCAAACAGAAATAAAAAGCTATGATAAACTCTCAGGTATAATGATCTTCCTTGTGCACTTACTGAGGTTCTCAGAACAGATCCAGATAGTGAAGTACTGCTGAGTTTCTTGAGACAAACGCATCCCCTCCATTATCTGCTGTACAGTAGTATTGTTTCCATGTTTCAACTCAACAGACCGATAGGACCCATCCATACGATAAATTCGTGCCTTTTCATACTGCATAAAAATTCAAACATATTAAAGAAAGATCTTGTTAAAATCCTTTCTGTTGGCATTTCTGAAGAGGAAAGCAATTTTCTGTAATTCAGCAACATACACACTGTTCAGAAAAATAACACTGCACAACTCCTCCATATTTACTCTTTGTCAAAATTGCTTGTTTCATGTCCTATGCAAGTTCTTATACTGTGCTTTTACCACAACAGCTACAGGAAAGATCTCACTGATCTTTTGAGGACTTCACTTTCGTTGAACTCAAAAGCAAGTAGGCATTTTTAAGTTCCCTAAGGGATTTGGGATCAACTGCCTATGCATATCCTAAAATGGCCACTTCACAATTACTAGGAGCTTATGAATTATCACCCTCATTAGTCTACTAAAAAGACTGATGTTTCAGAGGGAAGTATCATCCTTTACGCAGACCCCAGCACAATAAGAATACAACCTTGCTAAGATATTTAGCATTTTTGTAATATTACTACTAAATCACTGATTCCCTTCAGAACTCCCATCGCTTTCACCAAATTGTGTACGGGCTCAGAATATGCCTCCTTGAAGACATACTTGAACTTAAATCAGGTGCTTATAGTGCATTCACACTGGTCATAAATCAACGAAACACTGGGCTCATCTCTCTAACAGTTTAAAAGCATTCACTGCTTGAATAAAAAAAAGTTGCAAGAACTTGTTATTTCCCTTCTTCAAATCTACTCAGTCATCAAGCACTGAGACAGCAATCCTGAAAACTTCTGAAAAAATATGAATGCCTTGGAAAGTGACAACTGACTAAAAAAGGCTGAAATGGAAAACATCAGTTTGGTTTTTTTGCAGTAGTCACTGTGTCTGCTATTGCAGTAATGACTACTTTTTTCTTTAATGTAACCATTGAATAGCAGTAAGTGACAGCATAGTCACCTATTAAACTAGGAAACCCAGTTAAAATGCGTGCATTAGTCTTTTAGAGTCATCAGACACACATTTGCCATTGGATCGAACGTGTAAAATCCCTAAAATGAAGAATTTCCTTCATTAATTACTTTGGAAGGTTCATACAGATAATTTAAGACATCTTGAAAAATTCACAGGTTTACTGCCACCTACCTACGGATACATAAGCTGCATCTGAAGTCAAAGAAAAGAAACAAGTGGGTTTATATGATCTGGCTACTTCCAGATGAGAGGAATCACATCATAAATTTTGTTCACTATCCTGGCTAGATCTCCACTGACTGCCAAGGAAGCATACTCTGACTAACTGATGTAAATCCTATTTTATAGAGGCCAGCATTCAGCCAGCTGAATGCTCCTGTTTACCAACATGTAAGATGACAATGCATAAAGAAAGCTAATGGTTATACAATCAAAAGTAGACATAAAATCGGTAGCTCCTAGGAGTAAATAAAAACATCACATTAAAGTCTTACACATATTTCTTGAGCAATAAATATAGGCAGAAGCATTTAAAGAGACAGCTTGTCAGTTCATCAATATTTACATTAACAATTTCAATATAATGCATATTTTCAAAAGCAGCTATAAATGAGCCTAACTCTTCTACAAGTTTATGTATAAACTTTAACCTATGTAGAAAATAAACTCATACAGGTTTGTTTATGGCTTCCTTCAGCAGTTTTGCAGCTTCTTCCCACTCATTTTGTTTGTTTTCTTCACAGACATTCAGCGGAGATCTTCCTTGTTGATCAGTAATGTGCTACGAACAAAACCAGAAACACTGATAATACATTGTTTTCACTGGGGATAGGTAAAATTTTGTAAATTTTTGGGTGATAATTAAAATCCTAGATCCTAGGGTTCAAATATTTAATTTATACACAATAGGAAAAGGAGAGGTAATTAAAACTATATAACCACTTATTTTCGTAATCTCTCAACAGAATCATTGTGTTTACTCATTGTGATCTGCACACAATATCATTTCACATTCATAAGGGAGAAACTGTTGCTAAAACTACTATTTCTATATATAAACAGAACTTACTCTGTCAATTTCTGGATGATTTAGTAGAATTTGTACTATTTCGGCATGGCCACCTCCAGCTGCAAAATGAAGGGGGGAGCTAAGCTGGCCGTTCAAAAGATTTGGATTGCATTTCCCTTTCTCCAACAGCATTCGAGTGGCTTCAACTTTTCCATACCTGCAGACAGGTTGAATGGAGAACAGACATAGCAAATGTAACATCAAATCTGTTTTTCAGATGGCCCTAAATATGGAAAAGTGTATTTCCATGCTTAAGAGTTTCTAGCTTTGAAGTGACACCAAAGACAGTGGAATGTTACTAAGCCTGTGGAAAGCAGTATCAGCTCTGCACGTCTTTGGCAACCTTTGATCTAGAAACTATTTAGTGGATTCATTACAGACACACCAAACCGCGCTTCCAACTAGGTAAGTTTGGGTAGCTGTCCCAATTCACTCATGGCAAAACAGAGCTCAGCCTTGGCTGTAAAACAAAAAAAATCTGTATAGGAATCAGAGTAAGGCTTCTGATTGTCACACAGATGGATCCTAAAGACTTAAGCCTCATGCTGATAACCAGTAAACCTCGTGTATAACCTTTATGCAAACTTTCTGTCAAACACTAAAAATCAAGCATGTGGCTTTTTTTTTATAACTAACTTTGAATTTTACGTTATTCATATCATCAGACAACTACTATAAATACAGAAGACTACCTTGCATGAAGACAAAACAAAAGCTTTTTAACAACCAGGGAAAGCTCTCAAACACAGCTGAAATCATCACTGAATGATAGTCAGGCAAGTAGATCACCTTGTCCAGCTTTCTACTCAAAGCTTGGCCTTCACCAACATGTGCTCAGCTCAGCTGCGGCTGTGCTGTAAAACTGCTCATAGACTTTAACCAACAAGGACTGTTAATGTTGCCATGCTAAGCTAGACCCAGCGTCTCTAATGGGAATTAGAACTGATGCTTCAGGACAGATAGATATAGGGCAATAGGCAAGGGTTTGATACCATGATCTCTGCACCTGGTCTCCTTTGAAACCACACAGATTGAAACAATCTCAAAACCTGAAAGCAGTCTTTCTTCTCAGGAGGTTAACACTAACATTTATTAGTATAAAAAGTCTAGAGGTGGTTTTTTATTTCTCATTTTTGAGTCTGTATGATAAACTACCTAAGCGATTAGCACCAAAGAATCAGGATAGCAAGAGTATATTTGATTGGAAAAAACATTTTCATTTGACTCACCAGCATGCATAATGGATAGGTGCCCAGTGGTCACTATCTAACTGATTAACAGAAAACTTTTTATCCAGAAGGTGGCTCAGTAAATCAGAGTCGCCTTCACATGCACTGCGGTGAAGAGGGAAATCATCTACCCATTGGTGTTCCCTATGGATTAAAAGGGGAAACAGGAGGAAAGCACAGTTCAGAAATATTTCAAGAGCTGAGAATACTGACTTTTTAAAATTACTAGCATAACACTAACTGTAGATCTATATGAAGCATAAAAATTAAGCTCATGCAGCTAAAATGTGACAATATTTGTACAACCAGTATTTTAATCATTCAGTAGTCAAGCCACAGCTCAATTCATTATGCTAAGAAATGCTTGTCTGATGTTTATAATTAAAACATTTCTTGATCCATCTTTTAACTGCCATGTTTCAGTACTCATGGACTTCAAATAGAATTTTTTTAATATGTATTTATATACTAAATCCCTGAAGTAATAGAAATAGCATTCTGACCAAGTCTACCAAGTACTACTGTAATATAAGAAAACAAAATTATCCATTATTGAAAAAAGAATGTAGCGTAATACTTGTCCTCTGTGACGCTGCTCATGCTACGTTGCCACTTTTCTCTTTTAGGAATCTGAATCTTTGAATAATCTGGAGCTCCAAGGCCAAAATATGGATTTATTACTACTTTGTCAACCTGCAAAGACATAATTTAAATACAACTGAAAAAGCATCTTATTTGACTAAACAACCCCCTATCCAGGCCAGATATTCTCATGAAACCATGTCAGGAAGTTAGGATACTAACATTTTACAATTAAAGAGAACAATGTTCAAATGTGAGGATTTGAAAAAACATTTAGCAGCAAGTGTGCAATAAAGCAATCTGATTATACTAAACATAAAGCACACATTCATATAAAATATTCATAAATTGTAAAATTAAAATGTATGTACATTTCTCAAATATATAATGAAAATCTACTTCTTACCCTATTGGTATACTGAAGGTCAGATCCAAACAAAGGATTATAGATACACACATCTGCTTTCTCCAATGCCAGCATTTTACTCTTTATTTCCAAGGCAGTGTAACCCATGTGTAACGAGCTCTCTGTTTGACCAGGTTCTATAGCATAGGCAGGGTTTATGACATTTGTTTTAATTCTCTCAAGAGGAGATGGTCTGAATAAAGCTGGGATGGAGTGAGACTGTGTATGCCGTTCATCCAACCACCTGCAGCACAGAATGGATAAGTAACTAATTTTCAGGTAGAAAAGGACTATTTTGGTCATGTCTGTATGATAATCTCACATTTTAATAAATGTTTAAAAAATTGTAAGCTGCACTGCCAATTTTATGTCACTAAATTAATACCCAAACATGATTTTTTTTAACCAAATATAGTTAAGCAAACCTATGCACTCAGACACATTTCCTGTGGATGCACATTCTCAAAGTAAAGGAAGTTACAGACTAAGGTAACATTTTACAGCCAAAACACTTAACCACACCAAAACGTCACCATTTCATTTACTTTCAGTTTATCAGTATTACTGCTCTCAACATACAAATTTTGCAGCTTAAAGCGAATGGTGAGTTGAAGTTTCAGTATCTTTGCTGACCTAAGCCTTCCAACTCACGTGTTTTACCAGGGAGAAGTGGGAAAAGGCAAAAACTCAGAAGATCCTTTTGTAGTTTCGGAACAGCCAAGTCTCTTTGGCATAGATTACCACCTGCCTTTTCACAAAGACAAGAGCAAACTTCAGCACAGCTAAGTGCACTCCTGCTGACAGTACAGAAGGGCTTTAGAGCCCTCTTTCTCTTAGCTAGAGGGGAAAGTCAGCACTGTAGACCTGCTGCATTTTTTCCTGCCATGTTTGCAATTTAAACACAGGGGTCAGGATTTTTGAATAAATATATTTTCATTGATTTTCTAAATGATAGTTAGTGTTATGTTAAGAGTCTAAAGTCAGGTTTGCATTTAAGGTTTCTGCACACACTTTCTCACAAGCTTCAGATAAACATGTACTTTGCTGGAATACAATAAATTCCAATCAGTGATTTAGCCTGGAAATACAGAAGAAAGACAAGTGTATGCTCTGGAAACACAGATCCACTGACAGACAGCTTGGATCTTGTCTGTCCAGAACCGTGTGTTAAGAGGCAGAACGTGGCCTGCAGTTCAATGCACGTGTTTCAGCATGGATTTTTAAATCCCAAATCCAAGCTATCATGTGCTGCAAAAGCCGTTTCATCTTCATTGACTCACTGTCCTGCTGGGAAGGAGGATGTAAAATTGCAATCATCGTGCTATAAACACCCTGCTGCCTCTCTGAGGTTTTTTCAGGCATTTTCTCCAAACAGTTGGCAGATAAATTAGTTGTGGTAGTTTGAGCCTTCAAAAAGTGCTGTTTCAGATTACATACATAAAGAATAATCAATATAAACTATTTCCACTATACATCCAAGGTTTCTCTCATAACTGTAAGGCTGATAAAACATTTTAAGCAGAACCTAAGAGGTCTGAAGGCACTCATTAAATAGCAAATAAATGTATCAACTGGCACAATTATATATTTGGAAATATCATGGATCTTCTAATAAACTGTACGAATGCTACACATGGAACCTCTTTAGGTAATAGCCTGTAACTTATATTTTTTCATGTTAGTAAAGAGTCTCACCTATCTTTATTAACACAAGTAAGTCAACACCTAAGTAGGTCTGGTATTTTTTAAGATTACATAAAAAGGGCCTGCTCACATATTCAATTTTCAAACTACTATAAATCTGGTTGAACACCTAATCACCTTTCTGAAAGTGAATTCTCTACTGCAAATGAATTTGTATGGCTTGGGAATATGCACTCCCTTTGTAAACAGCGTGTTAATTTAAATGCAAATCATAATGGTATACAATTAACAGAATAACTTTACTACACACTGGCAAATAATCTTACAGGTAGAAATTATGTGACTTACAGAAGATAGTATTTTAGATGATTTTACGATATCTTCACTATGAGCAAGAACTTCCCAAAAGCCACTTGATATACATAAACTCACCATTCTTCAGTTTGTGAAAGACTTTTTAAAATTATTTAGAAATGTTGTTAAGATTGTAGTTTCTGATAAACATGATGAAAATAACATGGTATCACAATGATTTCCTCCTTAATCACAATAATGCTATAAAATCTGTGTATTACGTTTAAGAATTCTCTCCCTTAACACCTAATTTAATCTATTTTTACTGATGGCATTTCTTACTTATCCAAGGCAATTAACATTCTTGCAGTAAGCGTAGCAAAATGGGTGCTGGATTCACTGCAGACCCTCATGATGTCTTGTAAGCAGTAGAACACAGGGCATCCAGGACTGTATGCATACTTTGTATTATCTAAAAAAGAAAAATACTGTGAAGATAACGTCGATGACAAGATGACTCTTAATTTTCCCGTCTGCATCTTCTATAGTTAAACATTCCCAACTACTTGAGAGTATAATCTAACTTTAGACTAGAGAAACTCATTTTTTGACCAATGCTAATTGATAGAAATCACATACAATCCATACCTAACAATTCACAACTCAACAGTGTAGCCTCCAGTTACTATTCCACCAATGTGACCAGCTTCATCTGAGGAATTAGTATTAAATGTATACTGTTGCCAGAGAAATAGAATAGGACTTGGGACTAGAAGAGGTGTTTATTGCTATTGGTAAACTCCACAACGTTTTTTGATTGTATTTATCCTTTAAAGCCTATTAATAACAAAAATGAAGCAGAGAGACACATTTACTTCAGGCTTTGTAAAACCATACTTTCTGAGAAGCAATTTCTGTGCCTTCTAAAGACTTTATTCACCAGTCTTTATTTAAACACTGTTTACAGACTTCAATAAGCATTCTTCTCTCAGTAAACAACAATGAGCTGAATAGGATGTCTTATTTACACTTGCATTCAGTAAATTCTATGTAAGTTAATGCATATGCTTTGAAACATAATCAAGCAAACAAGTACAGCAGAAAACACAAGTGTGCTACTGTTATAGAAACAAAGGCTACATTAAACCAAATACTTTTTTCCTTAAATTTAAGTAACTTTAAAAAGTTTTGAAGTATTCAGAGAGAGGTTTTCACCTTAATGATGCTTTTAATATTTAGAAGGAAAAGCTGTACAGCATATTCATAAAAATTCTTAATAAACCCTCAACTGAGCTTCTGCTAAAATGGGTGCAACTTCAGAAATAATGTTCAACATTACCTTTCACAACAGTTGGAACAATGTAAAGTGATGCCTCCTGGCCTGCTTTCTCTCCATCAAGGGGAAACTTCTTCATTAACACTACACGCTTTCCTAGCACAGTATTTAAAAAATTAAAATCATTAAGCAACTGACAAAACAAACAAATAATCTAGAGTTGACTCAACCTTCCTAATTTTTAAGAAGATAAAACAGTTATTATTGTCAGCTATAATTTAAAGCAAAGAAAATCTAAATACATATGAAGAAATTAAGAGCATAAATATGTATAAGACAACATTACTGTACCCCATTTATCACAGCAACTTTTCTATACCCCTGATGTTTCATAGCATTCACCATGTATCTTTAAGTTAAACAAGATTCTTATTGAAATGCGAAAGCACAGCTGCATGCTATATTCCATGTGAGGGTGAATGTTTTATTCATACAGTAGGAGGACACTACTCTCCATGTTAAACTCCCTTCTACCCTTACAGAATTTAGCATTTTGTTTGCTTTTCTGACCTCAGCTGCGTATTTTAGCAGTGGCCACACTAAGCTGTACATATTAATGTTTGGGTCCTCTGTCCGAGTCAACTGAAAACTCTCTAAACTGCCTAACAAACACAGGTTTTGTTTTTCACTAGGCATTCCCCAATGTGTATTAATGCTTTTATACAATTTCATGTTTGCTGCCCAACTAGCTTTGCTGAGTCTACTCAATTCCAGTTATTGCCACCTGCAACATTTTAGCATGCAATCAGCTACTCCTTTTCTGAACTGTTAGCACTGCAGTGCCTTGTCTGCACTGACAACCTTCACAGTGTAACCTTACTTACAAAGCAGAAATGAGGTACGCAGGGGGGGAAAAGAAAGAAAAGAAAAAAAAGGTGCTTTAGTCAGTACAGTTTATTCCAGTCTGGAAATAAAATGTGCTGGCTAAAACATTTTCTGTTAGCAGAAGTGTTGTAGCAGAAGTTAGAGGTTGGTTGCTAGACCAGCTATGAAAAAGAAAACTTGTTAATTAAGTTATATCTGTAAGCAACACAGATATGCCAGAATTTATTTTTTTTTAGATACTGTCTACTGAACAATGCTGGCTTGAGAACAGGTTTTAGAACAAAGCAATTCACGACTCCAAGCTTTAGCTGAAATTAAGGATAAAAAAGCCACTTCAGCCTGGGTTACCAGAACTTTAGCCCTAAATTTCAAGTTGAGGAGGAGTAGTACAGGCAGGCAAAATTTCACTTAAAAATCTTTAGTAAGTGTTTTATAGGGAGTTGGAAAGAAAGGCAAATTTCTTTTTAGCTGTGTTTAGGGTGGGTTTTTTTATGAATCCCAAAACATACCTTCTTTTTTTAAGCGTAATTCATGTTCTTGCCCAACTTTTACATGAACATTATTTTAAAATATATTTTTATAGAGCTATCAACAATAAATCAGATTAAAATGTTTTTACCTTTAATACCCTGATTGGCTGGTGAAATTGGTTTGGTGGCTTCTAATACATAATCCAAGATGCTCTGAGCTACCTCAGTGCCTCCCTGCAGTTGAGTTTCCAACAAAACTTTCTTTCTTTTTTTCTTTTGGCCTTCAATAGGAACTTCAAGCAGCAAAATCTTTCAAACAATAAAGAAACCAAACAAGTTTAAGCACAACTGAAACAAGTACAGAACACTTCTTTAAAGCTTTTTTTTTTTAAAAAAATGTATTGTTTACTGGTCCACTGCAAAAGTAGCAACAAAATTCAGGAAGTATGAAATGTGGAGAAGCAGGATGGCAAAGTCAGAATGACCTCCATAACAGTAAGGTTAAAAAGAATACAAGCCTGCACCCTTGCACTGAGCAGCCCATGGGGCAAAAGGCCCTGAAATGACATGAAAGGCACAAATATTACAAATCTATAGTGTTCAGATCCCCTAGGGATGAGGCAATGCATAGTAGGTACGTGACATGCACAGACATTATTTAAACAATGTTGTTACAATATAGCTGAAGAGAAAATATTATCTTTACTGTTTTTTTAATTTTAATAAATAAAAATGCAGTTTTACTTCATAAGATTTGGCTCGATACTCCCGAGAATTCAGGCTAGCAGTATTTTTTGGACGAATCACAGCAACATATGCATCGCCAAGGTTTTCTGGGTTTCCCATCTCTCCTCCTTATTTTATCACTAGAAACAATGAATAAACAGAAAATAAAGGCTGAGTTGAAAAGAAGAAAAAAATCCAACAACCCTCTAAAGAGTAACACAGTAATTATATCCACTGTTCACTTGCATTATTCATTTATTGTTCTTCAGCTGCAGAATTACCAACGCCTGATATAATTTGGATTCATTTTTATAATAGGGAAAAACCCTATATCACATAGATTTAATACAAATAGTCTTGTTCTTTAACCCATGTTTAAAATAAACTTATTTATTTTTCCACTTTGTACCCATCTTCCCCATTCTGCAAGCCAGGCAAAGAATTTTATGCCTCTGAAAAATACGTGAAATTGAAAAAAACCCCAACATGTTCTAAAGTGACAAGCAGTGTAATTTATAAAGTATGCTATGACAAAGTACTGAATTTCTATGAGTTCCACTGGGATTTCAAGAAAATACATGATTTTCCTTCCCCCTGCTCCCAATAGGAAGTAGAACAGAGTCTTGCCTACAGCCCAAGTAACAAAGCTGACAAAAATAAACTATAACATGGATTCATTTACTTAGTTTTACTTCAGGGGGACTGCAAAGTGGCGCACAATTCATTCAGACACAAAGCTTCCAGAATTAATATGTCTTCAGTATTTTGCAAAAAGTAGACAGAGGTTGTTAGATTTCAGGTAAACTTTTGCTTACCTTCCTGTTTAACCCAAAGTGACAACTCCTATAATCACAAAATTTTGTGAAAACAATGAGGAAAACCTCTTAAAGCTAAACCACTTCCTGTATTAGATTTGAGAAAGGTCATTTCTGGCCATTAGCACTTTCCAGCTGATGGAATCATAGAATGTGTAAGGTTGGAAGGGACCTTTAAAGGTCATCTAGTCCAACCCCCCACCCTGCAGTAAGCAGGGACGTTTTCACTAAATCTGGTCTCTCAGAGCTCTGTCAAGCCTGACCTCGAGGTCAGGTATGGGGCCTCCACTACCTCTCCGGACAACCTGTTCCAGTGATCTACCACCCCCATATTGAAGTACTTTTTCCTAATATCCAACCTAAATCTCCCCTTTTCTAGTTTAAAACTGTTATCCCTCGTCCTATTGCTACATGACCTCACGAACAGTTCTTCCCCAGCTTTCTTACAGACACCTTTCAGGTATCATTTTCTTCATCTGCAAATGAATCCTGTCCAGTACATATCATCAGTAAGCACATGCTCTTTGTATATTAACCCCTCCAAAAAGATTTTTAATGTTACTGCCTCCAGCTTCTTCACCTCTTCCAGGAAGAACAGAGGTCTTCAGATTCCCATGCCCTTAATCCAGTATTTTTGCTGGGATCAGACTACCTAAAAACATAGTAAAAAGCCAAAAATAAGTAACAGCATGCACATTTTCACCTTAAGATATATGTTAGACGATTTAATGGTGGTACTTGAATAATAACAGCCAAATAGAAAGGCATACTGATGACATTACAGCAGCATCTAGAAACACTAAATATGCAACGTGCTGACTTGTGAAAGAGCTCATACTTTTTGAGATACCGAGTTTTGAAAGGAACAAGAAGCAACTATCCCTTGTGGGCAGCTGGCAGAGGCACGCTCCCTGCGTTTCTTTGCATGTACCGGGACATGCCGGGTTCGGGTCACAGGCTTCTGTGGAGGGAACCTACGGCGGCAGAGCTGGGCCAGGCCGGGCCGCCTGGGTGGCTGGCGACGGTCAGGGCAGTAAGCAGCGGCTGAAGTCCCTGTACCAGCGCTCCGCACTAGACCCCGAGCGGGGTGAGGATGCCCGAGAAACAGAGTTGCGGGTACGGCTCCCGAAAACAAAACCAGAGGACGCAAAAGAGTGGGGGTGAGTAGGCAGGCAACGTCAGTGAGCTGACCCTAACCAAGCCCAGGCGCCGCTAGTGTGTTAACATCTCAGGAGACCCAGGCTTCCCCCAGCGCCGCCGGCGATCCCCACCTCCCCCCACCACCACTGCCGGCACCCCCGAACCCGCCGGGACAAATCAGAGGGCGACTCTCGCCGCCCCGGGGGAAAACACAGTCACGCCACCCCCGCGACAAAGGCCGTCCCGCCGCAAGTAGGCTCCGCACAAGGGACAGAGACGGCTGCGGAGGGAGCCAGACAGCAACAGAGAAGCACGACGTGGGGAAAAGCAGCCCCGCACGGCCAGCATCTCCAGCCCTGGCGGCACTCAGCCCGCCGCTCCGTGCCTCACGGCTGGGAAACGCCCAGGAGCCTGCCGGGGCCTCACGCCGCTGCTCCGCGGAGCAGGAATGGCTCCCACGCCCTCAGCACCGCCCCACCAGCCTGAGGGGCAGCTCCCCGACTCAGCTAGCTAGCTAGCCCGCTCGCTCCTTCCCTCCCTCCCTTGCCTTCGTCGGTGGTGCCGATGGCCGCCTCCCCCGCTGCATCCTCTCACCGCGCCCGGCGTCCGGGCCCCGCTCCCGAGACACGACACAGCCCGTCCCGCTCCGCCCCGTCCCCGCCCCGCTCCCTCCCCTGGCTCGGCGGATCCGCTTCCCGTCGGAGCCCCGCGGGCCTCGGCTGCCGATGAGTTTCCGGGTCGGCGGCCTGAACTTGTGCTGCTGCCGCCGGCGGCTGTTGACCGCGGGCGGAGAAAGAGGGAGAGAGACTGAGCTGCGGGCCGGGAGCACGAGGCGCTGCTGACAGGCAGGGAGGTGCTGAGGTGAAGCGCCCGCCCGGGCCCGGAGAGCAATCGCCGGCGACTGTCAGCCGCCGCCACGCCGCTGGGAGCCTCCACTGAACAAAGGGGCAGCAAGACGGTGGCAGCCGCAACGCCCTGCCCGCGCCGAGGGAGCCTTGCCGCCGGGCAGGCACTCCCCACCGCTTCAGCCGCCGAGCGACGGCCCCGGCGGAGCGGGTGCTCCAGGGGGCGTCGTATCCGGAGCGGAGCAAGGGAGAAAGGAGCAGCCGCTGAGCAAATGGAGGCGCTGGGTGGCGGGCGCGGAGGCGCCGGGATGGGCCGGGGAGAGCCCCTGTGAGGAGCCGGTGAGTGCCCCGCGGTGCTGGCGGCGATCCCAGCGCCGCTTGGAGAGGCTCGGGCGGGGTCCGCGGGGCTGCGAGAGAACGAGGCGAGTCCGGCTCAATGGGAAGACTTTGCATATCTGGGCGTCGGCAGCCCATTGCATCGCGGGTGCGGTGGGCTGGGTGGCGGCTCCGGGGGCGCTCAGCTCCTCGTTGCCGTCGGCAGGAGAGGGGAGAGGAGGTGAGAGCAGAGGATAATGCCGGCGTGCGGAGGTAAACAAGCCGCAGGTGATTGAGGCTGGTCGTTCCGGGGCGCGGCGACGCAGCCGGCGTGGGGACAGCCCCCGGCGGCGCGGGCAGGGGGCTGTGGGGGAGCGTAAAGGCGGGGGGCCGCTGGGGCGAGTTGTTCTTGGGGGGAGAGAGGCGGCCTCCGGCCCAGGCTCTCGCCAGGCGCCGCGCCCCGTGGTGGCGGAGGCCGGGGATGGTGGTGGGGGGTGGTCCTCGCCCGGAAAACAGCCGGATTGGAGCGGGAAGGGGTGGAGGGGGGTGCGCTCGGCGGTGGCAGTCACGGGGCGGCGGTCTCCCTCGGCCGGGACCGTCGGAAAGTTTGGAGCTGCCCGCTGGCCTGGCTTTAACCAGCTCCCGCCGTAGAGCTCATACCCGCCTTGTTCGCAGCCTGGGAGCCTTGCCTTGGAGGCAGAAGGAGAAAAAGTGCGAGCGGCCGGAGCGGGAACGTGTGCCGCTGGGTGAGCGGTGACAGCGTAACCTTGCTGCCAGGCCGTCCTCAGCGGGCCGGCTTCCACCGAACCGAACGCTCGCGTCTCGTGGTTTAGTTACGATTTTTTTTCTCGGGGGGAAAAAAAAGTGAGTTTTGATACCGCAGCGGTTTTATGTAAGCAGCAGTATCGCTCTCACAGGCATGTCTGAACGCATCCTGGAAACTGGGTGACTTTTGAAAGTGAAGAACCTTGATAACTCACGGCTGCTCGGTCAGTCTTTTATTTACAGGTCAGGTAGTGCTCGGAGGAGGCGTGGAGTCACAGAAACATGCTCTGCAGGGCAGGGTGATAATACCACAGCTTAAGTTTTAACGACGGAGGGGGCAGTGCAAAGCAACCATTGTTGATCGCACTTTCTTCTTCGTACTGTGCTCTCTTTTGAGTGCACTTCTGTGCTTACCAGGTCCAGAGGTGGAGTTTTAGTTGCAGCTGTAACATCAGTAGGTGTGCTGTAATTTAAGTACATCCCCTAAAGGGAGCGACCGCTTCTGAGAGAATTATTAGCTGTAGAGGTTAACAATGAGAAGAGACTGTGTCTTCCTGACGCGTATGGGTGTTTCATCTTCTTTACTGTCATCCCATTGATTCTCAATATGAAGTGCAGTGGATTAGTTTCTGTTTAACCTCCCTTGGGTACATGTTCTTCCATGGGAAAAAAAAAAACCCAACCCAAAGCTTTAGTCAAATGAAAGCAACAGCATTTTTCAACTAAGACCGTGTGGCTTATTTAATTGAGGTGACTGCACAGAACTGAAGTGGTAGAATTTCTAGCAACGTTTTTTTCCGCCTTTCCCCTGTACATGGAAAGAGTAAATGACAGTCCTTAGGAATAGGAGACCACATTGCAGAAGAGTCTTCTGGAAGCTTTAATTCCCAGACTTTCTGGAGTCCTATACTCAGGCAGTTCCTTCTTTAACAAATTTTAGTCCTTAAACAAAAGAATAGAAGTATTTGAACAACATGGTATATTATTCCTGAATAAAAATATTACTAGAAATCTATGAAAAAGCTAAGCACTGTTTGTGGTGCTCTGTCTTCATATATATATACACACATGCTATACACCCATGCATCAGCAGAGTATTATGAATTAAAATTAATTTTAAAAGAAACTAAACCAAACAAGCCACAACAATAGTGGCAGTATTATAGTAATAATAGTAGTAGCCAAAAGACAAAATTAAGCAAGTAAGTTTTATGCAGTCCTCCTGAGTTTTACTTGTGCTGGACACATCTAGGTAGGGCTAGGTATGTGCATATGTAAGTACGTAATTCGGATTATTGAAAAAACTTATTGAAAACGTCTTCTAGACAGTTATATATTGTCTACAAGTTTACATATATCTGTTTGTTACATGTTCCTATCAGACATACACAGTCCAGAAAATGAAACTAAACATCTAAGTTTAAAAGGGAATGAATTCTATAGCTGTCAGCTTTTGTTCGATGGAACTATAAAAAATGGGTTTTAAAAATGTCATTATGCCTTTGTTCACTATATAAGAGCTTGTTAACACTATGGCTGATTTAATCTGTCCTGAGCAGTTTCTCACCCGCTGGTCTGTGACACCTCCACTGTGATTGATTAGCACTGCATTGCTTTTTGTTTCAGTAATAGTGCCTTGTTTATTAACTGTTAATTAGTTTGGCTAGCAGGGTTTTTTTGTTGGGGTGGAGATTTTTAGGGGGGGGAATTTTTTTTTTTAGCTTTATTGTTATTTTGTGTATATGTAGTGTGGGTGGGGTTGTTTGTTTTGTTTTATTTTAGCTTTGCTGTTTAGAAGTCATGTTACCCTTGGCTGACTAGTTAATTAACTTCACTTTGGAATCTGAAAACTTTAAGATACTCTCTGTTGTTGTCATAGGTGTCACTACTGAAGTTTTGTTGCTTTTGCTAAGGTGACTCCTGCCATTAAGAAAAAAAATTGAGAAGCTGGAGATTACCAATATGTGTGCTGATCCAGTTATGTTTCTAATCACATTACTATATTTACATAATTGATAATGATACATACCAGAGAGAGAGCTGTTTTGCTTGAAAAGCAGCCCTGTGGAAATTCTGAAATGTTCAGAATGACAAAGAAAATTGTTATGTTTTCAACACCATTATAATCAAAGATTTTTACTGCTTTCCCTTCCTCTTCCCAAAATGCATCACATACTTTTTCATGGAGTGTTATTGAAATCACACATGTGTAAATTTTAAGGGCCAAGAATATTTCATGCCAGATTACATTAAATTAAAAGTTCAAACCAGAGAAGTCTACCCCGTGTTGAAAGACTATTAGTTTTCTTCACAGCCACTAAAAGCATCCCAGATTTAAACTGGAACCAGTAAGAATGATCTTCGTGTGCCACTTTGGAAGGCCAAGCACAACTTCCTGGACCTGGGCCAGGACAGTCCCCAATATCATACAGACTGGGGGATGAAGGGATTGAGTGCAACCCTGAGAAGGACTTGAGGATACTAGTGGATAAAAAATTGGACATGAGCTGACAATGTGTGCTTGCAGCCCAGAAAGCCAACTGTATCCTGAACTGCATAGAAAGATATGTTACAAACAGGTTCAGGGAGGTGGTTTTGCCCCTCTATCCTGCCCTTGTGAGACCCCACCTGGAGTACTGTGTCCAGCTCTGGGGTCTCCAGTACAAAAAAAGACATTGACCTGTTGCAGTGAGTTCAGAGAAGGGTCACAAAGATGTTCAGAGGGCTGGAGTACCTCTCCTGTGAAGAGCAGCAGAGAGTTGGGTTTGTTCAGCCTGGAAAAGAGAATGCTCCTGAGGTAGCCTGTTGCAGCCTCCCAGTATATAAAAAGGGCTTGTGAGAAAAATGGAGAACAGATTTTTACCAGGGCCTGTAGTGCAACTGTTACAAACTGAGAGAGGGTAGGTTTAGGTTGGGAGTAAGAAAGACATTTTTTACAATGGGGATGGTGTGGCACTGGCACAGGTTTCCTAGGGAGGGTATGGATGCCCAGCAGTCAGAAGTGTTAAGGGTCAGGTTGGATGAGGCTTTGAGCAACCCAATCCAGTGAAAGATATCCTTGTCCATGGTAGAAGCGTTGTATGGGATGATCTTCAAAGGTTCCTTCCCACCCAAACCATTCCATCATTCTCTGATTATTTTTTTCTGAGGAATATTCGATTGTCTTCTCTAGTATCAGTGAAATAGTATGTTTTGCATTCCAGATTTTATTAATCTGTTTTTATATGTATGTGTATATCTACTTATCTGTCCAATCTCAAAAAATACAAGTATAGCCATAGCAGAATATCTTCAGATTATTAGTCTAAAAATCACATTGGAGAAAGATAGATGCTAGTCACTTGATTTGTTGTCTTTGTAGAATGTTTTCTGAATTCCGCTTACCATCCTTGCTCTAACAGTGCAGTCCTTGCTTTCTGCTTCTTTGCTTTTAGTCTCACATACCTGAAAATCTGCTTTGAAAATAAAAATTAAAAAAAGACTGTAAAATTAGCCAGGGTTTTCTCTTATTGGTGTGCAGAGGTTGTCTGAGGGATTTTCCAATCCTCTTCCTGTATTCTTGGTTTTAGTAATTAAAAGTAATTTTCAGAAGTTGCAAACATCTTGTATAGTATATAAACACTTCAGATTCATGTTTACATGTATCTTTAACTTAAGTTTTCCAAACAAGAGAATCACCATACTTTTAGATAAGATGAACACCTCTTTTGACCTAAATCTACTTTGCAGTACTGCTAGTATCCTTGAATTTTCTTTAAGGGGTTTTGATGGAGCTGCTTAAGGGAGTTTATTCATTTATTGGTTTTGCTTTGGTTTATATTTTAACACCCATAAATTCTGAGCTCTTACTGTTGAAGCATAATTGCAGTAAAAATACAGTTACAGGTTGTAAATGGATTACTGCAGGGAAATAGAAGAGCCTCTCTGATGTATGCCTGGGATTCTTCCTGGCTCTGGTGGCTTTCCAGAGCAGCTGTGTGACAGTGTTGTCTGTAGAGTTCCTCTTGTAACTTTTCTTCTTTAGTTTTGTGCTGACAAGGAGGACAAGGGGCCGAAAGGATTTCTCTCTAAAGTATGTTTTATGTTGGTGCCTAAACTCCCAGCTAGGAATCAATCTCTGCACACAGGTTGCAGTATAGTAATGTTACTCTTTGACAATGTTAGTGTAGTTTAAATATTACATCATGACAGCTGAGACAGTGTATTATTAAGTATGCATAAAATAGTTCTTGTGTGCAGGCTTATATGTTGGAGATCACGTCATTAGATCTCTTGGGGATTTTCCCTACTTGAGGGAGTTTCCCTGTGGCTTGTGCTTACCATTTTGATGTACCTGAAGAACTTAGAGGACATGTGATACAGAGGATTCCCTATCCTCTTGCTGCCTGACAGAACTCATTGACTTAAGGGATGAGGGGCAGTGGTGGCAAGTTCTTACTCAGCACAGCAGGTGCATCTCCCGTGTGACTATTCCACCTTCCCAGGTGCCCTTGTGTAATTGGTACAAGACTGCAAGTGGAAATGAACAATAACAAGGGTGATGGTTAATCTAGCTTGGAGGTGTCACTGAGGTTGTCTGCCAGTGCTCTATGTCACAACTGGTCCCGTAAAGAAAAAAAGTTGAGTCATTGTCATAGGATACTCCCTTCTGAAAGGGACAGAGGACCCGATATACAGACCAGACCCATTTCTTAGGGAACTCTGCTGCCTCCCTGGGGCCTACGTTAAAGATGTGAAGAGAAAGCTTCCTATCCTGTGATGGCCCTCAAATTATTATCCTTTTTATTTTTTTTTTCAGGTAGGCAGCAATGAAATTGCAACAGGAAGTCCCAGGGCAATCAAAAGAGACTTCAGGGCCTTGGGACAACTGGTTAAGGGATCAGTAGCATAAGTAGTGCCCTTCTCTTTCCTTCCAGTTGCTGGGAATGATGAGGAAAGAAACAGGAAGAGGCAGCAGATTGAGTACTTTCAAGCCTGGTGTTACCAGTGGAAGTTTTGGGTTTTTGATCATAGGTCAGTTTAGTCAACACCAGGCCTGTATGTTACGGGGGACACCTGTCTCAAAGGAGGAAAAGAATCTGTAAATAGGAGTTAGCAGGGCTCATTGATGGAGCTTTCAACCAGATTTGAAGGGGGGAAGGGATAATATCAGGCTAGAGTTAAGCCTGGGCACAGCATGCCAATATTAGAGGGCCAGTGTGTTGCTGAGGTCCTTCAGTCTGCCATTTCAGTGGAGACAAAGGATAAAGATCTGTGTAACAGCAAAGACACAAGGATGCATTAGAAACCGTGAAAATACCTCAGAATGGTCATTTAGGAATTAGGTTTTCTCCCCCCAAAAAATGTGACAGGATCAGTAGCTCAACTAAAGTGCACCTACACCAGTGCACACACCAGTGCACACAGTGTGGGCAACAGACAGGAGCAGCTGAGAGTATTTGTGTGCCATCATGGAAACATGGTGGGATGGCCCCCAGAACCAGTGTGCTACAATGGATGGTTATAAACTCTTCAGAAGGGATAGGCAAGTAAGGAGAGGTGATGGGGTAGCCCTGTGTTTTAGGGAGTCTTTTGGTTGTCTAGAGCTTAATTATGGTGATGAGCATTTATGGGTAAGAATCAGGGGAGTCTGACAGGGCAGATAACGTCTGTTACAGGCCACCCAACCAGAATGAAGTCAGATGAAATACTCTATAAGCAGCTGTGAGGTCTCACAATTGCTAGCCCTTGTTCTCCCGGGGGACTTCAACTTACCGGACGTCTGCTGGAAATACAATAGAGTGGAGAGGAAGCAGTCCAGGAGGTTCCTGGAGTGTGTGGAAGAGAACTTCCTGTCACAGCTGGTGAGTGAGCCAAGTAGGGAAGGCACCCTGCTGGACCTGCTTGCAAACAGAGAAGGACTTGTGGGGAATGTGATGGTTGGAGGCCATCTTGGGCATAGGGATGGTGAAATAAAAGGGTTTGATTCTTTGAGATGGAAGGAGGAGGGTCTGCAGGACTGACACCTTGGACTTCTGGAGGGCAGATGTTGGCTTGTTTAGGGGCCTGGTTGACAGAGAGCCTTGGCACACAGTCCCGAGGAGCAAAGGAGTCCAGGAAGTCTAGACAGTCTTCAAGAAGGAAAACGTAAAAGGTGCGGGAGCAGGCTGACCTTGTGTGCTGAAAGACAAGCTAGCAGGAAAGAAGACTGGCTTAGCTGAACAGAGAGCTTTGGCTGGAACTCAAGGTAGAGAAGGAAAGTTTATGACCTTTGAAAGACAAGGCAGGCAGCTCAGGAGCTCTGTAAGGGTGTCATGAGATTATGCAGGGAGAAAATTAGAAGGGCCAAAGCTCAACTAGGACATAACCTGGCTACTGCTGTAGAAGACAATAAAAATATTTATGTAAATACATTAGCAACAAAAGCACTAAGGAGAATCTCCATCTGTCTCTTTTGGCTGGGATAGAGTTAATTTTCACAAGAAGCTGGGAGGGGACACAGCTAGGACAGTGGACCAAAACTAACCAAGGGGGATACTCAATACCATATGGCATCGTGCTCAGTATATAAAGGGAGGGGGCCGGCCATGGAGGAAGCATCACTGCTTGGGGCTGGGCTGGGCTGGGCACTGAGTTCTGGGTGGTGAGCAAATGGCACTGTGAGCGTGCGAGCAGCTTTATGGTGCTGGCTGGGGCTAACCCAGCCCTTTTTGGCACCCAACTTGAAAGGTTGAGATAACAACAGATCTGACCACAGCATGTTAAAACAAATTTGTTACACGTGGGTTTTATATTAGTTAAACAGTTACTGGTCACAATGGAGCTTTGTTGTTCCCATGGCTGTGTTATTTAAACCTTGACTTGCTTTATGTATTTCCTGTGGTGCTGTTTATCACTTCTGGGAGAGGAGGTGGGATTCTTATTTTGCAGTACTGTGTAATATGGACTATCATATAACGAATATGATAACGTCAGTGGTCATGAGATTAAGCTGGTATTTGCACGTGGCATTGCTGTCATGCCCATACCTCGGATGACATCTCTTGGAACTTATTAATAATTGTACCAAATCTATGGGGAAGACAGGAGGCTACTCTTTCTCCTTCCCTTTTTCTCTCAGGCTGGTTACAACAGCTTTTGAGAATTGTTAATATCTTTTGGAGGTTCAAGCCAGCATGCTCCTATTGCTGTGTCTCCTGAATGTGTTGTAAGTCCTGCTTAGGGTTACAAAAAACTGTTCCAAGAATACTGCCCAGACATCTGCCCCTAGTCTCAATAGCAATGGGTGGCTTGACATGTGGGACAGCATGGGCAGGTGTCTAGAGAAATGCTCACCTCCAATGGTTTGGAACTTCACTCCAGAACAACTACAGGACCCTAATAAATTGACAGAGTGTTTGAAAAGAAAATGCTGTGGCTACTCCAAAGAGGCACAACTTACCGTGCTGTGCTGGGCCCTAGCCAGAATCTTGAGTGCTGTCACACTGCATGTACAGGACAATGAGAGGCCCTCAGCATGGGTTCATGAAAGATAGGTCTTGCTTCACTAACCTGATCTCCCTCTATGGCAAGGTGACCTGCTTATGGGATGAGGGAAGGGCTGTGGGTATTGTCTGCCTAGGCTTTAGTAAAGCTTTTGGCACAGTTTCCCACAGCACTCTCCTGGAGAAACTGGCTGCTTATGACTTGAAAGACTTCCACCCTATGGAAGCCACGTTGGGGAAGTTCATGAGGAACTGAAGCCCCCACGGGAAGGACTCACATTAGAGGAGTTCATTGAGGAGTGTCTCCCTTGAGAGGGACCCTACGCTGGACCAGGGGAAGAATGTGTGGTATCTTCCCACTGAGGAGGAAGGAACAATAGAGACAACTTGTGATGAACTGACTGCAGCTTCTGTTCCCTGTCCCCCTGTGCTGCTGGGGGCAGAGATTGGGAATAAAGTAGAGCCTGGAAAGAAAGGAGGGGTGGGGGAGGGTGTTTTAGGATTGGGTTTTATTTTTGATTATCCTACTTTGTTTTGACTGGGTAATAAATTAGATGTGTTTTATTCCATGTTGAGTCTGTTTTGCCCATGGCATTAATTGCTGAATAATCTCTCTCTGTCCTTATCTTGACTCATAAGCCTTTCACTATATATTTTCTTCCATGTCTCGCTCAGGAGGGGAGTTGATAGAGCAGCTTTGTGGGCCTCTGGCCTCCAGCCAGGCTCAGCCCACCACACCAGAGAAGGGCAACAAAGCTGGTGAAGGGTCTAGAGCACAAGTCTTAGGAGGAGCAGCTGGAGGAACTGGGGTTGTTTAGCCTGGAGAAAAGGAGGCTGAGAGAAGACCTTACTGCTCTTTACAACTCCTTGAAAGGAGATTGTAGCGAGGCTAGAGTTGGTCTCTTCTCCCAGGTAACAAGTGATAGGATGTGAGGAAATGGCCTGAAGTTGCCCCAGGGTAAGTTTAGATTGGTGAAGGAATTTTTCCTAATATCCAAAAGGGTTGTCAGTAACCAGAACGGGCTGCCCAGGGAAGCGCTTGAGTCACCATCCCCGGGAATATTTAAAAGATGTCCAGGTGTGGTGCTGAGGGACATGGTTTAGCGGTGGATCTGTCAGTGTTAGGTTAATGGATGGACTTGATTTTAAAGGTCTTTCCCTGCAAAAACAGTTCTGTGATTTTAACTTCTTTGGTGTAGTCTGCTATGCTATATAGCATTCCATGAATTGGAAACTTAAGTTATTGGCTACTACTTTTCTGTATCTCGATGCTGCATTCAGGGTTTCCTTTTCTCTCCAAGAAAAATAAGAACAGTAAAAACAGGTGTTCAATTTTAACATAAGCTTTTATTGTGGAAATAGAACCCAAGAAGCATGCCAGTAAATAAAACAAAAAGACTTTTGGAAATACTTCAATCACCAAGTTCCATGGAATAGGACTGTCATGTCCAGTGGTGTATATTCATTTTACAGGAGTATTTTTAAACTGCTGTGAAACACTTACTTGCTGCTTGATAATAAAGGCTGTGGTAAGAAATACAGTCCAGGCATATCCAAGTTTTTGTGGTATTTTGAGTGAATCTACAGGTTTCCTGGAATGATCTGAACTATTCCATTTATATTTACAGTTTCTCTATTTACAGTCTGTAAGGCATTGGCATAACTCTCTCTGACTTCAGTATTCTGAAACAAAGCAGAGTTTAGAGGAAGAGCTGAAGAATGATCAATTTCTGGACCCTCTCCAAGACTGTACATGGTACAAGTTGGCTTCTGGTAACTGGACAGTAGGGTTTGAAAACTGAAAAAACCTAGAGAATTGTTTTGCTCTTGAATAAGCCAATTGGTTGTAGGTTATTCTCTATATTCAGCATGAAAGTAAGTCACTACTTGTATATCTCCTACATATAACTTACAGAAATGCTTGCAATTTGGTGTAATTTTTCTGTAATGTGGGATAAGTTCTTTTATTGAAGTGTACAGGGGTTTTTTTTTCAGAAGTCATTATCAGAGGCAGGAAGAAAAGGTCCACTGCTTGCTTTCAAATTCTGGAGTAAAGTACTAAAATACTTTTCATGGAGGTAGATTTTTATTTTTTTTTCCCTATCCAGTATCTTTAAATCTGATGCAGTTAAATCTTTCTCCATTTATGCAAGTCAATAATGTTGTGAAGAAGTCTGTTTGTATCCTCAAATCATGATGGCTACTGCTGTTGAGGTTTCTGTTACTTCTCTTCTATACAGTGTCTCTGCCATACCTTGCAGTTGCTGTTCTATCCTGGTGTTGTATTGGTGTTTCATCTGTATTTATTTTACATACTATTTATAAGATGTTCTCTCTTCTGAGTATTCTTATTTTTCTTGTTTCTTTTTATCCTTTCCTCTCTTTTATTTTTGTTGTGTTTCATTGTTGCCTTGTACTTCTTGAAGCAAACGTTTTGTTTCTTCTGCTGACAAGATGAATAGCTTGTAGCTTTGATCTACTCTTGCAGAACGTTTGGGGTTTTTTATGGAGTGAGGATTGTCTTCAGCAGCATCTGCTTTGATAATGGCTGGTATGTATTATACTTACCTGACGCCTCTGTCTCCTGAAGTTAATTGGATGGGTGACACAATTTTAGACACGCTGGTGTTGGTTTGGGGGTGTTTTTTTGAACACTGTCAATGATTTGGCACCGCTGTGCAGACAGAAAATCTAAACAGTTCTTGGCAGATGAAAACAGGAGGAGAGACACATAGTCTCTCATAGTCTGTGAAGCAAAGCGCTGGCAAGAAGTAAGATAAACTAAGGGAAAATGAACTCAAGTGGGCAAGTTTTTATGTGAATAACACCCTGAATTAAGATTAAACTGTAGTTCACGTTGAATTAATAGTTATAGAGAGGAAAACATTTTATTTGGACTTCGTTTGACTTAGATTCCAGTAGACCATGTCAGCTAGGGGATAACATGTGAGATAACATATTTGAAAGGTGGTAAAAGGATGTTTGTGGCTAATTGTGAACATTCTTATGCACTTTAGTTCTATAGTAGTCATCTCAACTGAAATACTGATTTTTGGAAAGATGTGCTATAGGACTGCTGGTGATCTCTACCCTCTTTTTTTAATGAAAGATGACTTGAGTAAAGACACAGCTTTGGAGGTTTCAGAGATACTTCTGGGAAAAATCACTTAACATATGTAATGCTAATTATGTATATACTAATGGATTATTTCTTGTCTGGTTTATGTACTCTTTATTCAGTTGCAGTTAAAAGTAAACATAAGTTGGAAACGGATTCTCTGCTCCAAGTACGTCACCTGATGATCACTCTTCTTGGAATTTAGTATAGAAAAGAATTAGATTTTTCGAGTTTACAAATAGAATTCTGGTTTAAAAACAGGTCCTGCTTGTTTTTGTAGCAGGCGCTTTAAATGACTGTAGGAACATCATGTCCTGTTTGCATGCAGCTGGTTTTGGTCTTGGTTGTAAAATACTACAAATGAAATAATTTAGTGAAGAAAATAGTATTTGTAATACTTAATTTGTTTGAGCTGTGTTTGCAGTCCACATAAGATCTCCTTTTCAAGGAGCTTTCACAGATGTTAATTGGGGTAGCAATCCCCCACCCCCTTATATTTCAAATAGATTTCTAATAGGAATTCTAATAAGTGAAGTTAAAAATTGTGTATTTCTGTCAAAGCCGTTGTGTAGGAATGCAAAGTCTTCCTCTGTTAAAAGTCAAGAATATATTTTATAGGATGCACAGGTGAAGCATTGATGATGATGATAATTATGATTGAAATATTTCCGGACTTTGGAGAAATAGCTGAAAAACTGTGATAAAATATTATTATATGTATTTGTCTATGTTTTTTCACTACCATTACATTAAACATCGGTTCTATTAATATTATAGACTTAAGAATAGGAGTTTTAGGGCTGCTGTAATTTACTAAGAAACTCTTCTCTGTACTAAGGGCTTGTTATTGTACTGCTGTGGTATGTAAATGTGTTTTTTTTCTTTGTATCTTTATTAGCTATTATGCCTGTAAGATGCAAAAATAATATCTGCAAGGCTGGGTGCACATCAGGACCAATTTTCAGTAAATACTGTTGCAATAGAAGTTTCCTCTGAAATATTGTTTTTCTTACTACCATGAGTGTGTAAATTACTTGCAGAATTGTTACTGTTTTTAAGGTGGTTTTTGTTTTGTTGCTTGGTTTTATTTTTAAATATAGTTGGCTCTGCTGTGTTCTAGATCTCTCAGCAGTTGGGGGGAAAGCAGATTTATTAATGTCCTCTTAATTCTATTGTGTTGAAAGACATTTAGAAATGTCCTGGTAGAGTAGAGGCCAGAGAATTTCTTGTCTATCAAAATGGTGAATTTCATCAGTGTCATGAGGAAACTGCAAAAGTGTGTGACTACTTAAACTCTGAAGCCCAAAGTTCCAGCTGTGGAGGTTATAATGCAGGTTATACATTTTAAGATTTTGAAGAACTTACTGACTGATGCAATTTCCTTCAAATTTGCTAAGTTATTGAAGTGAGTCTGTAGCCATAAGGGGAGGATTTTGATATTTCAAAGCTCAGGTTTTGATACACATCTGTGTAACAGACTTTGTGGCAGCAGCACATGATTCTTCAGCAGTGATCAGAAGCTTTTATTCTGTAGAAATAGTTCTACAACAAAATTGTAAAAGCAGATAATCAAGGCCTATGCAGCATTGTGAGTTATTTACAATTCTAAGATAGTTTTTGTTTGTTCTCTGTGAAAGAGCTCCAGTTACTTGCATTCTCTGATGGCTTGTATGTGGAGCTTCACAGCCAGCAGTGTTGAGACATACCAACAGCTCTCTAGCTCATGCGGTACAAATATACAGTAGCTCTTAATTAAGGCCCTTTTGCCTGACTTCTTGAGAGTCACTGACATAGATACTTTAAGCATTTAGTTTCCCATCTTTAGAACGATGTGTTGGAGAGAAATCTTTCATTGGAGCTATTTCAGTGAGTCACCAAGCACAAACTGCACATTAAAAAAATAAATACTGAAGAGACTTTATTTGGTGGCTTGTGTATTGAAATACAAGTTCTTTGTAACGTCCCATTTACCAACCTGTTAATTAGGTAAAATTAAACTACACGGAAGTCCTTTATCCTTTTCAGGACACGATAATTAGTATTCAGTAAGATCAAATAGTGCAGTTTTGCATTTATAATCTTCGTTAACTACCTGGATGAGGTGATGAAATGCACCATCAGCAAGCTTGTTGATGACACCAGGTTGTGTGTGCTGGAGGGCAGGGCTGCGCTCCTGAGGGACCTCAACAGGTTGGAAAAAATGGTTTGACAAGAACCTCATGGTGTTCAACAAGGAATCTGAAAACTGAACCAGAAAAACCCCACAGAGCAGTACAGTCTGGGAACCAGTGACTAGAAAACAACGTTGGAGCAAATGACATCACTTTCCTGGTGGACATCAAGTTGAATGTGAGTCAGCAATGTGCCTTTACTTAGCAAGAATGAAGACAGGAGCTAAGAGGAGTATTTATGTCAGCTTGACATTTGTGTCTAGTTTTGCATTCCCCAGTATAGGAGAGATGCTAACGTACTGGAGCAGGTCTAGAGGAAGACTGCCAGGATAATGAGGAGGCAGGAGCACATAGGGTAGAAAGGGAAGCTGAAAGAGCTGGATGTCTTCAGAGTTCAGGGAAGAACATGGGAAGGATCATATTTTCAATTAATGGAAGGGTACAGAGAAGGCAGAACCAGACTTTTTTTTGGAGGAGCTGGGTGACAGGTTTGGAGGCAACATAAAAAGTTCCAGCAAGGGATGTTTCGATTAGACTTAGGAAAGGAATTACACTGTCAGGGTGGTCAGATCCTGGGACAGATTGCCCAGAGAATCTGTGGGATCTCCATCCTTAGAGGTACTGTGAGCTTAATTGAGAGCAGCGTGAGTAGATTTTGAAGCTTTGAAGTTTGTCCTGGGTAGAGGATTGAAGCAACTGACCTCCAATGTAAGTAAGTGCTTGCTCCATATCAGATGTTACAGTTGTAAAAGCAACCATTTTCTTGGTCCTTTGGCATGCAGCTGGTTCTGGCCCAAATGAAGCCTGTGACCCAGAGGGCTGTGGAGCTTCGCAGAAGAGAGTGCTATGAGTATCTTACGTAAATTCCACTCTGTGGCTCAGACCCTGTTTTTTAACCTGCCTTCTGCATAGTCAAATATTTGAAGTGATAAGTGTAGTGCTTTGAATTACCATATGTCTGTAATGAAATAGATTAATCATGGATGAGACATCTTTTTTCAGTTCTGTATTTTTAAATAACATTGGGGTTGTTGTTGAGGTTTTTTTCTGTAATATGACTATTTTTGCAAATATGTTAAATATTTTTTTCCCCTGCTATGTAGAAGTAGCTTCTTGTGCATCCTTTCAGGCATTGAAATAAACATATAACTTTAATTGGAATACAGGTTTATTCTGTTTTGAGTTGTTGGGGTTGGGTTTTTTTGTATAGGTAGGTTTTTTCAAATTCAGAAATCGAAACTTTCCCATAAGCAAGCTTGAGGTTTATATTTACTCAATAAAGGAATAGAAGGTTAAACTCATTTGTCTGGAATGGGAGGTAGACAGGCAGTATGTTCTAGTACAAAATACTCTGCTGTAATGCTTAACTAAGAAGAGATAAATTGGAGATTTTAGTCTCTATTACCTTGGATGTTATTACAATGTAAAATAAGCAAAGTTAAACAGTCACATAATTTGACTGTAAATGCAATGTAAAGTGCCTATTGATTTGGTCTTCATTTCATAGAAATAACTTTTAAATTCCGTGTCACTGAGCTCAATTCAGAAATCCTGTTGAATTTCTTTATTCCTATTATGTATACAAGTGAGGAATCAGTATGGAGGACCAGAGTTTTAAAATCAGTCTCCAGGAGGGTGATTGGTAATTCCCCCCCACACACAGAATTTTAGCTGTTCATATGGATTTCTAAGAAGAGATGAGTCAAGTTTCTCCTAAAGTAGTCACAAGCCTTAAATGTATACTGAATTAACTTCAGTTTTGTAGGTTGTGGTATGAGAGTAGCCACGAGGAGTTACTAATAACTATGTCCTTCGTTATGTTGCAAATATACAAAGGTTCTCACTTTTAGCATCTGCTCACCAGCGCAGAGGAAGAAATCCTAACCCCCCAAATCATGTGTTTCCTGGGAATAACTTCTGTATGAATTACACAATTTCTAGCAAAACCAGATAGTATTTTCTGGGTGTCCTCAGCATGTTTCAGCTCCTTCAAAGTAATGATCACATGCAGATCAAAGCAGACTGGGTTATTGCTAAATGGAGTCGTTCAAAGAAGTTTCTTTTTGAAACTTAAAACCTCAGTGTGAACTTTGAAGAAAAAAGTATTCCCGAACCAGTGTACCTACAGATTACTGTGAAAATAAATCTTTTCACATTCCTAAAGCCAGACAGTCTAACCACACCCTGCTTTAGCTATTCTATACTTTCTTTTCCCCAGTGCTGCTTGGGTCTGCTTACTCAAACTCCTTCTGATGATTCGTGTTTTGTCCTTCCCAGACTGCCCACCTAGCTGTTGAACCCAAACAGTTGTAACCAAAGGCACCCAAGAAATCTTCTGATGCAATAATTGTATACTGTGGCCCTGATTTCCTACAACTGAGGATGCTTTTTATAAAGAATTGTTTCTCTTTTTATGTGTTGCATTCTTTAAAAAGGAATTAACTTTAAAATTTGTCCACATAGAATTGAAGACCTGAGAGCAATATTCTTTTTTCAAAATTGATTCAGTGGGATATGAGGCTGTGAAACGCAAAGTTTTGGGCTATTCTTTAGTACTGTTTGGTGTTCTAATTAATTAAGGAAATAGGATTCTCATGTTACACAGACATTTGATTACATCCTGAAAATGAGCGAGTTATTGCATAGGTGGAACATTCCAACCTCACACCCTTCCAGTGCAATATGATATATTTTCACACATACCACAATTTGAAAAAGGAATCCTTTCTATTTATTTAATCTCTTTATAGAGGCATATTTTTTTGTGAGTCTGTATTGTTAGTCAGCTGTTCTTTAAATTGTTAGGTGCTTGCTTCAGAGATGCTTCTTACTTCTACCGTAATACTGTTTCATTTCTCTCACTTCTTGTTCCTTTTCCTCTTCTGAATCTTCTAGAGAGTAGTCTAATGCAATTAGAACATGCTTCTTGCTATGGAGGATGTTATTTGATTATACAGGGTGACAGCAGAGTAGACTTCGTAAAGCTGTTTGTGCCCTTCAAGCTTTCAGAAGATGTTAAGACTTAAATCCTTTAGTGAATACCAGGACCTTTTTGATTCTACATATCCACCAGCAGTTGAAAATCTTGTCCATGGGTTGCTCCCCAGCAAGTTTTAAATCTATTACAAAATATGATACAACACGATATGCGATAGAGGAGGGAAGGAATTGAAGATGATCTGATCTGATCCCTTTCCTAAAGAGCAAGTGGATGGGAACTATGTTACATCTATTTCTTGCCACCCCCATCACCTTCAAGACTGTTCAAAAGTATTGTGCAAAATTAGAGTTTGTTCTCAGCAGAGAACTCAGGTTTATGAGCTCCTGCAGCTAAGCCAAACATCTTTCACAAGTACCCTCTTGCCTTACTCTTGCTTTCTGACTGCCAGGGTAGCGGAGCTGAAGTGTCTTTGCCCTCTAGTAAATGCAAGCTCACCAGTGTGCTTTCACTGCCTGTTGGACAGAGATTCTAGTTGTCTTTCCACCTATGTCTTGCTTGCTTAGTATCAGGCCCTGGAATAGCATCTGCTGTTGCTATTAACAATCATTTGGGCACAGGTACCCCTTCTGCTGACGTTTTTGGAAAGGGCTATGGTGAAGTTGCTGTATTAGTTGTTTGTTTACATCCTGATCCAGTTTGGTGCTCCCTTGTACGTGGCTTAGCGGGGGTACGTGCAAGCTTGGGTGCAGTTTGCAGCAGCCAGTGCTACTTCTGGTGCTGTGATGCCTACTCGGTATCTGCAGACTCCCACTCCACCCAGCTGCATCCTTCAGTCCGTGGTCCACGCCCCATCCCATTCTGAATGCACTACCACTATCAGTCATAGCTGACAAAATAGCACTGGGCTATGAGAAAATTCCTGAAACCTGCTTTGACTTCAACACAGTGGTGCTGGTACACTCTGGCCTTGCTTCTAGCACCCAAACAACTGTGGGCTTTGCACAGTTTGCACATTGCTGGTGTTTCTGCTTCTGTCCGCACTTCAGTTTGAACAAACACTGGTTTGAAAGTATTTCCAGTCTTTATGTATGCACTGGTGCAAATAATCCTGCTGCCCTATCACTGCTGCCATGCTCTGGCCGTTTGGAACATCAGCGTCCAGGAAGAAAGGCCAAAAGAGGGAACTGATCTGAGTTACACCTATTCTGCTTCTCTGTGCAGTCACCAAGGCACATGCCAGTTCAAAAAAGGCAAAGTGCAGAAATACAGATGAACAGAGCAGGGTGTATCAGAAACAGAAAGGGCAGGATCAGCTCTCGTGTCAATTAAAACCACTTTAGAAACTGCCTTCTAAGTGTCTCAACATTAGTGTCATAAAAAGATAATGGAGGCAGTTCTCCAGCTTGCTAAGTGCATACGTCATAATAACTATAAAAATGATTTTATAACTTCTGAAGCTCTCGGGGAAGCCTGCAAGAGGTCACACACTGATCTGTGCAGTGACAACAGGGAAGTGAACCTTAGGGAGGAGAACAACCCAAGACTGGAACAAGAAGCATAGGGGAAAAAGAAATGTGCTTGGTTTGTTTGGGGCATCTTGTTTTTCTTGTGGTGCCTTTTACTTCCCAAGCAGGAAGAACTGTTCTTAATTGAGTGCCTGTGTGCTTCATTGGTGCTGGGACAGGTTTTTCATGAAGTGGTGACCAGGGGGTCCTGAGCATCACAACTCTGAGCTACTGAACTGAAACTGATACAGCTGGTTCCTCCAGGTCTCATCTACCATGTCTTGCTTTTGCTCCCACAGATACATGCAACAAAACTAGCAGTGGGATTATTCTTCTGACAAACTGTATTCTTGGACCTTCCCTTGGTGGATTTGCGTCTCATTCTCAGGCAGCCACACGCAAGTTCTACCAGTACATAGCAAATGTTGGATTGATAATTGAACGTTTCCTAGTGATAAGTCAGGCTGCTTAAGAGCAGCTTTATCAGTCATGGTAGAGGAAGGTAAATGGGATTGTCACAAGCTTCAGAGACATGGTGACTTGACCAACAGTGGCAAGCCTGTTCTTTTACATGGGCAGGCTGGGTTGTGTAGTCTCAGGTGGCCATGTGCTGTCTTTGCCAGATGTGTGCTGTCACTGCTTTGCAGCCAGGATTGGTAGACATTGAAGTGAAAGTCTTCCCTAAGGTCAGGAGGCCTGGCTAGCTAGGGAGGCAGCAGGAAGGGAACGTGCGTCCCAGTCACAGCAGCCTCGCCGTGGCAGGAAAAGCCCATGTGCAGGTGTCCTCTGTGACTTTGTGAGCGGCGTTCAGAAATAGCACTGGCTGAGAACCTCCTGTGCAGCATCACTGACACCTCCTGAGTCAGGAGAATGACCTGGATCTTTCTGTTCTGCAGGACCTCTGTGTCTAATGTAGCAGCAAATAAGGGGGACAGAGGTCCTAAAAGTCACCTTACCTGACCAGAAATACCAGATCCACTACTTGAGCTAGCTATGTTTGCAGCATGGTCAGTCATTCTTTTCTTCTGACTTGGAACTGTATGGAGCGGACGTGGAAGCAACAGTGAGTGATGAGCGCAGCCCAGGTTGTGTTAACTCCACATTATATATTTTAATACTGGATGGGCTTATGCGTAAGCAGTATTGGAAACAAAAGGTATGTAAGTCTAGTAAATACTGCTTTTCAGAAGACTTGCTTGCTGGCTGTAAAGACAAGTAAGGCAGCAGTTTTTGATAGGAAAAAATATATCCTCCAAAAACTTTGGCAGTATACTAAGGTGAATTAGTGGACAAGACATGAAATGATTTTGGTTACTGGAGAGCAAACCAAAGGCTGTTGTTCAGGGGGTGGAGGAAGCATTACTGTTTGACCACTACCAATCTCATATTGAACAGGCTTAAATGTAGTGCTGTGCCCATCCAGTGTGACTCTCAAATTGCAATCTACATCTTCTACATCTTCTTACAATGATTCCCTTTCTGAGATGGCAGTGTTCTGGTTTAAAGCATAAAAAGTGTTGTGTAACTGGTATATTAGACTGTATAATTAGTGTTGAATGGTTAAATCTGTTTCTGGACAGATTAATTTTCTCCTTCATATTGGGAAATCCAGTGAAATTTTCAAGATACGCTTTGGCTATTCAAGTGCTGTCTGTGGGGAGATGTCTTATTCTTCGCCAGGAAACATGAAGTAGAGAAGAACAGTAATAACAGTGACAAGGTTTACAGAATATAGGAGAGCATGGGAACAGGGGAATTGTGGGGAGAGGGGTATTTTTTTTTTTATAGCTTCCCTTTTATTTGTTGTTCTAGGAGGTGAGGAGTAAGAAGCAGCAAGATTTGCGTATATGATACCACAAACATTGTTAGAGGGGATAAAAACCATGCAAGACTACTTGTGCTTTCCTCTCTTTCCTAGAGTCTGGCTACAATCTTTCCATGATAATGCAACATCTCTTAGTGAGAAAGGTTCTTCCATGAGAAAATAGGGAGGAAGTCTGAAATAATTCAATGTTCTTAAAGGGTAGAATAACTTCCATCTCAATGTAAAAAATATTCTAGATGTGCTTTACAGATTTCCTGCATTCTGGCTGAATCAAGCAAGGTGAAAGGAGATTAGCATAGATACCATCCCTTTATCAAGTATAGTTTGCCAAAGTGGGATGTACTTACTTGGTGATGAGAGCCAGGGTCTAATTTTGTAGGTCTGATCTCAGAACTGTCAATCTGTGTTGAATCTTGTGGAAAGGCTGTGGAGACTGTTTCAGGTTATTTTTCTCAGTGCAGATATGGTTTTCTTTGGTATACTTTTTGATAATTAAAGCTGTGGAAAACAACCCTTCATTTTGTCATGTGTAACCTCTCTCTTAAGAACTAATTTAGTGCTGGATTGCTGGAGGTGAGTTAACGTGATGCAGTTTTTAAAAGATTCCAAGACAGGCTTGTGGAACAGCAAATGCATAAACCTGATACCTGTTCTTGGAATATTTGTAGAAATGGTGTAATAATGGACCAGTTAGCAGACACGTGGATAAATGTGATGTGTCCTGAGGAGCAGTCAACATAGCATCATAAGAGGAAGTTGAGTCTCACAAACTTAGTGAAAATCTTTGAAGAAATTATCAGGGAAAATACACATCCTATAATTTGCTTGGATTTTCTAAGGGCATTTCACATGATCCCTGTCTTAAGAGTCCAGACAGCTTTGGGAAAGGAAGAGGGTCATGTGCATGCAGAAGCTGTTGGTTCGAATGTAGGAAATGGGTAGGAATAAAGAGACAAGTTTTCACACTGGTTGAAGGTAGGGTCCCAGGTAGATCTGTGCTAGCTTAATGTGAGAATAAACAACATCCCTGGATGTGTTTAAAAAAAGAGTAGATCAGGTAATTAGGGATATGGTTTAGCATATAATAGGAACAATCAGGCTTGGTGGTCTTAAAGGTCTTTTCCAACCTTGTAATTCTCTGAATAAATGATGCGGAAGAGATGGTAAGTGGTAAGAGATGGTATGATGGTAATCTCTAGACAGTACTACAAACACAGTGTCAACTGCAAAAGAACTTTATTAGACTGAATGGCAAATAGCATGTGAAACTCAGCGTAGCTAAAGGTAAAAGAATCGCATTTATATAGAAAATTATTCTCTTAATTATTATCACTCAGGAACAAGATCTTGAGTTTATAGTAAAAACTATGAAAAAAAAAATCAACTTAGTCCTTTGTACCAGTCCAAAATGTAAATCAGATGATGAAAGAGTAGAGACCATGCCACCACCTTGCAAATCTATGCAGTTTGCATCTTGTACACAACTGCTCTCCTAACTCAAAAATATTTTAGTGATCTTGGAAATAGATCAGAAAAAGCAGAAAGGCTCTGAAAAGTTGCACAGAAACTATTCCTTAAGTATTAGGGTTAATCAATCTGTAACAAAACAGCATGTAAACAGATTGCTATGACAGAAGGGTGATAATTTGTAAAAGGTGATACAATATAAATCTCTAAAATCACAGGTGGAATGGAGAGAGTAAATAGGAAAAGGTTTTTGCTGTCTGCCTCTTGGTTCTTGTAGACAGTGAAAATTTTATTTAACAAGTGGCAAGTTAAAAACAGATATTTCTTCACACTGAATAGTTAAGCTGCAAAATTTCAGGATGCTTTGGCTGTTAAATTTTTGTATGATTCAGGGAGGTTTTGAACATATTAATGGAGGAAAAATGCATTACAGGATATTAATATAAAAATAACGTGTGGTGAAAGAATTGTCAAGTGGTGAATTGTCAAAGACTGGGAGAGTATCTTGGGAAAGTATTGGGTCATGCTTGCCAACTTGTACAAGTTTTTGTACTTTTCATTGGTATCCTCTGCTGGCAACTCTCTGGACAAGGTATTAGATGAGAAGTATCAGATCCAGTATGGATGTTCCATTATTGTAACTATGTTTATAAACTGTAGAAGCAAAATAGGAAAGAAAAAGGCATGTATTGATAACAGCAAACTTTTAAAGAACTAAATTCATATATCACCAGAATTCATATTTGTGAAGTTTAAAACCAATTGAAGTTTTGCTGCAAGCCAGATAGAATGCTGCTTCATGAAAGCACACAATAAATTGTATTAATCAATAAAAGGTTGACATATAAACAGTAGAAGCAGTAAATAAGATTGTTACCATTTTGAAGGAGTAATTTAGTTGTCATTAATAACATTTGAGTGTATATGCTAAACATCATCTTCAGCTTGCTTTAAGCTAATGTCTTGAAATAGAACTACTGTCAAGAGTGTAATCCTCCCAAGGCAGGAATAAACCAGGTTTTATCCCATTTAGAATTTTAGAAATTTATCCCTAAGCAAAGTTTGCCTTTATTTTTGTGGATTGACACTTTTTTCCCCACTCTGAAATAACTTCTAAAACAGCAAAGGATTCTTACCAGTCTTTTTCAGACCTATAGTAGTTTTTAATTGATGATATAAACCTTCCAGATCTGTAGAGCTGAAAAAAAACATAGGTTTTGCTGTTATATTTTTTTATAGGCTTGTCTATTATTTTTGTCATTCCTCTTGTTTTAGTTTAATAATGTAGCTAAAGAAAGTTCATTAAAGTTTTTACTTTTTTGCCTGTTGTAGAAGCCAGGTAATTTTTCAGGTTTCCAAATTGAATATCAGTTGAACCTATTATCTCAAGAACACATGGGCTCCAGTAATCTATTACAGTTTTTTTCAGTATCGGACACTGTGGATGCAAGTAATAAGAGTGCTCATGAGTAAATATAAATGACAAAGAATTCTGTTATCAGACAAGATCGATCACTTAGTTGTTGGACTAAAGAAATAATTCCCTTAGCAGATTGTTCATTGTCTAAATGAGCTTTTTAAAACTTTTTCTGTAATATATAGGACGGACTGTTAGGAAAGAGAATGGATTATGTCAATTTCTGAGCCTGTAATCAGGAAAACATTTTCTCTGTACCATGCAGAAGGTGATAAATAAAACTGAGGAGTGCAAGTCCTGCAGGTCTTCAATGTCTTTAAAAGTCATTCTGGTGTTACATCCGTAGATTTTCCCTGGAGAAGGTATCTGAGATTCTGCCAGAAGTTCAGCATTAGCCTGATCCTTTCTGATTGTCTAAATCTTGATCATGTCAAGGATAGGAAAAGAAGCCCTTACCGTCATCAAGGATCCTTCATTTCTCAGTACCCAAAAGCTTGCTGTCCTTCTGTGAAAAATTGTGGATTCTTTCGTAAACTGGGACAGTAGTTTTCATCCAGAACCCGTTGCTCTACATTTTTATCTTTTCACTGTATCAGGCAGTCATTTACCTAGGTCAAACAGTTATTTGATATAATAGAGATCATAAAATTTTGCTCCAGATTCCTTTGAAGGTATCCAAACTCATGGAAGTTGCTGTTAAATTACTGCATTGGGGAGAAAGGAAATTTTTAAGACTTTGAAGAAAGAATAATTTGATTATATAGGCTGCTAAACCAATAAAAGATACCCATTCCTGTCTTTCTACAGCAGTATTGCAACATAAAATGAAAACCTCTGCAAACTGGTTAGCTTTAATCAGTACAAATGCCATTGGATTTGTTAGAGCACAGATGCTCTTTTATTGTTATGACACATTTCTGCATGAACAGAGAGTTTTTTGTTTACAGGCTGTTGTGGTTTAACCCCAGCCACTGAGCACCACGCAGCCGCTCACTCGCTCCCCCCATAGTGGGATGGGAGAGGGAATCAGAAGAATAGAAGTGAGAAAACTCATAAGTAGAGATAAAGACAGGTTAATAAGTAAAGCAAAAGCCATGCACACAAGCAAAGCAAACCAGGGAATTCATTCCCCACTTCCCATGGGCAGGCAGGTGTTCAGCCATCCCCAGGAAAGCAGAGCTCCATCACATGTAACAGTGACAAACACCATCACTCCGAATGTCCCCTACTTTCTTCTTTCCTGAGCTTTATATGCAGAGCATGACATCATATGGTATGGGATATCCCTGTGTCCCCTCCTTGTGCACCCCCGGCCCACTCACTGGTGGAGTGGTGTGAGAAGCAAAAAAGCTCTTGGCTCTGTGTAAGCACTGCTCAGCAGTAAGGAGCACATCCCTGTGTTATCAACACTGTTTCAGACCAATCCAAAACAGAGCCCCATACCAGCTACTGTGAAGAAAATTAACTCTATCCCAGCCAAAACCAGTACACAGGTGTAGTAAGAAACTGAAACAGTGGATGTAATAGTGAAATGTTCCAGCAGACACAAGATGTAAGAAACTGGTGAGCAGAATGTTGTGGTTTAGAACATAAAGAATGGGGTTTGCTGTTTAAGAAAGGCCATAATAAACAAATGTAACAGGTCTTTAAAAAGATCAATTAAACAAAAAAAGCAGGTCTCTGTTCAGTAATATTCTTTGGGCACGTAAGTGAAAGTGTATGCCAGGCAAGATTGAGCAGAAAACTCCCAAATTTCTCAACAATCTTAACTGTGAAAAAAACATAGAAAAAGTTAAATTAAAAAATATTTCTAGCATAGAGCATCTGCTGTTCTTACTTATGGCTTAGATTTTTAATATAAATACTATTTTTAAAGCACATCATAACATGCATTTTTCTTAAGATTGGATGTCAAGAATGGTAGTAATATTATAATGTTTATGCCTCTGGGAGACTAGTCTGAACAACTTGTTTGCTAATTTGAAAGGAAAAGCTTGCTTTTTTAGGGATGCATATTCTGGCAATGAAATTATGAAAAATAATGCACTGTAAGGAACTCGGTGTGTCTGAGTAAGTGATGGCATTTCAGGATTCTGGGCGTGAGAAATGTCATAACTCACAGAAAGGGGCAATTACATTCTGTTTAGAGATTTTGCTACTTCAGTGCCTTTAAGTAATTTTCAGAGTTGTAAAAACAACGGTGTGCTTAGGTAAAACTGAGCATAGGTATTTATAGGAGAGTTTTCTGTTTGAGATTGGATGACTGAGAGAAAAATAGAGTGTTTAGTTACTTTGTGCCCTCACGCAGCAGGTACAGATACACCAGTACATGTTCACTGTAGATTACATGGGTTTGACCTCTTGAGTTCAAAGCAGTGACTGAGAGTCATGCTCGGGGTGAATTATTTAAAATAAAACCCTTGTGCCAATGCTAAGGGGTGGTGTGGTAGGGATATCTTCTAGCTTGGATTTCTTCCCTTTGTTTCTGAAGGAAGCTTTGTTGTCCTGCCTGGAGCATTGAATTGACAAGTAGCATAGGTACATACTACTTGAGAAAGTTTTGACAAAAGAAGAATCATTGTAAGAGACTTACACAGTCTCAGTAATTTCCTAGAAATAAAATATGCCAGAATAAGGAATGTTTATTGAGGACAACCACAATTCACCTACTTGTGTAAGCCTTTTATTAATATGTCCTTTATTTTAAATGAACACCTACTAGTTTTGCCTTATTTAGCTTGCATGACAGTGGCCCACGAATGACGAAGGTCTTTCAGTGTCCTTTCTCTTTTCACTTTCCACCCACTGACTATTGCAAACTGTTTTCCCTTGTTTCCTGCCTTTTTCTTGCTCCTGGCAATCCAGCCAGGCTTGTTACTCCTGCTGCTCTTTTTCTGCTACCTTGTGTGGTTGTCAGCAGGAATAGTGAGGGCACAGGAGAAATGGCGTAACTGCTGTTGCTGTCCTCTCTGTCTAGCTTCAGCGTGACCCCTGGCAGTGATCAGAAAGCAAGTTCCACTAACCGTCAAGCACCATTAGCTATTTTATGGAACCAGCATCTGTACAGTTACTTCTGGTGAAACCTTCAAGTAAATAGCTGAAGATCTCAAAGTCTTAAAAATTTTATTACTTGGGTAAACAATGCTTTCTTTAGACTAGTTTTTGAAAATCTTTGTAACGTGAAGTCTGCATATTCTGTTCTGTTTCATGTATTTTTGATGCCAAATGGGTCAGACTTGGCAAAATAAGGGACTCTGGTAACTTCCATTTCTCTTTGCTCCATTCCTTACCTTACATAGGAGAGATCAGTAATAGTATTCTACAATGAATGGCAGTTACTTGTATTTTATTAATGTGTCTCCATCAGTGACTAGGTGTGTTGATTGTGTTAATAGGAGAACTGATAGAAGAATTACTAGAACTGCGTGACCAGCAGGTCGAGGGAGGTGATTCTCCTGCCTGCTCCACTCTCATGAGACCCCACCTGGAATACGGCATCCAGCTCTGGGGTCCCCAGTGCAATAAACACATGGAACTGTTGGAGCGAGTCCAGAGGAGGGTTACAAAGATGATCAAGGAGCTGGAGCACCTCTCCTGTGAAGAGAGGCCGAGAGAGTCAAAGTGGTCAGCCTGGAGAAGAGACGGCTCTGGGGAGACCTTGTTAGAGCATTTTTACATTTCAAGGGGGCTTTTGTAAGACAGACAGACATAAACTTTTTATCAAGGCCTGTAGTGACAAGACAAGGAGCAGTGGTTATAAACTGAAAGAGAGTAGATTTGGATTGGACATAAGGAAGAAACTTTTTATGATGAGGGTGGTGAGGCACTGGCACAGGTTGCCCAGAGAAGCTGTGGATGCCACATCCCTGGCAGTGTTCAAGGCCAGGCTTGGGACTTTGAGCAACCTGGGCTAGTGAAAGATGTCACTGCCCATTGTAGAAGGGTTGGATGTGATCTTCAAAGGTTCCTTCCCACCCAAACTATTCTGTGGTTCTGTCACTCAAGCTCAGGATGGTTTGGATTTTTTTATAAGATTTATTCTCTCTCTCTTTCTTTAGCTTGATATTTGTCTGGAAGCCAAAAATCATTATCATGCAACAAGGTTGTGTTTCATTGTAATTACACTAGCGTCAAGAATAATCTTCAGAAATACAAACTGTAAGTGACATACTATAATTAAATTTTGTTATCCACAGCCTTTATGTAAATGATTAAACAGTTTGCATGCAGTGGGAAAAACAGCCCAATATTTCAGCAGAGGTGTTCTGGCAAAAGTTAAAAATATTTCTTCAAGTTACGTGTTTGTGTAAATTAATGTTAGATTAGATCCAATATATCTTTTGCCATTTACCTGCCAGAGTCAGAATTTTGCCAGTGGGTATCTTAAATATTTTATCAGAAGTGCAGCAGTTGCAGTTCTGCTAATTTTCTGGTGTACATAAGGTGCAAGTGATGAGCCTTGTCACTGCCATTACCTGAATGGCTCCTTCTTAGCAATGATGACTCTTGAGACACTGGGAACTTAGCACTGTGCAAGGTGCATGAGTGTCTCTTGGTCTAGAACAAGTTAACTAGTTCCTAAAGTTGTGTCTCAGAAATGTTGTTAAATGTTTCTGAAATACTGTGTAGAAAACATATTTTGCGTCAGGAATCCGTCCCATTTTAGACAAACAATGATCTGGATTCTGTGTTTAGACCTTAACTGAATGCATTGCTTTGAAGGAGTGCTGACTGGTTAAATTACCTCTTTGTTAAAAGGAAATTGATTTGTTCATTCATCTGAAAGAAATCAAGATCTCTTTGAAAGATCAGTGGGGTCACATTGTCTTTTAGCTTTATGGAGAACAAAACCAGCATGTAAGAACGCTTCCAGGAAACAATAGAAGTATGTGCGTGTTTGTTTCTAGGCCCAATCATTTGTGAACGTTGTTCACCATTTTTCTCTGACAGTTGAACATGCTTTCCTCGTCTCCCACTTGAATAGCATAGAAACAGATGCTTCTTTAATGTAAGTAGAGTATATTTTAAAAAGCAAGTATTTAGGAAATAATTAAAATGCACCATGTAGAGATGTACTCTGTCTTCAAAGCATCTCTTGCTTATGTGAAAGAGGGAGCTCTGCATACATTGCGTATTCCATGAAATGGACTGTAATACTCTTTTCAGTGGATTCAGTTACTTGGAAAATAAGAGAGAAATTGCAGTAAGCATTGCTTAGTTTATTCTGAATGTGGAACCTCAGACCATCAGCAGCCCCCAAATAGAGCACTGATCCTCTCAGGACTGTAGCTATGAGTCAGGAGTCAGTGGTAGGATACTGTGACTGTTGCTTTCCTCTGGTGATTTGGAATACAGCATGGTATTTTAGGGAATTCTACAGTGAAAACTCTCGATTTATTTGTTTGCTCACGTTTCTTTATTTTACTTTATTGAAAATACATTCCTGTTTATAAAACCAGTCATTTTTGTGCACTGGCTTCAGATACTCATTATTTCTGAACGC
This sequence comes from Laterallus jamaicensis coturniculus, assembly GCA_022605575.1. NCBI lineage: Eukaryota > Metazoa > Chordata > Aves > Gruiformes > Rallidae > Laterallus > Laterallus jamaicensis. The sequence goes on from JAKCOX010000008.1 coordinate 4,989,682, forward strand.
AACTGTATGCTTTTAGGAAGTGGTGGAATGATACAATGTACAGTGCTGCTGACCATGTGTACTAACTACCCTTACTTTTTAAGATCCATCATGTAGGTCTCTTGCATAGTTGCAAGATCCAGTGACAACATGACCTTACCAAGCAAGACTCTTCCCTGTGAAAAAGCTTCCCTAAACTGAGAGACTTCTGCTTCAGGAACAGGCTAATGTTTCTAAACGAATAAGGGATTTTCAGATTTTACCATGGGGAGTTTGCTTGTGAGCAGTCCTGTGTTGCCATCCTATTTATGCTTTCTGTGGATATGCGTTAGCAGCCTAAAAGTTCTATTTTCAGTTGTATCAGTTTAATGCCACTGAAAATGGGTTAACATTAATCTGGCCAGATTCTATCAGTGGCCCTCTCCTGCTTCACAGCCAAGTAGTGCACTCCAGTATGTTTTCTTTACCCTCAGCTTTCCTAAGATCAATCTCACGGGAACATATAAATTTCTTCAGACTTCTTGCTCCGTACAATGTCAGTCTATTTATCCCATCTGTCCATTATTCTGTAAACTGTTGCCTTGTAACTGGTGGTGGTGGTTTCACTGTGTACTTTTTGTCTACTGAAACTGATTTTGGACGGGACACACGTTTGTCTTTAACTGACCTGAGCTGGGTTGTTGCTTATCTTATGGTTAAACAAAGTGTGTTTAAGTCTTTTTTGCAGAGAGGCTCCTATCCCAGCCATCACATTGTGCCCGATGTGTGGGTGAGGGTAAGGAGAAACCAGTCAGGGAAGCATGACACTACCTGAATGGGTTCTCATGCTGCCATGAGAGACATTGCACTGGTTAGGAACATTGCCAGTCTCGGGCACCTATTCTTTACCCTATTGCTGATGCTAACTGTCCTGTGAGTCATCAGCTGGTAGTTCTTTAAAAAGGAGTCAGGTGATACTTGTTCACTTTGCTTGATGAAAAAGTGGTGAGATCAACATTTACCTGTGGGAGAAAAGCCACTTTTATTGACACATTTATTGAACTAACAGTGTTTTATGCAGAGAATCAAAAGTGTATTGAGTAACTTGAGTCAGCGGAACAGCCTATAGGGAACTTTTTATACTGAAACAGTGGGTTTGAGACTAAAATGCCAGAACTATGGCTGTGTGCCTGTCTTTAGTTTGACTTAATCTAATAAAATGTCAAACATTTCTTTTTGTGCTTCCTTGCCCTCTGACCTAGATAGAGGAGGTCTTAGGGGTGGTAGTGATGGTGTTGCATTAGGGGCAGATATTTTATGTTAAGATTTGCTTAGACTACTTAACCTGAGGAGTGAAAAGCTAACCCTAAAAAAGTTCCGCTGTGTTTTATGAGTGGAACCTAAGATGACCATAAAAAAGACTATGTCGTATCACTGACAAGGCTACAACAGATTAAATCAGATTATCAAATCCTTGACAGGAGGTTGCATTGGAAACTCTTCCAGACAGTTATCTGGACTTCAGAGAACTTTGAGGGTTTTGTTGTTATTTTGAAAATAATTTTCTAAAGACATGGAATGAATATGAAATGAGGCTGCAATTACAGGTGGGACTATTGGATATTCCAGTGCATAATTATAGAATGCTGGCTTTTGTGTTCTTACTGAATTGCTGCTCCTTAAGGGGAAAGAAAAAAAAAGAAAAAGAAAAAGGTGCACTAGAACAGATGCTTTTTTTAACTTACTTGTGCCACTGGATTTTTTTCTGCAGGGATGCTGTCTTCATCTATCAATCACAGTATACCTCTAATTCAGCTGCACAGTATCTTGTCTCTCCTGCCGTGTGTGTATGTTCCTACCCCACAGCGGATTTAGCTCGTGTCATTTGGATGATGAATGCAAGTACTGTAGACAACACCATCAAAATTAATGTAGCAATTACTTTAGCCACATCTATGCAGAATTTTTTTCCTCAAAGTGATTGCTGCTTCTAAGTCTCTGCTGCAGCTGCCCCTGTTGCATCCCTGAAAATGTATCAATGCAGAGAAAACCAAAGCAGCACTTAAAATACTTTTTTCTCCACAAACTGGAGTTGTGAAAGAAGTGTGTCTGAAAGAATATATTGTACTTGGATGAAGGTCTTTGTGCCTGAGTCAGTTCGCCAAAGTCTCAAATTTCTGAGTTGAGCAATAACTTTAAGCCTTTTACTTGTGGGTAGGTAGGCCAGCGTAAAAAGATTGTACCGTAACTCCCTAGATTCTCTATTTAAATAAAAACATAAACATATAAATAAACATACAAGAGGAAATCATTCTCTCACTACCCTATACTATGTTTGATTCAAGTCAGCTCTCAACATTATTCCCACTTTTCAGCCTTGGTACTTCAAACACAGAGGACATTATGTTGGTCATCATTCTATGAAGGCATCATAATGTTGGCATTTCAATTATTTTTTTTCATCTGTGCTTGCACATGTAAAATGTAACACTGAATTTGATAATGTCCTGCTCCATTCACGGAAGTTTGAAGTGGCAGAGATAGTTTCACCATTTCCTGTTAATGACTTCAGGACTTCTGGCACAAGCCTTAGAATATATCAGTGGGAGAAAAAAACCCAAACCAGCAAATCCAAACAAACCAAACCCAAACAATTTCTCAATTCTTAAGCTTTGCTAGTGGATTTGTTACTTACAACTTCACAGAAATGTTCCTCCAGATGCAGCTATCCAGCATGAGCAGGTTTTGCCCATTAATTAAAATTTGGCATATCTTAAATCTTTACTGTAAACATGTAAAAATTAGCTTTAGCCTGACTTTTTCTGCTGCATCTAAACTACAGGCATCTGTGCCAGCCGTACATAAAGTAGATATGCACATTTGAATTACTAATTTTTAATTCTGTCCTCTTGGTAAAGCGAGCAATTTTGTAACACTGGCACTTCTAACCTTGTGGAGAGCAGAGGGGCAAGGGAGGAAGAAGAGCACTAATCAGGGCTTTTTCTGCTGTGTTTCAGGGAGGGCTGGGTATCCTGACAGTTCTTGAACATACCTTTTGACTTGCTTCATTTCTGTTAGGCAGTCCCAATAGTGAGGATTAAAATTACATCACGATGTGACACTCGTCCTAAGTATACCAGGTTACTAGGCTTTCTCCTAAACCACAAAGCTGTTTATGATTCCCTTCTGCAATAAATTATGATTTATAATGCAGGACAGACTCTGCAGTAAATATTTTAGAAACACAGCTTTTAAAAATGAGCTGTTTGACTGCAGTATCCAAAGCAAATAAAATAGTTACCTTTTGAGCTAACTGTGCTTGAAACAGAAGATGCTTTTAGAATGCAATATAGTACTTTATACTTTTAGCAAAGCCAGGTGGTTTTGAAAAACAAGTACTTTTGATATCTTTTTTCTTTATCTTCTTTCTGTAAGCAGTTCGTTATCAGTCATTATCATTTGGGGGGTTGGACTCGATGATCTCTTGAGGTCCTTTCCAACCCCTACAATTCGTCTTTCAAAGGGTGTAGAAACCATGTAATCTACACTAATTTTAGTCAATAATGTATTTTATTTTAGTAATATCAAGATTGAATTGTGAGGGTCAATGTAGTTTTATTTCTGTATGCTTGGTTCACTTAGCTATTCCACAATAAAGTGCTTGTAGTTTACATGAAATCCTACTTTTGTCAAATAAGAAGTACACTTTTTTAAGCTGTAAATTGTATTCAAATTTTTAAAGGTTAAACTGTGGAATTCCACGGTGTTATATTATAAAGTAATCCTTGCAATTGATGATTAGATACATTGCTGATTTTTGCTTGTTATGTAAATGGGGGGTGTGTGTGTGCAAAAAAATGCAGCATTTTCTTCTTATAAACCTGAGGGTTTTTTTACTATTTTGATTGATTTCCTAAGCCGTATGGTGTAGTGTACAGTATGTCTCACTTCCTTTTCTTCATCCCCCAAGATGCAGAATGACTGCTGTATGGTCATGTGGTGGTGCTACATTCAGTGAGAAATTCTGCTTCAGTATTAAAGCAATTCAAATGTAAATTGAGAGAGGAACATCATCTCATGAAAGACTTGTGTGTTCAGTATGTGGTTCCTAAATGAGTGTTAGAAGTGGGATGTTTCACAAATGCTTACCTGATCCCACTTGTACAATATTTTATATTTTATCATTCATTATACATTTCATACAGGCACTGTGACAGTATGTCAAAGGAGGAACAGCTTCTAAAATTCTATTAAGCCATTACAATTGGACTTCTTCAAACTCACTTCTATAATGATGCCCATGGAAAAATCAATAGTAATGGGGCAGCTGGTGCAACTGCTCTCAAAATCTCATTGTTACCTTGCTCTCCCATGTCTTTCTGTATCCACCCTTTTTCTTCTTGTACTCAGTCTTCAAGCTGCTATAAGAGTGGCTGTCCCTTTGTTAAATATTTATAGAGCTGTGATATCAAAGTGCTGCTTTTAGCAGTGTTGTTAATAAGCCTGTAGAAGTTTTACTGTTCACTGCCAAAGCAGGGAAGAGTGATGCCCCTTAGACTTTAAGGTGGGTTGTGTAACAAGTATTTTGATTTTATATTCAAGCTGGAACTTTTGTTTGGGGAAGATTTAGTAGTAAATAGTTTTGAATGAGATGGTTGATGTTTGGAATAATGACATAATCTGGGATATAATTAACAAACACTTCATTTAGTTTTTCCTGTATTCTTTGGTGTTAAAGGTTGTGGTTATGATAAATATTGTGAGTGTATGCCACAGGCCTTTTGTTGTATCACAGAACTTGAGAATTAAGTGCATAGGTCTGCTAACCAAATATCCTTGTCCTGTAAAATTATTCAAGTCTCGTTATATTAAGATAAAATACTGAAAAATGGTTGATTTTCTGTTGTCGTTTTTGTTCCACTATCATGTTTTTTTTTGTGATAGAACACAGAAAATAGCCTAAGGATTTAAAATGCTGGGTTTAAATAAACAGCAAAGCAAGACCAGTGGCACTGACAGCACACACTGACTGTGCTGGTCTGGGAGCTGCTGAACTGCGTTTGCAATCCCTGCATACTGAAGGTCTCCAGGTCCCTGAGGCTGTAGACTGGCTCCACATTGCAGGCCCCTTCCCTGCCACCTGTTAACCCCTTTTCAGGAGAGAATATATGCATTACATGCCCTTCACCTTCAAAAACATGAAACAAGGGGTTGGAAGAGCAAACCAAATTTCCTTTCTGTCGATCAGTAGTGCCTGGTTCCAGCATTACCTTGTTAGCTTCCTGTCCCTGAGAGCACGTAACAGGTTGGAAGCTCTTAATGGAAAAAACTAACACAAAAAAGAAAGCAGCCTGGGCCTCTTTCAGCCATTTTCAGATACAGAAGTTTGTTACATCTATTTTGTCCATTTTCTCCTTCAGTTAAAGTAGAGGCTTCTTTGGTGGCGGAGGTAGTTGGTATGTTAGCTGAAAGGTGAACTGAAGACTGCAAATGGGCAGATCTTGAATATTTTACAGCAGGGCACTCATGAGCTGTGGCAGCTTGAGAGAGGCAGCAGCTGTCACATCTTGGTTTCTTCTGGACTTCCAAACACGCTGGAAGCCAACTGTTCTCTCCTGTCTGTCTTTATTTCTGCTGGCATGTTTAATGGCTAATTCAGAAAAGAAAATACAGCGTGGCCCACTGAATTTCCCAAGCATAAAAGGCTTGTTACAGTGTTAAAGATGAAGGACCTTTCAGATACTGTATGAAGGTGAAAGACAGTACAGTTTATTGTATCATGTATTTTAAGTAGGGAATTGAGTTCAGTTTTGACCCTGTCACTTCTCTCCTTGCATTATTCCAGAGGTTGGTTTCCTGCTATCACATCAAATATAAGCTGTTCGCTTTCACCTGAAGGGCTTTCACGGACTATCCCCATTCTATCATCTTTCATTTTATTTTAATAATGTGATGATTATAGTTACATTAGCCATTTGCTAAACTTTCAATACCTCTATGCTGATTCTTGGTTTTGCAGAGAGTTTCACTTCTATCTGTTCAAAGCTACATCACTGCTCTGCATCATAATCCTTCAAATTCTCCCTTTCCTTTGACTGAGAATCTTTTCATTTGGAGAGTGGTCCTGTTATGCAGACAAGTATTTTACTGTTTTATTTCGTTCACCTTTCTATATCATGTCTGTATCATAAATAACCTTTTATTGTGCACACAGGCTGTAAGTGGTTTTTGTGGAAGCAGATGTCACTTCTGTTCAGTGATTTAAGCAATTCATGCTGCGTATTCCTAAAATTCCCAGATGTTATGGGAAGGTATATAATAGCTTAAGCAATGTACCTACGTGTTTTGTATGATTAGTTGTTGAAGCTGTGCTACCATATGATATATCCAGACTCAATAAAAAATAAATGAAGTTTGTTTGATGTGCAATAGAATTCATGAAATTTACAATTTTTGCCTTTCTTGAACTGCAATAACTAGAGCTTTCTAGCTTTGTGGAGCCACTTTACACAGACCCTCAGTTCTCTGGTGCATTCCCACAGCCCTGCCTAAATCCATTCAGATCTCCTCTTCAACACCTCAGCAGTACCACCCTGCCTTTGCTTCCTCTCAGACTGCCTGAGGGGCACCATCTTATCTCCTCATCCTCTCTACACTGTCTCTCACCCCTCCTCAGGTTTGTTTAATGTTCCAGTTTTGGGCAAGAAGCAGCATGTCCTGCAGCTGCTGCAAGCTATCCACGTGCTAATTTCCAGAAATAGGTGTACGCCAGTCGGTGCTGTTACCTCCTAATTTCAAATGATGGAAGAAGGTTTTGTGCTTTTCTGCTCATTATGGGCACTAGTAGGATCTTCAGTATTGATTGACATGAAGATTCTGGGAACGGGATTTCAGGCACTTGTCTAATTTAGTTTTTAATCTCTAGAGCTATTGGTGGATAGGGACTGACAGATAATAGGCTAATCTTGTTAACAAACTTTACTCAAAGTCATTCTTTCCGGTTGTTTTTGAGATCCTGGCTGTGATGGCCACGCGAACTGCTCGTTGTTCTTTCTTGGGTTTGTACAGTCTTTCATTAAAGCTTGAAACTATCCAGTATTTAGACTATTGCAGCTGTTTCTGCATATGAAAACACAGTCTATAGCACTGAAAGCTGTGACATGCTAATGTGAACATGCAGTGGCTTTCTTGAAGAAAATAAATATATCCACTAGTATCTGCATGTTTGTATTTTAAAATACAGGCGTGACAGAAAGATACAAGATGCTGTAGAATCCATAGTGTGATTGAAGAATCTGGGCTTTGGTTTCTGTGTATAACTAAACATATGAAGGGTGCGCATCTGCTTTTAGATGAGTGCCTGTTTTATTACAATTATTATGAGAAACTTTTAGCTGCTAAATGCAGTTGCTTGGTAGGTAACTCTGGTCATAGAGGAGAACATAGGCAACATGTTTAGCATTTTGAGTCAGTTGATTCTGCAGTGTCCTTGTTAACTCATAGAATGACATAAAAATGTAGGACACAACAACTCCAAAACAAGGGCTGCCTTACCAAGGTTTTGAAGGAAAAGGGGGTGAAAATGGGGCCCACCAAGGCTACTGATTTCCTTCTCAAACTGCCCTGACAGCACTGGTAAGATTATGATGGAAGTGGTTTTTTCCATCCCCTTCACAAAATGACCTCTCAGAAGAACTGCAGAGAGGAGACAGCACAAGACTCCAGCTGGTAGGATCTTGTGCAAAATGGGATTTGAGCAAAGCTATAGCAAGACTGGGATGCTATGTGACACATAAATTCACAACAGAAGCTGAAAGCAGCCTGTGAGGACTACTCTAGGGGAACAAAAATACCTCATTGCAGCTCTTCCCAAGGTTTCCCCAGATCCTTTTCACGTTAACTGCATCCACATCCTATTTCGCTTCAATTTTCTGGAGCCCTAGACCCCCTAGATCCCCCTGTTTCTTTTGTCTATAAGGCTGTCTGGGCACCAGTAACTGTGCTGGAAAATCAGTGTAGAAATAGAAGTTTTGAGTTTGTCCAAACAAATTGAATATAAGGTACTGGTCATGAAGCAGCTCCTGCCCTGCCTGATTATATGTGCCCAACATAATCAATCTCAATTTCCTAACCTGCTGTGCCTGGCATATTCGGATCCCAGTGTGTGCTTTGCAGGATGAAAGGTCTGGCATGGAGCAGTCTGGATGGGATGACTCATGCACAAAAGAGACCTCCTAGAAGGTTCACTATGCTACCAGCTGCAGCCTGGTGCTGAGTCCCCTGTCTGTCCCTCTGACATAAACAAACATGCTCTCTCCAACTGCATGACCTGATAAGCTTCTCTTGTCCCATCTCACTAGTGGAGATGCTCTGTCTGCCCTGTCTTTATGCAGTTCAGTCTGCTGGTCCTCTCCGTGAGATAAAGAGTGAGAGTCTGGGGAGCACAGCACTTGGCAACTACTTTGGGTATGTGTAAGGTGCAGTTGGTTTGTGCCAATATAATGCTTGGCATTGTCTGGACCCATTTGTTATTGATCTCTCAGTGTAATTTTAAAATGGAGTTAGGTGTTTTAAAGAGTCTGCTTAGCAAAACTGTTAAGACGGAGCCATGGTAACTCCTGTGTTCAAGTGCGTTTGGCTTGCTGGCACAGAAAGGTGCTGTTTGCACCCACGTACACAGGCACAGGTGCTTCAAGCACAGTTTTACAGGATCATCTGTAAGTAGAAGTTAAATTGATACCTGCTTTCTTGCATGTTGCATTTTTTAATAAATTTGATGACTTGTTCAAGGACTTTGCTTTAGTTCTACTGTGTTTTGAAATCTTCTAATTTCTAATTCACTTCTCATTCATGGAAAATCAGCATTCGTTCCTGTCTTCTAATACAGGTGGATATTGGCCATGTATTTTTCCTTTTCTATATGTCAGAGAGGACGGGTAGTGAAAATATTTGTACTTGGAAGTGGCACAGTTTGTCAAAGAAATAATCTGTGAACAATTGGGAATTTGTGTGTTTATGCCTAGAAGGAATTAAGCAATGTCTAGAGTTTACAGTCTCTTCGTACTTCTTCCCATGCCTGTTTGCAAGTGTTTTACAGATTAACTGAAATGTTGATTGTCTTTCTAGGCTGTGAAGCATGTTACAGAACTGTACAAGTGGATGAAGGGGAAAGGAAAAAGTGCCATTGAGAGCTAGGACAGCAACATGGGAAACACAACCACCAAGTTCCGCAAGGCTCTTATAAATGGAGATGAAAACTTGGCCTGCCAAATCTATGAGAGCAACCCTCAACTAAAAGAAACTCTTGACCCAAATACTTCTTATGGAGAAACATACCAGCACAACACTCCGCTCCATTATGCTGCGAGGCATGGGATGAACCGTATACTGGGGTGAGTATGATTTCAGGTTTTGCCTGGGTGTGAATATCTGACCTAAGAAACCCCAAGAGTGTCAGCTAGGTTATAAATACTTTATGTGTGTGCGTAGGGGTGTGGGTGTGTGTTGTAACACGTTCAAATAGTAATAGAAAACATGCTAATTACTTTGTAATCACAGGCTGGTATAAAATTCTATTTTCAGTATCTTTGTTCCTGTCTTGTAACCTCAGTCTTGGACAGTTTTAGCTTGCTTTCTGAAGATTTCTGTGCTACAGTTCTTTGAAAATAGTGAGTGTTCCACCATTCTGGATGTGTTTTCCTCTCTTAAAATCAGCCATTTGTAAAGCCATGCCTAATGGATAAAATACTAATTGTAATTACTTCCAGAATACTTCCACTGTATGTATTCTTGTGTTGTTCATGTTGTTCATTGTGGAGAATAAAACATAAGGTCTTGATACATAAATACCTTGGTAATGACTGCTGCTGTCAAAAGGTATGGCAGTCCCTAGTGTTAGTGACTTCCATTCGTCTGTGTTTTTGTCAGTGCTCTAAAATCAATTAAAGATTAACATCTTAACCATATCTAGACATCATAGGTACAAGCTGTTCTGGTCTGGTATTTCATCTTGTACTGAGTACACACTGCTAAACCTCTTCTTCAGTAGGTAGTAAGTTAGAGAGAATTTCATAAACATCCTCTTCCTTAGATTAGGAAAAAAAAATGGAAATATATCCTGAACTGTGTTATTGTTAATATTCTTTTAATCTCTGAGTTTATATCTACTGATGGGCCTGTGGATTGATAAAGTTTCTTTTGTCCCTCATATACTGTAACTGTACTAGCTATTTGACTTCCCACCACGATTTTTTACTCTGTGTTTTAGATTCACCTAACAGGTTTTTTTATACTATATAACTTCTCATTTATCAAGATTTTTGTTAAATATTTTCTCCCTCGTGTTCTATATTTCTATTTTTAATTAATGTTTTTGTTTCATCACTGAATCTTTTCATTTGTTTCCAAACATCCCAGAACTTTCCCCCATTCTGATTCTTGAACTGTAGAAAAAATTAATTTGAAATAGCATCTAGTTTTTATTTACATCCCTGTGGATTTTTTTTTTAACCGAGATTTTCAGGTTATTTTTCTCCAGAAAATACCTCTTAAGAAAATGCAACCTCATTGAAACAACAAGGACACATTAAATTGTTTGCAGTTACGGAAAAAAAGGGGGTTGTAATCACTGACTCCTGAACAGTCCATTTGTTAATTCATATTGCACCTTATGATGAGAGCTTGAATAATTGATTTGTGTTTATTAAAAAAGGTAATTTAGAGATGACATTTTACAACAGAGGCTGCATGGGACCTTTAGCATCTAAGCCTCACAGAACAACTCTGTTGTATTTTGCACACATTGCAAACGAGTGATCAAAAGAATTTCTTTTTTTCCTAGTTTGAGTCCAAGATTTGCAACACATTTTTTGCCAATGAACATTGTGAAGGTGCTATTATTTGCTGGAGTCTGCTTCTGAAAACCTGGGCTCTTAGATTGTCACTGTTGCTAGGAGTAATTTGCTGAGGTTTTTGTGCCATTTACTTTTCTGCTGCCTTTCTAAGGGCTTTGTTCAGAACTCCTCTCTAAGGCATGGCTGCACAAAATTGTAGCCCTTTTAATCTAAACAAAGTAGTAAGAGTGAATAAATATCAGACTTGCAGTGTGCCTGCTTGCAAAGTTGATAGTAGAAAGGGCACAAGTAATTTCCAGTTAAGCTTCTTCCTTTTGACACAGAAAGTCTGGCATATGACAGAGATTAAATAAATTGAATATTAAAATGAATGCTTCCATTTACTGATGAAGTACAGTAGCTAAAAATAAATTAATTTTAATGTGTTTATGTTTTGAAAGAGATTTACAATTATGAGATCCATAATAGTGTTAATATTTTATACTTATCTCTTATGAAAAGTTTTAAATATTAAAAGTTTTAAATATTTGGGAGTCAGTAGCTATACTGACGTGTTGTTCAAATTCTAGATGTTACCTATCTTTATACCATATCATTTAATATTTCTTTATAGGCTATTACTTATATTATTGTAGGTGGATATGAACTGACGTGTGATTTACGATTCACTGTGTGAAATTTTCTCAAAATAGTGTGATGCAGTTGTCTGTACACCTTTTGCAAAGCAGAATATATTGAGAAAAATTCTGGGATGTTTAGAAATAACCTATCTGGCAAAGCTATTACCAGATACTTTGGCAAAGGGAGAGACTCCCTGTTGCCAGATGTATGGCTGGTGGTGATTGTCCAAAGACACAGTGAAAGCATGGGCACGGTGTTTGCAGTGAAAGGGAGTTGGGGACATCCTGGTATGGCAATCTCGGAGGTGAAGGAACAATAAACTGGAGAAAAGGTGAAAGAGTTGTGAAGCAAAAACCCTGACCTGGACAAACTTTGCATAACCCAACATGAAGTTTACTGGAAGAAACTTTAACCAACAGAGCTTTCTCAGCAAATTTGAACTGCACAGTTGTTTTACAGCAGGTGTCATCCGGCTGCTGAGCCTTTCATCCAGAATTTACAGCCCAGAAACTGGATTTAGTATATAATTGAGTTGTAAAAAATTATAAAATATGATGTTAATTTCTTTTCTCTTCACAAGATTCAGCAAAAGTATGTTAAAATACTGAGATTGTTTCCATGATAATTTGAAATGTTGAAATAAAAAATGGAAATTAGTTAGGCATTCAGTTAATGCATAACTTTTCTTTGGTCTGCAGCCCTAAATAATGTTTACTTGATGGATCAGTTTCTTTTTAACAGACTATTTAACCTTTAAAAAAAAAACCCTGTTGGTCACAGCTGATTAACAGAAACAAGAACTTTCAGAGCACAGCTTGTAGTTGCCAGAAGTTGTTATGGAGCACTCAGCAGCTCCCTGTAACTGACAGCTTTCCCATTTTCTCTCCCAGCACATGAGAGCCACCCATCCCCTGTTCCAGCTATGACAACATGTAAGGAGGAGTCTACAGAAAGGGATCGTGTTGGGCTTATGGGTCATGGGATTGGTAGCAGGGGGCTGCAGGGGTGGCTTCTGTGAGAGTTGACTGGAAGCTGCCCCATGCCAGATACAACCATCTCCAGCCAGCTCCAGAACAGCCCTAGCACTGGCCAAAGCTGAGCTTGTCAGTGATGCTGGTGCAGCCTCCATGATAACGTATTTAAGAAAGGGTAAAAAACATTGTGCAGATGCTGTGACAGAGGACTGAAAAAAATGGGAGACAGCCCTGCAGCCACTGGGGCTAGACAGCTGGTAGGAGGGAAGAGGCACTCCAGGCACCAGAGCAGAGATTCCCTTGTAGCCTGCAGTGAAAACCATGGCAAAGCAGGCTGTTCCCCTGCAGCTCATGGAGGTCCAGGTCCATGGAGGAGCAGATATCCACCTGCAGTCCATGGACGACTCCACACCACAGCAGCTGTAAGTCCACAGGTCAGCCAGGAGGCCTGTTTGAGGCAAATGGAAATGAGAGGATCCAGGGGCAAGCAGCTGGTAGCGTCTAAGGCAAATTACTGGGGCTCTGCAGTACATGCATCTCTGAAGTAACTGGAAGGTCCAGGTCATTCAGAACTGGTTATGGGATAAACAGCATCCAAGGCCAGTTACTGAAGGGATCAACCTTGTTTATATGTATATTTTTCCCACTAGTGAACCGTCATCCTGCGTGCATAGAGAGGGCAACAGAATGAGGCCACCAGTGTTGTGTGTGATAGTGTGAATGCTGAGTGTTTCTCTCCATGTACATCTGTGTGGGCAAATATGCATATGTTTGCATGTGTTCTCCTGGGAACACAGCCCAGCCTCAGTACTGGCTGGACTGGGGACATGGAGCTGCAGCAGCCTTGCCTGCCTTGGGCTTCTGTCTTTATCAACCCCCAACGGTCTGGGGCCTTTTACCAAAAATAGAAAGGAACAAAGAGAAAATATATGCTGTGAAATCTCTCCAGAAAACAGTGAGAAGGTTATTTCCTCATTTATGGAAGCAAAGAACTAAACATTTCAACTTTTCATTATTGGACTGTATTGTAAATACCACAGGAGCAATTTGAGTGTGATTTACTCAGTGATTTTCCACTACAGTCTCTAGACATCCAGGTGCTTGGATTCAGAAGTAACACTGGGAGAAATTTGCCTTGGTTGTTAACAGCTACAGTTCAGAAATGTCATCTCTGTGTTACAAAACTGCATGGATATCACTATTCAGACTGTTTTCACAAGAAGCTAATTAATAGGTAGTCTCTGCTGGGTGAGAGGTAAAACTTTTGGAAGTAAGACCAAAAAATTACATTGCATTCAGAAACATAAAAGAAAATACTAAAAGATACGTAGTGCTCAGATGGAATTTGAGAGCTTTGTGCAATGTACAAATCGGTCTTATTCTACTGTAAACATTTATCACAATTCCCTATGAATGAAGGCCTTGACAGAAGATTCTTATTCAAGAGAATATGTTAAATTTCATTCACTAAATGGTTGTAAAAATCTTACAGAGAAGGAGCACGTAGGAAATCTGTTTTCTTTAGAAAGTGCAGTCTTCAGATGATCAAGCACTTCCGGTGCCCTCAAGTTTTTTTCACCTAGTCCTAAGGTACATTTGAAACCACCTGACTGCTCTGTTTTGGAAGAACTGCTGTCAATTTGGAAAGTTTTTCACAAGAGACTGGCTGTTGGTGAACTATTCCTGACATATGACGAGAGAATAGGCTTTTCCAGAGGGCAGCTGAGGTGGAGTGGCTGGAAACCACAGGGACATACTGCTTGTGGTTGAAAGGAAAAAAACATCTTAGATAACCTGTCATTTCACAATATATGTTGTGGCCTTTTAGTGTGGTAGCTTTGCTAGGAAGCTTTTTAGATCAATGATAGAGGTTTTTTTACTGCTACATTTGAGCACTTCTTGAGTATTGAAGCTGAAAGGGGATTGTTTATAGCCATTACTGCTGGTCCTGGGCTGAAGAAGGGGATGGAGGAGGAGGTGATAAAAACAGGGAGTTGTGGGAAGACAGGACAAGTTTCTGAAGCTGATTTAAAAAAAACAGAACAGGAAAAACAAAGTTTCCAAATATAGAAGATTCTAGAAACTAAGGTGAATGCTGAAACTGGAAAAAGAACCCCAACACCTTTTTTTTTATTATTCTTGACACCTGTCTATCAGTAATAGTAGTAAAGGAACTCTGGCACTGAAGGCAAAGCTAAGCTAGCCAGAGAGAAGCATCAGCAGATGTGTCCAGGATCTGGCTATAGGAAGTATTTCTTGCTTCATTGCCATAATTTGGGAAATATATTTCATTGCAGTGGAATGACAGAAGATCAAAGCAGTGATGGATTGAATTTCAGATTGATGTAGGCTAAAGTCGAGTCTTGTCCAGTTTTTATGGCTGTTGAAAAGCTTTCAGTAGGGGCTGATCTACACAGCTGTAATGCGATCAGAGAAAGTGTATTGAGAGTAGCAGTAATTATCAAGGATTAATTTGACAGAAAATATGTTGATGTTGGGAAACATTGCATTGGTCATAACACATATGGGGCTGTCTCTTCCCATGTCAGGTTTTGTGTGGTTATATTCCTTTTGCAGTCATGTTGAACATTAGTTTTGGATGTATGGGAGGGAGATGCGTGCAGTCTGATTTTCAGAACAACTTCTCTCAAGTTTTGACTTCTTTTCTTCTACACAATGAAAGAATTCTGTCCTGTTTTAGTATCTTAAAATATTACAATCTAGGATATTTCATCTGAATAATTTATTACTGTCTTCATCTAGATTATTCATTTTTGAACAACAAAAAGCAAGCTTCTTTTTAATTAATAATTACACAGATAAATTGAACATAATATTTTATTTAAGATTAATATTGTTCATAAAAGCAAGTGTGTCTTCATTGGAATCTTCTCTTTATAGTCATTTAGACCTAGATAGTAGATGAAGTCAGAATAATTATTGAAGGCAGCAGAACAATTTGTTTTATTGTGAAGGAGACCCTAAAATGTTTTAAATTAATTGTGTGCCTGTTTCTTCCCATTGTTTCTAAAAACAATCCAAAAGAACTGGATCCACTGTAGTTGTCTGCATTGTAGATCTCCAGAGCTAAGAAGATGAATCTCATCCTAGGATATGCTAAATTGTGTAAAATCAAATACTAACCACCTGCAAAGCTGCAAATTGAACAGTTTCACAGTTTTACAATAACAGGCATGAATGCTTCTTGTGGGAGACCCTGCTTGTGATATAGTGGTAAATGTTTCACTTCTGCGGTCTGTGGTGAATGATGAGCACAGTGTTTGGATCCATCCAAGTGTGAGCACTGGTGTTTATCTGAATATTTTGTCATCATTCAGCAAAGGTGCTGAAAAAGACCAGGCTTCCAGATTATTTTATACAGTTATGAGGCTTGGTCATTTACTTAATACTTTGGAATTTGAAATATTGAAGGGATTTTTTTGGTCTGATGCTAGAGAATAAGATATGAAGAAGATGATCTGACCAGGCTTTGTGGGAGTGTTTATATAAAAGAGCAAGAGGACCAAGTGAGTTAAAATGTGCGTGACCTCAGTAGCAGAGCATGCGACTGGATGGTAGAAAATAGTCATTTATAAGTCATTTTTCTGATACCCAGTCTCACGAGCAGTCGAGGGAATGAAGGAATGATAAAATTAGGAAGACTTTAAAATTGAGCAAGTTATTAGTGTGGCTGAATCCTCACTGGAGAAAACTGCTGAAGAGGGGAAACAGTAGGGACACTTACAGGAGCAGCTACAGACACAGAGTGGCAGCAGTAGCGTTCAATAGGTTTCTCAAAAGCTTTCACACCATCTTCTAAAGTACAGGTAAGACAGGTTGAACAACTCAAACCCTTACCTGACCTACTCTTTTTTTTTGTTTGTTTCTTTGTGTTTGTGGTTTTTTGTTTAGGTTTTTTTTCTCCCCCTTAAAGCTGAAAATCTTGTTTAAAAGCAGCTCTCACTAACTGGATGTGTGGCCTCCCAAGGTGGCCTCCCTGCTCCTCCTCATGAATTCCTAACAAAATTCAAAACTTTATGTTTTGAATTCAAAACTTTATGTTTTGAATTTTGGGTGGGCTCTATCTTAGTAGTCTGACCTACAGGCAAACCTCAAATACCAGTCATCTCTTGCCTTTTCAACTCTTGAAGTGAATCTTTTTCTAGTGGATTTCTGATTATTTTAACCTTAATAATTGAATGTATGTGATGCCTTGGCTCTCCAGTTACAGTGGCCACTGTTGAGTTACTGCTTCTTGCTACTGGGTTTTTCCTCACCCTTTAGAAAAGCATTAAGGTTAGTGCTCTTGCACATGAGTAGACACTGTTTAAATGCTCTTAGTAAAATGATCGTCTGTTCCCCACATTGTTCTTCTTTCCTTCAAAATCAGATACTGCAGAATAAGATGACTTTGTTAGTGACTGATGGGATGAGATACATTAATATGCCACACACAAAGATTTCTTACTCTGTGTTTCTCTTCTCCTTAGTAGAACCCTTGTGAACATTTTACCACAGGCAAAGTAAAATTATATTTAGGTTGTAGAGGAGTACAGCTCTGATCCTTGCCAGCCAGGATGACTGAATCATTATTTCAACTAATTTTGTTACCAGGTAGAGTTTGTGACTGTTGAGTTGTTTGGTAACTGCTGAATTATTGTGTCAAATGGCTTAACTTTACCCTGGGTTTGGAGGCATGCGTGGCCACCTTACCAAAGAGGTATGTTAGCTCAGTAGTTACTGGAATAATGACACAGACACTTGCAGTTTCTGATAAACAGAAATAAACTTAGAAATAATAAATGCAACATTCAGCTAAAATACTCAGTGACATTATATTTAGTTTTCTTTTTGGCCAAAATGCAGGCTGCAGATGATTTGATTTTTTTAATTTGTATTTTTTCCCCAATTTAAATGCCATTAAATTACTTCAATGAGATATTTAAGGAAAATAAAAATGAGTGTCTTAAAAGATCAAGCAATATATGGATTGAAAGGTTTCTGTGGCGGGAGATATAGAGGAAAATGAGAATGTCTGTAATACATTAATGATTTTTAAGCAATAGAAAGAATAGAAATTATGCAAAGCCTGTTAGTATTTGCTGTGTAATTTCATGATTATTGCTATATAAATAATATCAACACTAGATGTCATACACTGCTAGGTGATTTACAAGCTGTTATGTAGATAATCCTCCCTGCTCAGCAATACAAAGCTGTGTGTTTAAATGGTGAAGATGAACCCACGCAGTGGTAGTTTCACACTTATGGTTCCATCTGACATTTGTTTGAAACCCATCTAAAAATAATAGTCTCACAGTTATCTGAGACAAGAATTCAGCACGGATAGTCTTTTCAGAAAAAAAACCAACTGTGTTCAAAGGAAGGATTTGGAGAGAAGGCTGGAAGGATGACACATAAATTCAAGAATTGATTTCTAGGTATAAAGAAATGTATAGAAGAAAGGGCCAGAGGCAGATGAGAATCATACAGGTTTTACATTATACAGGACATTTAGTCACAAAAGCTGCTGGCAAGCAGACAGCTTCAGTGGAAGCCACTTCTAATTTGGCACTCAGCTCTTTTTCTTTTGAAATTTCACTCAGAATGTTGAAATGAAAGCCAGAAGTGTCATGGGATCATAAAAACAGTATTCCTGACTGTCCAAAGGAAGGCCAGGCTCAAGTCACTCCTAAATACATGCAGTAGTTTTCTGGATAAAGATAACTTCAGGATATTGTTACCTTTTTGCATCAGGAGTGGTTTAATTTTGTGTTTCCAATCTGCTGTTCCTCCATAACAGGCATGGGAACTGTATAATAAAGCATTATTTTTATGTCCCACAGTATAACAAACCTAAGGATTGGCCATGTTTTGAGTTCCTCACTTCTAGTGTGTGCTATCTTTGGATCTTTGCTCCACAATTCAATTGTATCCCTTTGCCACTCCTGCACATTGTCCCTCTTGTTTTTCTGTGTTGTACAGCAAGCCAGAGATTACTATCTATCTACAGAAGGTCGTACTTAATTGTATTAGCTGAGACAAAACCACGAAACTAAAAACACTTTTCAACCTATTTGCATCCTGTTAGTAAAGCGAATAGCAAATTCGTTACTGATGCATATTTGTATAAGACCTTTCTTGGATGTCTTTAGGTGATCAGCTGCAATGTTAACATGAGTCAGTCCAGAACTGGAACTCAGACCAAGGTGCTCACATACCTTTAATGACTTTAATAGTCTTTTGTAAACAGCCTATTTGGGGAAATCGTAGGTGAAAGGACAGCAATGCAGTGAAGAAGATTGTAAGTCCTTTTAGAGTCAGTTTAGGAGAGAGTGAAGGCAGTGCTTGTGTTCCAGGTGGTGATTTTGTACTGAGCGTTACATTAAGTCCATAAGTGAAACAGGCCCAGAGGAGCATATGTTGGCAGAGTCAGAGATTTCCATCTGAACCTTAGATTGCGCTAAGTAAAAGGCATGACTCATATGTGGCATAGCATGGACTTGGCTCTCAAATTGGTGGTTTTCTCTGAAAATCTGAAGAAATAGAGTACTCAAGAAGTGGATTGAACGCATTTTGCCCAATGTACCATCGTTGATAGGAGTTATATGAATGGGAACAAGTGGGAGGCATTTCTGTTTAGGACAAACAGAATTGGAGGCCAGAATGACATAAAGGATCCTGAAATGCCTGTTAAGACTTCAGATTTTGGAAGGAAGAATTAGTTCTTCACAGATTTCATCAGCCGTGGAGATGTTATCACTGGCAGCCTCTCAGATGCTTTCTTTGCTGTCAGCCCAAATCTCCACTGGTAGAACCTCGCTCCTTACTACAGCAGGATATTAATAGTGTTTATGGGAATTCTGGTAGTGTTACTAACAGTTCTTAGGCAAGCGGCCAATTGAATTTAAGGCTTACAGAAAGTCAGGATAATACTCTGTGTTTTTTCTTTGATAAATGGTTAATGATCTACCAGCAGATTCTTTTAGCTTAGAACAGAAATAGTTACTGTCTCCTGCCCAGGTTTTTACTGCATGAAGGAGATTTCTGGGCTGTAAGGGAAGCTTAAGAATCTTAATGAAACAAAGAAGAAACTTCCAGTGCTAACAAAGAATAAAAATACCTGTAATTACTTTTAGTAGATGTTGCTTTCAACAGCAGGTAAATAACTATACTCACAAAATTATTTAAACCTACTCATGCTTCTGTACACCTGTCAGTAATGACTAAATAGATTTCTTCAAGTACTTGCTAGTACGCTGTGGTTGTTTCATTATAGTACATTTTGGGGGGAAAAGTACTTTCAGTTAATGAAATAACCACGATTGTTCAAGGTTTAATTCATCAGTATTGACCCAACATGTTGGAAGCTGAATGCTTCAATAATTGTATGAATTCATTATATATGAGCTTTCAGTTACTGGGTAACAAGCAACAGTTCTACTGTATGTTGTTGCAACTGATGGTTTACTTGTACTTCTCTTAATGCTCAGAAATCTATGAGCTTTTAAGTTTATGCCCACACTGGACTTGGCAGCATAACTTTTTAAATAGCAGGCAGGACTTATGTGGGCTATCTAACCCAAGGACCAGAGGGGATGTTGTGAAAGGGAACCCAATGCAGATCAGTTTGCCTTGTTGCTGCAGCTCACCTCTTTCTAGTACTTTACTTGTATTGCTTAAAGCAGTGCTGCAATTTGCTGTGTAGTTTTTGTCGTATACATAAGTGATTTACATTCAAAAATCCTTAAGTTTCTTTGTCTTTGAGCAGATTCAGACGCTGTAGTCTCTTGCAGTCAGAACTACCTTTAAAATTTCATTTTACATTAGGTTTTTATTTTTCTATGCATAGGTATATTTTCACATGGTATGTGAAATATGTATATGCATGCATGTATATACACATATACATAGCTATTATGTGTATAGATAGCATTTGTTTAGAGAGGCAAAGAGACTAAATATGGTGATTTTCATGCCCCAAACATGAAGGATTTTATTAAAACCCGAAGAAATGGTTGTGTGGATGTTAGTTTCCCAGATTGAAGGAATGTGCCAGTTGTTTATTATTCAAGTTCACAGCCTTGTGATCTTGAGTCTCTTGCTGCTTTTCTGCAAATACAGATAGGAGTAGGTGTGAATCTTACAGCCCTTTCTTTTTTTGTCACTTTTTTCAACACTTTCTCGATGCTTTTGTCACCTCAAGTTTGGATTCTGCAAGGAGCTGCAGCTTGAAGCAAAATCTGGAAACTGCAGCTAGAGTAAAGTCTGGCTGCCTCGTGGTTAAGTGGTGTTTCCCGTAGACAATGCATATTTTCACTCAGTCAGTACATTTCCAGGCAAAAATTAGCTTTTTATACCTCTGAAGTTGTGAGCCAAATTGCAGGCCTCTGTCAGGCAGCTATGTGAAAGTCTTACACACCAAACACCACTGGTAAAAATGGAGCCCTGTCAAATAATGAATTTTAGATTTTAAATGTCTTAATTGACCCTATTTCGGACACTAGCCATCTCCTCTGAATTTTTAAGTCATGGCTTCAGCTGGGCTTTTCATTGTTGGCATGGCTCTGCCATACTCTGCAGACATGATCCTTTTGGAAGAGATAAAGGAAAGAAAAAGGGGAGATACTGTGGTGATCTGAAACCCATTGATGTGTCCAGAGTGAGGTGCTGATTGCCTTTGGCAGCTCTGGTGTTTGTCACACCCATTTATGAGACACAGAATTTGAGTGACAATCAAGGAGAACAAGTAATCAATAATTTTTCCCCAAACCCAACGGTGTTTTTTGCAAATGCCACAAAATTGTTTTTGAAAATTTGCATATGGCTCTTACTGACCTTTTCAACCTATTTAGAAATGATTGGACAATTTTTGGATGGATAATAATAAAAAGTTTGCTGATATTTCTTACTCCATAGGTTGAAAATCTGTCTTGCTGATGGACTTATTTGAGTAGGGATGTTCTTTGTATTATGAAGCGATAGTAAAAACACACAATGACGCTGTAAAAGATTTCAGTCCATCCTAGAACTTTTCATGATTTGGTTAATACAGAACCTGTATTAACCTCTTTAAAAACAGAACCTGCAAGGAGGCAGGACGGAAGCACTTCTCATTTTAGATTAGGATGTACATAACTCCTTAAAGAATAGTTTTATTGTTTATTTCACAAGAGCCTAATTTTATGGTGAAAAAAATATAGTTACTCACTACTAATGCTACCTTTTGAACTATTGTTTAACCCTTTAGAGAGAAATTTGGGATGGTTTCACAGCCTTCAATTTCTTTTATGGACAGAGTGTCAGCCTAGAGCAAAACCATCTCATCGCTGAACTGTTAAGGATAAGGTAAAATGCCTACCTTGAGCCATGGGAGAACATTTGTATCCATTCACCAGTTGTGTCCTCCACAAAGTTCTTCTATAAACCTACATAAAATTTAGTAACAGAAAACTAATTGGTTACAGCATATAGTCAGTCAAATAGGTATGGAATCCCCATAGCTAGGGATTATGAAAAGAGAATTTTGATAGAGTTGTTGGGAAAAGTATAGTTAAGTTGTTTTTTATTTAAAATAAAGTGAGACAATTACAGGCAGGACAGTCTCTTTCATTGTATGATTCAGTTAACCATGTTATTATGTTAGCAGAGGTTATGAATATTTTTGTTTGTATGTAAAACACTTGTTTTGTAAGAAAATGTCTCATTTATGGCTTTCATGGGTCACCACAAAACATTGTGCTGTTCTGAAATTAGATGCACTGTAACCTGATTGAGGACTAAATCACATGCTTTAAAACGCCATAGCATGAAATTCCACTGATTATGAAGAGTTAAATATTGAAAACAGAAATGTACGTTATAATATTATCAAGCCTAGGAATTGATTACATAGTTGAAGACACCACAGAAACTTCGTCTGGTTTGGGAGAAGGCAAAGAAAGTCTTCTCGCAATTAAAAACTCAAGCCCTGGTTCTGCGTCATACAAATACCACATACAGTTCTTCACTGAATTGTAAAGTAACATTTTACTTTGAATTAGAGAAGGAGCATGAATCAGTGCGTTGAACGTAAAGCAACTGAAGTGAGAGGAAAATTTGTGGTTAACGAATACCCAAAGGAGTCTCCTGACGTTCAGAGTATGCAGGTTTAATTAGCACAGGCATCCAGGGTGTTACACAGTCTAAGTGCAAACTTTGAAGTAGAGTTCAGGCACTTGATGTGAAAGACAAAGTCCACCCTCTTTGCAATACTGAGTCGCTTCTGTTAGCTTTGTACCAGAGCTTGGTGCTACCCCTTTGTGCCAGTGAAGCCTTTCATCTCAATGCTTCCTCAGTTGCATGTCTTCAGGGATTCCTGCCGAATGCTTCTGCACAGAAATTGGTACTTTAGCTACCACACCACAGCCCACTGTAGTGACTGCAGGAGGGATCTGGCCCCTGCTTGGTCACTTTCTTCTCTACTCCACAACTAATTTGAAGGGAACAATTGCTCTCTGTGCAGGCTTTGTAAAATTAGCTATGCTGACTGACTCAAACATCAGTGTTACCTAGTTTTAAAAACTCATGGAAAAGGAGACACATGTGAAGACTTTTACAGTCTTTAGCTGCTGTCTCTTCCCACTGTTGTGAGCTCTGTTTTGTTGGGGTTTTTTTTCTTCTTAAAAGAGATGCAAAAGTTTTGAGATGGAACATTAGGAGACATATGTATAGTAAATGCCATGGGTAGGGAGAGGAGGGAATACTATTTTTTTTTTAAAAATCTTTTATTTGACCTTGACTTTAGGACTCTGAATTGAGAAATTAACAACTTCACATTTTTCTATTCATACTGCAGTTTACAAATGTATTGAAGGCTGTTTGGGTGATCTTAAAAGTAAAAACGTAACAAAAGTTGTGAAAGTGAGTTAACAGAAGAAAATATATAGGTGTATCATAAAACAGACTTCATTGCAAAAATGGAGAAACTCAGATCTTACTGAGTCTCCAGAGTTACAGCTCACAGAGACCAACATGACTTAGATTTAGCTTTGTATTTTCTATAGTCAGGTTTTGCCAGGTACCTACTGCAAAACCTCATGTCTAAGGCATCTAACATTCTCATATCTAAGAGCCTCTATATAATTTATTTCCTTATCCCTCAAAGAACTATCTTTTTTTTTCCCCCTTTCCCTCTTGTCTATCTGTTGTTTTCCACAAGCAACTTCATTTTAGATAGTGTTTGATACTGGTTAGTCTTATTTCATGTAGATGGCTGTGAAGCATTTGCCTATTTTGCTGAATCCCTTTCCCCTGAAACACACACACCCCCCTCAAAAAAAGAAAGAACAACAAAACCCCAAACAAAAAACCTCACCAAAAACCCCAAACCACCAACACCAAAAAAAACCCTCAAGCAAACAAAATGTGCTATCATCTTTTTTTTGGCAACATCTTTAATCTTAGGTTTGTCATATTCATGTATTCATGTTTTCTAACAAATGCATCTATCATATCAGCTATCATGGAATGAAGGAGAGATTTCTCTAGGGAACATTTTTGCTGCCAAAATAGGGCATCATAGAGGAGACCAGTATGTTTTTATCTTTTCCTCTGAATACATATTTACCACTTACTTAAAAGAACATTATTTTAGTCTTAAGTTTCTTTTTGAACTCAAGTTGTTGAGATTTTCAGAGGGAAGAAAGGACAGAAATCCAAATGACTGAGTAGCTATCATCAAGACATCCTTCTACCACAGAACCAGATCAACTGTGCCTAAATTTTTCTACTGAAATACTTCTACAGCCTGTTTTCAATAATTTCCAAAAGGGAGGTGCCACACCCACCCTGTATAGCCTCTTTCCTTATTAATTACAAAGTTTCAGGATTATTCTTTGTCCTGAACAAAGCATGGGAGAACTCCAAGAGAGAGAAAAGCCCACCATGTAGTGCCTGCAGGGACAAAGGAAAGGGAGGTGGTGTTTAGGCTTATAATCATAACACAGGGCGATCACCAAGGTAAATAACATTTTCTTTTGTCAATTTGGTTACCAAATTCCTCTGCTCTCTTCTGTTGACCAAGAGCAATATGGTCTGATTTTGTATTGAGGCTGTGTCTGCCTTCAGGTGGCTGAGCTGCCTGTTTTAATCTGAAAAGGGATTGGAATTGTTTCTAATTATACTTGGGGGTTAGGGCAGGGAGTGTGGAAGCTGGTTGCCTGTATTGTCCTAATGAGGATGCCAGAATAACTTTTTTTCATTCCTGCAGATTGTCATGAGTCAGGGAATGACCTAGAGAGGGGATAAGCAGTGACTTTGCTGTTTTTATGTGGCAGAAGGCTTATGAGAATAGTGCATGTGTTTCTGCAGTGTCTTCTTGAATGTGTGTGCCATGCTTCTCAACCTGCCTGGTATTACCTTTCTGGGAACCATCCTTCCTACCTGCACACAGAGTTCTTTCACGGTTGATCCTGGTGCTACAAAGAGATGGTCATTCTTCCCTGACATTTTCTGCATTTGCCCCCCTGCCCTGCCCTGTAGGAAAAAAAATATTTTAGGGTATCTCAAAATGCTAAAGCAATTTTGGCTTTATTGGGCTTGCATGGTAGGTCTCAGTTCTTCTTTCAGAACTGGATTGTGACTTCTCTAATTCCTTGCTGGCAAGAAGCAGCAGGGAGCAGTGAGCTGCATTGTCTCAGGAACTGTCAGGAATCAGATTTGTGATTCCAGGAATTGGTCTGTTGTTCCCCTTTCATTCCTAAGCTGATTCTTTTTGCTGTTTTAGTTTATTGTTCACTTTGAACTGCCTTTAAAGCATTCAAGAGAGACCTTTCTTCCTGCCAGCCCCTGCCATCTGCATCGGTGAGGATTTGCTTTATGCTGTACTTCTGTGTATTCCAGAGTGAGAAAGCAAATAGAAATAGAGCCTTTCCTCAATGCATGCAATGCTAGTAGGACAGGTAGTTAATATATTTTCAAGTAGTAAGTGTTGCCTTGACATCTGGTGAAAGAGGAATTTTTAAGAAATGCTCTGGCATTAACCATTTGCAAACTACCAAGTGCACTATTCAGGGGATGGAATATAAAAAAGCATCTATTTCATCAGCCCTGTGACTTAATAACATTGATTACAATACAGCACAGAATTGTAGAATAAACTTTGTCAGCTAAAATCTGTGTCACACCCTGCAAAGTAATTATATATGTTACTTACTGGTATCTTAGTAATTCATCCAGATCTTGGCAATTGACTCCACAGGGAAATGGAGAAGAGCCAGCCACTAGTAATGATCTATTAATGTTTATCACTCACATGGCTAATCAAAATCTTGGCAAGAAGAGACCTTTTATAATAGACCCTTCCCACTTCAAGGAAATGAGTGGAACTGCTTGCTAATTATTTATCTTCTATTTTTTCCCACCTTGCAGAACTTTCCTTTTTGTTCGAGACGGTAACCCAAATAAACGGAACGTGCACAATGAGACATCTATGCACTTGCTGTGTATGGGACCTCAGATCATGATCTCGGATGGGGCTCTTCATCCTCGCCTGACACGACCCTCAGAAGATGACTGCAGAAGAGCAGATTGTCTGCAAATGATCCTGAAGTGGAAAGGAGCAAAGCTGGATGAAGGACAATATGAACGGGCAGCCATCGATGCTGTTGATAACAAAAAAAATACACCTTTGCACTATGCTGCTGCCTCAGGGATGAAAACCTGTGTAGAGGTAAAACTTCATATACAATGAGAAGTCTATATACTGCTCTTAGTAAGTGACATGCACAGTGATTCGCAAAGCTGTTTTGAGGAAAAAAATGGAACTGAATTAACTTTTTAATTATCTTTTTCACTAATTGGAAAAATTACAAGCAGCCCAAAATGTACACTATAAAGAACAATAAAAAAAAATATTACATATGCATTACCTTTATGACATAAACTCTTTGACACAAAGACAACTCAGGTAGGCTTACAAAAATTGGAAATAATTACAGGACTGTAACATTGGAGAAAAAGCTTTTAAGGTAGGCATAAGCATACCTAAATGTGTAAAGAAGTGGAATGACTGCTGGAGAGAAAATTAGAGCTCTGTAGCTGAGACTGGGAAGTTGCTGCCCATGTTTCAAGAACAGGTTTGATGTCTTTACTTCACAGTGCCCATCTTTTTTTTTAGAGGATGGCATACATCTTTGCTGACATACTTAAATATAATTACCTTTTTTACAAATAAAAATTACTTTAATGTTTGTGAAAGCAGTGAATAGTAATAAGTTAGAATCATAATGACTTTCAAGGTGTCCCATCAAATCTATTTTTAATCTATAGCAAGTAATGAGGACTAGTATTTAATTGTGTGGGTAATTTAAAGAACATAAGAGCAGACAACTTAGATTTTCAAAACCAGCAAAAATTTTCATAAGTCTCTATTATAACATCAAGATTTGTATTTTGAATGGTAACAATTCAGGGTTCTTTTATATGTGGAATTGAAGTTATTTTTCTACTGTATATAACCATGTTTATTGAGACTACTTCCATTAGCTTAGTATCATCAGCAAGCTTTATCACCTCGTTATTCACCTGTTTTGCTAGATAACTTCTGCATATCTTAAACAGTCCAGTCCCAGCACCTGTGGGACTTCTCAGGTGACCTCACTCTGTACTTTCCTGATTTTCTCTGGAGCTATTTTTAGTATTGGTGGTATGTCTACCACCTTATGATCTTGTACTGTAACAAATTCAAGCAATAACTTACATATTATAATAGATAGTTCAGAAATTTCATGTTTGAACTCATTTAGGACTCATGAAGAAGTGCCATCTGGTGTTGGATTATGCCAGTATTTCATTTGTTTGTTCTTCTAGAACCTCTTGTGCTGAGACTTCAGTTTGAAACAGACTTTCTTTTGTGTCTGTCATAAGGCATGTGTGGAGTCCAACAATTCAGATCACTGTCCTGCTTTGTTATTTCAGATTACTTTTGCACTATATCCAGTGACTGACTATGCAAACACATTGACAGATTTACTGTGTGATGTTAAAATTATTTATTCTGAGGTGTTATGCACTTGGCATATTGCTCAAAAAACATTCAGAGCCCTCTTTTCTGTGATTTTACATTTACTCTTTCCAGACTTAGTTTTTCATGTGTTTTTCATCTGGAGACAACTTTAGCTTCCTATTTCCCATACAATTCCCATTCCCAACTATCACAGATTCTTCTGATTTTTCTAGAAATTTTTTCCATGCTTTTATCTAGTACCACTTTTTAAAAGTAGGCAGTGGATTATTTGTCTTTTTTCTGCTTTTGTGAGCACGATGAATCTCAGTATGTTTGGGGAATTGTTATTGAGAAGTTCTTTGATTGTAACATTTTGAATTAGGTCTTGCTGACTACTCTGGGCAGTCATAAATAGCTTTTCCTCTTGTGCTTGCTAACTATTTTGTCTATTATTCAGTCACTTCAGTAGTCTGAATTTTTAATTTAATCATCATTTATCAGCATGGCTTTTTTATCAATACACCTAGAAGATGCGGTGTCTGAAGTTCCTTCCATTTTTGTTTTCTGCCCTTGCAGCATTTCTGTTCTTGATCAGCATGTCACTTTTATTGTTACAGTTTTGATCATTTGGTCACCAAAGCTTTTTTGTTCAAGTCCAAAATTATATTCCACTGAGATTCTCTGGTATTTGTTAGTAGAATTAGTTTCTTTTTCTCTGAGGTTGTTTGGGTTTTTTGAAAGGTAAATAGCACTGTCCTTCCAATACTGTGAACTTCTCTGTGATTCTCGCATAATATGTTCTGTGATACTACTTTTTTACACTGATTGCATTCTGTCAGGTTTCCACATGTCGTCTGGACATTCTCGTTTCCATTCCCTAACCTTAGCTGTGCACCATCTTGAACTGGATGCTTTTCTTCTGGTTTTTCATGTCTTTAAAAGTTCATACAGTATCTTTTTATTTCCAATAGTCAACACTACTTTCATGCT
The DNA here is from genome assembly GCA_022605575.1 of Laterallus jamaicensis coturniculus. Lineage (NCBI taxonomy): Eukaryota > Metazoa > Chordata > Aves > Gruiformes > Rallidae > Laterallus > Laterallus jamaicensis. The sequence continues at coordinate 5,018,064 of JAKCOX010000008.1, forward strand.
GTTAGAATAAAGATCATCCTCCCTAGTTTTCTGAGCTTCTAATGAATGGAAACTCAGCTTCCTTATGCCATTTTCTGTGCTATAACTTAGGCCACTGTTCCCCTCCTCAGTACTGAGAGGAGTTTAGGGGATGCTGCTGTGAGATGCTGATACTTAACCTCCAGTATCACCACCTGAATCATGTCCCTGTACATTCTCTCTTCTCTGCCCCATGTTGTTAGAGCTCCTCAAGCTCCACACTAGCAGTTTGTCTTCAACATGTCCCTAGAAATTACACATTTACTGATTTCACCAGGGACACAAGTCATCGTGCAGTCTTTGCTAGCTGAATTGTGCTCAGGCCCAGCTAAATATGTACTTGATAACTGAATTACAACCAGGTATTGCCTTGCTCTTCCTATGAACTAGAATGAATCTTTATTTGTATGGATATATGATTGATTTAGTGCCTTGTTTGGTGAGGTTAATTTGTAAACAAATATCAGGCTGTCTCCTAGGTTTATACTTTCATCTTGATTGACAGCTATTAATTCTTTTTAGATTTGATAAACAGAAAAATATTAATTGCAAAGGACTATGTAATTTTCTCTTGCTTTCTTTTTTAATGCCACTTGTTTGATCCAGCTACCTGATAAATTCTGGATTTTTAGTCATAGTTGTTCTATCAAGCCTTCCCCAAGAAGATCTGTTTCCTTTAAACTCTACTGTACTTTAGAGGACAAATTTGCATGTCATATCAGAAAATGGGATATAACCAGGATTTAGCATTTAACCTCCTCTTTGAGAAAAGTTGGTGAAAAACACTTACATAACATTATTTGACAAGAGAATGGTTGCTTCTGGTAGAGAAAAGGTAAACAGAAAATAAGTTTAGAAACCAGTTTGCAACATACTTCAATGTCTGGTATTTACAAGGTTGCTTTCTCACATTTGTGAAGTATTATGTCTATTACACTGATTTGTAAAGTGCTTTTAGTTGGACGCGTATCAATACATACGATGGGGTGGGGGAAGAACAATGACATTATCTGCAGACACTCTTTCTTTATCTTTTGTCTCTCAATACACTTGAGATCCCCAGGTACCGTAGACTTCAGCTTTACAAGGAGTTTGAGGAAGGAGTCTTCTGCCTCAATCATTCTGCCTTCATGCCCACAAATGGGGCTATACAGTGGTATTAGCAGTAGACACAGTTGTTCAAAATTTTTAATTTCAGGAGCATGAAGCAAATGGGCTCACACAGTAAGATCCAGGCAGGGCATCAAGGCAGAAAGAATCACTGTCATTTGAAGAGCAACTTGTACTGGAGCTGGGCCGCAGCTTTTAACTGCAGACAGTAAAATCAATTGGCTTTAAACTCATCGTGAAAGTTCATGGTTTGTGTTCCTTCACAAATTATCATTCTGTTTCTCATTGCCTGCAATATGATTCATTGGATGAAACTAGCTTCTAGACTGGTAGTTCCTCGTTCAATTATATAAACTGGGCTACATTATCATGGCAGTATATACAGTTCGATTGACTAAACCATTTCTGACTCTTAATTTGTGTTCAGCTTGTCTTTGAAGAAGAATTTACAGTCTGATCCACATGGATTGCTATTTGCCAGAGCTTCGACACAGTTATGTAGGCCAACTGTAGACATGGTTTCTACATTAGAAACACAGGATACAGCCCCCCTCCAAGTTCAGAGCTTGTCATGTGCCCTACCATATGGTAAAGGACCTTAAATCCCGAGAATTTGGGATATCTTAAATCATCTAGAATAGTCTGTGGTCCCTCTGACTCCTTCAACAGGAACACTACATTAGAGAAAATCTGAAACAGAGCTTGGTAAAGGAATTTAATATTAGTATCTGTGTTCCTGGAAGAATTTGGGGATTAAAACTCTAACAAAACAAAAAGAGATAAAAAGCTGAATTGCCTAACCCTGAAGTTGTCTCCCCTCTCTCTCCAGTAAACTGAAGCTTACTTAGAACCCCAGGAGCTCCCTTTGCCCAGTTTTGTGGTGGTTCCTATGACTTCAGAGCAGTACTCCTCTTTAATTGTCTTTTTCCACAACTTTTAGGCAAAGTCCCAGCCTCCTATCCCTACCACACTCAAATAAGAAAAAGATAAAACAAACATAATTCATTATATATGAAACACCTACTAGTTGATTTGTTCAGAAATTATAGTCAAATGTGATGTCTTGGTATTTCTCCATTCACGTGTGTCAAAATTCCCCTCACAGCAGAACAGCTGTGTGGAGCCAATTGCTAAGGGAGAGTCTGGGCAAAGTTAATGTGCTTACCTCAAAATACTGAATAGAAAAAAGACCTTTCATACAGAATAGGTTTGATTTTATGCAAGTATATTGCACTCCATCACCCCATATTTTGCATAATAAATGGCATTTTTGCAGTTGTTTAAATTATTAATGTGATTGTTTAAATTATTAATCTTCTAATAACTTAAGAGACACAAGACTTTTTTCGCAGTGCTTCCAGAGAAATATGGCATCATCATTAAAAACGTCTTGATTTGCATATTCTTCATCTCACAGATTAGATTTTGAGCTGCATAGGTCTATGGAGTGTTCTTTCAGGTTTTTTGTTGGTTTTTTTTTTTTGTTCTTAGAAGGTGTGTTATTTGCCTCAGTTAAATTTCTTTTAAGAATTTAAAATGTGCAGATGGAATGTGAAACGCAAGTTTAAAAAGTTTTGACAATGTTAAGAAGTTTAAATAGGACAAGGTAACTGTAGGCTGGGTATCTTGATAATTATCCTAGTGGTATCTCTTTGTTCCTGCCTTATACTCTGCTATGAAGATAAAATATGGTGTCATACTTAATGACATAAATATATTCACAACTAAATTTCATGTTTCTCATGTATTCAAACAGGTTAACTGGTACCCCCATCTAACCTCCTACCCAAACAATCTCCCATTTTCTGTCACTACTGGTGTACCAGTGTGGAAAGAGTAGTGGATCATATGTAAAGAATACTTAAAGGTGTTTCTAGCTCCATCTTCCCAGGTTCTTGAGGACCTCAGGCCCCTCATTATCAATGGAACACTGACCATATCAATAAAGCAGAATTTCAGTGTCTAAAACCTAACAGAGACATACGGTACAATGTTGCCTTGTAACATTATTTCTGAGATTTTTGGTTTCTTGGAATTATGGTGGGTATAGTTATAATTATGTAAGAAGTCAAGCATGAATTAATTCAATAACAATAGAGAATCTTTGTTTCCCAAAGACCGTTGCTATTACATTTGTTTCTTTCTGTTTTCCTTGTTCATATATTTTTCATTCTTAACTGACATGTCTTTTCTTCAGGGTATTATTAGAGTTGGTAATTAATAACTGCATACTTTGCCTTTTTACTTTTCAGCTTCTAGTAAAACATGGTGGAGATTTGTTTGCAGAAAATGAAAATAAAGATACCCCATGTGACTGTGCAGAGAAGCAACACCACAAAGAGCTGGCTCTTAACCTGGAATCTCGAATGGTATTTTCACGTGATCCCGAAGCTGAAAGCATTGAAGCTGAATATGCTGCTTTAGACAAGAAAGAGGTCAGAGGATAGTTTAATATGGGGGCATTTTACACATATGTCTAGCAGTTGCATTGAGACAAAATCCTGTGAAGTGTTTCAGTAGGCACTGTACTTTGTACTGTGCATTTTAACACAGCTCTTTATAGTTTTCAAGTTAAGCTCAGAGAACGTGACAAATGCACTATCAAAACTAAAGAGAAATTCTATTCATATACTTAAATACATGGAATGTCTTCAAAGTGTTGCAGGCTGTTAGGTTGGAGGAAACACAGCAAGACCAATAAGCTGGAAAACAGTTTCTCTAACCCAAACATTTTTTACGTATTTTTATTTCTTAAGATGACTTTCTGTCTGAAAATGAGGGCAGGGGAAATTCAGAAAATGAGAAAATCTGTGGGATAGAAAAGGGAAAATGTTCTGGTGGATCTTCCTAGGCTGAGACTGGGTTGAATGTCACAAAAAAACAGCTTAGTGCTGCAAGATTTCAGAACAGTGCATTTACTTTCTTGTTTTGTCACATGATGTCTGAAGCTACCACATATCAGAACTTGCATGAAAAACAGGCAATAACATGTGTTGTTATTTTGAAATCAGAGAGACTAATTCACTGGCACAAATTTGCTTAAATTTTGGTATACTTTACCGAAGGCTATGATCTGATAAGGATAATTTGACCAAAAAGATTCTGAGCAAAATTTCTCTCCTCCATCAATTATCAGATTTTAATTACCTAAAATTCTAAATAAGAATACATAGATAAATTATATGATTCAATAAATATTTTTAATAACTGTGTAAATGAAAGGACAATAGATTTCTGTATGTCTGCTCCCTTCTAAAGTAGCATGGCCTTTTACTCTTAACCCACTTTTGACATAATGACACTTTGAAAAAATCATTAAGATTTATATATGAGTAGGCTAAGATCACATCAGCTGTTTCCCTGAAAAATGACATGCATGGCCACTTTTATTTAAAAGTAAGGAAGTCTTTGTACTGTTCAATTAATTTTCTGACTCACTGTCTTGAATAAACTCAAAGATAAACAAGCCTAATTAGATTTATTCCTACATGAGAAGTTTTGAGATGAGGTTTAATATACCTGAATTGTACATTGAAATAAATGTATTTACCTCATTTTAGTTTCTCTGAATATTCCCATATAGAAACACCCTAATTGTTGTAAGAATATAGTTTGAAATTAGTATTTTCTTCATTGGCAAAACCACTTTAAAAGACTGCTTCATTTTCCTGCACCAATTGCAGTTTGTCACTCCTTGAAGAACTATTTGGATGGTTTTATTGTCAACTGGATCACAGCAATGATTTGGCTTAAAAGAAGAAAATGTTTTAAAGAGTGGTAATATATAATTGTTCCATTTAACCCGGATACTTTTTATCATATTTTTTGCTGGTATGTGCCTCAGCCCAGCTAAGAGGATAGTGAGCTTAGAGATGTTGGTGGGACAAATCAAGAACACTTGAACAAGAGAAAATAGTCTCATGACTGTTTAAGGTAGATGCTCTGTTGTCATTACAAGGGACTCAGTAAAAGGTAATTCTGTTAATTCAGGGTTGCTTCACTGAGAATGTTAAAAGATACAATTCTGTTCCTCATTTGACTTGTGTTTAACAACATTGTTGAGCATGAGAACTGAAATGCAGGCAGGCCAGCAGACAGACCTAGAGCCATCTGACCTACCAGGGCTGCTTTCCCACATGTTCTGTAGATTCTCAGGCCAAAAAATGTCAGCCTGGAATTTGGTACAGCAACTGATTGGTGGTCTTGAGGCTTCACATAGAGCAGTTCTGCCTTCATGTGCTCCCTTCTTCTCTTCCTACCTTCTTTGTGACTTTTCAGTGGGATAAGTTCTCTAACTTGTGTCTCTGTAACAGCCCAAGTGCTAGCACAAGAGAGATGCCAACAGCTTATAGCCAGGGGAGGTTCATTTTTCCGCCTTAGTTCTTAGAGTGGCCCAAGCCAGTGTACCACTGAACTGCAATCCCAATATCTGCATGTCTTCATCCTCCATGTCTGGGGACAAATGCCTGGAATGAGGCAGTGAAAGCTGCACTTACCACTGACTATGGTGGTGCCCCAAGTTCTTATCTTAATGGGGCATGAGAAGCAATCCAAAAGGCTTCCCCAGAACTCATATCCTTCAAACAAATTGCCCCTCGGAGATGGTCCTCTACTTTTCTTCTTTCATTAATTTTTTTAAAATATTAAACATGGAGGGAAGCGAGTGTGCAAAATTCTTGTTTAACGTAGTATTTAGATTGTAATTGTTCAGTGATACCTTTTAATATCCTTCCAAAACACACACACACAAAACTAATCCAAAAAACTAATTAAAAACCTTTGGAACATCAAGGAATATGTTTTCAAAGTAATTTCATCTCTTGAATGAAGGTTAGAGGAAAAGTTAAAACATTTTAAGACCATGAATAGGATTTCTTCCCAGAAAAAATAGCCAGATGGCCTTAACTCTTGTGTTTATAATATGCACAATAGTATCTGGAATGGCCGTACCCAGTATGTCCCATTCCAGACCTGCTGTGTTTACAGCAGAAGGTAATTCTCTTTTTCATACAGAGTGAAAGGTTTTTTTAGTGCTCTGTGCAGTGTCATTGAATTAAGTGTGTAGTAACAAAGCTCTATATCTGATGTCAAGAACCAGTTGTGTTGTTATTCATATTGAAATATTACCAAGGAATTATGTGAGTGCTCATGTTTAGAATTGAAACACTTGAAATAGTGGAAAAGATAGCTTGCACATACTTTTTCCAAGCTATTAAGAAATACAGATTGCTGAGTAGACCCATATTTCAAAATCGAAAGCCCAACAGAGTTGTCCATCTTCCAACAGTTCTGTTCACTTTTCCCACAAAGGTTTCTGAATAAAATCCATTTCCATCATACAGTTACCCAGCCTTTTAAAACTTCCTTTTACTACAGTGCTCCCTGAAGCATATTTTTAAAGGAACATTTCTATTTTACTTTGGGTTTAATACACCTCAAACTTTTTCAGTGATCAAATTAGCGACTGCAGTTAAAGATAGGGAGCAAATGGGCACTAATAGTTTTGAAACATAAAAAAGATTAAGTGTGTTTCCACAAAATGCAGTTTTAAAGGAAAATAATGTACCACCACACATGCAATATGTATTTCCCTATATAAAATAAAAATGCTAAATGTTTTAAGAATTAAATGTAAACTGTGAGTCTTTTCACGCTGTAGTTAGTTGGGGCAAGAGAAGATCTATATATGATGTGTGGGCAGTGGAAAGGGCATTAGAAAAGCATCCAGGAGAGTATTTCAGATTACCTTGGTCTTCATTTTTTTCTCTTACTTTGTTTATGAATGAGCTCCAAAAGTCATTATATATAATCTAAGTTTATCTTTTAAATCTAATTTGAAGTTACACTAAATAATATGACAGTAACTGATTAATTTTAAGCTGCTTTTATAGAATTTTGTTCTTTTATTTGCAGTCTTTTAATTTGCTCTTTATTCTAGCATGGGGGCATGTTTAATATTTATCTTGGTGTTGTACCCCTGGAAGATAACAGGCACCTTCCTTTCACTCACACCATGCAGTGTTTTAAGCTTACGTAAGAAAAACCTGGGAATGAGCAGTACATCAGAATAGATCATCCAGAACAGTTTTGGCTCTAAGTCAGACTCAGAGAAATACATGGTTCTTCAGTTCTAGAATTGATGTAATATAAATATATATATATAAATGCAAATATCACAAATAGAAGGAGTTCTTTAAAATTATTAAAATGTACTTTACAAATAGAATGTATCAAATAGATTTCTATACATAGTGTGCATATACTTGAATGAGTTAAATGGATTATAAATTATTTTTTAAATATATGACTCCATTAACTGTAAAACTCCACCCACCCATAAAGGAGAGTATTTACATGAAGAATATTTGACACCATTTAATTATATTGTCACCACTATAGCGAAGAGTTGTTTTGTCCTTGTCTATTGTGATGGTACTTGAAAAGTGAAGAAAATAACAATAGTTTGAAAAGAACTGTTAAAATAATCAGTTTACATATTAAAAGTATTTTCAGAAGAAAACCAACTATGATTTATGATAGCTAAATACTAATGGTTAAAAAATTAGATTAAAATAGTTAAAAATAAAGGCTCTTGAGAAAAGTGTTAAAATATGTAGTGATAAGCTCACCAGTGCGTTAAAGTAGTAACTCAAGTAATATATTCCAAATTCATTATGTAGTTAAATGGTGCTAATATTGAACAATGCCTTTTTCACAGCATATAGTAATAAAGAGTTCCCCTATAAATGAGTATTAAAGGAGGTCTCTGAGTGTCATAAGCTGTAATCACAATCTTTATAGTATATGGCAGTGCAGAGTGGAGTCATCAGTATTTGCACTAGCTAAAAATAAACCTCTATAAAGGGTATACATCCTTATAACTAAAGATTCTGTTCTTACAAGTCTCTACAAGACTATGTCTGGCACACATTAACATTTTTATGCTTCTCATTGTGTAAAGCCTTCACTCTGGAATTTCCAGATTAAGCAACTTAACAGTGTCAGCCTAAAATTTCCCTTCTTTCAGCTTCTTCTGAGGGCTCATCTATTATTTTATGAAACAAATATCTGAAGTTGCAAACACATTTTTAAGAAACATGACCCTCATTACTTAAAAAGATAAATTTAGGATTTTTTAAAACCTCAGGATCCAAAAATCCCTGCTGTGTTGTGGGGAATGTTCCAGCTAAGGTAATATTATGTTGTCTGTTACTCAAGGGAGAGGGAGAGTGTTTGACCTAGAACCAACCACTTAAATATAATTTTGAGCATTTCTGCATTTCAGGATAAAATACTAGGTCCTAAAATATGCATGTATGTTGCAGGTCTAACAGAAAAGACATTCCTCTTTGATACATGTGTTCTACAAGAATTGAGTACTGCTGTGCTGACAAAGTCACTTGTTTTACAATTGCAATTCAAAATGCAGTTAGGATTCAGTCAGCACGATTTATTCTTTGCTTCCATTTTTTTTTCACTACATTCGTGCAGTTATAATCATTCAGGCACCCAGCTGTTTGTATCCCTGTCTCTCTGACATGTTTTTATAAATGATCTCTTTTGTAAGAAATTAAGTAGGTCAGACAAATTCCAGCATGCTATGAATCAAGCGGCCCAGATTTATTTCACTGCAAGCCATTAAGCTTCAGATTGTCCTTTACTGAGTCATGCATGATCAGCAATGGAAGGACATACAGTAACTCCCTGAACTTGGGCAATCAAGATGAAGGTCAGGACACTGGCAGTCCATTTCTCTTCTGCTTTTCTTGCTATCTCAAAAAAGAAAAAAGACCCAATGCAGAGTCGTGGGATCATTTCTCTTGCCAGTGACCAACTTCAGTGTATCAAGAAGTTCCTGTTTATTTTACTGACCAGCTAATGGAAGAGGTTCCTGTGGGAGCCATTTATGTTTTAAGATGCATTTTATAGAGTTTATTATGATATCTAGAATGTAGAAGGAATGTTGGGTTTTTAGAGTAAGTGTCTCAAAAGAACGAAATTGTTTAGGAGTCCAGGGTATCCATTCTCCCCATCTCACCTGCCTTCTGCTTCTCATGCTGCAAAGGTTATAGGAACAGCAGACTTTTACTTGCATTGTAAACTTCCAAGGACAGGACAAGTCATTATTATTGCCTTTTTGTTTTTCTAATTTGAACTATTTTTTAAGCTATAATAAGTTGGATGTAGCTCCAGACCAGGAAGGCAGCTGGATGATCTTCTCAGACTGGATAGGGCTATCAGAACTAGATAGTTTCTCAAAGAGAGTTTTGACATCTTCATACACAATGAATCCGCAACCCTGGAGATATTCAAAAGCTATCTGGGCAGCTGACTCTAGGTGACCCTATTTGAGCAGGAGGGTTGAACCAAATGCACCCATAGGTCCCTCCCAACCTCAACCATTCTGTGTTTCTATGGACCTCTAACCATGCACCTCATCTATCCTATTCATGACTGACTTCTCCATTTCTCTGAGGGTTGATTCTGCCTCAAGAGACCTGTACTTGATTCTGGTCACAATGTATCCCTTCTTACTCTTTAATATCTCAACGCATCCTCCTTCAGGTCAATTCAAAGTTAATAGGTCTCAATTCATGTATAAAGTTAGTGACAGAGGATCCACATGCCATAATATTTGAGGCTTAATCACTTGAAAATTCATCTGGATTCTGTGAAAATATAGATTTTTTTTTTTTATAGAGACAGTCTATGCTAGGCTAGTTCATCATTTGAACGTGGTCTCCAACTATAAAGGAGAACTCCGATTTTGACATTTACAAAGGTCATACTACAAATACTTTTAAATTACAGTGTTTCCATATAGCTTTGCATGGTCATGGGTCGGCGTAATGCATAAATTACCACACTGTTGAGATGATGATCAGTAAATGTGCTTTGAATGTTTTCATTTTAATATGGAATTAGAGACTAAATGGGAAATACTGTTAGACATAAATTGTCTGTCTTCTTCTTCACAAAGCCGTATGAGGGATTAAGACTTCAGGACCTGCGAAGGCTTAAGGATATGCTGATTGTGGAGTCTGCTGACATGCTCCAAGCCCCACTCTTTACTGCAGAAGCTCTACTTCGGGCACATGGTAATCCAAAACCTTAAGTACTAAAGAAACTGTTTTCAGCAAAATTAAAATTGAAGGTTTATGTTTACTTTCTTTTGCCAAGTAAAAGATAAGTAATGGTCAATCAACTACCAGGAAACAGTTCACACAATGCTTCAGACAGAAGTACAGCTGCAGTATGTCAGAAAGCAATGAGGCAGGCAGGGAAGCTGATAATGAAGATAATTCAAACTAGGAATTATAATGGAAGACATTTTAACTTAAGCAGTGTGGAGAAGCAGAGTTTTCCTATTTTAGTGAGACATAGAAGTAAAACTTCCATGGTTTCATGTCAGAAAAGTCAAATTCACTGTACCTATTTTTGTCAGACCGTTGGTTTTCAACCACTATATAGTTGTGCACAAAACTAGATCAGTGTTTTTGTATTTATTTGCTTTTTGTTGCAATAACAGCAGTCTGACCACTGTAATAAATGGTTGGAAATTGCCTTGGGGTTTAAAGCATATATGTGCTTTGAAGGATTTTTATAGTTACTCTTCTAATACAGAGTATATTTTTCCACATGTACATCTAACTAGTTTAATTTCACCAAAATCAGTCTGTGCTCTTGTGAAATTTGAACTGGGTTTATATTCAGTATGGGGACATACTGAATTCAGTGTGTTTGCTTCAGACAAAAGTATCTCTCTGAAACTCAGTGGAAGCTTTAGGCTTTGATTCAGTGATTCAGAACTTATGCTTACTGAAGCATCTACATTATTACTATTTGTCAAAGAAACTACTCAGGCAGTTAACAGTTTGCTTGCTCATCACTATATTGCTGGATTAAGCTTACATACACGATTACTTTTGTGGATCCTTATGGAAATAAAAGGGAGAGGGAAAAATGAAGTAGGAAAATATTATTTTAAACCTACAACATTTTGCAGACTTGCATGGGGAAGTACAGTACCTGCAACTTAACAGTTCCACGTCCTTTTCAATAGTTGGTATTTGTGTGCCCTTTAACACTGAATTAAGGCAACATGAACTTGAGCCAGTCTAATGATTTTTAAGGCACAGTCTTTGCTTATATGTTTTCAATGTGGATTATTTCTTTAATTCCTATACTGTGTTGTAATGTGTACAGTATTTGAATGCTACTTTGGATTCTCAGAATACCCTCATTGAGGCTAAAGATTGCTAAATATTTCACCGAGTGGGTAGGCAGGTTCTGTAACCTGTGCATATATTTTGAAGAAGAAGATGGTGGCAATACTGTGATAGGTCCAGAAGCAGTGAGGTTGATGTAAACTGTGGAGAAATGCCTTCCAGCATCTAGCAAGCAGGAATTGAAAGTTGAGAAGAAATCAGTCTGTGTTGGAAAGGTGTTGCCTTAGTGATGTAGCAGTAACTCACTGCAGTTGGCCAATGCAGAGAAACTTTGCAGCTCATGAGAAAGTCGACTGTTTTGCCTGTAGCTGCAGTCATACATTGGAAATAATTCAAATAATTTATTTTATTTGAAATGAAGACAAGGAAGTGGTTCAGACTAGTAAAGGGAATAACTGAGCTATTTACAAAGGCTTAGACAATTGGGAAACATCAAATGCCAAATTGCCCTGGTTTTGCATTTAATCTTGAAATTCATAAAAGAATAATGTGGAATCTTAATTCACACTGTGTATGAAAAGATGTTTGAAACTCTTGGAAAGATCATTCTTAGGTACTACTTTGAATAGTTTACAGACATGTAATATATAATCCAACATACTCTGATTTCTCTTTTGTTGTACAACTATGTCAATTTACTGACACAGGCTGTAAGAGTTAAGAGTGGATTTATTTTGATTTATTTATTACTTAAGAGATGGAAGTCTGTAGACTCAGAGCCAAGATTAAAAAAATGTTATTAAGGCAGTCATGAAAATAAATAACTTCACAGTTTTTCTACAAGTGCTTTTTCAAGATTGTTCCAGTTTCTCTTCTAGTTCATTATATATGAGTTGATTTCAGGACAAAAAAGAGGCAATTCAGCAAATGCAACTACCTGTAAAATATTTATTTAAAGCAACAGGGAAAAAAAAGGGAAATTTCTCTTTTCTTCTGAAATTCTAGTTCATCTCATCTGTGCATAGTGTTGATGGTCTTGGATTCAAATCCATGTAAGAATCTGATAATCTACATTTAAATGAGAAATTTTAACTATTTTTAATAGAAGAAAAATCACTATTCTTAAAATACCTTTAATAATACTTGTAGAAATCAGAAACAGAAAACTTTTCAAGCTGTAACATAGAAAGATTTTATTTAGTTTTGAGACCTTCATAATAAAATTTGTTTCACTAGTTTTTTTGTATATAAATGGACAATGTTGATTACGAATAAAAGCAAAACATTCAATAGCAATTATAGAATAAAAATGTAGGAAGAATATATGAAAACAATTTTTGCAATTAGGTAGGGCTTTTTTCTTTTATTTCCCCAGAAATTCATAACTCTCATATGCATGTATGAAGACTGGTAACTCATTAGGTTGCAGACCTTTTTGTTGTATCTTTGTCATTTTCTTTTGTAGCACTTGTCTTCATCTTCTCATAAAAACACAATGGATAAAAGTAAATCCATACTGAAGAATTACTTTTTTCATAGAAAGGGAAAATATTGCCAGTTCTGTGGTGCAAAGTTGTTATGATTTGATCTGTCTTTGCAAGTCACTGCAGTTCTGACTGAGTCTCCTAGCTACTTCAATTGCTGTAAATACCTAATAAAACCAATTTTATGTAAGACTGATAATGCAGTTGCTTGCAGTGCAATTGTTTACATAAATACACTGCATTGGAATGTTTTCTGTAAAATTTAATGCCTAAAGTTCCATTTGCTTAGTCTTTATCATATTTATGTATTTATAGTGGGTTTTTAGCTTAGTGTTTATATATTCATTTGAGGGTGCAGTTCCAGAATTTATTTTAAACGTTGTCAGCTGCATAATTTCTTCTATCTGTATATTTATTGAAGACTGGGACAGGGAGAAGTTACTTGAAGCATGGATGTCTAATCCAGAGAGCTGCTGCCAGCGCTCGGGGGTTCAGATGCCAACTCCCCCTCCAAGTGGGTACAACGCGTGGGATACGCTCCCTTCTCCACGAACTCCACGCACTACTCGCTCTTCTGTAACTTCCCCTGATGAACTCAGCCCCTTGCCAGAAGACATGGAGACAGCTGTGGTAAGTTTATTAATAGATTGAAACTAGCAGGGCGAGGCGAGAGCGCTTCTTTCTAAACATAGATCACTTACGGGGACAGGAGAGCTGCGATGTCATCTCATTCTGAAAGTGAGTTTGTACGGGTGTGATGTGTTTCTCTTTCTAAAAGTGGTGAACAGAGAAGTTGGCGCCTTCAGCATTCTATATAATAACACAATTGAGCATCCAGCTGATACACAGCACTCTCTTTTCACCTTGGCTGTCACTCATACAGTAGCATTTTACCCAGCTACAGTCACATCAGCACCTTTGGCTCATTTGAGCTTCATCTCATCCTTATCAAGACATTCTCTTTCATTGTATCCATTTCCCTGAATGTACTGGATGCTGTGAGCTCTGCGTTTTAGAATTTTTTTCTTTAGAAAACAAAATTCTCTTTGTCTGCATTTTGAAATGTCAGCCCACTAGTGTACTGTAAGCTTATAATTACTTTTACTATGTGTGGGCTGCTTCAAGCAGTTTACAAGGCTATTGCAAATTTGAAATATGAAAGCGCCTTTCATTAAAATCAGTGTGGTTCTTTTGGAAGACAGAGTTCTCTTTTTAATAATCCACAGCTGCAGCATTATAAAAACTTACTCCATGGTCTAAGCATTTTTTCTAGAATATTATATGCGTATTGCAAATGGATCATCCCTAGATCTCTCATTACAATTAAGATTTAGTATTCCTGAATAGAAATCTTTTATTTCTTTAGTTGTAAAATGCTGAAAAAGAAGCTATATAGAAGGAACAATATTATCGTACATTTATTTACATTAACAGTTAAATATCATCCAGGAATATTTCTTATGTGTGATGAAAGATAATGTATCTTCAGTTTTATATTTTGTGGGGTTTTTTTCATTGATGGTCCATAATTTAGGAATGCAGGTCTGGGTAATGATTGCCATTCTAGATCTAGTGTATCTAAATCCAAATCCAGAGTTAGGTGTTTAGTTTTCCTGTTGGTTTAAAGATCCTGCAAAGAGCTATCAAAATATTTTCAAAATGTTGTTATTGAAATAATACATATTTTCTGTCAGGAAAGTTAAAACTAAAAGGAATGGATAAAATCACAAGTCATAAAGCTCCTTTTCAGATATTGTAGTTTACACCCTATCTTATAATTTAAACTGTTCTAGTAAATATTCTGTACTTTATATTCTGAACTCTGGGCTTTATGAAATTCCTTATTTTAAAGTTACATTTTATACAAAACTCAGATAAATTTAATAGTGAATATTTTGGATGCATTGTCAACTTCTAAAACACTTAAGTTTGGCAAGACAATAAGCTGAAATGACTAAAACAGCGATAAATGCTTTCATCAAGTTTTACATGTTAAAGGCCTATTTATTTGGTTTCGTTTGGTTTGATTTTGACTGTAAGACAAGAGCTTTTTAAAAGTGGCATACCATAGGCTAAATTTAAAATATCCTCTGTCTGTATAGTATCTAATGTATTGAAAGAAGAAGTAAATTTTCTTGGACTCTTTGTTCCAATGGAAAGAATAATCTGTTTGGACCTCTTGAAGAACATGAATATTTATTTTCATTAATATTATATTTCATCAAAGCAATGAGTAGTTTCATCCCTGTGCTTTAAATGGTTTCAGAATAAAGGCCCCACTATTCAGTGTTATTTTTTCTGTGGTACTTAGTTGTGTAAAATTCATCAATCTTCTGTTGGAACATTTATAGCTTAATTTATTCTTTATTTTGATTGAAAGCCTCAAAGTATTTAAAAAAATATAGTATTTATGTAGATTATTGCTTAAATTAGTTGCTGCTGTTGTACAGCCAAATTGCTCCGTCTTGATTTGCACCAGATTGTGTGAGATGCTAAAGATTTCCTGTAGCCTCTCTCATCTCCACACTCTATTTCTGACTGCCCGTGAAGCTGACATCCCTTTTGTCCCTAGAACTGTAACTCCAAGGTCCCAGTGGTCTGCAGGGAAAAGCACTTACGGAGCTGGATAACATGACAGAAGGCACCCCAAAATGTGCTGCTTGGATAGGGAGGTATAGAAACAGAGATACCTAATCTTTCCTACTTCTATAGTTTAAATAACTTACAATTACATTTTTTTCCCTACTGAGAACTGCTTTAAATTTTTGCCAAGATTTTCCAACATAACATGTCATGCTAACAATATGAAAGGCTTTAGGGTATTTCATAATCAGAAGTTGGGTTTTTTTTCATCCGCAGTGTGACATTTGTATGTGTAATATTTCTGGGTTTGAAGACCCAGTGGATATGCCTTGTGGACATGACTTCTGCAGAGCATGCTGGGAGGCGTGAGTATATGTACTTTTCTGTCTTAAAAGAAACTTTCATCCTTGCCAGGAAAGGACAGAGACTATAAACAGCTAATGGTAGAGTACTGTTTGGGTTACAAGGAACTGCTGGTTTGACCCTGTTGAATATTTAAGCTGTCACTCAAAGTGACCATAAATTGTTTTAGGGTTACATAATGGTAGTGATTCACCAAAACTCTTAAGCCAAGTATTTTCTAGCCCACGTGTAAATAGATGGGCCTACTCTTGATTTGGTGGGTGCATGTGTGGTGCTGGTAGCGTTCAGGTTTGTACTTTCTAAATTAAGCACATGCTTAATTCCATCTCTCAGTTTAGCACACTAAATTTAGGCACAGTAAATGCATTTCCAGTCAGAAAAGCAATCAGAATGCTTTCTTACGCTGACAGTTAATAACTGAGGAGTACATGTAGCTTCAAAGTTTTATTAGGGTAATTGCCTTACTACTACATAATTTTTTTGAAGTTGAAATAATCATGTTAGTAAAAAATGGGTCCTGGGTAATTATGCTAGTGTCAATGTTAACCATACTTCCCGGGAATAATTGTATCTCTGTGCAATCTGTATTTGTCGTTGTCCCCATGCAGGAGGTGGTACTGCTTGAACTGTACCACTGTAGTGGCTTGTTACAGTCTCGTATCAGCACAGATTGTCCTACTGCAGCTCAGCCCAATGTATATGAACCGGTTCCTCCTACGTTAAGGAAGAGCACTTTCTCTCAGTTCTTCTCAGCCGCAAGAGAATTAGTAGTCAAGCTTCTGTTGTGTTGCAAATTGTTACCCAGTGATGTAGAAGTCACCAAGAGATCCCTGGCTTGAGACAGTGTTTCTAATTTGGGCGCTGGACTGTGTGTACTGCGTTTTGTGCGTATACTCAGAGCTACAGTTCAATGTCAAGCCAGTGTTGGCGGTGGCACATCTAGGGTGGGATTCATCTTTCCCAGCCGGTCATTTCTAAGATACTTGGAGCGTGTCCAGGACTGAGTTATCCCATTCTGAGATACAAATCTAAGATGGGATGAATTGGCAAGTCTCTCTATCTTAACTATTAAAGGATCCCAGGTGACTAACTTAGAATAGCTGCCTGTCCTTCAGATGATTAAAGTTAGATGAGATGAATATCATCCTTGATGTCAGATTAAGGTTGCTTTTAAACTAAGCAACCTTGTGCACTGTTAAGGTCCAGCTTTCTGCAGATTTATGAGCTTGTTTGGTCCTGCATTCTGCTGCTTAGGGACTATAAAGGTCTTTGTTTAGAAATTTGTTTCCAAGAGCAGAGCTATTTTGACTGGCACAGTTGTAAAAATTAATTGCATATTGAATTAATTATTTCCTAGATTAATTAAACTTATATGTTCTATTTCTAAGTTAGAAGTAATGCTCAGTTTAATTAAACATTGCAGAGCTATCTCTGATAAATGGTGAGGATGGAAACCACAAACACACAGAGCTAAGCATCCCTGATGGTGCTCACTTCTGAGCCACCATGGTGTTCTTTTAATGTTTTTAATTATGCTCTTCGTCAGATCTGTAGCCTTTTTGAGCAGAAGGGCATACTTCCTATTCTTTGTGTAACAATGGAATAATGTGACTATCTGTAGTATAAAATATTCAGCAACCTTTTCATTTTTACTCTTTATTCACAAATACTGACTGACAAAATTCTGGCAGATTTTTGAATCTGAAAATTCAGGAGGGTGAAGCTCACAACATTTTTTGCCCAGCATATGATTGTTTCCAGCTTGTGCCTGTAGACATCATAGAAAGTGTGGTTTCCAAGGAGATGGACAAAAGATACCTTCAATTTGACATTAAGGTAAGCTGTCAGACTGTTCTTGTACTCTTGAAGTGTATTTCATTTTATAAAAAATAACTCAAAACTTCTGTGTGCTGTATTACTGTAATGCTGCAATATATCTGGAACTTTCCAAGTGGAAAGTAATAAATTTATATGTGCACTGTATTATGGGCTGTCTTACATGCCATAATACCAATGTTTGATATATCACTGAGAAAAAAGAAAGAATGTCATATTTATTCCTTAAGCATAAATGCCATACTTCCACAATGGGTAACCTAATGCAGTATTAATAAAATTATTTGATCAAACTAATGTGTGTAGCAGGTGATATGAACCTTTTAATCGGCTAGGCTAGTTTGTATTGGCAATCTATTTAAGAGATTTTTGATTATTTTTATTACCAAGAGATTGCTTGCATTCAAAAATAGTACTGGTTTTAAAGTGCCTGGTTTAATTTTTAAAAATTAGTCCATGAGAATTACTTTTTTTTTTCCCCATCATGACAACTTACTTTGAAAAGCAATCTTTTAATTCACCTTTTTCTTTTATGCCAGTGTAGTAATGATCCAGTCTTTGAGATGATGTGCTAATTTACCAGTGGGGGTGGGGCAAAAGAAAGTAGAGAAATATCTTTTCATTTACAATACAATACTTCCTCTGGTGATGAGTCTCTTTTAATACACAACAACAGAATCTTACCCAGTAAGGTGCAAATTAAATTACCAGATCTGATTAATATTTTACATCTTCATATTTCAAGTGGCTGTTGATCAGCATAGGTTTGAAGCAAAAAAGTTCCTTTCCTCCTTATTAGATGTAAGTTTTGCAAAAGAAAACCTGCTACATTAACAGCAACAACAAAAAAATTGGAGGTAAATTCCTGAGTTAGTCTAGTTCTGATTTCAAGTTTATTTTGGTTGGGATATATTGTGGGATTTTTGTTTCAATAAATAAGATTTCAATTCTTTTCAACTACAAGAGTCAGTTCTGTAATGAGCATGTTGCCAGTGCCTACATAGTAGAAGTTTATTATAAGGCAGATCACAGAGGAATTGACTTACACACATTGAACATTTTGTTTGGGGTGGAAGCTGTTTGCTTCTTAGCAGAAATCTGGAGCATTGTTGATACTCAAAAAACCCCACCCCGTTTTTAAGGTGATTAAATTACTCCCTTTTTATTACTATTTTTAAAAGCCTATAAAGTAGCTACAAGATTGTCCTTCTAGTTTTTGGCTTTGAATACAGATTATTTTATGTCAGTGGTGGAATCTAATCTTATGTGATAAAATACTTTCCTCTTTTCCTTTTATCCCCCAGGCCTTTGTTGAAAATAATCCTGCCATTAAATGGTGTCCTATACCAGGCTGTGAAAGAGCAGTAAGGCTAACAAGACAAGGAACAAATTCAACAGGATCAGATACACTGAGCTTCCCTATGCTAAAAGCCCCTGCTGTAGATTGTGGAAAAGGACATCTTTTCTGCTGGTTGGTACTAGAAACTCACCTACATCTAATTCAGCTCACAGTCGCTACTATTTCATAGATTAATTTAAAAGTCCTGCTTAGCACCAAATGTGCAGCAGAAATGTGTATGGGGTGGCATGTGACTGTACTATCCGTGCACTAAATAACTTCATGTTTCAGTATTTTGGGGAACAGCAAAGGTGCCAAACAATGGTATGGAGTGTAGTGATAATTTTTTTGTGGCAGCTATGAGTAGTTGTAATATAATTGAAACATGGCATATTCTGAACAGTAACATGCAAAATCAGACTTTTTAGCTTTTTCTGAATTTTGGTAGAATCACATCAAAGAAGCTGGAATTTAAACAGGACCCTGAAGGAACTACTGCTTCATACACAGATACTCTGCAGGATCACTCCCATCGTTTCATTTTAGGCTCAGTGCTTTTTCTTTGTTTTCTTCTATTGAGTCTTAAGATGAATACAAACTTGAGTAAAAAGCTCTAAGATATTTAAGGTCGATACATCAGATCGCCTGTCCTCCGCACTTCCAAGGAAAGGACAACAACAGTTGTCAAGAAAAGCAGAAAAAGAGTGGGATATTCTTCTGAAGTACAGACCAAAACCCTGTCCTAGTTCCTTGTGATTATCATACTCTCACTTTATGACAGTGACATTGTAGAGGGACATCCTTTTCACTGATGGAAAATCTAAAAGGGTCAGCCAAAGTGTAGGTACTCAGACAAGCTGAGTAATCCTTTTCATTTATCAGTTGAAACCATCGTGTGAGAAGAAGAGCTCTTGAATGATCTGCTTAATGCCAAATATCATAAGATTCTTAATGGAAGGTGCCTCTGATTTTAGTTCTTTCCTCATATGAATGGAAAGGAAGAAGGGACACCAGATAAGTAGACGTAATGAAACAACTCCGAATGCCAGAAAACAGAACTTTCTGGGAGGAGGTTGTTTGCAATGGATGGAGAACTCAGAAAGAAATCCTGTGGAAACAAACTAGAAAACATTTTTTTACCAGTGAACATAGAGCAAACCTTAGAGATATTCCACAAGAAAGTACCATCCTCTTGTCCTTGCTTCTTATTATAGAGAATCAATTTTTCTGTTAACCTGAAGGACAGAGCTTGAGACCTCTTCTGTGTGATATTGACATGATCCTTCAGACATTGTCAGCATCTGCTTCCTTTACATGGCCTGAACGTAGTAGCTCCCCAGAACATACTCTTGAGAGTGAAAATGTTGTTTAAGTGCCTAATCTTTGAGAAATAATTTTTTGTGTTTCCTGACAATATCTCTGAATGTTCTTTTTTATGTTAATGTTTTGAGATACTGCACAAGCAAATAAGCTTCAGTTGTTGAAAAGACCTCATTTTAGCAGCAAAATGTCTAAGTCCACCTTTCCAAGGCCCTTTTTTTTCTTCCTCACAAAAGTGAACAAAGATTTCCAGCAATGGGAAGAAAGTTCTGTTAGCAACCAAGGCATCCTGCAGTAATGGAAATCAGAACCGTTTGTTGAGGACAGCCATAATAGTCTTACAGTACAAAAACCTTGTCCCCAGTTCCTCTGTGAGGAAGGAAGACACTTCTGGAAAATAGTTGTAGCAGACAGTGCACACTTAGCTTTGCACCATCAGTCCTCACTCCTTCCGTCCTCAGTGGAGATAAGAGATAGAGTCTCATTCTGTGGAAGAGACATCTCTTCAGGTACTCTTGAGAAGCCACTTCTAAGTTGCAACAGTATTTTGCTGTTTCAATTGAAAATTAATCATATGATACAAATATTAGCATGAAGGGAAAGAAAATCCAGAACCGCATTCTTCTTAGACAATGCTTTTAGCCCTTCCATGAATTTTTACTTGCTGAAACTTGCTACAATTTTATTGAGTATGCACCTTCAAATAAATCATCCTGCTGAGTACTGAGGAAGGGAGTCTGGGGAGGCTGACACTGTTTATTGTCACAGACACTTGGCCTTGGTTCCCTTCATTCAGTGCTGTCAGGGAGTCTATCCAAAATATAGCTTTGTTTCATAAAAGGTTTTGTGAGTGATTGGCTCAATACTCTATCTCCTGTAAAATGGCAACCTGGTAAAAAAATCCATGTTTTGGGGTAGGCTGAGGAAAGACCTTCCTCCATGAGAAGTTGTTCTTTAACTCTCTGTTGTGACTATCATATAGATATAGATATAGATGTGTGATATATATGTGATTGCACTTCATTAAAAATCCACAAATGGACAAATTTGAAAACATCAAAGACACAACCTTCCCTCCTTGGCCTCAGTAACAGATTGAATGATCAGCTTATAACTTCTAACCAAGCTTGTTAGTTTTTTCTAATTTTAGTAATTCTGGGTACAAATAGTGTGTGAGAGTTCTTGGCTGTCAATTATTGAAGTGCACTACTGTTCCACAAAAGTGAAGGTGTTGGTTTTCAACCAGGACTGAGAATGCTGAGTAGTCATTCCAGTGCAATCTTTCCCTGCTACAGATCTTAAGTATCTGACTATGCACTGCAGAGAGCAGATCACCACTGGATCTGCAGAAAGGTTGCATATGCTCTGATGCAGCAGGTGTTCGTCTCTGAATTGTTTTATTTGATGTGGCAGATGTGTGAGGCTATTTGCTACCATTCCAGTAAAAAAAGGAGTTACAACAAATCCCAGAGTCCATAGTGACACATCTACATGCAGGCACCGTCTGGAAGCCATGCCTCTGCCACTGTGTAGTAATTATTGCTATCTTTAAAGCTAGTAGTAACCTAAGTAGGAAGCTCAAGGGACTAATTTCTTCACTGGGATCATGTAACAAAGTTAAAGCCCCCATTTAAAAACTCTGGTGGAAGGAGTAGACATCCATAATTAACGTTGGTGTTGAAGCATTTGAATCTTGTTCTAGATTGAAAGCTTGAATCTACTTAAAGATTAATTATTGCAGCTGAATAGATAGATGCAAGTAATTTGACATAAAGTGCATTTCAGCTATAGCAAACTACCTGTTTTGGGGTATTCTCTTTATTGTACTTTACCTTTATCACAGAAACTATACTAGCACTTTTTGTGGTGCTAAAATTGTACCTAGACATAAACAAACTGCAAAACAGCTCATGTATTTCAGATTTTACTTTTAAAAAGCTCTTTTCCTTTCCTGTCTCATTTAAGTTCTTTCTTGATCTTCATGATAGTTATCTATGCTTGTAAGCAGGTATTCTGAGAGTATTTTAAAACCGTATTTCCTAACTTCATTAAAGTTTGAGCATCTCTTGGTAAGTTTCCATGATTTTAGCTTGACCCAGTTTTAACTTTAAATACCTGAGTGATGAGTTACTGTGTTATTGTAATTTTCAGGGAATGTCTTGGTGAAGCACATGAACCTTGTGACTGCCAAACCTGGAAGGACTGGCTGCAGAAAATATCGGAAATGAAACCAGAAGAACGTAAGAGCCATGACTGGGGCTAGGGCTAATTTTTTTTTCCCAACTTTTTTTCAAGGGATTTTTTTTTAGTTGCATTGAGTGAAAACTCTACTTTGGTTTAAATATAGGGAAAAAAAGAGGAGGAAAATTAAACCCCTGAATGAGGGGCTGCCTCATGCTTTAATTGCACATGCAGTGTGGTAGACTGTTCTCCCTAAACTGTTCCTCCCTGTAAAACTTGCGTGTGGTTCAGAGAGCACATAAAAAACTCCCTTCCTCTCAACAGAATTTATTCATTAATGTATTGAGCAATTTTTAATACTTTAGCCCAGTCTGCACTTCTGTTTAAGTTGTGTTTCATGAGGTACATTGTGTGATTTAAAACTATTTCAAGCCAACAGGTGATAATCATAGTAATGTTGAGGGGGAGTTGCAAGGGAATTGTGGGGGATGGATTAATGTTCAGTAACTTTTACTAACACAAGTAATAAAAGGTGGGTTTACACAGGACACACATTTCCTTCGTCAACAGAAACAATAACTTAAACATCAATAGTAATTCTAACTTAGTTACCACAGTTCAGAGATTTTCCATGGTATGTTATAAATATTCTGGAAAGCAGATGTGGAGGTAGGAGTTGGATTTGATGATGCTTATGGGTCCCTTCCAATTCAGGAGATTCTATGATTTTATAAATAGGCAAAATACTGTGTGAAAATATGCCAATTTTTTTCATACATGTATTTTATCATTTACATACTATAAATCTCATATCTAATATACATACGCTTGTTTAGAAATAATATAGAAATAATGTGTGTTATTATATTAATATATGAGAAATACATATAATGAATAATTATGATGTTCTGTGAAGAAACAGCTAAACATCTTTCCTGATACAATTTTCACAGAAGCTTACACAGGTACAATTTCAACTTCTCTTTTTTTGCATGCTCCATATCCTCCCATCACCCGTTAAAAGTTGTGGGAGTGAGTGAGGCATATGAGGATGCTGCCAACTGCCTGTGGTTACTAACGAACTCCAAACCATGCGCCAACTGCAAATCTCCAATCCAGAAGAATGAGGGCTGCAACCACATGCAATGTGCAAAGGTAACAAGGACCCTACGTGCCGTTTGTTGTGAGGCCATAATTCAGGCTTTGTATGTCGTGTATGTTTTAGCAGCACAGTCATCTGAAATGTCGTGGCTGAGATCTATTGGAACCTGCTGCAAGAATTAGATAACATGCAAATGGTGGGTTATGTGTATTTAGAAGATGTTTAAAATTTAGTGAAATCTGTTTGGCTGGCAGGTGAATGTGGTAGTCATCGAAATGAATTTGAAATTCCATAAACCCGTAAGAATTACTGGCAATACAGTATGAAATGTAAGGAAACTGAAATGATTGATAGTTTAATCATCATTAATAATGTAGAAGAGAAAGAACATTTTTAGTTGGCAGAAGATGAAACATTTTAAAGAATGGTGAGCTCTAATGAAGGTTTTGCTTTACTGCATTTTTCTCTCGCATTATTTCTCTAACATAGCAACAAAACAGTTTAAATGGAAAACTGTAAACAGGAATTAATCAGTAGGAATGAAAAGGCAGCGAAGAGTAATGCCAAAAGAAACTTATTGGTGACAGCAGCCAAAAAATTAGTCATGAGTTTGCACTATGCTACTGAAATAGAAAAAATATTTTTTGCCATGAGCTCAGCATCTTTTGAGAATGTTGCTTCTCTCAAAGCACTTAAAAGCAGAATATTTAGAATACTGTTTCTTTATGTCAGAAGGATCTTCTATAACTACAGCTAATATCTCTTAGAGGAGCATCATTAAAAATGAGAAGGTAGCACACGCTTAACATAATTGGCCTCCAAAAAAGAGCTGAGGTTTAGAAGGTAATTGTTTTTCTGGAATTGTGTTAGTTTCTCTATTGCTACCTCGATCCTGTTCTCTTTATCTTATCATCACATATTCTTTCCGTGATATGAATTAAAGGTTGGGCCTATTTTGGTGTCATTTTTTTTCAGTTTTGTCTGTGGCAGCAGACAACAGATTCTCCTTCACTTCGGCTTATACCAAGTTTGCTGGAGGGGTGTTTTTCAGGTTTTTAGGTGATTTTTAATAGAGCTCATAAATTCCATAGTGCAAATAACTGTAAAAGGTATGTTTGTTGCAACTTTTGCCACTGAGCTCATCTCAGTCAAACAAAAGTACGTGTTGACCCTGGCCAGGCCAATCTATCACTCCTCTCTTCAGCTGGGCAGGGGAGAGACAATGTAACAAAAAGGACTGGGAGAGATCATCCAGCACGTACCATCACAGGCAAAACAGACTCATCTCAGGAAAACTAATTTTATATATTACCAATCAAATCAGAGTAGGATACTACATGATGAGCTACAACTGCTCTTAGCAGCTACCATGTACTTTGGTGTAGAGGAGGATACTCTTAACTCCTAAAATTGAATTTCTGTACTTAAGCAGACAATATATTGTTTTATGAGCCCACTTTGTAAGGAGACAAGGCTTTGGCAATCCTGCTCTGCTACTTGTAGTACTTTGAACCAGATGTGAAGTAACAGGAGGGGTTTCACAGATAATGAATTACTGTAACTTCTTTGAAACTTGGTAGCTATATGGTGCAGAGACTTAACTTGTACTGCCACCAAGAGAGAGGCCAAAATACCTACTCAGCAGTTACCTCTTCTGCTTGGCCTGGTAGCAGATATGATTTGTTAAGCCAAGGTGGTACTGCTGCATGGCTGGGTGATCATAAAGGCACATAAAACAGAGCTTCAGGGCTTGGGGAGACGTTTAGAAACAGGTGATGTGGTTTTGAATGTTTAATGAGACTGAGGTATTGGAGGTAGGTCTGAGAACACTGAGTGAATCTTGGGTTATTGAAAAGGCTTCTGGAGGTGTGAAAGATTAGAAGATAGATATGGTGAAGTGATCATGGAGGGAAATAATTTGAGACAGTTGAGATTATTGCA
Source organism: Laterallus jamaicensis coturniculus (assembly GCA_022605575.1). Lineage (NCBI taxonomy): Eukaryota > Metazoa > Chordata > Aves > Gruiformes > Rallidae > Laterallus > Laterallus jamaicensis. The sequence continues at coordinate 5,043,510 of JAKCOX010000008.1, forward strand.
GTTAGGAGCATATACACATATATTAATAGGAAGCAAAGGTTTATGAGTTCTGTTGATTGTGAAACAACTTGCTTTGTACCATTTGTTGAATATTTTTAATGATTTTTTTATTAAAATTAATGAGAGGTGATGCAGTGAAACACAACACTTCCATACACAGTTACTCTCATACTTCATTCTTACCACTCATCTTACCATTTCGTATAAGCAAGCACCTTCAAAAAGTGTTTAAAAGAAGGTGCAGCTTAACAGCAAGAAGAAATAACCTTGTCTGCATTGCTTTTTAGAAGAAAATCAGGACCACTGGTGAGACAAAATTTGCAAAAGTACAATGCAAGAATTAGATTTTGTTTCCTCCTGTAATATATATTTTCTTGACTGTGTAAACCAACTACTGATAAACATATCTGGCATGGAATAGGTATTCCTAGAAAAGTTAAAGCTTACCAAAGAGAGAAAAAAATGCAACTTATCAAACTCCCAACAATAATATTAATCGCTTCATATTAATTAATGTAACTTTTTGCTTCAGTTTTTTTTCAGGATTTTGGTTTGCTCATCTGTAAAACAGATAAAATAGTCAGGACTCATAAAGTCCTAATGTCTTTTGCCTGCCTGTCCATTTGCTTGTCCTTTGAATTATTTTGGAATCAACTATCTGAGAACTCAGTGCTGTGTTGAGAATATTTTATACAGTTTGAACTTCTCTGATGCAGAGAATCCTGGATAAGCAAGGTCTCCTTGTAAGGTGTTACCTATTTTGAAAGCTCTCTCTCAGCCAATGCAGAAAAGGCTTACTTTGAAGTAATCACTTTTCAAACTTTATGTTCTGTTTTCTTCTCTCTTGCTTTAGCGTAGTTGAGGTTAGTATATTGCAACAGGAACACCACATGGCAAAAATACTGGTAATGATGGGTGGGTTTTTTATATAAGGAACAGTTTCTCATTAACAGTTTCTGTGTTGCTTAAAAATTGGGACTGGATTTTTTTTTTTTTAAATTAAAAAAAAACAAACATGAAAAACCTAAAACCCAAACAACAAAAAAAAAATCCCAAAACACAGGCCTGATCAGCTGTATTTACAATTTGATATATTTCATCCACTTAAAACTTAACTTGTAGATCCAACAGCCTTTTGATCCGAGGATCAGAAAATAGGACTGACATGGATTGATAACCCAGATCTTCTGTAGTAAGTGAAATAGGAAGGAGGCTCCTGAGTAATTTTTTGACTATAAGCACACTCAGAATGGTGTTAATTCAGTTGTTTATGGAGAAATAATGATATATAACTGCAAATCTACAATCACAGATGTATCAGCTCCTTTTTTTTCTTCCCTTGTTCCTATTCTTTCCGAAGTGCAAATATGACTTTTGTTGGATATGCTTGGAAGAATGGAAGAAGCACAGCTCTTCCACTGGAGGCTATTACCGATGCACTCGCTATGAGGTTATTCAACACGTAGAGGAACAGTCCAAGGAGATGACAGTAGAGGTAACAAATGGATGTGTGTGTTTGAAAAAGTGCTGCAGCTGCAATTTTCTATTTAGGATAAGTTAGCTCAAAATTCTTCCCAACTCGAGTTCTAAATGGAAAAATATAAACTTAAGTATATCAAAGAGACAGAAAGAAAACATTGCTTATTTGTGGATAGAAACATAAGATTTGGTCCTGGTTTTGTCTTTGGTAACAACCAGTGGTTGACTTCACTTGAGTCATTTTACTCCTCTGTGCCACAGTTTGCTTTTGTGAGATGGACGAGCTGGCACTGTAATTAGCTGCTGTGTGCTACAGAAGACATGCCCTAATTTGGGCATTTGGAAAGTCTGCTTGAGTAGCGTGCCCGCACAGCGTAGCAACTCATTGGTTATAGGATGTTAAGGCTTGTGAATTTCAAAAATTACGTTTGTCTATTTACATGGCTGTGATCAGCATTGCATACAATGTTTCCTGAATACTGGCAATAGAAACAGTTGGCTGTGTGATTATATCTAATGGTGATTGCTAAATTAAATCATAAAATTTATCTTGGTTTCTTTTGTTTCCTCATTATTCTCCAGGCTGAAAAGAAGCATAGAAGATTTCAAGAGCTTGATAGGTTTATGCACTATTACACAAGATTCAAGAACCATGAACTTAGCTACCAGGTGCGGGTCAAGCTATTTTTTACTCATTTTTGTTGCTATTTTATTAATCCAAAAATAATTGTCATGCTGTATTTTATTTACTTTCTTTTTCTAGTTAGAACAGCGCCTTCTAAAAACAGCCAAAGAAAAGATGGAACAGTTGAGTAGAGCTCTCAGTGGAAGTAAGTATTTGCTGTAATCTATGAATTTGATTTGAAATTGAATCAGCTCTCTTATGGCTAAACTTTTTTTGTTTGTTTGTTTTTTTACTTTTTTTTTTTTGATAGAGCTCACATCACACTGTAGTGTGATGTGATCCTGCCAGCAGTAGAATTCATAAACAGTGGATGAAAGCTAAATGTGCAGTAAATCTTATCTATTCCAAAGGCTTAAAAAGAAAGTAGCATTATGAAGGGAGAAGCTAATATTCTCACCTTGCTTCTTTTAGTAAGAAGACAGTAGTCACTGAGAACTTACTGCTGTTTACTTGTAAAATATTTACTTGACTTGCTCATAAATGTTACTACTTTAGAGAACTGTCTATGAAATGCTGACATCAGCAGGGAGAGACTTTCACAACATTTGTTTCACCCTACAGCAGAGGGAGGCTGTCCCGATACCACTTTCATTGAAGATGCAGTACAAGAGCTGCTAAAAACTCGCCGCATTCTTAAGTGTTCTTATCCATATGGATTCTTTTTGGAGCCTAAAAGCACAAAGAAAGAAATATTTGAACTTATGCAGGTAATACATGCATGCATTTTGCTTTTCTAATGCTACTCTTTCTTTGTAATATTAGTTACCAGTTTCTTTTTGCGGGTTTTGTAGTGTAGAACTGAAACACCCACTTTGTACTTGTAACCAAGTTAGAAAATGAATGTATTTTTATTACCCTGTGAAACAGTAGCTTTCAGTTCAATTTGAGAATGAATGAAAAACAATGCTTAGCTGCAGAATGAAAGGGATAAGGACAGGTGGAAGAGGAAAAAAGAAATCTATTTACTGTTAACCTGCTTTTCTGAAGATAATATTTTACCTTTAGTGTTCTCCTTCTCTAGCTCCTCTTTCCTGTCATTCCCTCCTAATGTGTCTGACAAGTGAGTGGGGACAAAACTAGGGGAGTACCTGGGTAGTGGTGGCCTCAGGGGCAGGGACTGCTGAGTCCTTTCCCTTCCTTTGGGGCCCCTGAAGATGCTCAGTATGTGTTAGCGCAGGGAATCTCTGCTCCAAGCTGGAGGACAGCTTTTAGGTTGGTAAAAGGGTAGGCTGGAAGGGCAGACATTTGGGGGTACTTCAGTATTTCAAATGGTCTTTCCAGGAAAATGGATCTCATTCTCCTCAGTATTCATGGTGTAGAGCTCTGCCCAATTTTCATTTAACTGCAAAATTACTTTGTTGTGTGATGATTAACTATTGCAGACAGACCTAGAAATGGTCACCGAAGACCTTGCACAGAAAGTGAACAGGCCTTACCTTCGGACTCCCCGCCATAAAATCATCCGGGCAGCTTGTCTCGTGCAGCAGAAGCGACAAGAGTTCCTGGCTTCTGTGGCCCGTGGTGTGGCTCCTGCAGACTCACCAGAAGCACCCAGGCGCAGGTAATCACAGAAAAATACCCTGCAAGTCAAAAATGCTCATTGAGAGCTGCCAAAGTGGGTGAATCCACTGTCTTTCTTTGGCAGTGAGGTAAAGCAGAGCTGATAAACATGGTGGTTGTAAATCATCAGGTAGTGGCATTTTCTTGGATATTTGATCCTTGTGGAATTACAGCTTTTCACTGAGAAAAAAATGTGTTTGAGGAATCACCACTCTCTATGTTGTGACCTAAATTGCTTCATTGTTTATAATACATTAATGATGAGATGTCGTGGCTTCTATTAGATGTCACAGCTTCCATTTCAATTTTTCTTTCAAGATTGTCACTAGGTACCTGGTAAACTCCAAAAACATCTGTAAGCATTTGTTAAAAATATTGATCGATTCTAGAATAGTAGTCAGCAATTTAGTTGTATGGTTTTCTAAACGAATCTTGAGGTAAGAATTCAAGCAGATTTGCATGGTTTAAAGAGGTACAATTGCACCAGTTTTTACATGTTGATAGGTTTTTGAAGCTCTGGAGGTTGTTCATCGTTTGCTCTAGTTCTAAACTTTATGGTGTATTTCTTCATTTTATAGCTTTGCTGGTGGAACATGGGATTGGGAATATTTAGGATTTGCATCCCCCGAGGTAAACTATTTCTTTTCCTTTTTCTTTAACTTAGTTCTGCATATTCTAGAAACACAGGTATGATTGCAATCTGCATGAAGAGCTTCCTTATTTTGATTCAAAGCATTTCAAGTTCAAGCTTACCATTTTATTTATTTCACAATAGAAGGAAATATATGCATAGCTAATTGTGCAGTGACTCTATGAACAGTGCCTCTAGCATGGCTGTAGATATTTAAGGTATTAAAGCTTGGCATTTAAGGTATAAGCTTGACATTAGACAAGCTGTGTTGTATTAATCATTTTCCAAGCAAGAAACCAGTTTGAAAATCATATATAAACTGGTGTCTGTGTGCTGGGGAACCTTCAAGTAACAAATACATGAAATGGTGTAGATAACTTTTGAATGCAACATCAGTTCAGCAGAATTTGAGGAGAAGTCAGAGAAATTTCCATCCTTCTCTAGCAATTCAACAAAAACATGCAGGCATACACCTAAATGTTGTTAAACTGTTTGAAAGCTTTGGGTTCGTTTTTATGTATTGAAACAGGATGGAAACTGCACACTCAGATGAATTTCTGCTGCTTAACCAAGAATAAAAATTACAATTTTTAAAGTGAAAATTCCACAGTCTATATATGGGAAAGAGTAAATCATTTTGAAGACTGCACTAATACATGAGAAGCTTCCTATAAAGCTTTCCTTTTATCATCTTAATTTTTTATTTAATATTCTGCAAACATTAGATTAGAGCATTCTGTTTGGAAGGAAACTTCATGTCAACATTTCCTTGGTGCTGTTTTCTTTCTAGCTAGTCATTTTTAGGCATCCTGGAAAACTCCATGTACTTTTTCTATATATTTCCTTTGCTATTGTTGTTGGTGAGCATCATGCTGGTGGGAAAATAGCTTGCTTCTCTACAAAGAGATCAAGTCGCTTCTCCTGTTTAGTTCCTGTAGTCGTTTCTTTCAAAACAATTCCACGTTTTATAATTGATATCAAAGTCTTTGTGATGTTGTGGTGCATCAGTGGAACTGGTTATGAGAAAAAGCCGGTAAGAAAGCTGCTGATGAGCTGTTTGGCAGTAGGTGCCATTGCATCCTGCTTAGATGGTTGCTTATGAGTTTTGTGATTTGCTGAACTGTGGCACTGTATGATGCAAGCTGGTTTCTTTGCTATGTAGCTCTTAAGGATACTTGCAACCACCTGTGCTAAGGGAACTTTTTACAATTAATAATGGTCATCTTTGTTTGTTTTAGGGAACTTCAGTACAAAACTTTTGACCTTGTTTTAGGGAACTTCAGTACAAAACTTTTGACCTATTGTACTTTTACTGACACGTAGTAGAATATCTGTGTGTGCCAGATTGTCACAGAGCACAAAATCTTACTGGTTTTAGCAAGGAATGCTGCTTGTTGCAGACCTTTGTATGAAACCACAATGCTCCTACCCAATAAAATTAAAACCCCTTCTGCTCACATATGTAATATTGTTCCAAGTAACCATAAATACAATTTTATCAGCGGTGATCAAGGTATCTTTCTAAAGGTAAAAAGCAACCAAATGTTAAATGGCTATCAGTAAATTCTGTTATTTTATTGCAAACAGATAAGAGATAAGATCTGATATGACAGATAAATCTTTATGTTCAGTGATCACTTCTCATTATTCCATATCCAAGTCATAGTTACATAATTGCTTACTTTTAAATAATTCAGCTGTATTATTTGGTGTCAAGATTTTACTTTCTGTTGTTTGGGGCACCACCTTCCATTTAGGAAATCCCTGAGTGAGCTTCCCAAGAGCTGGAATAATATTTTTGAGAAGAATAACTTCATGTTTGTGCTGGGTTTTATGCTTTTCCATAGGCCAACAAGCATTTAATGGTTGGACTTGATCATCTTAAAGATCTTTTCCAACCTAAACAATGCTGCGATCCAATGATCTACTACTAACCGCTGCTGAAGACAGAATATTGGGTTAAATGGACCTTTTGTCCGGTCCAGTAAAACTCTTTTTATGTTCTTATAATTTTCATGGATCTTACATAGATAAAAATCTGCCCACACTGATAATTTTGTGACTGTTCTTTTTTGGCTCGCATGTGTCATTATGCATAAGAACTTGGACTGAAACACTTCATGGAAACACAACATGCCATCATAAAACCATCAAAATTAATAAGGTTTTTGTGTAAGAGAAATGACAGTTCTGGATTTAATTTTAGGCTATAGATGTTGAAGTACTCTAGGGTGAAGTGTTAATATAAGAAAGGAACAGTAATGGTAGTGTTATCTTTCCCAAATCATTTGACCGAATGAAGCTTTTGGATTACAGATTTCCCTACCTAGTGTTTAGGGAAGAAAATAGCAATATTCTTTTCAGAAAAGAACTAGTATTTGTGTGTATATTTTTATTGCCTTCTGTAAATGAATAACTGAGGGGTCTTACTTACAGAGTCAGGTTCAGTGTCAGCTGTACTAATCAGAAAACACATCTGGAAATTTGCCTTCAAGCATAAAATTAGTCTCTTAGGAGAGCTCTGGAAATCAAACCTTTTCTTTCCGAGTATTAAAATAATTAATCCTTGGGATATTAGTTTGATGTGGCCAAAAATTAGTCTTTTCCATTAAAGTTGCATAAACTGTCTCTGGTAAATACACACAACATGAGAAATTACAGGCTGTAGGAGTTCAAATCTGTACGGTATGTTCATTAGCTCAAGTTAGGCAAAAAAAGAGGAGACATTTTAATTCATGGAATAAAACCCCACCAGCTGTGGCTTAAGAAGTTCCTGAGCCATAGTGTCCTGGAGGCTGGGAAAAGCTCAACAGGTCCTGGTGGATGTCTGCCAGCTTTCTGTAGTCTTCCAACGGGTATTTCCTACTGGATAGGAAATTGATAGTAACAGAGATTCTGAGGTAATCTATTGGTCTAATACAGATTAGATGCTTTCATTTTCCAAAATCACTACCTCTGCATTTATTCAAAAGGGTATTGATGTGTGTGTATGTAGAATTTGGCACCAAAGCTTTTTAAAAAATGCATACTTGGAATTCATTTAAAAGGGAGATTGCAAGTATTAAAATGTGCATAGTACGTGAAGTATTTTTCTTTGCTGATTCATTATTTTATAGATTTGAGGGTTGCCTTGGATTATTTTATTTTTCATTATTTGTGTTAAGCGTTGCACGACATAACTTGCGATTTATTTTTCTGAAAGCAGGTGATTTTATAATGAATGTATAAAATCACACATTTTTTAATAAAAATGTGGTGCTCGTTACAGCAGAAAAATATTGCTGCATGCTGCCCTGTATTTTGTAACCTTTGGTTTATGCAGGAATATGCTGAATTTCAGTATCGGAGGAGGCACAGGCAGCGTCGACGTGGAGATATGCACAGTCTGCTGAGTAATACTCCAGATCCCGATGACCCCAGTGAGAGTACACTAGGTATGTTCCTCTCTGGGGCTGGGTTTTTTTCTCTTCCTACTTCAGAACCTGCTAGTAGTGACCACAGTGTTTCTTCCTCTGTGGATACACTTTGAAGAAGTTTCAAATACATTGCTGTATTTTTCAGGATACAACATATAGGTTTATTTTTGGATTCTTAGAAGTGTTGCTGGCTTCGGTGTAGCTGGTCCTCTTTTTAAAGAGACATGCATTGACCTTCCCACTAACAACTCCTCAGCTATTCAGAGCAGGTTTCCTTTTCTAAAGAAATTTTGAAGGGCACGCGCTTCAGCTGACAGCCTTATCTGTATCCCAGTTCTTTTATGCCAATTAAAAGGTGCATAAAGAGTGTAGCAGAGGGTTGCCCTGCTACAGGCCTGCTGGAAGATAGTCATAAGGCCATATTCCAACACCCTGCTCAGGAACTCCTGTATTGGGTAAGACAACGGGGGAACAAGTTGGCACGGGCTACAGCTTCCAGCATGCTGCTCTTCTAAGCAGTGCTGTGGCTGGTAGTGCTGTCCCTTAAGGTCACTGTAACTTGTCTGTCTGACTGTTCAGCCAGGAGCTTGTACAAAGGTACAAAAATCACTCAAATCCAAATCATATTGTGACGCTGTTTCCTCAGAGCTGCTAGTCATGCTGCACTCCCATCGCTGTGTCTCATCCTTTAAAAGCAAAGAGAGAAATCCATGAGAGAGGAGAAATAAACAAATGCATTCTTAATTTCAGGAACAGTAAAAAGAACTGGGGTGAGCTTTGGTCCTTCCCTATGACAATTAAAAGACAAAACCATCTTGTTAAGTCTGAGGACTAGAATTTGACTGAACTCTTGGATATTGTAGTGTCGACCAGTGGATACTGCTAAAGTGTGTGAGAGACAATTAGTTTGTCTCACCGTATTTCATTCTGAGTTCTGGCATGGAAAATTCCATTTTCCAAAGTCAAAAGAGTTACATTACTTTTTCTGGAAACAGCATTTTAGTTCTAATTTTTTGCTGGTTAAGAAAACAGCAATGTCAGTGATTGCTGAGGTATACACACTAATGACTCCACTCTTAATGGTGCTGCAGTGTTACAGTAAAAATTAATCTAATATTAAGGTTACAGCTGAGTCACTGTCTTTGAAAGACCAGAGAAATGGGCAAACATTGGTTGTAATCCACCTGTAAATGCATCCTGTGTTGCATCCATGTGCATTATTTTTCAGGAGTTCCCATAAATTGTGTATGTGCCGTAGAAGCACTTTGCCTCTCCTACCAATGGGCTCTTGCTTCTGCCAGCACACCCCCTCCGTTCAAAGAGCAGAAGGGTATTGAGAGCAGAAAGGCACAAACAAGCCAGGCAGTCACTTCTAAAACAGCAGGACTCGTGTTTTGCCACTGTGTAAGAGTTGGTGTGGAAGGAGTGTTTCAGGTTATTTTATTCAGAGTGAATAAAGGAGTAATTACACAGCTGGAGTCCTAAAGGAAGGAAGAGATTCTGTCAGTGAGTAGCAGTGGAGAAGGCTTCCTCACTGGTTCTCCAACCATATATGATTTTGTTTTAATTGCCCAAACAGATACTCAGGAAGGTGGCAGTAGTAGAAGACATGGCACCTCCATGGTGAGTTCAGCTTCTATGGGTATTCTGCACAGCTCTTCGCTTCATGACTATACCCCTGTCAGTCGCTCTGAGAACCAGGATTCTCTTCAGGTATCTCCCCTAATCTTTTTTCCATTCTCTCTGCCTTGCTTGCCTTCCTCTGCTCTGCTTTTCTGTGTCACTTTGTCTCTGGAAATGTTCTCAATCCTTCGGTGAGAGAGGGACAATCTAGGACCAGAAATTACACATTCTCACTGGTAAGAATTGCTAAACAATCACTAATGTAACAACAGCCACCTTTTAAATTCTGTTTTCAATTGTAAGCAAGAATGGATTCTGATAAATGACATGTAGGAATAATGAACGGGTTTCAGATTTGAGCCCAAATTCCTTTTCATCCAAACCACCTAACAAAATAAAAGTTTTATTCTGAAAGCAACCTTATGTATTTCCACAGGCTCTGAGCTCTTTGGATGAAGATGACCCAAACATCCTGCTAGCTATTCAGTTATCATTACAAGAATCTGGCTTGGCCATAGATGAAGAAACTAGAGACTTCCTGAATAACGAGGCATCTTTAGGAGCAATAGGTACCTCTCTACCTACAAGGTTGGACTCCGCCCCCCTAAGCATGGATAACCCAAGAGGCGCTTTGAGCAGCTCTGAGCTGTTAGAACTTGGTGACAGTCTGATGAGACTAGGTGCAGGCAGTGACCCGTTTTCAGCTGATCGTCTCCATTCACACCCCTGCAGCGATACAAGAAGTGGATTATACTCAACATCTAGTGACGCCGATTCCAGCAGTCAGGATCCCAACACCAACGAAAACCTACTTGGAAATATTATGGCCTGGTTTCATGACATGAACCCACAAAGTATTGCTCTGATCCCCTCAACAAGTACAGAAATGGATGAGGATTCACAGCAACCCAGTACTGAAGATGGGTCAGCAGGGCAACCAAATCTTACAGACACAGGGCTGGAGCCTCAGGAAGAGCATGCACTGTTTGAGGATGCACTCAAAAATGAAGGCAGAGGAACCCAAACAGATGAAAGCGCTTCTGAAGAAAACATTATTCCAGGTGAAACAGTATCACAAAGTGGTGATAGTAACAGGGAGGTAACCAGCACCCTGGATGCTTCAGGAGATACTTCAAGTCAGACTCCTCAAACCTCAAGTGAATGGATTGAACATGTGCATCTGGTATGAATAAAAACTAAATCTGGAGTCAATGAATGGCGGTGACAGATGGTACAGTATGTGGAGTAAGCATTATGGAGGCTTTGATCCACATAATTACAGCTGAGTTGTAACCACTGACGTAACAACGGATATTTAGGAGTTCTCTTGAACTGTACTTCTTTATAATAACGTGAACCTTTCAAGGAATATCCTTCGCATTTAATTAGGTAGTACTTGCCTTTTTGCTCTCAAGAAAAAGGAATAAGTAGGTCGTATTCCACATTCCTAATACAATGCAGCATCTGTTTAGCCTTAGGTTGATGATCCTTAACTTGAAAGTATGGATTAAAGGCTTACACTGATTACTTTGGTTGGTTTTCCTAAGAAATAGTTTATTCCATTTTTTAGAACTCATTCTTTCACCAAAATAACATTTAGCAATTTGTTTTCATTTTTTATTTTGTTTTCCATAACTTTTCCTTACTCATTTCTCATTTTTGTTAGCAGTGTGAACAGAGGTATTTAATGCTTCTCTTTAGTACTGCTCCAGGAACAAGTTCTAGGGGATATTCTTTCCCATTAAAATCAAAGATTTTTTCATGTCTATTTACAGTCCAAATGTGCCAAACTGTGAATAGTTAGCTGGCGGTAGCCTAACGAAACAGCGCAGTGTTACTCTTTCAGACTAATCCCACAATTCTCAGCAGTGAAAGAAACCACTGGGTAGCATTGCTTCTCTAAATTTAACTGGCATGTGTTGCCATGGTGACTGCATTTAATTAAATGTAGCCTGTATCTTAAGTTAATAAAACCTAATGCTGCTGTTAAACAGTTATTTTAAATATTAAAATACAGTGAGTTAGCAACAGCTATGCTGTATTTTAAGAGACACTTTAATGGAAGTGCAATCATAGTTCTTTGTTTTCATAATTCTACAAAGCATTCTATGCACTAGTAGTGCAATTACTTTTAATGATAACATTTTATAAAAATATAGGAATACAGAATTTTCATATATTAGCCAGTCCCACAATTAAAGTTCAGATAACACGTTCTGCTCATCATGTTACGGTGCCTTTGCCTAACCCAACTGGATAGTTGCCACAGTTAAACAAGTAATTCAAATTCAGTGTCTGTTCTGGAGTAACTATGCTATTAATTGCAAAGACCTCCATAAAACCACCCATGGCCTTGCCTTTACAGTAAATAACTAAATGTTCAGTCAGTGTTTTTGCATAAATGAAACACTGCTAGGTATTTGTTCAATTGCACAATATTCATTTGCTGTGTGATTACTGTTTAGTGTAAAAAATAATTAAAAGAAAAAAAACCCTACAAAAATCCCTTTTCCTAGTTGTTGTACCGTGAAAAAACAAATGCTGGTTTTAGATTTGCTTAAAAGCATCAGTCTACAGTTAGTGAGATACAATGGTACAGTATGTAATTACAACTAGAGTAAGTTGTTGAAATGGCTGTTTTAATTACATATAATCAAAACTTGTCATAACACAGGCAAATTACATACACTCCATTTTAAGTTTTGCTTAATTGTTACCAGAGACTTGTTGATATGATATAAAAGTTTATTACTACTGAGTGTGTATAGGCAAGTGTCATGATAGCAAAGTTTATGTATTGATTACTGTGAGTTCAAGTGAGTGTTTTGGTAACTAATTCATGCAAATCCAGCTTTTGAGCCTTGCAGTCCCAAGGTTCGTATTAGTAAGAAATGAAATAATAGTATTTTACCCTTACCCCATGAACACCTAGTTCATTTTGCAAGCATCTTTAGAGAGAACAGAATAGAATAGTCTCAAACCATTTGCCTACTCTGGCAACCCTGCTCCTGACATAATATTGAACCTTCACACATCTTTGAAAAATACCTATTTTAAATTGTTCTATGGTATAAAATCCTTCAACTGAACAGGTTCTTCATGAACTGTCATCATGAATTGGTCTGAAAGGTGTTCAGCTCACACAGCTTCCTTGAATTGTAATTCCTGAATGGAACGATTCTCACAAAAAAGATTGTGTATTGCATTGAGATGTCTTGCAGAGTTACAGTAAGATATGTAAGAGTGCTCTCTGTGAAGATAGTGAAGTTTGTGGGTTTTGGTTTTTTGTAATTTGGTTAGGTTGTGCGGTATATCCATTGTTTCCGTGTTACTCTTACGAGCATGAAATTAGCCTATTAAATTTGTATTTTCTTGGTACTTATTTTAACACCATAGTCATTGACTTTACAATTCAAAAATAAAGTTTGGCAAGACTATTTTGTAAACCTGTTAATTTTATAATGTAAAAAAATTACTCTAACCTTGAATTGTTATTTGCACTTTCATAGTCTATACTTGATACATTCCCACTTTATATACAAGTAGGATACTACAACCATGTAGATGTTTGGCCAAATGAATGCTGTTAATAATATGTAAAATTCTTTGATTAAACATTTATTACTTAAACTAATTCCGTTCTGCCTCATTGTATCTTAGACTTACAGATTCTTAAGACTTATGACAGACATTTTTAGGCTGTGTTCAGTCCTGTGCTAGGTTACCTGGGGACCACATAGTCAGTTGAATGTTCTGATTTTTAAATAAAAGGTACCTATATTCATTAAGCCATGAAAACAATATCTGAACCAGACAATTTTATCATAATTGCAGCAGCTGTATGGTGCACTTGTTTTTTGTGGAGGGCAATGCCTTGTCATTACAGTTAGTAGTGCCAAAGAGAGCGGGAGGGGGTTGTAATTTTTGAGGCCAATCTTGTTAATTAGAGGTACTGAGGTGTCACTTAATATCCAGTCTCTGTTGTTACCAGGAAATTCCAGACTGCCTCTGTTCTGTTATGCCTTGGGTTCAGACACAGGCACTGTCCTATGCTGTTCATTGTTACAGTCATTAAATTAGCTTCCTCTATGCCAAGAAGCTGGAGAGCTGCTAAACATCAAATGTTCAAAGTTGGATTCATCACTTTAAGGCACTTTCCATCACCTGCTGCTGTAGTGTCACTGCATACACTGCAGTTAGCGAGTACTGACTTTCACTAAGATCATGAGTGTCACAAGAGAGGCTTGGGGTTTTATGGCAACTAGAACATACTAATAGATACACAAGTTTAAAACATACTTTCTAAGGTGTTTAAAATCATCCATAGGCTTCAAAATCAGACACCTTCAAAGATCTCTTTATCAAGGCCAATTTCACTGTTATCTTCTCCTCCTCTCCCTCTCCCAGCACACACAAGGCATCCCACTGTAATACTCACGGAGGCTGGTAGGAATGGAAGCCAAACATGAATATGACTATAGCTTGTTTCTTTACTAAAAGTTGCCTAGATAATCTCCTCAGAATTGGACCATACACTGATTTTGTCCTTCTCACTCTTCTGCAGATCCGCTAGATGGAAATTTGAAAGATGTAGAGAAGCCCGTGATGATACAAAACCAAGTGCTGTTTTTACCATCTCATCCTTCTAACTGAAAAGTAAAGCACAAGGTGTGCATCAAAAGAAGATAGATCCCCTGTAAATACTGCATAAAGCTGTGTTTGCCCTCAGTTGAGGGTGGGGGCAAAAGAATGAATGAAGGCTTGCCTTTCAGCAATGTTATGCTTTCATTCCACTTCAAAAGTAGGGTAGTATGGAGTTGATACTGTTCCCCAAATATGTAACAACATAATTGAAGTAGTTCATAAAAAAACTAACTTCACTGCAAAGCCCTTTTTTCCTCAGCTCTTCATAGATAGCTCACCAACAATATTTTAAAGCTAATTGTTAACAGGATTGTGTTATTTTAAAATTATGCAGGTCTTGGTCTTTACAGAAATTCTGCAGTGAAATACAAACTTCAGAAGGTGTTTTGCATATTTTTTTTTCTTTTTAGGTAATTTGCATGAATATCCAGATAAATGGAATATGAGCAAGAAAATATTTAACATATCCAGAGAGATGTTCAGTAGTACAAATACATAATCTTCAGGATTCAGGTTACAGAAATACTTTCATCCAAGTGTAAGTGTCTGACCCACCACAAGATACTGTAAAAAAGATTGGGGGGAGTTATCTAGGGTTTTTTACATAGTAATTGTTCATTACATAAGAATGGTTTACCTTTACATAAATGGTTTTAAGGAGCATTTACCTGTATATGAACCCAGATGTTTTTCTGTGAACAACAGTGAACACAACATGCATACTTCTCATCGGTTGTATTTTGGCCATTGCACCTTCTGCTCTAATTATCAGATCAATTTTATTTATAATAATCTCTTTGGGGGAAAAAAAAAACCCAACCAACAAAAACTCTTACTCAGACATTATCAATTTTATTCTGCATTTATGGGAAACATGGCACAGAAAGAAACATTAAGCTATAGACCTTTGTGGTGTGTAAGTTCATTTGTTACACAAGGAGATGCGCAAGGTGTTTTGATGAAGTAACCTCCCTTTGATACACAGCCAGTCTTGATGGACTTCTGCACTTTCTGCTACCTTACAGGTATTCTCAAAACCACTCTTAGAGATGTAAACTAGATAAGGGGTGACATAACCCCAGAGATGCACTTTGAATAGACTATCTAAATACTATTCTAAAGACCACTGCCCCAGATAAGGCATAACCTATTTCTAGCAACTGTTAAATGTTTCCCATAAATGACCTTACTTTGTTCTGTAGACTCACACTGGAAATGTTTACACTGAAACACAACTGCAATTTGTGTTGTAAAGAAAATATATCACCTTATAATTTACACTGCTATTCTCATGCTTGTCAACCCTTCCAGTTTAGCTTGAGTACAGGGCTTCTGCTGTATCAACACAGCACAGCAGCCCAGTTTCACCTCTGAAGAAACTTCAGTGAACTCAAATAAGGATCAGTGTAGTTCTACATCCCACTGTAGTAACAACACAGAGAAAGGTTGAAGTTCACTAACAGAGCCGGACATGGAATAAAGCAGGGACTGTAGGAAAAACTCCCAGACTAAACCATGGAAAACTCTCCTCGGTAAGTTGGAACCCATTGCAGAAGCCAGCAAATAGAGCAATTAGTTCATTTGCACTCTAAAATGCTTCTGTGATACAAGGACAGGAAAAATTCTTGCAAACAGGGATCCTGCAGTACAGGCTTTCTGCTTAACATTTGCAAGATACACTAGTGAAAAACTTCTCAACCATTACAAAAATAAGACCTGAGAGCCTGCACTGACGAAACATGACAAGGGCAGAAATACTAACTTTTGTTGAAAAAGTGTATTCTTCTGTATCACAGAAGCATTTTAGAGTGCAAACGAAGTAGTTTAAGAGACCACTTTAACATGCTTTAAAAGAACAAAGTACTTGTCATGATACCTTACCTCTGCCTTCACTTTACCTAGCCACATCCCAGGGGGCCGAAAACCAGACCTCACAAAAACCCAGGGTGAGTTCTTGGCTCTACCACACACTTAAAAAGTAATTAAGACCCCAAAGTTGCAAAGATAGATGCATGCCACTTCTGCAAGTAATAACTGTGCAATCAATTTCAAGAATATCCTTGTTGTCTACATAAACAGTATCAAGCAACAAAAGACTGTTAACCCATGCCAACTGTATTGGGTGTAACTAAAATAAAAGATACACTAGTTTCCATTTTTGACAAGACATCCTGGTGCTTCCATTGCCTTTTGGCTATGTAAGGAGTGATCAAAGAGCACTGGCAGTCCCTGCCTCTCCATCATGGTAACTCTACTGGCCTTTCACAAAGACAGCCCAGTAATCATGGGAAGTGCACTCTCATCCCAAACTGTCATTTACCAAGGTGCCACTGAAATCACAGTCATTAATGAAGCCACACTTTGTCAGGAAATAGTGGATTAAACCTCTTTTCTGCCAATATTACATAAATACGGCTGGCTAACACCCACTGAATTAGCTTGAATTATCACTTCAAATTAGGTTTCATAAAGCTTGATAATTTCTTTATTCAAGTTGCTATTTAAAAACCAAAGAAAAGAAAAATCACAGCAGATGTTGTAACAGCAATATATAGTAGCCTATTTAATTAGAATATACAGACATATGTAAAATAGATGCAGCCTACATTCATGGCAGAAGAGGAAAAGACTGCAACATTGTTTTGGGAAGACCAAAAGGGAAGAATCTGGGGGTGGGGTAGATGGTAAAAATGCTACAGTAAAACTGAAGCTGAAAAAAACTATTTCCAAATATACCTGTTATTCATTAGCACTGTATCTTACCAAATTCACAGAATAAAAAAACTTCACAAAGGATTAGTTACTCACCTGGGCAGAAATCACTCATTTCTACCCATTTCTACACAGACCAGTGATGCTATGCCAACATGACAGCGCTGGGGGGGCGGGGGGGCGAGCAGTGGAGGACTTCTGAGAGCAGTTGGGAAGGAAAACTCGGAAGCTGCAAGTAGTGGGAAGAGTTTAAAGGTCTCTGTGAGGTCACTGATCTGCAAGAAAATCACATAAAACTAAAGAGGGATGGATTAAAGAAGCAGAGACAAAAAATAACCATCCAAGAACTATGAACAGTTTGAAAGAAGATGAAGGTAAAATAGGATTTAAATCAAAATGAAGGAATGAATTTGGCACCTGAGACAAGAAAGTCAAAACTGGTGTGAAAGAGAAGAGGTTAGTGATTCTGTGATTCTCTGTGAAATGTAGCTGTCCATCAGTCAGTACCAACCCAAGCAAGCCCTTCACTGCATGAGTGGAGCATCTGTTAACAGACCCCTGAAAATGATGTCTCTTAATTATGCAAATGTTACCATAATGCCATCAAATGAAATAGCCCCTATTTTACACAAAATAATAATTTGATTTTAGTGGGATAACTGTCCTTCATGTAAAAGTTGTTATTAAAGATTGTGATTTGTTCTTTGCGTCCGCTGGGTACAAGACAAAAGGAAATCAACTTAATTTGCACCAAAGAAAGTTTAAATGAAACCTAAGGATGAAGGATGAAGGCTAGGCATGGAAACTAAAGAGGCTGCAAATCCTTGTGTGTGAGTGAGCATTTATATCCTGACACCAGACTAGGGGACAAACGACAAGGAATGGCTTGAGGCTATCTAAGTAGCATCACAGTGAGGAGCCACTGTTTGATCCATGGTTCTGGCACGTAGCTGCCGAAGTTTCATCGGGCCATGTGTCCCGTTCCCAAGCCTTTCAAATTATTTCATACATGACTGAGTTTCCATGCAAGAGGGGCAGTTGGGCTTAAGGACCAAAGCTGGCATACGTTGACCCCCAGTCACTGTTCTCCTGAATCAGAACGACTACGTAAATGTATTTCTTGTCCTCTGCTTGCTGTTCAGCTGAGTAGGAAGGATGGCAGCTGGGCATCTTTGGATGATGGAGTCCAGCATCTCCCTGCCAACGGAGAACAAAGCAGGTGCCGGCTGCAGCTCCGGTGCTTTGCTACACCCATCGGGTCCTCCCTCTGACCGCCTCTGGCCCTCCTCGGGACTGAAGGGACACTGAGCCCTCAGTCACGGCTTTTGCTGAGGCACGAAATACACCCCGCTTGGGACAGGGACCCTTTCCCTGTGGAGACTCGAGAACTAACGCTCGCTGGTTGCACAGAAGCAGCCTTTGCACCGCCTGGACGCGCACCCACGGAGCTGGCTGCCCCCTAAAGCCTCCCGGCAAGCAGAGACCCCTACCCCGCCGGCTTCAGCCGGGACGCAAGCGCGGAGCCCCGCGTCGCTCGGCCCGGCAGACGCTGAGGCGAGCGGGCCGCTGCCACCCCCGGGCGGCCCCGCAGCCAGCAGAGGGCAGTGCTGGCCGCTCCGCTACGCTCCTCCCGGCGCGCTTCGCCGCGCCGCAGCGACATCCGCCGCCGGCGGGAAGAGGCCGGCGCCGGGGCCGGTGTTGGCGCCGCGTTCACCCCCGTTCCCGTCTAGCTGCCAGGGGCCGCGGGCCTCGCCGCCGGCCGCAGGATGCCGCTGGGGCTGAAGCCCACCTGCAGCGTGTGCCGCAGCACGTCCTCTTCCATGTGGAAGAAGGGCGGCCAGGGCGAGATCCTGTGCAACAACTGCACGGCCCGCTCCGCGCCGCCCGGGCCCGCCGCCTTCGCCACCACCTCGGCTGCCGCCCAGCACAGTAACGGCGGAGGCGGCGGCGGGAAGCAGGTGAGCGCGGCGGCGCCCAGCTCCCCGCTGTGGGTCTCGGTGGAGCGGGCAGGACCGGGCCAGCCGTGCTGCCGGCCCGGGGCTGCGCCCTTCCGTGTGTTTATTCGGTAATGTCCCCCTAGAGCAAGCAGGAGATCCACCGGAGGTCTGCGCGGCTGAGGAACACCAAGTACAAGTCGGCGCCCGCCGCGGAGAAGAAGGTTTCCACGAAGGGCAAGGGGAGGAGGCACATCTTTAAGTTAAAAAACGTAAGGGCGGCGCGTAGCTGTCGCGGCTGGGACGGGCAGTGGCGGCTGGGGAGCCCTGCGCCGGGGCGGGCTGGGGAGCCCTGCGCCGGGGCGGGGTGACCCGCAGCCCTGAGGAGACGTCTCCCCAGGGCGGGCCCACAGGCCTCGGCCCCTGCCTGGTCTGCCGTGCCGGCATTGGGCCCCAGCGCGGGGTTTGGCTGCTCCTGCCGCAAAACCAGCCGGAAACCTGGCAGGGAAGCGGTAGCAGTGGCTGCCACAGCCGCCGTGTTCCCCGGTAGCGTGGGCCTGCCTGCGTAGTTCACTGCCCTGCCCAGCATCCAGGCCTTCAGGCTCCTTCCTTGGGGCAAGGAGTCTTGCGTAAATACAATCCAGAGGATGGAAATGTTAACTTTATTGTTTTCAGTTACAAGTATTTGAAAAGTTTGCACCCAGTTTCTTGTGTTTACTCGTTTTCTAAGAAGATGCCTGTGTCGGTGTGCTGTCTAAAAGGGAAAGAAAAAAAAAGCAACCTGGGCTTCTGTTACGTGGTTGGTTTGTTTCAATACCTTTGACTTTGCATCTCTGTGTTCTTGTCTTAGCCCATCAAGGCTCCTGAGTCGGTATCCACTATAATTACAGCAGAATCAATCTTTTATAAGGTATGGTTTCTGCAGGTTTGTTTGCAGCATAAGATCTTGCTGTTTCTATTTCCAGTCTTAGAAATTATTAGAGACAGTGAAAGCACTAGCGATACATGCACAGAAACTGCTCTTGCTTGCCTGGCAGTTGTGTAGGAATTTGCTCAGCCCAATGTCCCTGTTGTTAAGTCTTGCAAGGTGGTTTACCACAGTAATTCACATAGTTGCCCCCTTTTTTTTTTTCCAAGAACAGCATGATTTAGTTTCCTTAGTAATGTTTACAGTCGAGGTTTTTAAACTTGCAACTTTCACTTGCAAAGGCCAAGCAAAAGTGACTATAAGGGATTATTTAAAATTGTGTGATGTTCTTACCTTAGCCATGGAAGGTAGAGAGATGGGTTGCACTACCCCAACATGTAAACTGACTCCTGTTTCAGAGCTGGGAGCAAGCAGCCTCAAACACCCTGGGAACAAGATCTGTTTACTATCACAGTGAAAGCAGAAGCTAGCTTTCTCACATTCCTGCTTGAGTATCTTTACAAGTATGCCAAGGTTATTTTGTGTTTTGAAGTTCCAAAATCTACTTTTAATTTTTTTTTTAATTTTTTTATTATTTGTAGTACAAACAAACCACTTAAAATGTCTTTTCCCCCAGTGAAACGGTCAGGATAGCTACTGGGAGACTGCACAGCAGAGGAGAAGTGGTAGACTGAGCTTCCATGTGCTTTCTAGAGACCTGGTGCTTCATGTCTCACATCCAAGATGAATCTCTGTTTGCTTTTAACTAATTCAGAAGAGAACTTTTCTTGCATGTTTTGTGTTTTCTTTTTCCCAGAAATTCTTAAGAATTCTGTCAAAAAGTTTTATTTAACCTGATTTCTTCATGCAAAATATTTCTATTTTGATACCTTGCTGTGTTACTGAGAAGGCGATTGTTTGTGCTTTTTGAGGTCTTTTAAAGCTTTTTAAAACAAAACCTTCCTGGTCAGTTCTTGGCAAGCTCTGATAGTGATAGCGTGGGCACTGCGTCCTGCTGCGCCACTGGCACGCTTGTCATGAGTGACATGTCACATGACGTGAGCTGCCTTTGCTTCCTCTCAAGAAGCACCATGGAAGGTGGCAGGGAGTGGATCTGTGTTTTCTGACTCCTTTTTTATTCAAATGACCGAACGTGTTCATCCTCAGAAAGCTGCTTTCCCTGCATGCACAGGGACATTACTGCCGTTCCTTTCCTAGAAGGTGATGTTGCTCTCTCCTGCTTCTGACAGAGTGAGACCATGTCCACTCTGCAGAGAGGAGGCGTAGCCTCAGACACCCGCTGGCTGATTGGGGGTTGGACCGATGATCTCTTGAGGTCCCTTCCAACCCCTACGATTCTCTGATTTTGTGATTGTGCAGAAGCAGTGCTGATGACTGCTCAGGTGAGATAGCACTTAGGCCAGTGTTCTTTTTTGCATGTGGCTGCATTAAGACTGTCTTTCAAGAGAGGGCTAGTTTGAGATAATTTAAGATACTGATACTTAAGAGCAAATGAATCAGAATCCCAGAGTGAAGCTTGTAAAATCAGGGTGTTTGATGTAATCAGAATTTCTGTATCTCCTAGGGTGTGTACTATCAAATTGGAGATGTTGTTTCAGTGGTTGATGAGCAGGATGGAAGAACATACTACGCTCAGATCCGTGGGTTTATTCAGGACCAATACTGTGAAAAGAGTGCTGCGCTAACTTGGCTCATTCCTACACAAGCCAGCCCCAAAGATTGTTTTGACCCAGCATCTTATATCATAGGTAATCTCTAAGCCTTTGTTTTATACAACTACTTATGTGCATAGTCTAATCTAGAGTGGTGTTTTTAAATGAACTTTAGCTTTTCAAGACTGTTTCTGCAATTTCCATATTTTAGACCCTAATCCTATAAGCAACTTCTTTACTCCAGTAACATTGTTTATTTATCTTCCATATATAATATGATCAGTACTACTGTAGCACGTGTGACTGTCTCACAGGCACAGTTCTAGGTTTGGACTTTACAGATCAAATTATTAGTCCATGTATAGAATCAAAATTACTACAGCATAAACCAAATATCCCAGTCCAGGCTGTTTCTTTTAAAGTGACCTGAATGACCTGATCTTAATTTTGGGTACTTAAAATACACAATATGCAAGCACTGGCATAGAGTGTTCTGATGATGGTTATAACATTATTAATAATTCAGAAAAGCCCCTTAGACAGACAGGCCACAAATAATATCCATTTAATATATATTAACTGAAATACTTCATGCAAATAATTGAATGCTTCAAATGGGGAAAAAGAAATAAGCCCAGCAAAAATAAAACTAGGGCTTCCCTGCGTAGCATTTGAGACTACTTTGCCAGGAAAGTACTTGATTGAAAAGGCTCGTTCTCTAAGGGATGTGTGTTGTTGTTGTTGCATATTTTTAAATCCTACCTACTACAATTTTATGCCTTTAAATGCTGTCTTTGAAGATTATTTATTTTTCTTCCTAGGACCAGAAGAAGATCTCCCAAGGAAAATGGAATATTTAGAATTTGTTTGTCATGCACCTTCAGAATATTTCAAATCTCGATCATCTCCCTTCCCTACTGTTCCCACAAGGCCAGAGAAGGGCTATATATGGACTCATGTGGGACCTACTCCTGCAATCTCTATTAAAGAAACTGTTACCAATAATTTATAGTTTTTTAAATGAATACTTAGGGCGATTTTTTGGGGTGTATTCTCAGGTTTGTGAACCTTATAGAAGAAGTTATAAAAATTCATAAAAATGTTCATTTTACTTCATGGATTATGGTATTTATTAGTTTAAATTATATCAGATTTTGAAGTGGAAGCTTTCTTTCCATTTGATGCATCGTTTCTGTGCTCTTCTTCAGACATTATTGCTCATCATGGAACAAAACCACAAGTTTCATGTCATCTTCGACTTTGGTGAGCAAATGATTGACCTCTGAAAGTTGCCTTTAGTGTTCTTATTTCCCAACCAGTTTTCCAGAAAAGGAGTTAAAAGACATACCCTTAATCATCCAGCACTTCATATAGTTGTTTAATTAACTGTGACTGTAAGCTTTTGTTTACTTCTTAGGCAATTTAAGACTAACTTCATATAAACACTGAACTTGGTCAGTGATGCAGTTAACAGTTTTCTGTTAGAGCGATCTAACAGAAGAGCGATCTGCTTAGGTTTCTCCTCTTCAGATTAAAACCTGTCACTGCAAGGCGGTACTCTACCTAAGAGTCACCTCTTAAAGGAATTTTATTCAGCTGAATCTAAAGCACAGGACTATGGTTGTAGCTTCCTGATAAACTTTGCTTTTATATGGCTGTAGATTTATTGGAAAGCTGGATGCAGATGTAAAAATCAATGTTAGGTGGCTCTGCCATGCTGGCATCCTCATGACAGAAATGTATCGTCATGTCCTGAGGAAGCCAACACTGCCATATGAGTTGAGTTTCACATTATTTGTGTGTGTTAACTTGCTCTCTTAAAATTTATTTGAAATGTTTTCAGTCTTTGCAATTAATGAAGGTGCAAAAAAACTCTCCAGCAATTAAAGTGAAAAAAATTTGCTGAGGGAAATAAAGACTAATTTTACATGTTGACAGTCTCAGTATACCAATGAAAATATTTAGATACCAGAACAGGAAAAGTGCCAAATAGTTAAATGTCAATCTTTCTGCAGTAAACCTTTTACAAACTGGTCAGCAGCAGACACTATGAGATCTGCTTGCATGGTCTGAATTCCCTGGGGTTACAGGTTCCCACTGCCCATGAAGGGTTAAGAGATGTAAGTGGCCTTAAATTTGCATTTATGGATCTTTTCAGGGTTGGGGTTTGGGGGTTTTTTGGACGTAGGTGACCATAGCACCCAGAAGCCCAAAATCACCTTTAGTGTGTTCTACAAAAGTCTACTAAATTTGCACTAGGCTTACATTTTCACTTCATGGAAAGCTTTGACTTAACATTAAATATATTTTGAAAGTCTCAGATACTGACAACTTTTGATAGAGTGGGACCTGTGACAGCAGTAACCAGGTACCTTTGTTTCAGTCTGCATCCTCAATTCTGCCCTCTTCAGTTTTTCTTACGAGATGGCAAGCAGGAACATTAAAATACCTTCTTAGCTGTCTGGTCTTGCCATTCCTTAGGAAATGAAATATGGAAAAAAGTCACACAGGAGAAATACCCTCTGGTCAGCTGATTAAACATAAAACTTACCTTCTAAAGGTTTTTGCCAGAGTCCTTAATACAGAGAAGGAGCTCAGCATTTAAACATTTCTATTGTGTTTGCTGCAGTGTGATACAAAGCTACTGATGCTACCCCTGGCAGTGATTACAGGTGCTGTACAGTATGTGCTAGCTCATCTCAGTATGTCTAATAAGTTCTCAGCCAGTGACCCACTTGCGTGCGTGTTTATAAGGATGAAGACGATTGCCCCGATAATCAGCAGAATGCTTGAGGAGCTGGATGTGGTCCTGCTTGGCAGGGTTTCCTGAGGACCCCAAGCACAGTGAGACTGTTTTGAGCTGCAGCTGGCCAACACATTTTGAACCCCCCAAAACTGCACGTTGTGAGGGATGGTGATGAATAAACTGACGCGCATTAAGATAAATCAATCCTGAAATTGTTCCAGCTGATTTAAGCTTTTGATCCTTTTCCTGGGTTCTTCACAGGGGGAATAATTCCATAAACAAGTGCTTTCTTAATTGAGTTCTAATTCTGGTTTTGTCAGTGCTATAAACTGACTTCCATTTTGATACTGCTGCTACTTTTAACCCTCAACATCTCCAAGAGAGGCTCTGACAAAGGAACAGATTGGTGGTAATCAATGAGAAAACCCTGTTTTGAAATAGAGTACGTTCTACTTAGATGTTTTGACTTCTCTCACACTTAGTATAGCAAATCTGTGGACAGAAGAATGAAGCTGGGGCAGAGGTTTGTGGTAGTTTGAAACCCCGTGTCCAGCACAGACCGCTCTTTTTTTTTTTTTTTTTTTTAAATAGTTTCATTTCTGTGAGCATAGATAGTTTTGGATATGCAAACAGGACTAGTAGGAATTGAGTGGCTCAATAAAGCAGCTGTTATTAAAATGCTTTTAGGTTATTTGTTGTTAAATAATCTGGTAATAGTACTTACTGTTGTCTTCAGAGCAAATGGTAACGGGGGTTGTAAATGCAGTCCAACTTGCATTACTGTGATTGTATTGTGGGAACTAAGGTGTTTGAGGCAGCCTGTGAGCTCACAATGCTCAAGCAGAATGTAAGCCAGTGAAAAAAATGCTTAAAAGATTTAATCTAATATAAATCCTAGTATTATACTTCCAACTACAATCTAAACCCAAAAAATCTTTATTAGAGAGCACTGTGGAGCAACCTCCCTTACTAAACACTAACTTTTTCTATTTTAGTTTTTTTATTATACTGGCTAGTGGTAAAAAATAATCCAAATGGGT
Organism: Laterallus jamaicensis coturniculus; assembly: GCA_022605575.1. NCBI lineage: Eukaryota > Metazoa > Chordata > Aves > Gruiformes > Rallidae > Laterallus > Laterallus jamaicensis. The sequence continues at coordinate 5,068,560 of JAKCOX010000008.1, forward strand.
GAGGAGTCTGATGGTAAGGTCCCTGAAGAGAATGGATCTGCAGGCAATGTCTGTAACTAAAACATTATACCTTTATTTATAGGTATTTGAACAACTGCACTGTCCGGTTCTATGTATGCAGAATCCACCAGTAACATGGGAAGAGTGACTGCCTGTCCGGAGAGCTGCTTAAGGACAGAACTGGAAGAGTGTGACCTTTGAGACTGATGTGTCTGTCTGAAAATTTCTCGTATTAGGAAAAAGAGGGGCAAAAGGAAGACCCACAAAATGGACTCAACAGCAGAAGGGATATCATGGGATCCCAAGGGGACAGGCTTTGATGCCCTGACACTGAAGGAGCTGAGCTCACCCGTTATTCTCTTTTCTGGCTCGGTATCCCCCATGCCAGAATTTAGGTAGGTTTCATTCTTACATCATTGGACCATGAGTGGGTACACTACTACTGAATATATGGCCTTCTGTTCAGCTTCAGAGCTTTGTGAGCAGCCAACTGACATTTTCCTTAAGCAATTCTGGTTCTAAAGATGGAACATGTAGCTAAGAGCTAAAACACACAGAGCATATATGCTGCACTGAGTAATGCATAGAACCTGCAGGGTGTGCCGTGGTGCATACATCGCAGTTCTGCCTGCTGGCAGGGAGAAACTGTCCTTTTTATAGTCAGAGGAAAAAATACTAGCTGAGAACATTTGCCTTGCAGAAGAGGAAAATGTTTCTGTGACAGAAATAATGCAGACCCTGTTATTTTTAAAATTACTTTATGACCAAGGAGAATTTTCACTTCTGCAACTCTATAGGAGAAATAAAAGAGCTTGAAAAAGAAAAATCATGGACTTGAGCAATGTACTCGTCTGTTACAGCTCTCATTGAAGGAATAAGGAGAATACTTGCAACATGGATCCAGGTAAGAAAGAAAAAACTAAATACAGGAGATAACAAGTAACAGCTTTAATTACTGGAGACAAAGCATTCACTTATCATGTGTAAAGACTTGTGGTTTGGCCCTGGCTAGAGGCCAAGTGCCCACCCAAGTCTCTCTATCACTACCCTTTTCAGCAGGACAGGGGAGAAAATACATACATTGGGAGGCTCAGGAGTTGAGATAAGGACAGGGAAAGATCACTCTCAGTTAGTGTCATGGGCAAAACAGACTCAACACAGAACAAAGGAAACACCCACAGAAGACAGTCCTCCACACATGTCTCCGTGAGTGCTTTCTATCAGAGGGTCATCTAATTGCCTCAGCATGGCTCCCTTCCATGGGGTGCTGACCTTCAGGCCCAGATTGCTCCAGCCTGGTCCACCCCTAGAGTCACAAGTCCCCCAGCAAATGTGCTGCAGCGTGGGTCGGTCTCTCCACAGGCTGTAGATTAGATCTCTGCTCCCCGTCATCATCCATAGGCTGCAGGGGGACAGCCTGCTTCACCATGGTCTTCTCCATGGGCTGCAGGGGAATCTCTCTCTGGTGCCTTGAGTGTCTCATCTACCCCCCTCCCTTCTTCCCTGGCCTTGTTGTCTGCACAGTTCCTCACATCTTCTCACTCCTTTCTCTGGTGGCAAAAAGCAGCTGCTTGTGTACATTTTTCTCCTAAATGTGATTCCCAGAGGTGCTGTGACCATCGCTGATGGACTCGGCCTTGGTCAGCAACAACTCCAGCCTTGAGCCAGCTGGGGCCTGCAGAGAGCTTCTAACTGCTTCTTGCAGAAGCCACCCCTGTAGCTCCCCTTCTCCACCAGAACCCAGCCATGCAAAACAGTGACGCTGCCCACTAAATATTCGATCACCTCTTAAGTATATTTTTATATTATTGAAATGGAGTCTTAATTACACAAATACCTACTCACTGAAGTGGGGAAATGACTCATGTCAGATAGATACATGGTCATGTAGGTAATACTCTCTCAGGCAGTTATTCTAGACACATCAAAACCATGCTTTGGGTGTATACTAAATGATTTTTTGCCTCTTACCTTGTCTGAGTGAGTATCATTGAAGATTCAGAGATTTGTACTAGAAAAACAAGGGCTGTGCTTTTCCAGAAGTTACTTAATTTTCCAGGGTTGAGGTTACACCTAGGAGCTTTTTGATAAGCACTGTATTGGCATACCCATGGGTTTTACGTTCTAACAAAGACTTTATTTCTGCTGTGCATCTCTATCTCCTTCCAAGACCTGAACATGATGAGAAGAGCTATTGGGGCTGGTATGGACAGTCTTGGCAGGATCTGAGATAACTACACAGAAGCCAGACTGGGGTGGGACCTGCTTAGTAGATCCTGCCTTAGAAAGAGCACCTTCTCTTTTCCCTTTCCTCCCTCCCCAAGAGCCCCTAACCATTAGGATTTTTTTCCTCTTAACCCTCTGCACCTCACCAGGTGTAGCCATGAGAGCTACCTGAATGTACAGAGAAGCAAAAATGGTTGCAATTGGTGTGACAGACCAGTGTAGACTGTTTCAACTTGAAGAACTGCCTGAGGGACAATGAACAACCTAACAGTCAGTAAGTAGAAGTTCATGGTTTCAGCACACAGGGCCAGGTATGTATCTATTTACTACCCTCGCATTGCAATTCCAGCCTTCAAGGGAGAAAAAGGAGGATGGAGGATGTGAATGGAAAATGGTAAAATGAGATTCATTTCCTTCTCATGCCGTAATCCTACCAACCAGGATAACCAAAAGATGTAGGAAAAGAAGTAGCAAAATACCCAAATCTGATCCACTGTGGTATATGTCCCAGGTGGTGCTGTTAATAACCTCTCCGTTAATAACATGTATCTGAACCAGCAGTCGGGTGAATCATCTCTTTGTTCTTTCGAAAGTGAAAGCCAGCAGCATTTTTCCAGCTGCTGTAATACCCTGACCATGGGAAAAGAGAGAGCAGTAGTTACAACATTGTATGAGGCTGCAAAATACCTGTTTCAACGTGTCCATTGAGCACAACAGGATTGACAACAGGATTGAGCGTCAGTGAATGCAAACGACCCCCCTGCTTGTGCTCAGTGATGCTTCACTTAGCTTTCTTTGATCCTCAAACCCAGGTCTCTACATCTGCAGTTCGCAGAGGGCCAAGAGCACAGAACGATGCATTGAAATGTCAAAGATGGTTGGTGAACAGTACCAGACAATAACAGCATGAGCAGGAACAGTTTGACACTGATGATGTAGGGTGATTTAAGCTACCTAGATTTCAAAAATCTGTGCCTGTGATTATCTCTGATGTTTCCTGGAGCCTGTGTGCTGAGAAGAGGAGGTTTATTCAAAGAGTGACTTTCCCTTCCTTCCACATTGAAAATGTCCATTTAATGGATTTGGTGAGTACTCTTATGTAGTCCTTATGTTACTGAAGAAGCAAGTAAAGGAAAACAGTGATTCCCTACTGAAGGTAGGCAGGCGTTCTCAACTTGTGTAACATCTCCACTAGCAATACAGCTTAGATGTCACACAAACCTGCAAAAGAAGACAGAAACTTTCCCAGGAACTGCTAATCTGCTGTGCCTGAGGTCAGGTCATCGCAGCTGTCCTATAGCTCAATGCCTGCAGAGCAAGCAGGCTCCCATTGTGTTTGGGCTGTACCTCTTATTTTCCCTTTTTTAAAGCCATTAGTCTACCAGCTACTTGGAAACAAGCTAATTTTCAAAATTGTGGAAATCTGTGCACAGAGTTTTTGAGTTGCCTCTCCTCAAGGAGCTGTGACGTGGCAGAGTGAAAATGTCATTTTGTTGATTTACAGAGGTATGCTTTTTTGTTGTTTTGGGGTTTTTTTTTCTTCATCCTGCATATGGGGATAGATTCCCAGGAAATCTTACCTCTCTGGCATTTGAAGTGCTCCTTCCAACAGGATCAGACTGACTGATACCCATCCTTCATGCTGGTCAAAATTCTGCACTGGGTTGTTTTGTCCATGTGTTTCCTACCTTCCAAAATGTCACAATGTAATTAGTGACTATTAACTTCAAAATGAGAATTGACTGAAGACAGGATAATGGATGACCAAGGGAAAGCTTTGTCAGCATTTCTGGGGAAGCAAGGCCTTTATCTGTGAGATGTCAGTGATCTCTGTGCACCTATGTGAACTAAAAATCTAAGCACACGGTCTCAAGTGCCTCAGAAGTATTTACAGCTTGAACAGATACTCAACTGAACATCAGCAATGGTTGTAACCAAATACCAGGTGATAAAGCTATTGGAAACCTCACCTTTGCTCACCAAGGGTGGGGCAGTGCTACGGTGTGTCAGACAAAGCAAACCTGTCCCTTTACATTTTATTTATAGTAAATGTCACCTGCCAAGTGCAGTCAACAAAGTTTCTGAAGGTCTTCTGTAGTGTTTTATTACCAACCTTTGTTTTTACAGGCCTGAGATCTTACTCATGAGGGGATTTTTTGTTGCTGTTGTTTCACTTTTCACTCCCTGTCAAGATTGTTTATGCTAAATACCACGGATGATGGAAGAAGATCATTGCAGGACTCATCAATGGCTTTCTATGACTTTCAGAATTGATATTCGCTCAAACTCTCAGTTTTATCCATCTTCTAAACATTCGTGCCAGGACTGCCCCTCTTACCCAATGGGTGATTTGTTTGCATAAAAAATCTTTGGCAAAGCTCTTTTTCAAGCTTTTTGGAGATCTAGAGAAGTATAACTATCAGGTTTCCCTTGTCCACAGATCTGTTGAAGTCTTAAAATTTTGCCAGTAGCTTTGTAAGGCAGATACTTCTTTTTAGAAAGGAATTCTCCCCCAGTACCTACTACCTGTTAATGTGCTTCTCTTTTTGGTAGTTTCTCCTAATGTGTCCATGCAGACACCAAGCTTGTGGTCTGTAGTACCCCAAGTCTTCTCGGGGAGTAGCTTAATAAGTTGGCATCATGTTTGCCATGCTTGCTGTCACCTGGCTTGAAGTGAATGTTGCATTATTACATTGGTGGGTTCTTTCAGCTCTGTTGACTGAATACCTTTGCATGTTCAGGTGACTTACTTCTGATCATTTTGCCTGTTTGTCCACAATATCTTCTGCAAGAGCTGTTGATGAGGGTATGTGGTGTGAGAGATTTTATTCTTTGATGTAAAATAGTCTGAACAAAGGCTTCACAAAACTGGGGGCATGAGGAAGAGAACAAGCAACAAGCTTATGTACAGAAATGCTGTATGCTTGTACACCAAGGAATCTTGCAGTCATTGACAACAGAATTTTTGCAGGATCATAGAATCTCCTGAGGTGGAAGGATCCCTAAGGGTCATCAAGTTCAACTCGTGGTTCCACATAGGGCCAGCCAAGTCAGAGCATGTGACTGAGTGCATTGTCCAGATGCTTCTTGGACTCAGTCAAGGTTGGTGCTGTGGCCACTTCCCTGGGGAGCCTGTTCCAGTGCCCAACCACCCTTCCAGTAAAGAACCTCTTCGTAATATGCAGCCTAGACTGAGTAGCCCTGGAAAGGAGGCACAGTTGTGCTTGTTGGAGGGAAGCCATGAAAAAGCAGTAAAACATGAGATAGAGGGTCTTGCAGAGCTGTAAATTTGTGTGTTGTTCAGCAGGGAGGTGGCACAGTGTGCTTTGTAATGTTATGGAAGGTGCAGACAGAAAGATTCCTACACAACAGGAGTTCACCAGCGTGGGATAACCTTTTGTATAGGAAAGTTGTGGTTCTTGTGTTAATGAAAAGTCTGAAACCTGACTGGCAGGCTGCTGTGTCAGCCATCAAGAGGGTATAAAAGTTTGCTCAGTCGTTACTAAAGTTGCCTTCAATCCACCACAGTCCGAGTCCATCGCTTTCAATATGCCACACTATACCTCCCTTGTCACAAGTTGATGATGTTCCCTCTGGTTCATCGGGTCACCAAAGAGAGAGGGTCAGTGCCAGCCCCTTCACTCCCCCTTTTCAGGAAGCCATAGACCACAATAAGGCCTCCCATCAGTCTCCTTTTCTCCAGGCTAAACAAACCAAGGGACTTCAGCCTCTCCTCATAAGACTTCCCCTCCTCTGGATGCTTTCCAGTCATTTTGTGTCCCTCCTGTACTGTGGCGCCCAAACCTGCACACAGGACTCAAGGTGAGGCCGCACCAGGGCAGTGTAGAGCAGGGCAATCACCTCCCTGGACCAGCTGGCAATGCCGTGCTCATTGCACCCCAGGATGCTCTTTCCTGGCTGCCTGGGCACACTGCTGGCTCATGGCTAACTTGCTGTCGACCAGTTTTGTATTTGGCGATTCTCTCTCTCTTCCCCTCTCCCTCTCTCCCTCTCTCATACAATCACACTCACTGTGTGTAAATCAGAAATTAAAGTAAGTGCAAAAAGTGTTAAACTCAAAGGAGACGTGATGGCCCAGTACTTTGGTGATATTTTAATTATGCCAGAAAGAAGAAAAGCATGTTTGTGACATACTTTCAGGAAGATTACATGGATTTCTTGGTTTAGTTCTTCTAGCAGGTGATTCTGTGGTGGCTCTTGGGGAACATCTGCTGGCTGACTGTCTCCTTTAGTTAACAATGACTGAATTGGTACCTGCTCCTTCATCAGCATCAGTCTCAGTGACAATTTCGACTTCTTCATGGACAACCTCTCCAGGTGGCTCATACATCTTGATGAAACGCTGAAGTACTTCAATGTCTGTTTAATGAAACAGAAGCATAATTGGAATCTAGCTGTGGATAGAAAGGCTATTTTTACCTGAAAACATCAAGATTATACTCTGCTAGGCACTGCCTCTCTAGCTGACTCAGAACAGAAAACCCAGCTGTCTGTTTGCTTACATACGGCAATTTGGGGCCTCTCCTGAAGTCCTTGATTTAGGCAGAATACAGCAGGAGTGTTCCTCTTTTCTCAGGAAGCAGTTCAGATTTTCTTTAGGTGCAAAGCTAAAGCTACTTTCAGAGGGTCCTGCTGCCCTCCCAGACAGTCTGTGTTCATGGTTCTTGTGTCCCCTTCTTTCCTGATGGTCATCACCTCCCTGCCTTCGTCCATGTCATGTCCCTTGCTGTAAACCAGCTCTGTTAACTGATCCAAGTTCAAAAGCCACTGTTTTTTCCCCCTTGACACATATCTTTCTCTAGGAGACATAAGTAGGAACATTTATTTTTGTCTTTGGAAAGCCAAACTCTGTTAATCCTTTTCAGTGTGCATAGTATCCTGCACAATGGATAATCCCATTCTTTCTGACAGGATCATATTTGGATAAAATCCCACTGTAAGGCTGATAGTGGCAATGAATCTGAAATATGTAAGCAGAATTTAGGAACTTCTTCCCACCCCTTCCCCCCTCCCTCTAACATAGCTTTCAGAGGCCATTAAGAATCCAAGCAGAGATACCCTGCCCGTCAGTCAGCCTGCCTGTCTCGAGAGTACCTATTTTCCAAATCACAGAAATCCACATAGGAAATTTCCCAGTTACCTCTCCTCAATGAGTCGGGACACGGCAGAGTAAAAATGCGATTAGCAGAGGAATGTTGGTTTCCTGCCTCTTGCTTACGAAGGTAGAATGTCAGGAGATCTTCTCTCCTCTGTCTGTTTCCGCAGCACGGCTTCTGGGAACGTGATCCCGCCACATTGCCTATCTCCTCGATTTTCGTTCTGCGACGGATTACTCTATCCCCGGGCCTCCTGCCTTGAAAAGGTCACAAAACCATTCGTGACTGTTAACTTCAAATTGAGAATTGGCCGAAGAGAACATAATGAAAGGCCAAGGGAACGCCTTGCCAATATTTCCCAAGAAACACAGCCTGTACCTGTGAGATCTTGGGGATCTCTGTGCACCTGTAGGTTACACTGGCTGCATAAGGTAGGGGTGAAGTCAGACTGCACAAAGGAGTCATAAGTTTTTAAAAATTTAAGAGACATTCAATGGAACATCAGCAAAGGTTATAAGCAAACGTCAGGAGGTAAAGCTTTTTGAAAAACTTACCTCCAACCATCTTTGGCATACAACCAAAAGTGGGATTGCTCTACAGTGTGTGAGAAAGCAAGCCTTTTGTGGCAGGAGGATCAATAGTTTTCCTTCGTGCTGTTTCTAATAACTTGTGCTTCACTCTTCCTGCTTTCTTAGGTCTTTGTTTCTAAATTGCTTGGTAGCAGACCGCTGCTAGGCAAGATGAAAAGATTTGTCTCCTGCCTCAAGAGAAGCTGGTCACAAACTGCGGATGAAATGGAAGTAGGCGTCACATTTATTGTTGGCCAAAGCAAAACCAAAAGCAACTGATTCTTACCTGCAGAGCTTGCAGAGCCTGACTGTCACTTAATTGGTCTAATTGCTCCCTTGGTGAGATAAGTGGAAATGGTATGATGAGTCTTAGCATATCCATAAAGCCTATAATAAATACTGTGGGATAATGGCACGAAGGCACATTGCGATACACTTCCTCTGGAGGCTTTCCAGTCAAGCTTAACCTGTTTGCAATGACCTGCAGCTCACCCTAAGTTGAGCCTGTCAGAAAAGGAATTGCCAAGTTCATCTCAGCTTTCGGGGACCAAGTGTTATTCAACTCATGGCAGCACTTCACGGTAGAAACAACTAACAACGTCACTTGTAGAAAGTCAGTGTAACAAAACTCAGCATGACATCTGGGGGGAAAATAAATCTATTAAATAAATCACTTTACAAATTGGTTTTACACTCTCACATTAATACCATAAAGGAATGGTATAAGCTGGCAAGTCTAAACTGCATGGTAGCCCACCTCCAGCTTCTTATGCCTCAGAGAAGACTGTTAAGATCCAGGCAATCACCATGTTACTTACTGGAACAGGCTTGTAGTTCAGAGGTGTGTATTTAGGACTCCTCACCTGACTTACCCGGTTCTGCTAAATCCTTTTTGATAAAAAGGGACTGAAATAGCAGGCAACCTTCAACTGCCCACATGCAGGAAAAACATGGATTTTTTTTTCTATTATCCTTTAATTGTTCTTATTTTTTTCTCTAATAATTTCTAACACTCTTATTCCACTTAACAACAAGGTGGTATTTAATGGGGATCACTATTCTTCAATAATGATCTTCAGACTCAGTCATACTACTTTTCATTTCCTTTTACCTACGGTAAATTTTACGTGCCAGGTGCAGCCAGCAAGTTTTCTGAAGGTCATCTGTCGTGTTATCAACCTTTGTTTTTACAGGCCTGAAATGCTTACTCAGCAATTTATTTTACTTTTGCCATGTGTGCTCTTTCACTCTTCTCTCCCTGTCACAATCAGTCTGATGTGTATGTGAAACACTACAGGCCCCTTTACACAGCGCTGGTGTGACACATCTGGAACACTGGGGTCCAGCGCTCTGGGGTCTCCAGTACAAGAAAGACAGGGACATGCTGGAACAAGTCCAGGGAGGAGCCTCAATCATGATTAAGGGGCTGGAACATCTGAAATACAAGGGACAATGACAGCTGGGACTGCTCAGCCTGGAATAGAGAAGGCTCAGGGGCATCCTACCGATGTGCATAAATACTGGATAAGAGAGTGTAAGGAATATAGAGCCAGATCCTTCTGGCTAGTCAGTGACAAGACAAGAAGCAATGGGCACAAAATGAGAAAAGGGAATTCTGCTTAAATATAAGAAGAAACTTTTTAGTAAAAAAGAGTGTTTGAACTCCTGAACAAGCTGCTGAGAGAGGCTGTGGAGTCTCCATCCTTGGAGATACTCAAAACCAGACCCACTCCTAGCCTACTCTGCTTCATGCAGAGGCATTGGACTACGATCTCCAAAGGTGCCTTCCAGCCTCAACTATTCCATGATACTAAGAGCTTTAAGAATTGCTGTATGGGAGGTTATTTATGTCATCATCATGAACACTGTAAGCTTGCCAAATTTACGTGCCATAAAAAACAGGTCAAAGACCATGTTAGGAGCACAAATTCCAAGTTTATTAGGAATTCATGGTAAAATAAGCTTTCTCCTAATCCTCTTTACATCAATAGTCTGTTAATTTTGCAGTTCTACTTTTCTCTTACCACACCCAAGTAACACAGCAAATGAATTAATTCTGCAAATACTTTAAAAAAATTTCTTTTTGAAAAACCCAAAGAAAAAAAAAATCCCCACACAACTCTGTCAAATGAGCCTACATTACAGAACATCAGGGTTTTTACAGTTTATGCAAGGAAACACTATCCAGTGGACACAGGCAGACTCTGAAAGGGAGTCCAGAAGTCAATCTAAGCATTTTCTTAGAACACACTCAGCATATGTACACAGGAAGGTGCCCACAAGGTTTGAGGGATGTATGTGTTTAGAGAGATTTCATGAATAACAGAAAACATTTTGCTAGCTGCAAATGTTTAGCAAAATAAGAGTATCATCTGATTAGTACTTTCAGTATCCCAGTTAAAACATACAGCCCATAATTTATGGCAATATGCACAACCATTCTACCAGTGTTTTCAAAATTTCATAATTCAACAACTGAGCAAGTATATGATAAGACTCGTGGATTTTGCTGACACAGCACTCTTGAAAGGGAGTAAAACCAATTGCTGTGCTTAACAGGCTTATTTACACACTCTCCAGGTGGTCTGTTTTCCTTAAAACACAACTTCAGCATGTCTGTTTGCAAGTTGATTAATGCCAGGTCACAGCAACGCGAGAGTAAGGGTACAGCCAAGATAGATGTTTACACACACCTTGAGTAAAGATAAGCGTGTTGAATTATATCAACTCATTAAATGTACATATGAGTTTAATAAACAAGTATATTTTTTAGTTTGGAGACGTCTTCTTCTGGTGTGTTTGATGGTTTGCCTGAAGAGTCTTTTTCTAGTGGGCTTGGAGGTTTACCTGAAGAATTTTTTTCTGGACTGCATAAAGCATCTGCAGTAGAAGATGTGGTGCTTATCACTGGTTCAGTGGTGTAACTGTGCAACATTTGCTCAAGTCTCTGAATACCTGTAGAATGGGAATACAGAGGGAAATACTGACTCTATGTCTGGAAAAAGAATAGAATAGAAAAGAATGGAATGGAATAGACAAGAGAGGAAAGAAAAGGAAAGAACCTTTAAGGTTGGACAAGGCCTCTAAGATCATCAAATCCAACCATCAGTCCACCACCATGTCAACTAAAGCATGTCCTGGAGTGCCACATCTACGCAGTTTTTTTAACACTTCCAGGGATGGTGACTCCACCACCTCTCTGGGCAGCCTGTTCCAGTGCCTGACCACTCCATGAAGAAGTTTTTCCCACTAAGCAATCTGAATTTCCATGATGAGACTTGAGACCATTTCCTCCCCTCCTATTACTAGTTACTTGGGAGAAGAGACCAACCCCCCACCTCACTACAACCTCCTTTCAGGTAGTTGTAGAGAGTGATAAGGTTTCCCCTCAGCCTCCTCCAGGCTAAACAACCCCAGTTCCTTCAGCCACGCCTCATAAGACTTGTGCTCCAAGTTTCGGATTCACAACCAGTGGTTAAACATGGAACTGGGTTCCTCAGGCAGGTTGTGTAAATCTCCATCTTCAGACAGTCACAAAATTTGTCTGAATAACCTGTTCTCCAGCTGGCCCTGCCCTGATCCAGAAGTTGTACTACATGACCCAAGAGTACCCCTAAAATCGACATTTTTCTTTCATTGCTTCACAAATGTTCCCCTTTGTCAACAACAGAAATAATTTGCTCAAGGTTAATTATTACAGCATGAAATACATTTTTCACATCCAACAAAAGCCACATTAACATGAGGGATGCTGGGAAACTCCCATGTGATATAAAGCATAATTGGAAAGAGTAAAAACCCTTTCACATAAAATTTGGTTCCTTATTTTTGTTAGAGTAAAAATAGCTTTTAAAATTAAATTCTGAAAGCTTTAGAGGGTTAACATAATCCAACATCAATCCAATCCAATCCAATCTTTGTAACCGATGCTCTGGGCCAATCCAGTTTTTCCTCAGTTTATACAGATTCTAAAAATGCCCCCTCACAAGCTGAGAGAAAATAATCATGTTTGAACTCATCATTTATAACATTACTGTTTCTTAAAACTTGTGTGCTACTACATGCCATATTAGAAGTAAACTCCACTTACACAAGTAAATTTTATCTACGGAATCAGAGAAAACCAGTCTAAACCATCCAGGTTCATAACAGTGAAAAGCTTTCCCAGGACTAATCAGGAGTTTTTTATCAAGAAGCTTCTGCCATAATTCAAGTTCAGCTTCAAAAGTCTGTGATCTTAAGAACTAAAAAAAAAAAAACAACATATTTTTTTATTAAAGGTCAAACAAATGCATAAATTCATTGAAACTATTTTCCAGGACCTGATACTACAGTGTGCTACAAGAAGAAATTTTTACATTTCCAACTTACACATTCCCACCCCTTTTCAAACTTCTTACATACTTTCCTGAAGTCTGCCCACACATAGAGTCCTCCTGAACTTTTGAGCACGGGTATCCCAACATCTGCAAGCCCATCCACAAGAATATTCTGTGCTTCCTTAAGTCGCTTTTTGTTGGTGGGAAAAAAGACTTTATCCAACCAATCTATCAAAGCAAGAAAAAAGAGACTTCTGATTTATTTACACCTGCAATGGAAAAATGAAACAGTTGAGTGGAAATACTGCTAGCATGGCTAACCTCTGTCCCTAAGGAACTGACTGAGAACATGCTGAACAGGTCCAGGACAGCTATGGAAGACAGCCAGTTGATTGACAGCTTTCTGAATTTCATGATTTCTGGTGTACAGTACTCCAGCTCTGATACCACTCATGCCAAAATCCTACCAAGACAAAAGGAAGAGAGAGATGCAATCTTTATTTTGTTTTTGCTTTGTCAAGCCTCCAAGTCTAGAGTCACAGTCACAGAATCATTAAGGTTGGAAAAGACCTCCAAGATCACTTAGTCCAACCATCCCCCTACAGCCTATATTATTTACTAAACCATGTCCCTAAGTACCTTATCCAACCTCTTCTTGAGCAGCCAGAGGGATAGTGACTCCACCACCTCTTTGGGCAAACTGTTCCAATGCCTAGCCACTCTCTGAGAAGAAATTTGTCCTAATTTCTAACCTGAACCTCCCCCTGGTGCAACTTGCAGTCATTTCCTCTTCTCCTATCACTACTTGTCTGCAAGAAGAGGCTGACCCCAGCTCACCACAACAACAGATAGTTGTTGAGAGAAATAAGGTCTCTCTTGAGCTTTCTCTTCGCCAGACTAAACATTCCCAGTTCTCTCAGACACTCCTCATAAGACTTGTGTTCCAGCCCCTTCACCAGCTTTCTTGCCCTTCTCTGGACACACTCTAGGGCCTCGATGTCTTTCTTGGAGTGAGGGGCCTAAAACTGAACACAGTGTTGGAGGTGCAGCCCCACCACAGCTGAGTACAGGGGGATGATTGCCTCCTTGGACCTGCTGGCTGTGCTATTTCTGATACAAGCCAGGATGCTGTTGGCCTTCTTGGCGACCTGGGCACTCTGCTGGCTCATGTTCAGGTGAGTGTCAACCAACACCCCCAGATCCTTTTTCTCTGTGCAGCTTTGCAGCCACCCTGCCCCAAGCCTGTAGCATTGCCTGGGGTTGTTATGACCAAAGTGCAGGTTCCAGCATTCTGCCATGTTGAACTTCATCCCATTGGCCTCTGCCCATCTATCCAACCTGTCCAGGTCCCTCTGGAGGGCCTTCCTAGCCTCTGGCAGATCAACACTTCGCCCCAACTTGGTGTCATCTGCAAATTTACTGAGGATGCACTCAATTCTCTCATCCAAATCATCAATAAAGATATTAAAGAGGATGGGCCCCAGTACAGGCCCCTGGGGGAACACCACCTGTCACTGGGTCATTGTGATACATGGGAAAAAAACCCAAAAAACACATCAATTTACTGTTCCCTCCAGGAGAAGAAAAGGGAAAATGCTACAGAGCTGAAACATGCTTATATCTTTCAATGCCTTTAATACATATAAATCTACTGTTACTGTTAAGTAGCTCCCAAATTAAACTCTGAACTTTAACAAATTTTACACTACCAAAGAAAATAATTCATGAACAGAGAAAATCTCAGCATGGCACCTACATCACAAATTATGTCAGAATATGACTAATTTTTTGTGGCGAAATACCTCGAAGTTAAATACAAACACAGTATTTTGACCTACCTTGCTAAAACCCCACATAAAATGTGTCCGTTCTGGGTCTGGTAAACTGAATGAGAAAAGAGGAAGACAGACAAGAACTGTTGCTACAGAGGAACGACTTGTGCAGGTTACTAAAATGTTTAAATTTGTAAAACCATAATAAAAGTGGCATATAATCATTTAAAGGGACAGGACTTTTTTTTCAAAGACCTTTAAATGAAACATGATCCTATGACACTGACCTCCCATGTGTGTGCCGAGGCACTCACCGATTTACACAAAACAACCCCAAACCCAGACCAGAGGGGACCTGCACTAAGATGTAACAGTCCATTTACAATCCTGCATTCCCACTGCATAGGTAGTGTTTCGGATTAAAACAAAAGCTGCATTTCCATAAGCAATGCAAAACTGCTCTTGGACTTGATGGAGAAGAATGGCTTGCTCAGGTGTGCTGCATGTCAGGCTAGGGAAGGGAGAAGTGAACATTTGAGGGTGAGGGGCAACTGAACAAAATACACCCCACTGTACCACAGCAGATAATGGGTTTTCTCTCCTCTGCGTAAGCAGGGCCAAGGCTGGAAATTTCCTTCTCCAGCCTAATGGAGCTGGCTGAACTTTCACAACAACAAGTGTTATTTTTTTAGGCTTAATTTATGATTCATGATGTTATATGGGCGAGGTAACGCCCAGTCCCTTCGCAGAGCTTGGTTGTACTTGTACGCGCTTGGAAACTCTCATCGGGACGGAATCTGTGCAGTTAAACAATCAAATACTTTGGGGAAAGAAACTATATGAGTCAGATACCAATAGGTTTAAATGTTCTTGAAATGTTTGTCTTCTCACCCCTATAAGGAAACAAGGAACCCAATGTCACAGTAGCCAAGAAGGAGACTCGTTATAGCGGGTAACTTGCACACCCTTAGACACCTTCAGTGCCGTTACAGTAAGAACCTGAGTGTAACACGGGCTGTGAAACAGGGAGCAATGAAGAAAAGCAAAGTAGCAAAATGGCTCAGCCAATTTTTGTTGTTATTACTGAATAATACACTTTAGCTGGAAGCAAGAGCCGTTTAAAGCAGTCTATGAAGATCCCTTGTATTAACAAGTTGTGAAGATGTGGGTATGAGGTTTTTTTTCAAACAATACTTGTTATACCAACTAACCAGAAGCCTGAAAAAAAATGGCTTGAGTTCTGTTAAGGATTAAATATCTTGTGATCTCTCCCAAAAAACCACACTTACCAATTTAAGCTAAGAACACTGGTGAAGGTGGTGTCATCATAAACAGACAGCATGTATATTTCATCCATTATTACATGTAAGTCATATCTAAGTATAGAAAAATACAAGCATATTAGCACATTTAATTTTTTTTGTTTTGCATATATATATATATATAATCTCAATCCATAAGTTTGCCTATTTGCCATTATACCCCCTCCTACAAATTCTACACAGATTTTGCAAGGCATACTGGGAGCACTTGTGCATCACCAGCTTCTATTTGTAAATATTCTCTATTTCTCAGCAGCAATAACATTCCATATAGCCAAAACAAAATCCAACTGCTTGCTCACCACAGTGGTTCTCAGGAATACGCATGGTCCCACCCAGCCCTAATTTAAAGTTTAAAATTAACACAATATTATAAACCTCTTTACCCATCAGGATTTCTTCAGTGAGGCTTGAAGCCGGATGCAGATGTTGGGTTTTAAAAGCCCTGTTGTGCACTTACGGTAACGCTGTAATACACTCTTGTTGTGAAAGCCCCAGTAAACAGAAAGCCACATTATTACACTTGATACCAAAAAGCCATGCATGTATTTAGAAATACTGAAAAAAAATTGCAGAGTGATTTTCACCATGCAAATAAAGCAGGTACTCTCTTCTAAGGAGACCTCGTTTAATTTGACTCCTGACTTCTATATTTTTGAAAGGAAGTTTGGTTTCAGAATTTTTTTTTGCACTGAAAATGAAGTTCCTGTTTCTAATCCCTATCCTCTAACATTATTTTAGTACCATCTTAAGTTGGTTGCATCCTGAAATCCATGGGCCATGCTGACAAAAGGTACATTTGCCTTTTAAAACACTTGATAACTTGAGTAGTTGAGTCATGCATTGAATTCTAGCAAGCTCAATTGCTGTTTCCATAAAAAGAAAATCCTGCCAAAGATGCAGGATTGCTGTGTTATTCCATTTAATTAGTGAACAATTATACCAACTTACTCTACTTAAGACTGTCAGAAACTAAATATTGCTCGCGTTCAAAGTGTGTACAGGGTTTTGCAGTCATCACCGAAATAACAAAGGAATACATATCTTCCTGAAGAAATACAGATGCTTTTCAAAAGGAAGTGCTTTTTTCTTCATCAGAATTATCTTCCTTTAAGGGCAGGTGAATTGCTTGCACATCTCAAGCTAAGTAGGTATAAAAGATGCTACAGAACTTCAGCCCATTCTCACGCCTTGGCAGTTCACTTACTTTCCCCCATTAGCAAATGTTCAGATTTTCTTATTTTGATATTCATTTTCTTATTTTGATATTCATTTGACTTCAAATGAAGTGCTGGCCAGCTGTAGCACTACTGCTAAAGGCTGGTAAATGCCTGATGTTCATTTTTTTCTGAGCCACGCATCAAAGCAGGTTAAGAAAGAAACAGTGTTAGGCAAATTGAAAGGCTCTGTAAGTTTAAACCCAAAAAATCCCAACAGTATTTCATGCAGAAAGGCATTGTTGGATCCCAGGTTCAGCCGTTACCAGAAAGGCCAAGTAAAAAGGAGCGTTTCACAAGAAACATGATCAGGACCTGGTCCATCACCTCCTCCGATCACGCACATGCAGAGAACGGGCAATCACCAGAGGTTCTTTTCCATCATTGCATTAAGAGACAAGGAAATACCAAATGAATAGCACTTGGGCTCCAACCTGTGTGCAAACTCTAGACATTCTTTCAGTAACTCTGCTGGGTAAATGTCCCCTAATGGGTTGTGGGGGTTGATCAGGATTAATGCTCTGACTCGGATGCCCTGGAAAAAGAAAAACTGATGGTTGGAGACACCAACAATGTCAAACCAATGACTAGCAAGGATGCAGGAAGTAAGATTGGGAACCCTCCAATGAAAAGCTAACTTTTGAAAATTATTTAATTACATATTGTAATTACTGTACAGAGCAAAAGCCCAGCTACTGACCTTGGTTCAAATATCTAATACCACCCCAAAAAATACACTGAATAATTTATGAATATCAAGTTAGGACTCATTTGAAACACCCATTTGTGCCAACAGGCAAAATGATGCTGTTGTAGAGATTAATACTGGTTCTACAGGCATACTGCCAAAATAGTTTCCCAGGACCAATGATGGATAAAGGTGGGGGAAGCTGAACAGAAATTGGACTTCAACATCTAATAAACTGCCAAGTAATTATTTTTTCAATGGTGTTTGTTTCATTAAACAAGTAATGGAACCTGTGAAGATAGAAAACCAAATTGCCTGGTGTTCTACAAGATGCACAGAAGACTTGGGCAAATAATTATATTTATTCCTCAGAGCAGAATTTCTGTTTCTCAAAAACCTCACCCACTGTACATTCTCACTCCACCCAAGCCTTCTTCAAAGTAGATTGTTTGTAAAGACCAACTCCCAAGGCACTCCAGGAAATCATGTTCAGCAACGAGGAAGTCCTGATATTTGCTTTCCCTGCCACATGCAACTTGTCTGGACAGTAATAATTCCTGTGAGCAAGAGCTTTTGGAGAAATGAACTTTCAGTGTGTTGCCTTTGACTGCAGCTGAATCACCAGGAAACAAGATAGGACACACAATCAGCTGTTCTACAAGTATTCTTTGCATGCTAGCACGTTTGGGGTATTTGACATGTGACGTGAATTAAGCAGGAGATGCCAAGTGAGGTATTTCTGCTCACAGGAGCAACTGCTGCAGGACAGCAGTTTCTTAATTGCGGTTCCAGCCTAGTTCCTCCAGCTGTTTATGATGTCACATGTATCCAAAGCAGATGTTTGTCATATTATTCGTGAGAACAGTTTCAGCTCTAGAAAGCTGACAAAGGCACGCAGATTTCCAAAGAGTTAATCCAGCCTGTGCCCAGCCAGTTGATGCCCTGACAGCCATGGCAGCACAGCAGGGATGCTAGCTACCTCCCTCTGTGAGGACCCAGTGAGAAGTGTCTGAATGCTTGCATGGGCTCACATGGGCTGGCAAAGGCACAGGCGGATGACACAGGCATACAGATGGTGTCTAAATATAGGCACCATGCTGATCAAGCAATTAGGTAACTAGGACAGCGTTATGCATTTGTGTGTGTCCAAAATACCTGTTTTTTTACGTGTGATCTTGCAACTGACCTTATTAAGTGACCTTCCTTGTAGCTATATGCATTATCTGTTATTAAACCTCATTTTCTACCCTGAAGGAGGATACCAGGTGCCTGTCTCGCTTCGTGTTTTGCAATGTCACTACCATCACCACTACATCTCCAGGAAAATGTTTTACTGTTCAGCCTGTGCCTCTTCCACTGGATCTCTTCACAGAGAAGCACAAAACAGTTAAATTTAAGTGCATTTATAATTTTCCATGGTGTGGATTATGGATATCAAACAATAAGAATAGGAAACATTTTAGCCTGAAATACCAGTGAGCACTATTTTGTTGACACTCACAAAATTAAACGTTTCCTGGGGTGGGGAGGGAAAAGTTCCAAAGATGGAGAAGAATGTAAAAAAAATATAAATTGTAGAGTGACACACAGCATGGCAACTAATACCCTCAGTTTTGCAGTCCTGAACAGAATAAAATGACTGAATGTGTTAAGCATTTGGAACTAATGAAGTTTCCTAAACTCTGGAAAAATTTCTTTTGCATTTTTTTTGCTTGCTAGCAATTCCTTGTTAGCTGGAACTCAGAAGAACCCTCTTCAAAATCCCATTCGATATGTTTCTTTAATTAACCAAGTGGGTCGTTACTGTAGCATATTCTCTCTCCTGAGGGTCAGAACAATAGCTTGTTTCCAGTATTCCAAATTCCATTAAAATCTGCAGTAGAAAAAACCCCACAACTTGGTCTTGAAAGACAAGTTAAGATCTGTTCTTTGTAAAACGGAGTCAGGGAGTTTCTCTGCATTTTGCTACAGTGCCCCGATTATAAAGGAAGTTCGAGTCCTGTTGCCAGGGTTGGACTCAACTCAGTCACAAGACTGAAAATCTGCACAGATGACACCGCACAAAGGGTCCGGTGCTGCTCACCAAACAATCGATGTCACTGATACCTGTGCTTTAGCTCTCCGCAACGCAGCTTCTAATTTTCCAACTGTCAGCTGGAAAGGGCGACTTTCTTCATCAGCCATCTACAGGAGGAAAAACATGGGCAAGAATAAAAACACTGAAACAGAAAACAGTGAAGAAACACTCCCAGCTGGGGAAAATGCAGGCAGCACTGGCTTTTAGCAAACTGCCTTTTGTTTTTAACTGTTTTATAAAAGTTAAACAAAGTTTCTCACAGCAGTAGTTCCAGGAGGGCAAACAGCAGTCCAAAGCCAATGCTATTGTACCTCAGAATCTGAAACTAAAATCTGACTTTTGTATATATCTCAAGTATTTTGTCTTAAAATGCTGCCCTTAGCTAAGACTATGCTGTCAATGACTTAAAGAAGAAGGTGTGCTTGGAGGCTGACTTTTCATGGTGAAAATGGCTGTATCGTTTTGCCTTACAAAAGATGCTACCCCTCCCCTTCGACCAGCCTCACGGATTACTGAGCTTTCAAACATCTTTCAGTCCTTAAGGGTAAAAAATATGCAAACCAAATGTACTCATAGCAGGAGTGACAGACTGAGAGCTGACAGATTCTAATTTGGTGTGTCACTGCAAGAAGACACGTAATCCTACACATCTGAAGACACCAGCCTCCTATCTGGCTGCAGCCTGAGGAAAAGGTGGGCTGCCTCTGGAAGTGCTAGACGGGTCCCATCTCTTCACTTGGACTCGGTTTGCATTTTTCAGGTTTCTATGGTTGTTCCCCATGAAATGTCTATCAATGTATGTGCACCGTATAGCTAAAGCTTTACCTCGCTGAACAAGGGCACGTGAACAGGTTGTATTCCGCCATACAGCCATGTTTTTGAATTTATACCACCATAGTATGGAGCTGGAATGAGGTATCCATCTAAAAACATTTAAAAAAAAAAAAAAGAACATTTCTCATGAGCTATTATTTTGCTGTACTCTAATCTGACAGTCTAAGAGTTTGACATCTGATTTAATCTCAAAGCTGCCACTGTGGCCTAAGTCTGTGTTTAAACAAAGCTGGAAATGTAGCACATGTCAATCAACCTGCATTCCTTCCCAATATTCTTCCTTAGCATTCACAACAGTGGATTTGACAGTCACATGTATATTTTTCAGTAAAAAGGAATGGACATGACCAACTCCTCCTTCTCCTCCCCTCTTCTCTCCTCTCTTCTCCTCTCCCTTTTTTCCTGACAAATAATGACCTTACTCACAATATTTTCCTAATGCTTTGGTACTATCACTTTTTCACCAGGAACCACTGCACACCTCAGCTACTTCTTCCTTGTTGCCAAGGCACTATCTTGCAGCCAGGGAGCCTACAGCCCTGTGGAACTTGTTCCTCTCACTTTTTTGCTCTGAAGTAGTCCCAGGTTGGTGTTCTCCTGGGGATAACTGAAAAATCCCACAAAATGAGGTTTCAGAGAGGATGGAGTGAGCTCCCTCCCTAAACCAGGGGGCAAAAGTAGCTGTTAGTGTTCATATGGAAGAGTTCCTGATAAAACTGTGCAAATACTATGAAATCTGTACACATTAAAACAGACATGTACACAAGTAGTAAACATTAGAATTTAACGCTAAGCAAAATGTACTGTTTTTTCACAATGCTTTTGCCACTGATATGCTGAAGTCATTGAACTGTGTTACTCTACATCACTCCACCCTCCTCCCAAGGGCTCTTGGTGTCAGTAACAGGGTGTAACCGGGGAGGCACAGCCTCCTACACAGAAGGTCAGCTAAGTCACCCTGTGCTCTTTCCTCCCCCAGCAGGTCTTTGCAGATTTCCCCACTCTCTGCTGTACCACACGCTCACTCTGCTTTCCTCATTCCAAACCCGAAAGGAAACCATTGTCCCTATCTGAACTCTTTTCCCTCCTACCACCTACTTCTACTGTGAGCAGGTTATTTCCCTGGAGTCCACTCCCACTTTGTATTCTCTCCTCTGCTTCCTCTTAACCCACCCTTATTTGACCTGGAGTACCTCTTTTGCTGCAGTTTCTCTCCCCTGACCCAAATTATGAGGGTAGGCTGAGAGAGCTGGGCTTGTTCAGTCTCCAGAAGAGAAGGCTCCACAGGGACTTTATACTGACCTTCCAGTACCCTATAAGAAAGCTGGGGAAGAACTGTTCACAAGGGCATGTAGCAGTAGGATGAGGGGTAAATAGTTTTAAACTTGAAAAGGGGAGATTTGGGTTGGATATTAGGAAAAAGTTCTTCAATATCAGGGTGGTGGACCACTGGAACAGGCTGCCCAGAAAGGTACAGAGGCCCCAGCCCTGGAGATACTCGAGGTCAGGCTTGATGAGTGACCTCATCTAGTGAAGAAGTCCCTGCTTACTGCAAGGGGGGTTGGACTAGATGGCCTTTAAAGGCATCTTCCAACCTAACATGTTCTGTGATTCTAAATTCCTCCTACATGTTTTCCTTACCCAATTTCCCAAATTTTCTCTGGGTCCCACATTTCAACCCAGTCCACCTCCCTCCCTGTGGGCCTGCTCCCTTCAGCTTCCAACATGTTTCCTCCCTCTTTTTCTCATAGCTTTACGAAATACACTGCATCCTCTCTATACCCTTCTCCGCTTCCAATAATGCTCTTAAAAACCTGTATGTTTCATTTCAGAAAGCAAGTGAGCCTGCTGATGCCTCCAATGTTTTCACCATTGTAGAAATAGAGTCATTATTTCAAAGACACTTTGCCAGTAACAAAAGAGTGTGCCTTGCTTAAAATTATGGGAGGTTGTCAGAAGTTGCAGTTATATTCACTGCTAATTAACATTTCTAAGCAAAATAATCAGGTTTTTACTCACCACCAGGGTCACATAATACAGTTGACAGAGTGGCAAACACGGCACAGCAGCCATTCATGACAGTTACCTGGAGGAAATAGTACAAACCTGCATTCAGCAATGAAATACTTAGATGTATCAGCATTTCCTTAGTTTAAATTCAGCAAAACAGAGTGAAAAAGCCACACTTTTCCACCTGTAGCACCAAGCCCTCAGATGTTACACACTGCCCACTTTTGCCAATGGAAAATGAACAATACTGAGTCTTCCACAAATCTTGCATATGTCCCTCCTGTAGTGTCTTGCTGACATTTGTGTTCAGATTTACTCATCTTCATCAGTTTAAGAAAAATAAGATGCAAAGATAAAGCACTTGGCTTACATGTTCTGGATTCAGTTGGCTTGCAGATCTGGCATAGTCAGTTAGAAATTTGGCAATTTCTTCTCTGAAACTAAAACACAGAACAAAGCCAACTACACAATCATGTATTTATCAGAATAAATTAAAAAAAAAAAAGCACAAAATACACGCAGAGGAGTGAAGCATACCAGAACAAGTACATAATTCGTTCTGTTATGAAAGCCTTCAAGACTTTTATTAAATATAACTTCAGACACCCAGTGTGCAGCACTTTGTGAGACAGAAGCACACAGAAGCCATCTGTTACCATGAGTAACAGTGACTGTGACTCAACACAGAAAAATGAGAAAATAAAGCAGCATTTTTGAGGCTCTGGTTTTGGAGAAAGAGTGAAACCCAAGCCAATGTCAGTTCCTTAGATCAAGGCAGGCTTTCAGCCTGGATGAAGATGATGGTGGAGTTCCTATCCTCAGGGAGCCAGAATTTCACATCTACTCCTCACAGAGTTTCCGTTTATCCCTCACAGAGACTAGAATAAATTGTTCCAGGAGAGATTCATCACATCAGTACGATTCAACAGAACAATCAATGCTCTCTTGTGTGCCAACGAGCCCTGGCGTCTTTGACCTTTGGTATTCTGGGTCTTTGTGGCACATTGAGGGTGGGAGAAAACCAGAACAGAACTCCAGAAAAGGAACTCCTGCACGGGAACCCAAGAGCTGCCAGCATGCAAGTCGCAGTAACACACCTA
Organism: Laterallus jamaicensis coturniculus; assembly: GCA_022605575.1. Taxonomy (NCBI): domain Eukaryota; kingdom Metazoa; phylum Chordata; class Aves; order Gruiformes; family Rallidae; genus Laterallus; species Laterallus jamaicensis. The sequence goes on from JAKCOX010000008.1 coordinate 5,091,811, forward strand.
CCCTTTCGCTTACCAGAGGAAGGAAAAAGCACCCAGGCTCACACGGGCAGTGACTGGCACTGACCATGAGCGATGTTAGGAGTGGGAAAAGGAACTTCTTACCTTCTAGTACCTTGTGTGTCAGAATACTGGAAGAGCTTTGGCTCCAGATAATTCATGTCAGGTCTGGTGAGCTAGTGACGTGAAAGAGAGAGAGTGTAGGACACGGTGTGCTTGGGAGTTTCTGTTCTGGTGTAGCATATGTGTTTTAAAAAAATATATAGCACCACTAAGGAAATGGCAAACATGAGAATTCATGAGTTAGAATTTTGTTCATACTCTGCAATTCTCTTTTTTTAGTTTTAAGATGTCAGAAAATGGCATTAAAACATCATCAAACTAAAGGAAGAAAATAATGGATTACTCATTACATCATCAAAATCGAGGAAGAAACTAATGAAAGGAATTATTTATTGCATTGTTCTGTCATACATTAAAACATGTCCTGAAAAACACATAGCAGAAAAACATCCTTGCTGTACCTAAGAGATTATGCAGCCACTTCTGAGCTCTAAGAAAGCTCAAACAATTATTTCAATACTTATGTTATCACCTTTTAATTCACATGTCAACTTGGATGAGCTTCTCAACCAACAGAAGAAAAGTGAGGGCAACCCTGCCTGATACAGAGGAACACTAGCTGTGCTATCAGCAGCAGCTTCCTTGCTCTCAAAGCAGGTTCCCCCCCCGAAAATGCAGTTCTGCATTTGTTGTGGTATCGATATTGTTTTATTTCTAAGGGAAAAAAAATCCTCTCCAGCTGCCAGCAGCACTGACTCCTCAGCCACCCAGGCTGCAGGTTGCGCTGACGCCCGACCCTCTGCCGCAAGCACTGCAAACACACTGGCAGCTGCACAGCGCAAATTCATCACTTGGCCTGAGGAGGAAGGAGAAGCAGGAGGCAACACGCAAGCTGCGGGATCCGGCCTGGCAGCCAGAGCTCTGCTTTGCTAACATGTAGCCAGCAGCCCATGCTTTCCAGAAGATGAGCTAGAACAGCAGCAGCTCTGGGGAAAACACCTCCTTCAAAGCTGATGCAATTTCCCCGTGGTTGCGGTTCAGGGGCGGGCTTTTGCCGCCGTGCACAAGCAGCACAACATTGTGGTTGTAGCTCCCATTTTGCTCAAAGTCTGAATTTTGGGCACAGAGCATTTTCAGTCACAGCTTTGGCTTTGCTGTTAGGATAGTAGGTGTCTTACCAGGCCCTGTTTTCTCCCCAGAAAACACACTTCTTCCTGAAAGCTACCCTTCAGAGCAGAGTTTTCTGCTAAACTGGAACAGACAGACCCCTGTCAGCTCTGTCTGGACCGCACGTTCAGCCAAATGCAAGTGAAGTTTGAGCAAAACCAAACCTATTCTGGGCTTGAGCCCGAGGCGAGTTTCCAGCATAGATGTCACTCAGCAAATGATTTCTGAGCGCGCAACCGGAGCAGCAGGGATAAACATGCCATGTGTGCGTCCTTGGGAGAGCCGGTAGTCCCGGGGCTGCCAGGATCCCACCCTGCTCCTTACTTTCCCCTCTGCTAAACTGTTACTCAAAGCCAAACCGGCGGTTCCCCCCCAGTTACTCATAGGACGGCAACACTTACTCTCTCCTCTATCAAGTCGAAGCAAAGCTTGTTCTCACTTGTGCCCAGATTCAGGATGCCCTGGAAGAGACGGCCGCTGTTAAACGCCGGCGTTGCAGGAGGAGGAAAGCCCCGGCTCGCTCCTCGTTCCGCGGTGTGCCCGCTGCGGCCAGGCTCTGCCAGCCCGCCGAAGCGCTCCCAGGGGTACCGGCCGCCCGGCAGCTCTCCGGGACGGAGCCCCAGGCCCAGCCGCTCCCCGCACCTGCGGATTGAGATCCCGATCGAAAGGGTCGGCGACATAGAGGGCGAAGCCGGCGTCCAGCAGCCCCGGGGCACCGCGGGCGATGCGGTCGCCGCGGGACGACAGGACGGACCCCCCGCCACTGCTCATCCTCCCCGCCGCCTCCGCGGGAACCAGAGCCGCGTCCCGCTGCCGCCGGCCCCGCCGCGCCGCCCCGGGCTCCGCGCAGCAGCGCGGGGAGACTTTCCGCGGCGCGGTGGCGGCTCCCGGGGGTCGCTCGGAAGGACGGGCGGTGTCGGCCGTGCGCTCCGCTTTTGGAGCGGTACGGGGCTCCCGGCAGCCGCGGCCCAGAGCTCCGGGAGCAGGCGACGGGCAGGGCTTTAACTCCGGGGAAAGTGGGGCATTGGCAAACGGGCTTCGAGCTAACTCTCGGCTGACGTTAAAGTAGTTACGCGCCGAAAATCGCCCGCCAGCTGTATGACCTCAGTAACTGTTTGTTGGTGTGCCAAAACTCTAGCGCCAGCGCCTGCTTATCTGCCGGCTCTCCGCAAGGTACGTGCTGCGGGCAGCTGTGCTCAGCCCACACCCTGCCTCTTTGTATCCAAGCAGCTCCTAACAATGGAGAAAGAGGCGGTCGCTTTTTGTACAGGGAACAGTGTACACGTGGGAACAACACAAGCCAACCTTTCCCCTGAGATGCTGCTCTTCACTCCCTCCCTGCAGCTAATTCCAGCCGTTTAAGATCTGAACCCTAGCACGGGACAGCATTGCTAGCAGATACAGAATCTACCCTGGTTACCTGACGGCAGCTGACAGGGCACGGCTGCTGTACAGCGCTGCAGCAAGGCCACAGACCTGGCACTCGTAGGAAAGCTCCACCAGCTGCTAGAGGACACGGAGGAGGAATTGTTCATGCTTCACTTCTATTAGTCTGACTTACACTTGTGACCTGAATACCACTACGACTGATTCAGCATTTCTTTACCAGCTGCTGTCTAAGCATCTGGAAGTATTTTACCCCACGTCTCTCTGGAGCAACACCCGGGACCTTCACCAATGGATTTTCACTGCGGTGTGCCTCTGACAGACTGTCACCCCTTGGCCTGTTCTAGAACCAGAATGCGAAAGCAATTGAGCCCTAAGGCAAGAGGGGTACTATTCCAATCCTGTCGTGCATATACTGATCAAAGAGAGAAATTGTCTGGTACATGGCTTACTAAAAACCTAAAACATTATAGAAATAATGTCTCAAATTTTGCACCTAAGACTAAACTGGGTATTAGTTAATAGATCTTACACATGTCATATATTACAGCAGTTTGTACCGAAGCCAAACACATCATCATCATCATCATCGTCATGCCATCTCCCTGGTGCTTCCAATGCGAAATATTTCACTTAACCTGCACTTGGATCTGATGTCAAGGTCATGCTAACACAGCCAGCCCCCTCTGAAGAGAGGGCACGCTGAATGCAATGGAAACACTGCAGACCCCTGTAATGAAATGTTCTGTAAACGGGTTATTCCCAAACCATGTCTATGGAAACAAAGTTAATTCCTACCTGGGAAATCACTTGATCACAGCCAGGTGTCCCACCTTCATTCCATATGGTGAATGCTGCAAATACCAGCCTAAGTCATGCAAGAGAATCTGTTCTGCTTCTGGCCCCTTCTGAGCTCCTGCATTGCTTATTTGATTGGAAAACAGGCTTTATTCTTACCCTATTATATATGAGCTTGGGAGGTATTAAACAGTCAGATCCTCATGCATTAATATGCAGTGTATGTATTTTAGTATTTTCATAAGAACTGGGAATTATGACATAAATCAGGCAACAAGCAAAATAATCAATTGGTTTCATAATATTAAAAAGCCAACTATTTACTGTTTCATATATATATATATATATATGTGCACACACATACAAACACACTCCCCAGCTAATTTGAGTAAAACATCCTGTGGAAAAAATTTAAATTAATACACTGTTTTTATTTTTAAAAGATTTGTTTGCTTTTGGGCTGGAGAAACTTCCTTTTCTTCCTTATTGCCAGATGAAGGGGAAGGAGAAACTCCCTGTGACATGAAATGCAGATTGGGTTTGGGTGAACTAAAAGCCAAAGTACTTTTCAAATGTAATGTAAATCATAAAGTGCGTTTTAGCAAGGCTGTACCTTGTCAAGCAGAGTTCTAGCTGCTGATGTCTAGTATGAAACGTAAGGCTCGCGCAGTCTAAGCCTCAACAGCCATTGCTTATCTTTTAAGTTCATTTCAAATGGGTTAGGAAATGCTTTGTAATTTTTCTCTTTAGAAGTGGATCAAAGTTTGACTCCTTAAGAAGCAGGAGTTACACAATAAATACCTTGAGACATTTTTACTGTGCAACAGAAAGTCTGTTTCCCAAACGGCGGATGTGATTTACGGCAGAACAGCGCTAACAGTGAAAGGCTCTAACACACAGCACGGCATTCAGGGGCCCTGACTCCTGGGAACGCAAACGTAGCAGCTTTTGATTATTAGGAGTGACCAACTTCCCTCAAAATTGAGGCATACGAGCCGGTCAGCAGAGTTACACTGATGAAATCAACATTTAACAGAATCAACCCACTATCTCATGTTTTCCCTGATACTTTTTCCAGTACCAGCAGGCCCATGGATCACTTCAAAACAGGCACATTTTCCCAAAGCAATGTTTGAAACTTTATCAGCTCCATAGCTGTAAGACAGCTTCGACATAACTTGCTTTTGCAGTAAAAGCTGCCGAAACATTAAAGGCAAATTATGGGATAGCAGTGGCAATGGAGTTCCCTTCAGCAAAGCACAATAATCCCTTGCTTGTTAGAAACAAGGTTAAGTGTTTACATCTATATTTAACACTCGTTTCTTTAGAAGTCCCTCGACTACGGGGAAAGACAGGCTGGCAACTGAGAAAAGGTCAGTGACAGCTGACGCTGTTGGTGACAACAGGCATGAGAGGAAGCAGCTTCCCCCAATTATCAACCTTTTACATGATCTGTAAAACACACCCAGAAAACCTGGTGTGGGTATCACTGCAGGGAGGTAGGGATGGCAGCTGAGCTGGGAGGCACAGAATTTGTCTGGGTTTGGGTCACCAGTTCACGGTTTATTCAGTCCTTGACTTGATGGAGGAGACGGGAAAAGTTTGTGCTGGGTCCCTTTTCACTCTTGGCATACTTCTCAGTGCCCTGTGAAAGAGCCCTGACACAAGCTGGTCTTCCTTGCACCGTATCCTCCTGTTAGCCATAGGCTTGGCGCTCTCTGTACGTGTGCCTGTGTAACAGCTCTTATCTAAGCTTCACTTAGAGACTCTGTTATCTTTTGAGACCTTAATACAATCAAAGATCACCTAATAGCAACTAGTTATTAATAGTGACCTACTTTCTTGGATCGAATGATACAAGCCATGGCAGTGGTCAAGGTCAGCTACATAGGTGTGTGTACATGTGTCTACACACGCACACACCCCAAGTTCATTCAACACACCAGTGAAATTCCTTGCAAACAGAAACGAAGAGTGCAGGTTGGGAAAGCAGATTTGGAACCCTGTCTTCCTGTGTTTTAAGCACAGGTTAGTATCTAATTTGGGTTGAGGACTGAGAGCACCTTGACATACAGCCCAAGGCAAGCACGCTTTCCTTTTTAACTTCACAGCATAGTGCAGTGTTGTATTCTAATGACATGACTCCAAGCGTGAAGGGAGTTCCATAAATTATTGTACTGTCTTTGTTACAATTGTGATCGGCCTCTGGCTGGTCCTTTAAGGTTTAAGAATCAGTCCATCATGAGATTATCATTAACAGGAAGGTTAAATCATCTCCATTCTTAATGAATGTAGTAGATCCATTATCTAGACATAAACTAAAGAACAGATGCTATTACTAATCTGGGCTAATCTGAATGTTTTTGTAATAGTTGAAGATTTTTTTACCAAACAGAAAAGATGCAATAAATTGCAATGTACTTAAAACAATTTTGGCAAGGAAAGAGCTAGAAGACCACCTTACCTTCTTCTAGAAGTGCTAGTTGTAGAACCTTTGACTGAAAAATCTTTAAGTCAGTAGGTTGAAGAGTAAGTGAAAAGCTCCCAGAGCTACTTGAGAAACAGGAGAAACTAATCCCTGAAATTACCTGGGCTGCAGCTTCAAATGCAAGTATTTGGATAGAAGATAATGAGATAACATTTTCTTAGGTTAGATGTGAAAACTATATGGAATTTGGAGCTCAAAGAAAAGGAAAAATACTCTGAATGTGCTCAAAATGGCACTGGATGAATCATCACTGGAAAAAGATCACAGGAAACTAATAAACAAATAAACTATATCCTGAAGGCCAGAAATGCCAAAATGTCCAGGAAAGGGAAATTTAAAAACCCGTAAACATGATGTTTTTGAGTTTTGACACCTAAACAAAGCAGAATAACTAGTTATAGCTTGTTAGCTGCTGCACTTCATTAATATCATCCATGCTATTTGCTCCTCTTCCAAGAAAAGTTACGTCAAAGTACTTTGTATTTACCTCAGTATAATTCTGAGTTACCATGGAGTCACAGGGAGTGACTTGTGCCTTTGCAGCAGACTGCTTTCTCTGTTCCAGCCCTATTTGCATTCACTCTACAGCCCTTTAAAACAAGATGAACAAGGAGAGAAACGACACTATTATATAAGAAATATGAACTCGAGGTTAGAGGGCATCTCAGACATGGCTCTGATGCTACACACACATATATGCACTTTAAAACAACAGTCTGATGTTAATGAATAGACAATAGTAGAGCTTTATAGTAATGCAATGAGGATTTTCAGTTTCAAGACCTACTGAAGCAAGACTTAAGCAGGAGTAAAAAGCAGTAGTTCAGTACAAAGGAGAAAATCTGAGGTAAACTACTACAAGCTAAGACTTGTGGTCTATCAAGGTGTGTAGTGTATACAGACTTCACCTGTACCAGGCTGTGACGAGAAACACACAAATCATACATCCTTTGGGTTATTTGCCAGCACCAGGAGTAGGAACTACAAGCAGTCAGCAGTAAACAATGTTATCATAGAGTCAACATGAAGTGTTCTTCTAATTACTGACACAGCAATCAATGAAATAACAAATTGGAATGTGTGGAACCATATAAACAAACACATAGGAGCAGCTCAAGTAAGGTTGCTGCTACTTATGTACCTGATGTGATCAGAGGAAGCATGGACATACTATCTGATCACAGAGAGGGTAATGCTGCCCAAAGCAATACAGGTGTGAAAAGGCATATAGCAGCTAACAAAGACCAGCAAAAAGAAGAAAAATAAACATCTATTTTTTATAATTACCTCAGGAAGGTAAATAGGGAAGGAAGATTACTGAAAAATAAACCAAGCAAACCACCCTCCATCATTGGCAAAATATTGTGAGAGAGACATAGACCTGTGGGAAACATCTCCAGTTTTCTTTCTCTCCTGCCTCTTTCTTCTTTCCCCTTCTGTCATGACCTGCTTATTTACATACCAGCCAAGAAAGAAAACTCTTTCAAACAGTAGTTGTGAACAATTTCATGAGGTAATATTAGAAAGCTTCCAAACATTGGCTCAAGCTGCACCAGGGCAGGTTCAGATTAGACATTATGAAAAAGTTCTTCACTGAAAGGGTTATCAGGCACTGGAACTGGCTGCCCAGGGATGTGGTTGAGTCACTGACCCAGGCTGTATTTAAAAGATGGTAGATGAGGTGCTCAGGGATATGGTTTAGCAGAGGATGGGTATGGTTGGACTTGATGATCTCAAAGGTCTTTTCCAACCTAGTGATTCTGTAATATTTTGTAACAGTCTCCAAGAAGAAAAGATGGGGACAAGAAGATGCAGTGGTTGTGAAATGCAACTTGATATTCTTTGAATAATAAACAGTGGCACAAAACAAGATAGAGTTATCTTTGTCTTAATTTTCTTTGCACTACAGTTATTCTGTTAGTATCAGACTTGGTACCACTGTTCTCTTACAACTCTCCAAAGGCCATTAGAGAATGGCTTCATAGAATTTTAAAAAAACACCAAACCAACGTTGCCACTGTTGGATATTACAGTTTATTTGCACAGAATTTATTTGTTGTGAAGAAATAAACAGGGATAGGAAATCATTGTTAGGTTTTGGCAACTATATTGATAAAAAAAATAATTAAAACTTTATGTGATAAACAAGTGGACAGAATGTAACTACTGTTCTCTCAAAAATTTAATATCAATCTGCAGTTTTCTTAAAAATAAAATGTGACATAACTTTACAGCATGTGAATTTAAAAGAAACTTATCTTCAACTGCTGCATTAGTAAATCCATATGAATATAAATAATCTGATTAAATCATAATTGTCATTTCCAGTTACAATTTAACAATTACAAGCAAATACGAGTTACTAAGCCAGAGTAATTTTTTGTCCTGGTCTGAATGTTGAGCCAACTTGTCCTTTCCTCTTCTTGGGATTCTGAAAATTGTCATACCTGGAAACAGAAAAAGATACTAGCAAATCCCTTGGCTTGCATTTGCCTCTTCAGATACACATTAATGCAACACAGAATGATACGTGTTTTAGTACATTTTTATATTAATGAAGAGTGCCTATCTCCTCAGACCTGGGGGAGTTTTCAACCACAAATATAACTCAAGGGAGCTCTGTGCCCTGTTTCCCTTTAAAAAGAAGAAAGAATTCATGTTTACTTTTTGGGACTGTGGGGGGAAGTCTGGAAAAGGAGAAGTAGACTGTAAGAGCTGTTTCTCTATACATCAGCTGAGGAAGACAACTCCTAACAATCTTCATGACAGGAGAACCTGCTGGGGAGATCACAGAATGTCTCAGCGTCCAAACCCAGCAATTTGAAAATACAAGAGGCTGCTACTCAGTGGGTGCAGGAAGGACACCTCTCTGAGAGAATCAGTGCCTTTTCATATGATTTAGCTCTGAACATAATCAAGGGGTTTCTGGTCTGTGATCTGAACTTCCAGGTCCTACATTAACAAAAGTAATAAAAGATGATGCAGAGGTAAAATATTTTGTATGTAATTTAATATTTCTGAAAAAAACTGCTGTCAGAAGTAATTCTGTTATTCCCTACATTAAATAACTATTATGATTCTGATGAGGAAGAAATGTGAAACGACCAAATCTCCACTGAATCACCAAGCAAATTATAAAGACGAATACTTACAGTTCAGTAAAATTCTTCCAGTCATCTTGACTGATGGATGGTCTTAAACCCTCAAGCGCTGTCATCAGATGAGACTGGGTAATAATTAAAGTGTTCTTGGCAAGCACTGACTGATTGAAGGTGCTGTCCTCCTTGAAAACAGAGCCATAAACAGACAATGAAACATTACCTCAGGAACAAAGGCACAGTGCCGTGAATATCAGTAACTCTGGAAATCCTCATTACATGTACAGCCCAATGTATTCTAAATACAGTCACAGCTCCACAACCCCCCTCCAGTATTAATTAACACAGAAATAACTATTTAGTTATATGAATGCTAATATCTGGCTTGTTTGTCCTCCAACCAGGTTTCATTTATCTTTGCTATTTTTGTTTCACTGTATTTAATGCTACTGCAGAAATTATTTGCTGAAATGCCAAGAAGTATGGGAAAAGAGTAGAAAAGTGTTACAACTGAATAATCAGAAAAGTGTCATACTCCATTCTTGCTTCTGTAACTGGCTTTGATAGCACTGATTTCTGTCCTCAGGTGCTCTATTTGCTGCTCCTGGTTATTTTCCAAGGAGTCCTCCTGAGAAGCTGTTCTAAGCATTGAAGGTTGTGATGATGCTGTGTCTCTCTGAGTCATGCTGGTAAAATCATGAGTTATGGAGTTTGGTCCAGATAAACACAAAGAGCTCTAAATTGACCACAAGGAGAAATACATTAATTCATGCAAAAGAAACAACTCCACCATTAGGACTGGGCCCACAAATTTAATTCAGTATAAGCGTGCCCTCACTGGCAAAAAAAAAAAAAAATCAGTAAAAAGAAAAAAAAAAGTAAAAAAAAAGTACTTTCTCTTAAAAACATAGTGCAACTTTTTGAACAGAAAATGTGCATTAATCTGCCATGGTGTTTGGGGAAAAATACAAAATTGAAAATAAAGGTCGAAATATTATTGCAACGGCCTATCTCAAAAAGAGTAAGGGTCTACTAAGTCCACTGTTCATTGTTCTATTTACATATGAAAAATCAGCGATTCTGAAATCTGAACAGGTTTATGTACTTAGCTTTGGAGTGACTCAGATTTGAATATTTATCACCTCCAAGTTATCTGTGCACTTGGTAAATGTGAACCTTCAAGCTCAGTAACTTTAAGAGATCAAAGTCCTCGTAACCTTGATGAAAAACTTTCAGTTAGAGGAAAACTGAAGGCTCTAAAGATACTTTAACACAACACTGTCATCTATAATGCAAGATAAAACACATAAAAGCACCTCAGCAACCAGTAATTAGCTCTCCAGTGCCAAGGTAGGCTATTTTGGCTTTAAGAATCAATGCAAAACAGTCTAACATCTTTGACCACTAACTTGTAGTAACGATTCTACAAGAGATCTAAAAAATGAATGTCCCATGGATCACATGCAAACTCTGAAGTCAAATGTTCACCACTGGGATCTTGGAGGCAGCATGTTCTGGTTTGCTTACCTGGCAGCCAAGCAAGACAAGCTGGCCAGATGACCACTGTGCAGGTGCTGGGCAGCCAACCAGCACATCCCTATCTGCAAGCGAGCCAGAGAACGTGCTGCTTTCTGGGCAATGTGGTATTACAAGAGCAGGAACTCTTGTTTCTTAAGAGCAATGACAGAAGCTAAGGTTTATTTCTGTTGCTTACACAATCCCATGGTGAGATTATTAATGCACACTCTACCAGAAACTAAAAAATGGATGTTGATTTTTAAGATTATGACTTAATTCTTGAAAGCTTGATGGTCATTGTTTAGTAATAAAACTAAGTTTAAAGAAAACCAAAACACCAAAAAGTTGACAAACGTTTCAGCATTAAACTGTGGAAGGCAAGAAGCCATTAGACCAGACAATAAGATCTATTATGAACATAGTTGGCTGGATTATACGGTATTAAGCAATATTTGGGGAGTTAGATTTTCAAGTCCTGCAAAGCTGCAGAGAACTCCACACTGTATGTTGTCAGGTCACATCCTTCTACCTCCATCTCCACCATGGACCACAAGATACAGGCTGAAGACAGTTTGAAGGACAAAGCAGATATAATTGTGTTTATAAACCCACACTGTTTATCTAGTTCAGTTTTTCTGCTTCACAACTGATAATATTTAGAAAATTCCAAATATTGAGTAATTTACCAGTTCTGAAGGAGTTCCATTTCCCAGCTCTGATTCATAAGAGCTTCCAAAATAAAGACGATACATGTTAGACCTTGGATCTTCAGGGAGCAAGTCAGACATGTCTAAAGAAATAAGAGATTGCTCTAGCCCAGCTTCTCCATCCATTGCTGAATCATCTGAGCCACTGCTGTGGTTTAGAAAAACCATGGAAGAGAGACTGAAGTCACTATCAGAACTAGAACCAAAATCCTGTGACAAAGAACAGAACAAGTATTAACTCTTAACTAATTGCAGTCCGAAATATATTAAGAAATAATCATGTACAGTGCACATGGAAGTATTGATTTACATTTGATTCCAGTAATTTGTCTTTCTCTGGGGGTGTTTTTCCAAATATCTTCCCAAGAAAATCCAGTGCCTTTAAGCAGAACCTCCTGTCTTCATGCTATAAAAATAATCTGAGGAGATAATCTTAAGGTTTTACTTGATTGCTTTCAACTGTTTCACTCAGTAAGAGCTGGGAAATTTCATGTACACTTTCTGTTACAGGATAGAATCACTTCTGTTTCAACCATTCTCTCCATGCAGTACCCTGTGTAAAGTGCTCTAGGAGACTGTGATGAGTCTACTTTCACAGTGCTTAACTGTTTATAGTCATAGGAAACACATTTTAAGTGCTGACACGGAAATCACCATTTTGACCGCATACCCCTAATCAGTAAAAAACCACCTGAGTACACCCCACAAAATACATGCATATTTATTTATTTGTAACTCATATAACTGTACTATTGCAGTTCTAATATTGTCTTCCTGTACCTCCATGGATTGTGTTGTGCACGCCCTGGCTTGGGTGCACTCCTTTCTGGAGGCCACTGTCTAAGGCCTTAGGCAATGGCCTCTTCTAATGACAGCTAGTCGTTAGGTATCCTTACAACTACTCATTTACAGATGCTACAATTGAAGGGATCGTTAGTGAAGCTATGCTGGCAATCTCCCTCAATACTTGTGGTTTTGCCCCAGCTGAGAGCCCAGCACCACCCAGTCCCTTTTCTCTAAAAGGGAGGTTGGGGGTGGGGTGGGAGGGGGGAGGGAAGGGAAAAACCCCCGAAACCAAGGAACCAAAACCCCACGGGTTGGGATAAGGATAGTTTACTAGAATAGCAGAAAGACAGATATAACAATGATAACAGGACTTTATAGCAAAATATATGAGACTGGTGATACACAGTGCAGTTTCTCACCAAACCACACAAATCAGGCCATACAGCTCAGAAAACAGACCATCAAACCCGGTGTCCTGAAGCCGCCTGCTCCTCCCCCCACCAGCCCCCCCTTTATGCTGAGCATGATGTAATTGGCATGGAATACCCCCTTTTGCCAATTCGGGTCACCTGTCCTGGCTGTGTCCCCTCCCTTCTTGTTAGCAGGGAAATATGAACAACTGAAAAGTCCTTGATTGCTTGGCAACAACTAGAAACATCAGGGTGTTATCAGCACTGCTCTCATCCTAACTCCCAAACACCCCATTCCATCCGCTGCTAGAAAAGAAATTAACTCCATCCTAGCTGAAACCAGGGCAATACTGCAAGCTCACAGAATCACAGAATGATGGGGGTGGAAGGGACCTTAAAATATCATAGTCCAACCCCCCTACCAGAGCAGAATCACCTTGATTCAGTCACATGCATCCAGGTAGGTTTTGAACATGTCCAGAGGAGACTCCACAACCTCTCTGGGCAGTCTGTCCCAGTGCTCTGTCACCCTCACAGTGAAAAACTTTTTCCTTATGTTCACATGGAACTTCCTGTGCTCCAGCTTGCACCCACTGCCCCTTGTCCTATCATTGGACACCACTGAGTTCCATCCTCAGAACCCCATCTCTTGGTAACAGCTGGGGCAAAAAGAACTGAAGAGGCCTCCTTGCTTTTGCACCCCTGACCCAACCTTCCCCTTTGACCTTCAAGAAGTGGAAGCTATGCCTGCCCCTTTCCAGCTAGAACCAGAAGACAGGCATTAAAAATGTGAGGAGAGATGGCTGAATAGAGGCCAAAAGAGGAATGGACCTGTTAGTCACATAAGTAGTATAAAACCAAGAGTAAGATCCTGTACCTTGGAAGTGTAAGTACTACCTTATGCCTGGGAGGTGACAGACCAGGCTACTTCAGGTATCAGACACCACCAGCCTCTCTCCACGTCTCTCCTGATCTCAGATCACACTCAGTCTCTTGGAACAACTTCACAAACCCCACTGTTTTCTTGCTTCTTCCATTATCCAAAATTGAATTTGCTACTTGCTTCTAAAACTCTAAGTGGGATCCCCCTACTGATCTGTCAGTCATTCCTCATAAGAGTGATAAACAGATTTGGCTTACATAAATCTAATATTAAACACCCTTCATAAAATGAAAATAAACACATCTGTGTTTAAGAAGTTTAAACTAATTTGCTAATTATTCTTGCATTTTTTCTACAAACGTATCAAGTTTTTAATCCTCTGCATACAAATACAGAAAAACTAAATCTTATTAAACAGAATTTTGCTAAAAAGACCCTACAAAACAAACCAACACAAAACCCCAAAAGCCATGGATAAAATTCAACCTTTCAAACATAACAAAATCAAAATAAAGAGACTTCTTTTTCACCCATTTTATTTACCTGTGTTAAACCTGAAGCTAAATTAGTATGGATTGCCTCTAATTGGGCATTGTACAATAAAGCTTTCAGATCAGCCCCTGTGAACTGTTCTGTTTTTGCTGCCAAATCCTGAAAATCCACATCACTTGCCAAGGACAGAGAATGACTGAGAGCTTTTAAGATTTCATAGCGTGAATTCTGTAAAAAGGGAGAAAAAAAAATGTCAGTAAAGCAGCCTGTTATTTTCTTTGTCCTGATTGCTTTGGCCCTGCTACAAGCAACTTCTTATCACAGGGAGGGAGGATCTTCTTAAAAGAAGACACTACCCTAATAATACTACATATAAGACATACTTTACAGTAATCAATCTTTAAAATATAGGCATATATTTTCTTACATTTTCTTGAAGAGTCTAAGAGAGACTGTACCAAAGGCTGTATACAGAGAAATGTATTTCTCTAACTATCCTGGGATATCCTGGGATTTAATACCTGGGATTTGTTTATAATGAAATATATACAAATATGAAGGTGAACTCTGCTACTCAGATGTCCTTTTGCAAACACCAGTGTGACAAGAGTGAAAAACTTTACTCAGATGATTGTGATCTAAACCAGAGGTTTATCTGTGTCCTTAAGGCACAGGAACAGCTTCTTCACGTGTATTTCAGAATGAAGTGGTATTTTATTAAATGTGCCACCTAATCTGAGAAATGAACAGCACTGGTTTTTTTCCTCAGAAAACAGGGAATCAAAGACTTGCACTGTGCAGCCTCAAGACCTGATCCAAGCCCCATTAAAATCAATGGAAATCATTCCTTTCCTTCCTTTCCAACTAGGGGCACATCGTAGAGTGGGATCAACTGAATTTGGAATAAAACTGCTCTGAAAACTTCAGAGAATTCAAGAGTTGGGAACAGCTATGGTTCATCACATCAAGTAAATGGCAGATCCACTGGATTCTTAATTCAGAGAAAGATGCAGGACATGAAAACATCACCCTGAATCCAATTTCTTTCTGCAAACTAGTTTTCTTTTTTTTTTTTTTTAAACAGCTATATCCACAGGAAATTATTTGATCCTGATGACTCTGGTAAACAGTCCTGTCTTTCCCTAGTTTTGTGTGAACACATCAACACTAAAATCAGTGAATTTATACTGCTGTATAACTGGAGCTGGGCAATCAAGTCCACTTTGTTCACGTTTGAAATGCCACTAAATATAAAGAAAAGGGGAATACAGACTATTAGCTTATTTTTTTCCCCTTGCCTCTCAAGTAAAATGCTTTGTTTCCTCACCTGATCAGGAGGTGGACAGTACAGGCACTTATCCAGTCGACCTGGCCTTAACAGAGCAGGGTCAATCAAATCTGGGCGACTAGTAGCAGCTAGTACGTAAACCCCTTGGGAAAGTTCAGAAAAATATCATCAGCATCTTCTAAACTTTTGCATAAAAAGGAGCACACAGATAATCATTACCTTGTAATCCTTCCACACCATCTAACTGAGTCAACAGTTGGTTAACCACTCGGTCAGTAACTCCTGTGTTGTCATGACCTCGGCGAGGAGCAATAGAATCAAACTCATCGAAGAAAACAATGCAAGGCTTAGCTGCCTGAGCTCTGAAAGGGGGGGAAAAAAGGCAACGCAGAAACTATTTAAGAATTTAAGTTTGGGTGACAGTTAAAACTGCTTAGAAATAGTAATTTATATTTTTTTTGCTTCAGAGAAGAGTTGTCTCTAACAAGAGAACAGAAATCTCTTCTCTGTCGAAATTAAGAGGTTCTGAAAAATTGGGTTGCAATGGAATCACAGCTCATTTTTATGACATACTTTGCACTCGCCTTGTAATTCCTGAAGTACTCAACTCCTCTAAAATCTGAGCACTGCAGATGAGGTCTTGGCTTATGTTCATCTAACACCAAGTCTGCCTACACTGTAAACTACACGAGAAGCAAAGGCTATGTACGGTATGTTTATATTAGTGAGCAATGAGGACCAGTAAGGGCATATTTGCAAGAACAACTGCCACTGAGGACCTCAATGCCAAGTCTAGTATGACTCTAAGAAATGTTAATAGTTGTTAATAGTTCCAGCACATTAATCTGTCTCCTGGGGTCACCTGAAAGGAATTCAGCATGCGTTTTCCAAGACAGCTCTGTGATGTGAACCAACACACAAATGTAGCTGGGAGTTCAGCTTCAGAAGTGCACTCCTGATCTGAGCCACACATTCAGTTCTTAAATAGTTATGGTCAAGTTGAACTTGCCAAGAACTGAACATCTGATTCAGCACACCTAATTATTTCAGATGTTTTTATGATCTGATGCCATGTTTCTCTTAGGACAAGAAAATTACTGCTTGGAGCTTCAACCAATAGAATTCACTGATAACACTGCAAATCTTTACAAAGCCAACCTGTTAAAGATATCTCGAACTGCTTGCTCACTTGCACCAATGTATTTGCTGAGCAGCTCTGGTCCCTAAAAAAACAAAATCAGAGAAGAACATTCATGATATGTTTCTGAGTTTCAATGTGTAGTTCAACATCAGCATAGATTCAATACATGAAAGTGAATTTTCTTGTAATCAAGAGTGGCATCTCTGAAAAGAAGAGCCGAGGGAGCTAGAGAAACCAAAATTCCAACTTGATTTAAAGTAATATTTCCATTTTCCTACTATAGTAGAACACATTACAGTATAACAAGGGAATGGCTTACACTCTATTTTGAAATTATGTTTAAAATGCAGTGTTCAATTTCACTGTCCAATGGAGGCAAAATCCAGGATTGTTTTATTTAAAAAAAAAAGGAAAATTAAGATAATCTAATTAAATTTTATAATTATACCAAAAAATCTCAGTAATAGAACTGTGAAGTTCCAGAAGTTAGATGGTGCGATATCCAGAGACATACCAAATTTAAAATGTAAGTTTCTTACTTTGGTATTTTGCCCTTACAAGCACTTGCAGGTATTATGTTAAGCTATTTCATTCAGCTAATAAAACAAATCAATTAATCTTCAAAACCTTGCTACCTTGATGCTGATGAAATTCATTCCACTCTCTCGAGCAACTACTCCTGCTAACAGTGTTTTTCCTGTTCCAGGTGCTCCATACAGCAAGACTCCTGATCTCTGTCGTATGGGCAGGTTTGCAAATAATTCTGGATACTGGAAAAGAGTTTCAACAAAATATATTCTAAAATATGTAATGATTCTGCAGTGTACTGTAACATCACTGACTAATGTTAATTTTTGTCTAAACAGAACATTTAATTTCTTTTATCCATATTATCATCACAAAAGCTCACTTTGACTGTTGTTAGTTTACCTGGGGCGGAAGTGGATTCCGAGGCTTCCTAGATACTTAGAATACAAACAAGTGGCATTCTGTATTACCAGGAAACAGGACAGAATTAGGATGCACTAGAACTATGTAATGTACATATTGGTACATCTAGATTCCTATTTTGATTACAGACTAATTGAATTAAATTATGTAAGCATACAGTAAGAGCCTGTCCCTTATATAGCAAACTGTTCAGTCAGTTCTCCCAAGACTGAAATGGATGGTGCTCTCAACTGCTGTGGCTTTGCCCCAGATGAGAGCTGGGCACCACCAACCGCTTGTTCTTTAAGGGGCGGGGGCAGCGGGTGGTGGGCTGGAGAGGGAAAAGAAAACCCAAGAAACCAAAACCCCACGGGTTGGGATAAGGATAGTTTATTGGGATACCAGAAAGATAGATATAATAACAGGACTTTGTAACAAAATTTATGAGGCTGGTGATACACAGTGCAGTTTCTCACCAAACCACACAAATCAGGCCATACAGCTCAGAAAACAGACCATCCTCAAAACTGGGGCCCTGGAGCTGTCTGCTCCTCCCCCCACCAGCCCCCCCTTTATGCTGAGCATGATGTAATTGGCACAGGATACCCCCTTTGGCCAGTTTGGGTCACCTGTCCTGGCTGTGTCCCCTCCCTTCTTGTTAGTAGGGAAATATGAACACTGGAAAGTCCTTGACTGCTTCGCAACAACTAGAACCATTCGGGGTGTTATCAGCACTGCTCTCCTCCAGACTCCCAAACACCTAACTCCCATCCATCCCCTACTAGAAAGAAATTAACTGTATCCTAGCCAAAACCAGGACATCAATGCTGGATGTTTTAAGCAAGGCAGAAAGGCCAAAGTAAAATAAAGGCAAATTGATTGCATGCATCCAAAAGAGAGTACTCCTCTAGCAAAAGCACTGCAGAAGACAGCTGGATATATTACCTTTAGAAAGCCTAATCACAAACCCTCCAATAGAGCGTAGCAAGGATGTTAGCAATTCTGCAATATTTTAGCACAACACTTGATCTCTAGAAAAGCACAAGCCACTGCCTTTTCTATTTGGAAGTGGAAAGGGAAAGGAGAAAGAGTTCTCCAGTAGCTGTAGACAACCGAAGACTGGAAAACTACAAAAGCAGCGTAAAATCATAACTGTCATCTTTCTGTCAAATACCATGTCAGGCCTCAAAAATAATTCTTCCTCTACTAACACTAGGAACAAACTTTAGGTAACTAATTTGAAAGAAATGGGTACCTTTGCAGGTAACATGATGGTATCCATCAGTATTTGCTTCACATCTTTTAAACCACCAATCTTGTCCCAGCCGATATCCTTTGGTTTATGAAGGTTGACACTTCTCAGAGCTAATGGAGTAAAATCTTTCAGAGCTTTCTGAAAATCCACATTTGTCAGATTCAATTCTGCTTTTAAAAAAAAGGAGGGGAAAAATACTCAACCTCAACAAAAAACCCACACAGAGTCTACCAGTACCAAATTCCTCACAATATGTAACAATTAAATGCATTTGAACCATAAAACATCAGAACTGGCTTTTTATTTCTGTGTTACTCCACAGGTTCTGGATAGAAGAAGTAAGACTATGAAAGAAGAGATTTTATTGCCAACATACCGCTATTTTGCGATGCGTTCTGGTTGGAAACACAGGCGTGAATGGCACGATCAACCAGCATAGTAAAATCTCTGGCAACAAACCCTTCTGTTTCCTTTGCAATATATTGGAGGTCAAGATCAGAGAACTTCTTTATATCAGAATTCACTTTCTTTTTTATTATGGAATGCAGCATTTCACATCTTTGCATCTAAAAAATAGAATTGTGCAGCAAATGCAAATCAAGTTTACTGTTTATATGGTTTCCATAAATTCAAAAAGCAAACACATAGGAATTACTAAGGCTTCCTTAAATATTTACATGTCACCAACCTTCAAATAACAAAATATGAGCAGGCATGAATATGAATGAAAGTTAGATCTTCAGGTGAATTTCTACAAACAAACAAGTTAAATCCAACAATAATAATGGAACAACCCTCCAGCTGCTCATGTTCTACTTTTTTCTATTTCACAGGAAAAGGAACATCTTTCATTTTGGTGATACGAGTAGAATGTATTTGAGATTAAATACATTGAGTTACTAAAAACACATCAGATAATTTAGTGCTTTTGAGATTCTGGCTTTACCAGTGATGTCTCATCCTTATTGGTGTAATAGCACTAAAAATTACATAGCCAAACTTGCAGGAAGTGGCAGAAAGCTACATTGTATCTAACACAGAACCCCTTCCTCAGTAGCTTTTACTTGCTAGCCTGTGAGAGAAGACAAAGGGGCAGGAACAATTCGTGAGTGACATGTCTGTGTCACGCCATGAAGGCAGGCACAGGTACAAAGTGCTGCTTTCTCCTGCAATGAAGTTACGTTTCCTTCTTCTTCCCTCTATCCTTTTTTAAATGGACTATATTAAAAACTAGAGGGATATAATTAATATAGAAAATCACATATAATTAATATAGAAAATTAATATAGAAAAAGTAGAGGGATATAATTAATATAGAAAATCACATAAAAATCTTCCCATAAAACTAAACATTCTGTTTCAATAACATTTTAAAAATACACATTGTAGGGACAAACTCACTCCTCTGAGCAGTGAAAAAGCCACCAGGTTTAATCTCATTTTTCTAACTGTAGTGACGTACATGGTTTGTTCAGAGCTGCTCCTCTAGAATCCCCACACAGGTAACAAGGAGCCATGCATCTCTCACCTACGTTACACAACCTGAGTTGCTTCACGTTTAAGTGCAATGCCCTCTGAATACACCCTTCTCTCACCACTGAAGATAAAGTGACCAGGGCCAGCTGGGAATTAGATTGCTTTTATTTTTTATAACTTTATAATGACAGATCTAAGGTATTTAAGTATCACGGCAAAACTTCTAAGATTTCCAGATTTTTCCTCATCTTTGGGTATAACATCTCTATTTCTGCAGCTGTTCCAGTACTGCATGTGAGGCTGCTGCAGGTAAGGCAAACGACGTTTTAACCAAATGACTAAATACCTGAATTTACCTGGTCTGGAGATCGGATACATTTGAAGCACTGAAATATGTGAGTTCCTTGAGCTGAAACCAGCGAAGGATGTAGGGAATGTTCAGACTGACTTGTGGCAATTAATGCAATCAAACTCCCCATGGAAATAACTTCTTTTATCAGATCTTTCAAAACTAAAAACATAAGACATTGCTCCATGAATTGCAAAATAACAGACTTAGCATTTTGTAATAGACATTTTGACTGTACTGGAGAGCAGCATTAGGGCACATAATATGTTAACATCTCATTATATATTTGTTTTATTCCCACATTTACAGGGGATTGTTACACTGTAAATGAAATAGAAGTATATCAAGTAGGATGGTAAAGAAGTTAGCATTCAGCCAAAAGAAGCTGGTTCTAAATATCAGTAAGTATCAAATTTGTATATATCTCTGTAATTATAAATAACAATAATGGAAAAGAGGATCAATTTTAACAACATGCCAATTATAATACTGATCTTATATATAATTATCAGTTAAAGATTCATCTGTGATTTGTAAGCAACTACAATATATTTGAGTGTAGGAACAATGTAAAAAAGAACTGAGAAGCCTCTATGACTGGTGCAGTGACAGCAGGCATTGCCATCAGCAGGCAATGTCTCCATACCATTGGAAATAACTAGTCCAAGCTCCAGAGTGGACTAATTTGATCCAGCTAGTCTGAATGGTCCACAAATAGTCTACAAACCATAATTTGTTAATGCCTGCCATGGAATACCACCTGGTCCAGAGGCAATAATGATATAGACAGATTTGTCCAGGTAGGACAATACAATGCAGGTACAAGAAATTCCAAGTTGCACTCTATCCAGACACAGGAACCACAGCATTACCGTAAGCCAGTCTGTCGCTTTGAACGGCTTCAGGGCTGTTCTCGTGCTCCGGTGTGGAAGGTACTCCAACAATGTGATCAAGATCATCCATCAAAATAATGGATGGTTGTCTCCATGCTGCCTCTAAAAAAGTCTCTTCCACAATTTTCCTTATGTTTACTATTCTTTTTCCTAGAACAGAAACAAAATTTTAATTGCAAAACATACCAGAAAAAACCCCATCAGACTATGTCTTGCTCATGTAAAAATACAAGTTTTTGATTTGTATAGTTTAACTTCACTCCCATAAATCCAGGTACCAAGAGTAAACCAGAGTCAACAATCAGTAAAGAAAGAGTCTACATCTGCTGTCAGAACAGTAGTAGAAGGATCCATCACTCCTAAAATGAGATTAATCTTTCATTAATCCCTATAGAAACCTACAGGCCTAATTTTTAGACTGAAAGCAGAGCAGTATCAGTATCACTCTGAATTAGCTACTAGAGTCCTGCAAATTGAAGGATTTTTCAGAGCAAAGGACCTATCTCTTCATCAGTCCTTCCTTTTTAATTTGGAGCAAGGAGCTTAGTGCAGGGTTGAGTCAAAAAGAGTATAGCCATCTAATATAAGGGCTCTGTAAGAAAACAATTGAGTGTCCTCTGCCTATGTAACACTAAGACAATTTGGTCTCTTTCATTTTTGGTGCAAAATACTTACTCTGATCTCACAAAATTAAGGATTCATCTCATCATCGTCCATAATCATGAGTATTAGATGACTATTACCAACATATGTTAGGTTATGACACTAGGTTAGTAAATATGCCATCATAAACCATTTTTCAGCTGGTTGTTCGATCCTTTTTCAGTGCCTGTGTCATCCTTTCACTGAGTGATACAGATGTCCTTTAACACTTACAATTTGTTAACGTAATATTTGTTCAACTTCTTCCCATTTTGTAACAATTAGAAATAAGCATGGCAAGCATGGCTTGAATTTGGTGGTGGTATGTGGGACAGAAACTGATAAAAGTGTGCAATAAGCTTATGGCAGCTGTGTTTTCAACAGATTGTTAAAAATGCTCTTTGCAGGGGATCAAATATCCTTCCAAAAGCAGTAACAGTACTAGAAAAAATATTCAGGCTAATTTTAATAACTTCATCTTTGTGCTTCTTCATCATGCAGCAAACATTTCAGATTAAAAAAAAAATCATACCTCTTAAAGCTTTACAATCAATTACTTCTACATGAGCATCCAGTCTATCGAACGCTTCTTTGCAGATGGCCTTTGCTAGTGTTGACTTTCCACTTCCCTACAAAAGTAAGTGTCAGCTAAGGTAAATTGACAGAACTATTTAATTCTGTTTCTGTGGAGATTTTGTCTCAGAATATACCAATTAAAGATCTGTACACACACTGGCTTTATTCCTCACCAAAAGCATATACATATTCTGTCATTATGGCTTTTGTCTCAACCAAGTGATACAAAGTTAAATGAGTCTGAATAAATTCAGAGTGGACACATCTGCTACAGCCAGTGTTCTGATTCCACCAAGCTCAGCATTAAGGTATCTCCTAGTTTCACTGGAATATGGTATAAAATAGATCACCCTAAGAGGCAACAGGCAAGTAAAGAGTATCAATTCCACTGCCATTTTATCTTATAACACAGGAGAAAATACAATATTCTTATTTTCATTCAAATATTTCAGAGTCAAGAAGTGTTTATTATACTATAAACATGAAGCAGATTAATTCCCTAAGGCAACAAATTGAAATGGCACTGGTAGCAATCTTTAAAACTTACATTTTATCTATCTATCTATCTATCTATCTATCTATCTATCTATCTATCTATCTATCTATCTATCTATCTATATCATATATACACAAGAAATATGAATGCAAATTGATGAAGTGTGCATACAGTGTACATACAAATAAATATATATGTGTGTGTATATATGTTCTACTCAATTAACTCTGTTCAGTTAACTGCTCCTTTTTCAACTTGTTCTTTAATTTGATTTACATGGCATCAAAGAAAACTGACAAGAAGAGTTTTGTAACTGCAGAAAACAATCTGGGAGGGTTTGCAAGGAGACAGTAGTAAAGTGTGTACCTTCCCTCCTGTGAGAAGTACTCCTCCACTTCGCAGCCCCACAGCAATAGTAGCCAGCTTTTGAGATAAAGGACGCCCCAGAAGACTGTGACTTATGTGTTCAAAGGAAGATGTTCCTAGTTTGTCCACCCCTCTGCAGAGCAAACAAAATGTTAAACAGCCTAGGGCAGCATTGGTACACATGATACTCAGAGCAGGAGCCTGTGGTAGGGTGAAATTTCAATGCTGACATATTTAATCTTTTTTCAAGAAAAAGATAATTCAATCTTAAGAGACAGCACATTTATTTTGCAGTGGTGACACAAGGGACACAGACATTGGAGAACAGCCCCACAATGGAAGGGTTATCTAGTCATTCTACGCAACCCTAGCATGAGGTAGGTCTCAGAAGATAAGAGTTAACCATATTTTGGGGTTTCATCTACTTGCATAACAATCTACTAAGGAATGTAACAAATTGGTAAAGCAGGGAACATGCCTTGGTCAGAAAACTTGTCAGCCTTTTCAAAAGAGCAGCACACAGTGCACCTGAAGGCATCCTTATCCTTCACTGGTCCTCAATCTCTGTGACTTTCAACACAACAGTGTTCCTTTCAGGTCCACAAACAGTAAGGCCATCAGTTTGGTATTTCAACTTTAAACAAAATGCACTCTTCCAGGAGGAATGGAATGAACAAATGAATCCTGGCTTCTAATATCCCTACCCTTGGGACAGGCTTCTTACAGAGGTGATTGACACCCTGAGACTGTCTGTGTTTGAGGCATCTGAACTATGCCCTTAATACCATACTTTAACTTTTGGTCAGCTCTGGAGGGGCCAGGCAGTTGGACTAGATGATCACTGTAGGTACCTTCCAACTGAAACAGTCTATTTATTCTATTCTACTCTATTCCTACTACATCCCACACCTACAACACTTCCCCTAGATCAGTTCCTCTTCCCTCTTCAAGATAATATCCTCAGTTGACTTTCACAGTGCCAACAGTATATTACCACTCTTCAGGTCTCTGAGACCTCCCATCCTACTGTCAGCCAGTGAACTTCTCAGTACATGAGTACCTTTAGTCATGTCAAGTTTTTTGTTCACTCAGTAAGACAGTTCAGTGGACAAAATTAACCATCTACATACTCTAGGATAAGGTCTGAGCCTAACAGAAGCCAAAGGATGCAGAGGCATTTTTTAGATCTGGCTTAGTTTAAAAAAAAACCCAAACAAACCAAAACAAAAAACTGCATTTCCACCAATATTTCTTTTTCACTCTCAGTCCCTCCCATGTTCTCTGCAATGAAAACGTCTCACCCTAAATCACTTAGTTTGCAGTAGGGAAGGTTCCTGTCTGTATCACACATAGGTGGCTGGCTGTCACCATCAGCTTTTCCAGTTAGAGGATGTAAAAGAACCTACAACAAAGGAAAGAGTTAGTACTTTACATTAACTAGACCTACAGAAGAAGGGTATAGAAGTGACTAGCCATATTTGGAATTCTGTAAAGAAAATGTTGCATGCATGCTTTGCCAAAGCTTACAACACTTGGAAGAAAGATGCATAAGGTAAATGGCAGAGAAACAACTATTTCCAAGATACAATCCAGTGTTTACAATGATGTAACAACCTGTGATCAGACCAGTGCTGTTTATACCAGCCTACGCAGCCCATTATCTCCTTCCCTACCTGTAACTACTTGTTCCTTACCCTATGCACTCCCCTGTTGTGCTGGCATGAGTACTTGTGAAAAAAGGCAGGAGTTTGATCTGGGTGAAAAGTAACCTGACAGAACACCTGGCCTTTTCTTCACCTGCATGAATTTTTTGGTCTAGTTCACTGGGGAGCTAGTATAGAAAGCTGGGCAGGCTAACAAAGAGCTTCACAGGTAAGAACAGGCTGGTTGGAGATGTTAACGTTGCATTAAACACGTTGCCCTTTCATCTTAGTACCAGTCACTAGCACAATTTATAGGTTTCTTTTACTTCTCTACAACCAATATAGCTCGTTTCTTTTTTTTAAACAGGAATCATAAATTTTGCAGAAAAAAATTTAAATCTATTCTGAACAGCCAAAACAGGAAACCTTAATTCTCTGCTAAAATTTAACTGTATCAGTTTAAAAATTAAAAAAGTTCTCTCACTCATATAACCATAACCTTGGAGTCACAGGCACTAGTTCAAACAGAATTATTAACAGAAAGAGTAATCCTAATGCTAAATAGAAATATTTATTCTCCTGAGAAAGACTGAAGAAACTATATAAACAAGAAGGTAGTGTGAGCTTGGCAGGTTTGAATAGGGAATGTGTCTCATCTTTGTCAGAACAGGCTACTGTTCCTGCCAGATAGACTGTGAAGTCATTTCACAGTGGTTTAGGTATTAAGGGAAATAAGAGCTAAGCATAAGGACACTGTGTTCAAACCTGGACAGTACTGACTTTCCTCTGCTCTAATTGATTTTTCTGACAATTTAACACTGACTACAAAAGTCAGTAACTACTTTGGCATGTCTGTAATCTCATCAATGCTGAGGCTATCAAATAACATAAAGAATGCAGATACTTAGTTTAATGAACAGACTGGCATTATTTATTTTAAAAAGGAAACAAAAAATAAACGCAATGCATTTTAAACCAAATATAACAATTTAAATTACTTGATACCTGATACTATGTGATATTTACTTGTATATTAGTCTTTTGCAGCAAACTTGGACTCAGTATAAAAATATTCTCAGACTTATTTTCTTCAATGTGCGTAGGATGCACTACGCTAAGGGAAAACTCCTCCATTCCTGTAAAAACCCAAGGAACAACTATTAAAATTCCAAATAAATGCAGTTTTTATTCCTCACAAAATGAAACAGATTAGTGTATTTTGGACTACTACAACATATTATTAAAAAAAACCCCAAAAAAACCAAAAAGGGTTAATCATTATTGAAGCATAACTCATGCTCACAGTCTCAGCGTAGAGAGATACCCGTTATGTTAGATGGTGTATAGAAGGATTAAATGGCATACTGCCCACGTAAATTCCACAAGGGACAGTGAAGACAACTACAGCACAGGTCAGTGTTATCCTTACCTTCTTTAAGAGATAGATGTATGCAGTCTGTGCTTGTCATTATCCATGGGAGATCATCAGTAGCAGAATCCTGCAGCCATGAACTGAAAGCAGATTTAACATCATCTTCATGTATATCTTTATGCTAAGTAGGAAAAAAGAAAGAGTCAAATTAAACAAAACAAGGTGCTATTAAGTGAAACTGTTTTCTTCCTATGCATGAGGCATTTGCTTCTTTTAGGGCAACAGAGAGATGGAAGATAATGTAACAGTTTAATTTATATAGAAAATAACATTTTGCCAATGAACACCATTTCAAATGTTCTGTGTTCACCTGCCTAGCCATTCCTATGACACTTCATTCTTTCACCACCTCTGAAGATTTCATCTTTGGAACACTGATGTGAGGGCAATACTTACCTGTACTGCCAGATCCAAGAGCAGTAGTCAGGCCCTAGGTTTGAAAAAGCACCTAAAATATACACCAAAATTGACCTGTGACTTACTTTGGGGGCTCATAACACCCCTTTCTTCCCTGCATACTGTTTCCTATGGATTCATTTAGATCAGTGGCATCAAAACCAAACTTCAACAGGCAGGCAAAGAAACCAAACAGTTTAACCCACGTCACTTAGATAAATGGAATAGGAAAACAAATTGAGTCTAGATCACATCTGTCTTGACTGAGTTCCTAATCACCAAAGCATAACTCCTGCCTTAAAAAGGGGGGATCTACAGAGATCATGGAAGAAAAGAAAAATGAAAGTTACTGTTGTATTTCATTCTGTGTTTGTCTGGTCTGTTCCAAGAACTAAAAATACTTCCAACTAAATTAGAAAGGGAGAAATCTGTATTTAAAACACAGAAAAGCATACATAACCACTTTGTATGGTTTTACCAAATTATTGACAGAATACTCTTAACTCCAACATAAAAAAAAAAAAAGCAGTTCAACCATTCCTCCCTAGCTAAGAAGCCAAGGTAGAGCATTGGGCATGAAGAACAAACCATGCACAAGCCCTGCCATGATGGGAAGTGCTGTATTTAAAGTTTTGAGGGGCAGCTCACTTGGGAAGTAATCAGCCCAGCGTCACACAGAAACCAGCATATGGTGCATTATGAAGAAACACGTCATCCCAGAGCTACATCTGACAGACTGTGGGAACTCGTGCAAAATAAGTTCTTACAGTCACAGATGCTCACACAGAAGACTGGATACATTCTCACTTACAGAAAAACAGAGGAATTCAATTCTATAACTCTAGAAAATTAAATTGTTACCATGAAGGGAAAAATGTCAGCATTGAAAGAAAGGAAAAACCTAAACAGTACATGAAAGAACATAATTTCACTGCAATTGTCCTTCCTAGGAAAGCCACTAGGCACTGTGATGTTTGAAGAGTATAAGCAGAAGTCCCAGACAACTTAAAATAGAGATTTCCTCTTTATGACTCCTTTTTGTGTTTGTTTTCATAGAACTAAATGCATACACTTAAAATTTTCTAGGTTAAAACCATATTTATGTACTTCACATGAGGATCCTATGCAAAATTATTACAGATTATTGTTACCACTTTGTTTATGTTTGAGCCTATTTAAACCGAAAACGCATCTTTTCCCTACCAATGTAATGTCTCCTTCATGAGCCCAACATCCTTTTTAATAAGGAAGACACCAGAAATTTTCCATGATTTGAGAATTACAGAAGACCCTATGATTTAAAAGCTATATACAGCATTCTTCTAACAGCTTCAGGAAACCAGGAGTTAAAATTCAGAAGTTCTATTTCCTCCACCCTCTGAGACTTCTGCCAGTTCCTTTCAAAAGGAAATTGTTATGGGTAACACACCAAACTATTTGAAATATTCACCAAATGCAGAAAAAAATTAAGTGGTTTGATGTTGACAGTATCATTAATCAATATATAAAATAGTATTTCCAGATAAGCTTTGTTTAAGTGAATCATAGCATGTTCTTCATTCAAATTACTTACATAGTAAAAAGAAAAAACAGTAAATTATTAAAAAAATAAATTCCTCTGGAATTATGTCATACATGATAGACAAATTCCAAGCTATCATCTAACAAATGAAAACAAACAAACATTTAAAAAACCCAACTTTGATCAGAGCAACATTATCATTTTGCCAATACACAAACCAAGCTGAATATCAACTCACTAAGTTCTGCTTGGGTTGCAGTCTGAGAGATACAGGGATTTTAGGAATAGATTCAACTGACTGAATTCGGACTGTTGAATGTATTTCAATATGTAGTTTTTTCCTCAGACCATCTGGAATCTGAAATATTTAAAATAAAAAGAAAATATCAGAAAGTAAACTAGTCATAACATTGCATAAAAAGTAGACCATCAGTTACTTCATCACTAATAGAACCTCTACATTTGGTCATCCATCTGTTTATTCATTGTACTGTGCAAGAGAATTAAGAAGGAAACCAGAAAATGGATGGCAGTACCCAAATCACGTTGTCTCACACACACCACTTCTTGCCTTGTATCCCATCTGTGAAAGTGGTTGCTATAGCCAACCATCTAACAACTTCTTTAGGTAAGAACCAAAAGGTCAAAAAAGCAGAATTAGGAGGAATTCTTTGAACATTCTAAGAATGCTTTTAGTAAAGGAGAGAAACAGCAACTCCGCTTTCATTTGCTGGTTAAAATTGATTCTAGATGGGCAGGTAAACAGCCCATTTTACAGATCAGAACTGAGCACATCTGCAGCACACACACACAAAAAAAAATCCAATTTCCCTAAATTGTACTTATCAGTTTACCCTTTTAAAAGGACACTACTTTTCAAATATTCTGTGTTATTTAAAATGTGTATCTAAATTTAAAACATCTCATGGATGTCTACTAAATCTGAAAGACTTTATGGTTGCGGCCATTTGGAAAATATTTATGTCTCTCAAAAGGTTCAGTGCTAAATACCACTGCAGGCTCTTGCTCTCATTCTTAATAAAAAGTGAATGGTGAGAAGTATATAATGTCAAAATAGCCAAATTATGATTTGGAGTGCAATTTATCCATTTTTGTGCTTCCAGGAAAGAAGGAACATAAGCAGACTGTAGTTCTATCTGAACAAGCGGAGATGTTGGTGTCTGCACACTGGGACTTTTGGCACCTTGCAAAACAGTATATAAAAACTACAATAGGTTAAATTATATAAAAGCTAGTTGATACCTTTTAGAGATTTATTTCAAAGAGTACAGAAAAGTACTTGCAAACATTGTAGGATACGGGATCTTTTACGGTTTGATGACACCTAGAGTCCAAAGTACTTTTTAAAGCAATAACTGATGAAAATTATCTCACTGCATAGTACTGAATGCAAGTAGATACTTTCACATTCTCATGAATACAGTGGCTACCAACAGACTCTGAGAAAGCATGCATTCCCTCCAGAAACACTGAAAAGATCTCCCCATTTGGTGCAAAAGTGCTAATGGTGCAGAAATCTAGAGTACACTGTGTACACCTTGGAGGATGATGTAAGTAATCTAATGCAGAATGAGACGGCTTTTCAAAGCACAGCTCTAGTAAATATTATTTGACTCTAATATATTCTACTTGAGAGCTTAACACAGAGTCTATATCCCCAAACTACATCTGAATTAGCCAGTTCCACAAATGCCCAATAGAAAATATTATCCAATAAAAAGCGCAAAAGGTAGTGTGCTCACACTGACCCAAACTCTTCCAACATGCAGGGCTTCCCCACTGTTGCCATACTCTATGACACTCTTTAGGTCTTCAAATCCATTCCAAACGATTTGAACAAGAGATCCCTCATTGGATGCTTGACTGCTATTAGAATTAGAATGATTTTTGTCCTGTGTACTAGTCAAATGCTTTTGCTTTTCAAATGACAGGTTTTGCTTTGCTTCTTTATGACGTTGTCTCGGAGAAAGCAGCTCATTCATTTTCCCATAAGACACTACAGGATTTGGATCCAGATCAATAAATTCTAAATTCCACGGGAAAACATGAACAGCATTGCACTGCAGAAATGCATGAGTGGCAGATGCATTCTGTACGCTGGGAGGCTGGGACTGACACACTCTAAAAATGGAGTCCATGTGAATTAAGTTCAGCAGCCTGTCTTGGAAAGTGCTCATTTCACCTTTATCACACAAAGTCTTTTGTTTCTGCTCAGACGGATGAGAGAAAATGCTCCCTATGAAATTCCATATATTTGGGAGAACATGTGAGCCAAACGTCCCGTTTACATCAGCCTTACTCTGCTCAAGGACTCCTGGCTTTATGTAAGGTTGTTTGGCAAAAGGGTCCTCTACTGTTTCTTCTTGCTCCATGTTATTTTTCACAAAACTTTTGAGCAAGACGTCACTTTCTGCGGAAGGCGTGCTGGTGATGTTTTCCACGAGCTCACGTGCTTTGGGAATTATCAGAAGCTCCGTGGATGGCTCTAATCTCCCATAGGGGGCTGCTGGCATAAGTGTACCTGAGGGCGAACAAAGCAGGTCAATGAGCATGGCCCCTCTGGCAGAGCAGCTCACTCAAGGTGCCACGAGAGCCTTCACTGTTGCTTACCGATTTTGATGTAAACGTGAGTGTGTTGTTCAACCCACACAGGGAAGATGCCTCTTGGAAATACTATTCGAATCTGGTCAAGAAGATGTTTTTCAAGAGAGGAAGCGTGCAGTTCCTGGGGAAAATGTGGTATAATTACAAATTAAATACTACGTGATTTTAAAATTTTCTCATACACCACTTGAAATATAAAATATAATTAAACCCCACCACATTTACTATTTCCTTAGGGGCAGAAAAGAACGGGACATTGTGCAAAAAACTGCTTCAGTCAAAATTTTTGTCAGCTTTAAGAAAAGGATGTGAGCAGGGGGAAAAGTTTTATTACCAGAATTTCCCAGTCATCTGTTGAGAGCGGTTCCACTTCTACTTGTCGACAGGAGGAGACGTGGGAACAGGGTTCAAGAAATACCTAGCAAAAGTAACACCATTTCAAAATATTTAATGTCGTGGGTTTTTTTTAAAAGAAGCTCCATCTTAAGTCAACTAGAAAACTGACATCTATCTTTTCACTGGTTTAAATATACATCTTCTTAATGACTGTAGGGAATTCATAAGCAAGAAGATGGATGTTCAACATACTGGAAATGGATTGCACTGGGCTTGCCTGGGGACTTCAATGCACTGTGACTGGAAGGGAATGTGAAAAGCATCAGGAGATTTATCAGCTGACAACAATCAATTTTTAATGAATATTGATCACACAACTGTCTCTGCATGTTTTTAAATTTCCAGCACTCCAGAATGCTGAAAAAAATTGTCGAGTTGTGCACAAATTTAGATGAGGCAGAAACAGATGAAGAAATGAGGAAGAAGTACAACACAAAAGCAAAACCAGCTCCCCGAGGAATGGTTTCACAGGAACCAGCACCACTTCCACAGAACAATTTTAAAGTCCTGTGTATCAGGAGGAACGATAAAAGCTTTTGTGGCTTGGGCTCCTCAGAGAGCATTAAACATATTTCAAAAGGAAAATTTCACCAAAGGTTCCATTTGAAAGACAGTAGCAATTTTCAAACAATATAATGTTGTAAATTTTAAAATCAACTTCATTAATTTTTCCTTCAGATAAAACTAGTCACCTGTTCTCCGCGAGAGATTTATTTCAGGTCAGCTTTTATAAAAGTAACAATTGATTTTAAATTCCTCTACATCCTCGAGTTGAAGCAGAAGTTGAGGGGAAAATCTTTTCCCTAACAGAGTAAATATAGGAGTATATTGTCATGAAACACAAGCAGCTGCAATTCCTGAATCCATAACAATGGCAAAACTACCTAATCATTCACTGATTCATTTGACCGTATAGATGACCAGGCAACATTTGGGTAAGGCTTTCTTAGGATCCTTTGTCCATTGTTTTTCTGTTGCAGGCTATTAAATGCTAGAACTAAAAAGGGTAGTTACCTTGCCACTGAGCTAGTAAATTCCGTCAAATACATACATCCTTTCTAGAGAATATACTAAAAAAAGTAAACAATACACTGCTTTGAGCCACATTCTTTGATGTCTTATGCTGAATAAAATTTTCCATAGGAGAGAATAGGCATATATGAATATACTACCAGAGTAATGCTTCTCTACCTGTTTGTTTAAACCTCTAGCTATTAATATTTTAAAAAACCTAACAAACCCAAACCAGCAACTTGGATGTTGAGATTTTAATAGTCTCATGTCAGAAAGTTCTGCCTGCCTCTTGGGTATCTCTTAAACTTCTGTCCCATGGAAAAATTGTTTACAAGAACTTTAAATTGGTCTCTTACTCTTGGGACACTGTTAAATACATGTTCAAAGAGAGAGGACACAGGGGGATGTGTGGTGAAAGGGAAAAAAAAAGGGATGAAAATGCAAACCTTGCAGACATCAAACAGGAAGAAATATGTAGTAAGTCAATAATTACTTTAAAATAACAGGAACTCCAGGAAAAATATAATCATAAGGAAATTCCCAAATTACATAATTGCTTAAAAGTGTATTTTCCTAAAATTAATGGCACTGCAGATAGTGGCTCCAGCCTTGCAAAGACCTACTCATAAGCCTATCCTAACAGTATTTAGGCAATTATTAATGATTTAATGAGAAAATCTTTTCATGTTTGAGACATTTCATGAAGGTTAACTTTCCTTATGAGCAGATATAAAGGACATAACTGTCTGGGTACATGAAACAAGGTCATAGCTAACTTGTAAACGCTGGCCTTTTCAGGTATCTTGCAACATACTTTTTATTTAAACAAGAAAAAAAAAGATTGCACTTCAAACCTGTTCTCCATCTGTAATTCCAAGTTTCTCTGCTAACTGTCTGTTAATCTCTGCAGTATTTTCACCCTGGTGACCTCGATGCCTCATTTCCATCCAGCTCAAAAACACAGGCTGATGACCACAGGATACTTTCACAGCTTGGCCCTATGAGTTTCAAAGAAATAAAATAAATTAACATCAGACAAGCTAAATAAGATGACTATTAGTCAAGCTAAATTGCATTTGATTAGAAAGATCAAAGGAATGTCACAAATCACATAAACTCAGACCAAAATGATTTCATCAATCTGTTTCAGAACTGTTCAGCTATTTTGATTCCAAACTGAAGAATCTTACTATGTCCAGTCCATTTCCATATAAAGAGGCTACACTCTACATTCCACCACTCAAGTTACATTTTCCTTATTTTTTTTCCAAAATTACTAGTTTTATGGAAATCAAGTGACTGAGACAATGGACGCTGTGGATACACCACACAAGTACCTGTTAACACAGCAGTGTTTGCTGTTCTGTTCTCCACTGCATCTCAGGACTTTCAAGTATTATTTGAGTTTCTGCCCAACTCTGAAAACCTTTTGGAAGATATCTAGGGTGTTTCCAAGATCCTTTTACCAAAGGTAATGTTTGATTTACTGCTCTTCCCTGTAATCACGCAGATAAAGCTTCACCTCTTGTGTCACAATCTTCACACAACACTGAGTTTTGTAGACCATTTTGTCACCCATTTACTGAAAGCATTCTGCAATTAGATTTAGCTTTTTATTCCATTTAAGCATTTTTATGATTTACTCAGGGTACTCTATTAACATAATTATTTATTCTCATTTTCCACTTTTTTATTCCAGAGTTTGCATTTAATATACTATTCCTATAAAGATTTCAGAGGTCATCTATTTGCATATCATGGTAACTAAAAGCAGGAGCCCACCATAACGACGTACAGAATGACACTCAATGCCATTATGCTCCTCTTTCCTCTCTCCTGCCAGCAAATTTAGTAAACAGCTGTAGTAGAAATGAAGCTAGCATTCATAGCAGATTTCTTTCAGCCCAAACAACCTCTCTTCCACTAGTTCCGAGAGGAAAGAAAAAAAAGAAGGCATGTTTTTAGAAGTCTGGATGGTTTGGCTTTTGGGAAGTATCCTTCTGGCTATGGGAAACCAGCATGGGAGGGTGAGGACAGCCTGGCTGAGAGGCTTTGCCAGGACCGTGGCTGCTATCCCAGCAAGGGATGCTCGCAGGCCTTGCTCTTTTTGTCATCTGTGAAACGTTAAGATCTTCTGTGTACTTCTGTGACTGATCCACGTGCCCAACATGGGCTTCACAGGACTCTGCACAGCAGGATCCCTGTCTACACAGAAGCGTGCAGTGAAGCATTTATGTACACCAGGAACAGTGGTTCCGCTCGGATTTACCACCGTACCTCCTACCCGGAGGATCAAGGCATGTACTATTTGGCTAATACCGGGGAGAGCTGGAGTAAAGCACAGAGCAGTGAGACGGGCACAGAGGCCCCCAGCACAAGGCTGCCTCGGGACACAACCCCCCACCTTTGCCGCATCTTCGTGAGAAGAACGGACGGCAAAGCAGGGCAGCCCCTGCGGGCCCGGCCACCACCGCCCGCGGGGGGCCCGCTCCAGGGCGCCGCACGGGGGCTCCCCGCTGACATGGCCACAAAGCAGCCGCGTCTCTGCGGCGGAAAGGGGAGGTCCCCCGCGCTGCGCCCCCACAGCGACACCGCGGCCCGTGGTGAGGAGGGAGGGGAGGAGGGAGGGCTCTTCGTGTCGCCATAGTAACGGCATGCCGGGGGAACCGGTGCTCTCCCATAATCCTCTCCGACTGAGGCGTCCCTCCGCCCAGGCCCCGAGCGGAGATACCCGGTACCTGCTGCAGGCGGAGGTGAGAGGCCATCACGGGAGGCAAATGCAGGAAGCAGTCCCGGGTGCCGCTCAGGACGACAGTCACTGCGGCGGCTCCAGCTCCCCCTCCGCCGGGATTGCCACTGCC
This sequence comes from Laterallus jamaicensis coturniculus, assembly GCA_022605575.1. Lineage (NCBI taxonomy): Eukaryota > Metazoa > Chordata > Aves > Gruiformes > Rallidae > Laterallus > Laterallus jamaicensis. Next base: position 5,126,905 of record JAKCOX010000008.1, read on the forward strand.
CCACATGCCGGCGGCCGGCCGGGCCGGGCCCCGCAACCCGGCGCCACTGCACGCCCGCTCCGCCTGTGCTGGCGGCTGCCTACTCCGACGCGGGCGTGCGGGTCAGGCCTTCCCGAAGTTCCCCCTGTCACCCCCACACAATGGTATGACCCGCTGCCGGCCAATGCGGGTGCGGCATATACCCATTCCCTGCCTCCGATTGGCTTCTCTATCGAGGGCTTCGGCTCTCTCTGTCTGGTTTATCGACACCATCGATTTGCGCCTTAGTGGGAACCAATGAAAGTTCTGTCCGTTGCTTGTTCTCTCGGCGAGCGGCTGGCGCTGCCTGCGCGGGGCGCGGCAAGAAGATGGCGGCCGGCGGCAGCGGTGCCGGCGGCGGGCTGGGCGATGCCTGCAAGCATCATGTGCAGCTGGGGGTCTGCGAGTCGCGCGCCAAGTACCGGGAGGGGCGGAGGCCGCGCGCCGTGAAGGTGAGGCCGGCCCGGGCCTTCCGCGGGGCGGGGCCCGCGTCAGGGCCGCCTGCGCCGCGAGGGCGGCCCGGCGGTGTTGGTGTTGCACGGGTCTGGGCGGGCTGAAGCGGGACCCGGTCTTGGTCCCGGCCTGCGGGTCCTGAGGACCTGGGGTCCTGAGGACCTGGGGGTCCTCAGCCTGCTCGTCGGCTGAGGCCGCTTCTTGGGGGCGGGGAGGCTGCCCGCCAGCCGAGCTCCCGGCGCCCCTTCGCTGCAGGTGCGGCGGCGCCGCCTGGGCCCCTTTGCGGGCTCTTGTTCCCGCTCTGGGTGTTCCCCAGGTGTTCTCCCCGGGGTGCCTCGGTGCGTGGGCTCGGGCAAGCCTCCTGCGCGCACAGCGCGGAACGGCCGCATCCGTCGCCTCTTTCGGAAGCCGGCCTGTCAGAGGAGAGGAGTCGGCTCATCGGGACTGCAGCGCCGAAGCAGGAACGTGGTTTTATTCCTTTGGAGGCGTTTGTTTCTTGCTGCTTGGATGTTTCATACGCGGTACTAACTGAAGCCCCCCGAGGGCCGTCGCGTAGCCCCCTCTGTCGCCAGGGGCAGCCCTGCCTTGGGATGGAGGCCCTGCCCCGAAGGGTTTGCAGCCTTAAGAAGTTCACCTCTACAAAAAAAAGCAGTAGGTGCTGGAAAGAGTAGGCTTTGCCTGGCAAATCTAGGGACGCCCCCGTTGTGTTTTGTAAGTTAATCAGGTAGGAGTGCGTGGAGCACAGAGAGTCTGGTGTAACTTCAGCAGCAAAGAGTGGCGCAAGGAAAGCGAAGGAGCCGAGTATTGCCATTATTAGCTGGCACAGTTAGGTACACAGTGCCACAGCTCAGCAGGACTCGTGTGCACCAGGCTGCTTTTGTACTTAGGGGGTGTCTGGCAGCTACCGGGGAGATGAGGGAAGGCCACACATCACGGGCCTGACCTGCTGCATAGCAGGAACTTCTCACTACAGCAGCAAAACAGCTGGATTTGATTTTTTGTATGTGCTTAACATAAGGTGTGCTGTGGGGGCACCTTCTAGGGCTGACTCGGGAAATTCAGCAAAGTAGGGAGTAAGCTGCTAGCACAAGAAGAATTTATGTGACCCATTTGCAAAGAGTATTTTTTATGATTACTGTTTGACAGCTGTTTTCCTGAGTGGTTCCCTCCTTGTCCTGCATTTGCTTGCTCATGTGGCCTGCATTTTAAAAAAAAAACAACACACCCCCAAATCAGAATGAATTTACTTTCACCTTATGGCTTAGCTACCAGTTGTATGTAGTGAGCTGTCACAGAACTCTGTGTAGTGTCTGTGTTACATGTTAGACAAAACAATAGGTTGGGTCTTTTAACCTGCTAGGGAAGATCTTGCTTCTTTCAGCCTCTTCCTTGTATCTGTCTTAAACATAGGCTGTTTGATCACGAGCAAGGAGACAGCTTTACACACACGTGATCTGCCCCAGGAAATTGTGGTGCTTTTTTACCTGCATGGCATCTCTGCCTGTGAACAAGGCAGGTTTCAGTGTTCATTCTTTATTCTGACAGTGCCTCTTATTAACTTGTTACTAAGCCTGTCTCAAACAGAAATTGGTGAGAGATTTAAGAGATTTCACTCAGTAAATGGCAGCACCCTGTAATTCATGTTGTGCTTTGAGTAAGACGCTTCAGTTCAGTTCCTGCTCAGCTATGAAGAGGTCCCAGATAACTCTGCACTTAATGCTCCTCCAAGAGTCTACAGCCAATATACAGTACAGAGGGATTTTCAGCATCCTGTGAGGACTTGTGCAACAACAGAGAACACAGAAAATGTGTTACTTTTGCAGTAAAGCAAGGATGGGAATGTTTCAGAATGCTCTTTTTTTTCCTTTTTCTCCAGGTTTATACTATCAACTTGGAATCTCGTTATTTACTAATACAAGGAGTTCCTGCATTAGGCGTTATGAAGGAATTAGTTGAACAATTTGCATTATATGGTGCCATTGAAGAGTATCATGCTCTAGATGAATATCCAGCAGAGCAATTCACTGAAGTTTATCTTCTAAAATTCCAAAAACTGCAATGTGCAAGGTATTGGACACGGCAGTATCTGCCTCTTGTCTTAATCTTTTACCACCCTTATTTACAATCTGCTAAGGCTCTAGAGAGCTGAAGTAAACTCAGGTTTGCAAATATAATTTAATTCCTTTCAGGGTGGCCAAGAAAAAAATGGATGAGCGGAGTTTCTTTGGTAGCTTGCTGCACGTGTGCTATGCTCCAGAATTTGAAACAGTCCAAGAAACCAGGGAGAAGTTGCAGGATAGGAGAAGATATATAGCAAAAGCAACACATCAGAGAGGTTTGTAATTAAATTTCCTCTAGAATCTTAACATCTCACTTCAGTGGTGGGTGGGGTTTTGTTCAAGTTCCTGTTAAAGAAAATGCTTCTTATCTGTTTGACACTTTAAGTATGTTTGCAGAATTCAAACATTGTATCTTTTTTCTAAAGCAACCTTTTGCTTTTGGTTAAGACTAAAGTAAGGAAATGCTTAAGGTTTGTTTATCAATGAAGTATTTTCTTTTCAGAATGTTAGCAAAAATTTCAAGCACAGGCAGGAAATTTGGGATCATCTTTTCACCTCATTCCAGCTTATTCAGCTGTGCCAAATAGGATAGTTTCTAAGGAAGGTGACTATACTAGCACCTTCACAAAAAACTTCTCCAGCATACATACTGGCACTGGAGGAATACTGAGAAGGGACTGGGTTTGCAAAGGCTACTGTGCTGCCCAGTTCCTCCTTTCTTGTGCTTACATACTTTGATATCATTGTTCATTGCATGAAGATATTTAAAGGGAGTAAAATCACTGCTTTTTAGCATCAAAACATCTGTTTGGTTTGGGTTTTCTTTGTGGTGTTGCAAGATAGCCTGTCCTTAACATCACTGATTTGCAACATTAGAACTGTTTTCCTCATGTACTCAAAACAGCTGCAATACTTCTGCTCAGGCTTTCCTCGCAAACCAGGGGAGGGACTGGGCTGGAAAGCTTGTTTGAAAGGTGCCACTTAGGAAAAAAGGCTCACAGAAAGGTGGCTGGGAATGAAGCATTGCTGGTATTGCTTCTGTAGTTATATTGCTTTTTCTTGTGTGTTAGAATGAATAATGACACAAAATAGTGAAGCTACTTTTTTTGGTTGTTTTAAAGACTGCTTTGTGTCGAAGAAAGTGGAGTGGCCTGAGAAGACCATCTCAAAGAACTCTGACTGTCTGTGGAGTACACCAGGGTCACGTGTGACTGCTAACTGGGATCCATCCAGCTTTACAAGTTCTCACAGGCTAACCCAAAACACAGAATACTCATCTGGGAATCATAATCAGAGCCTGTTGACATTTCCCCAGTATGGTACCAATTCTGTTGAAACTTGTGGGCACTTCAGTCAAAGCACACCCCTAACTCTAACTGTACAGCCAGGAGGACATCCTCCACCAACTCCTTTGGCACAGCAAAGAACTGTTCCGATTGATAATGGAGTCGATAGGTTTCTGCCTCGTACGACTCACCTGCAAGAACGTAAGAGGAAGAGGGAGGAAGGTACCAAGTTTTCTCTCATTGGAACAAGTGTGGACAATACTGAACCCATTATTGGTCCCCAGCTACCAGAAATACCTAAAGTGGATATGGAGGATGATTCACTGAATACTTCAGCGACATTAATTAGAAATAAGCTGAAAGAGGTATGGATTCTGGAAGTTCTGGTATTTCCAAATATACACATGATGTACTTGTTTTCCATGAAAAATAGAGACTCTAAGATAACTTTTATTCAGTACTATCAGTTTATTTGTCATTTAAAGTTAGCTGCCTTACTACCTAATGATTGCCATTCTACTCCGTACCTCTTGGACTACACGTCAGAAGGCCTGAGTGCCAGCACACGGTCCTAACTGATGTTTAGTAAACTACACTTTTTTTTCCATGTGGGGAGGCATGATAATTTTGCAGGCAGTCCTGCTGACTCCAGGGTGGGACTTTTTATCTTGTTTCTGGTTGAAAGGGAGTGAAAAGTAAGTCAGTCAAATGTAATTTTGCTGCAACACTTCTTACGGGATTCAAAGATACACAGAACCACAAATCCTCATGCCTTAAGGTCTGTATCATGTTATGAAGGATATTATTCAGTTAGCAGGTTGAATACTCCTGATAAAATTCCATTTAAATTAAGACACGTAAAAGCTCCCTTGGCTATAACTAGACTTTCTAAATGTTTCTCTCCAGTCAAACTGTTAATTAGGGAAAAGGGTGATAAAATACGTAACAGTGAGTATCTGAAATCAATTTCTGGTGTTAAAATACAAGACCAGTACTGCTAACACTTCTATTTTCTAAGTTTCACCTTGTGCTTAATGCTGCCTTATGTTATTTTTAACTTTCTCTGAAGGAAAATTCAATACAAGTGTGATTATAGTAATACATCCTAATGTTGAAGATGTGGCTTTAACTCTACCATAAAACAGGAGTGGTTGCAGTTTATTAAGACATTTTTTTCTTTCTGATTTAGGTAGCAGATTCTGTTTCAAGAACATCTGTGGAAAAGCCAGCAACTAACTCAGCCAAATCACTTGTAAAGCAGAGGAGAAGAATATAAATATTGCTGGCATCTTTTTCAAGGATATAGGTTAAAATCCTTTTTTTAAATGTCAAAAATAAAGCTGTTTTATACTGTATTTCCAAACAATTCTCCATTAAAAATGGTTTTGTTCCTTGGAATGAGCAAACCACTATAATATTGGTGCAATCTTGTCCTTCGTACCTCACAGCAAACTGTATTTCATACCTCAGTGAAGAAGCATATTTACGTAGTGTAACAGAAGCAAATGCAACTTATCCAGTAGCTTTTACAGTAAAGGAATACTAAATCTTACTAATAGTTTCATGTTGCTCCTATTTTTACTATGCCATGAAGAATGGTGAAGAAAAGGGTTTTTTTTCCAACAATATTCCTCAGAGTTACAGTTTACGAGTTTCTTGGAAAGCTTTGTGTTCAAATGCCATACTGCTCTGTTAAAAAAACAAAAAACAAACCACCTAAGTTAATTTTCGATTAACTAAACAATTTAAATGTAATCAGAAAAGATGTTAAACTGAACTGTGACCAGGGAATGCCCAGGGTGGGAAGGCCCAGCTGCAGAGGGAGTTAAACTGGCTGGAAGCAGCAATGCCAGAGCCTGGGATGAGTCAATGCAGAGGAGCAAAGTTCCCACCACTATGTTGTAACAGCCCTGGAGCCTCCTTTGGGCAGCAGAACTGGTGTGAGGGGTAAGTGCCCCATGCTGAGGCTTGCAGGGTTGACACAGGTGGATGCAGGTGTGTGTATGTATGGAATGAGCTTGCGGCATGCGGCTCCTTTCCAAGACCTTGTTACATTTTTCAAAAATATTTTAAAGTACAAATGAGTATTTAATTTGTTTGAAGGGGTACAAATTACCTGCTTCATCAGCAATACTGACAGAACACAAGTAATTTTTCTATGTAGATTAGTTAATGTACATGTTATTAGAGAATTTGAAAAGCTTTTCAGTGATGTAAAAAACAGAGTACTTACGCAGGTTTTCCCAAGCCAGGGACCCAGTTTCCTAAATTGAAAGTCTTTTGACAGCCTGCTTTGGCAGTGCTGTGATACAACACAGCCTGTGATCACAGCTACAGACCCCTTCTTCCAGTCTACCACGTAAGTGAGTTGGCAGAAGGGGAGTTTTCTAACTAAAACTTGCCAGGTTTCCAGCCTTACACAACTATTCTGTTGACAGGAATTACTGCATGTATTTCAGAATTACTTTCTCTTCCATGTCTTGGAAGGTGTAACTTACAGTATTTAAAAATGACATGAAGTTCAAAGAGAAGAATGATTATTATATTAGGATTCCTTTTCTTTATTACAGAGCAGAACTGCTCTTCCCAATTGAACTTAACAGCAAGGAAGTCAGCATGCTCTAAATTACCATCTTAAAAAAATTAATTCTGAATTGATGTATTGCTAATAAATAAAGCCCAGTTAGAGGTAATGAAAAAATAGTAGTGCCACACTCAAACTCTCAAGGTCTTTTTTTTTTCCCAAAAGTTACTGGCCTTTTCCCAAAAGTTACTGGCCTTTTCCCAAAGAGGCTGTAAGGAAGGTGATGGCAGTGGTACTAGTGGCACTGATTAAAGTAAAAATTTTATTCCTAGAGAGCTTTTGCATGAACAATTCAGGAGAACTGTCTTGTTTTCTTAGTCTTTCTTGAGCACCCTGAGAGGGTGCTCAAAGAGGATCATGCATGATATTTTGCTGCTCCTGGACAGCCACTGAGCAACAGCATGTTCCTCCTGGTACCAGTGTGTGACCGCGTAAGAAAGCTGGTGCTGTGACAGGCAGATAGGCACTCAGCACATACATACCTCACAACCAAAGCATTTACCAGCTGACCTCAAGTAATGACAGTTAACACTGTAATACGTATGTCTCCTTACCAGTAGTACAGAAAGTATCACACTTATTTTAAACGTGACGCTGATGTACCTTCATGTCTGGCAAACAGGGTCCAAAGGCTTCTAAGAGAAGGTTTTCATCTTTGACTGCTTTTTCAAAGTCTGTCAAAGAGAGTTTGCCATCATGATCGTAGTCCTACAAAAGGAAGGAAACCCTTCAGCAAAGGATGATTATTTTTGCTTAATGGGTGTTTTGGTGATATGGACTCTTATTTTCACTTTGTTTGCAAAAATAATTGTGCCATTGGTCTGTGCTCAGACAAGATACATCTCATTTGTCTCTACCTAAGGTATACATGGTGGAGAAAGCTCAACTGCCTCACATAGCTTTACTAACTGAATTCTGGAGAAGGCAAAACTTTTACCATGGGAAGAGGCTGAACTGAGAATCGCATGGGCAAATCTCAAGCATGGCTGCACTGAGATAAATTAGAAGCAGAAGAAAATGTTTGGATATATTCTGCATTTGTATGTACATCATGAGTGTACCTACAGCCTATTTGTGAGACTGGCAATACTTTTGCCCTGATGGGTTCTATCGTAGGCGTACTCCTGCCCCATCTCTTTCCAGCACCCAGAAGCATGTGGCAGAGTGTCCAGTCCACTTCTTTTGTACTGCAGAATGCCAGCATGTCAGGATACTCCTCTGGGAGTGGAAAAAAATGTATGTTATGTTTAACACATGCCTGTTATGATTAACAGATGCCTAACACTGAAATAAATGCAGGTTATACTGTCAAATTATCTGCTTTTGGATGGGATTTTATCTGCTTTTAGATGGGATTTTGTTTTGACAGACCATGCACATGTGTGTACATACACATACATATGCTAGTTTATATGTAAAGTTTGTAATGCATTCACATAATAAATTAATGTGAGGATACTTGAATTTAGTAGATCTGGATTATATTTCTCCCTTGCCTTAGAGATTTGTTTATCTCAAGTATGGAACTAACTCTGTGGCTCAGAATCCCAATATAAAGCAGTCACATTTAGTTACCTTATAGGAACATTCTGAGGTTCAGTTAATGAATATTTGAAAGTCACACAAGCATCACAATGAGTAAGTACTTGCCATTTTCTTTAATGCTATGTCTATCAAGTCCTTAATTCCCTCATCAGGATCTTCTTCCGATGGTTGTTTGACAAGGCTGTTTTTCAGCATTTGAAACATTTCCTCTCTTGAGATGTATCCATCACCGTTCAGGTCATAAACCTCAAAACAGTCTTTTTGGAAGATAAAACAATTTAAAGTTCACACAAACTATATCACACACCATTAAGTCACCTATAGACAGAGAATGTGAACTGTACATTGTGCAGCATAACTACTGAGCCATATTTACCGTATCTAATATTTACCTATGAAATATGTGCCATATTTTGATATATTAGTCAATTATTGATTATTTATTCTTCATGATTAAAATCTCTTTCTGCTCAAGTAAATTACCTTTAGTTCACAGAAATCACAGTAACTCACAGACCTCAATGTCTCTAAAAATGTCAGTTTAGAATATAAACCGACGTGGTTTAGAAGCCAAATTTCCCATGTGACCAGCGGTCGCACTGTCTGTATCAGAGGGGCTTTGTATCTACAAAATATATCTCAGTAATTCCAGAAGATGTGTTAGAATAGTAAAGGAAAAAATAAGCTTTACTAGCATGGAAAAGAGAATGGAAGTACCCCTTAACACAAAGAGGAAATAACTGTAACAGTATTTTAAAAATTAATATCTACCTAATTTATCTCCTAATTGTTTCTACCTCCCTGAAATCAGACATCTATGACTATAATAAAATATACTATCATTCACAAAACTTATTTAAACAAACCAACCTACCTCTTCTTTTGTTGAAGGAAAAAAAAAGCATTTGTTGTTGTTGGCTTTTTTTCCCCCTGACAAAGTCTAAGCCTACAATGAAAAGCAGTACTGGCACACACTTAGGACAGACAACACTGCGTATCGCTACCCACTAGGATATTCTATAGTGCTTACAGCAGGGCTGCAGATTTTACCACCTGCAGTTATACTAACATACTGAATTACATCCTGGGCACACATCCTAGTACTGTGACATCCCAGACCACCATCCAGATGAATTTATATAGTGCACTAAGTGCGGCTGATGCTGCAACCTGACACCTATGGGAACAATGTGCTCTCATTCTCCTTTTTCTTTTTCTATTATGCTTTTCCCTATTACCTTCCCAACCCCTTCTTTCCCCCTGCTGCTTAAAATTACAGAGTTCCTGCTATTTTTTCTCCTCTATCTTTCTCCATGATCACTGTGGGGGTTCTCATGACCATCTCACAGACAGACTCCAGTTCTTCCATCAGTGCTTCCAAGCTGAAAAACTGCTAGAATTAATGCAATTGCTGCTGTGTCCCCATTGTGCCAGGCACTGGACTTGGTTGGCTCAAGACTGTTATTTAGCCAAAATCACCCTTGAGCTACATCTACTTCTTACTATTTTTCTTTCTGCACAAACAAAAACATACTGTGTCAAAACTATACCCTGTAGAACAAGTTTCAGTTTAAATGCCAGTTTTTGTCAGCAACAAAATAAGGTGGCAGCTATGAGAACAGTTTACACAGAAAAACCTCTGTCTCAGAGAAGCTGTTTCAGAACTCTTTTTAAACTGTACATTAGAAAACTCTTTGATTACCAACTCTTACCACAGAAGAGTATCTACTAAATTATAACAAAAGCAATGTGTAATTTAATAGTCATGAATTCAATGATTACTACTAGATACTACCATACAGATAAACCTTACATTTAATCCTTTCTTCCAATGTCCCCCGAAGAAATACTGATAAGCCTTTCACCCAGTCCACCACACTGATGCAGCTATCGTTGTCTCTATCAAAAGTGCGGAACACTGGGAAGCAGATTATATTATAATAATTAGGTTTTGTCTCAGGAAATCTTGGAGTAAGTATTCCTAAGCACAGTATAAATAAAGAACCTCCTGTGTTTCATGTACTAAAATTTTCTTTTTTCTTTGCTTCCTGAATGAAGAAAATTTCAGTCCTGCAACTTCAGTATTCATACAGCCTATAATATAGTACCTCAAATCCCAGATGTGGTTCAAAGTATCATCTAGTATCTATAATAATTCATGTTTCAGAATGTTAATTACTAAGTTTGTTACAGGGACGCCTCTACATGCAGAGCCAAGCATTTTGGAATTAGAAAACAACAGGTTTGCTTTTGCAAACTGAAATCAGCCCCCTTGTACGTGAGCATTAAAATAACTTTTAAGAATGCATCTGTGTAAGGTATTTTCCAAGCCTCACTTGCATAAAATGGCACCAAGCTTTTATTTCATGGCATTTAAATACCCCTCCTGCTCTAGAAAAAGGTGAGCCAAGGGGTGGCTCTCAGCAGCCTAAGCCTGAGAATGGCAGACATGCCTCCTCATCATCCTCCAGACACCTGTATATCAGAGCATTCACGTGACTTTCACAGCAATTGCAAGTGTGGCCCTCGTGTTACTAATCTGTGAAACTGCTGTATTCTCAAGGGGTTATTTGGCTCGTTACTCTTACCTCCCTGCATTGCCTGCTTAGTCCCTTCAGTGCTCTTCACAGCACTGCTATTCCAGAAGCTACCCACTCTATGAGAATGCTTTTCTGGGACCTCCAAGCCTGAGCAACGGCTGCCCACCAGCAATAGCAATTGCAGCTCCAGGTGGAAGCCCTGAAGAAACAAGGGAAGTGACACCCCTGCCCTTTTCTGTTATTATACCCCAGTGGCTGGGATAGAAAGCCACAGAGCAGCCCTACAAATGCCTCTGGCTGGCATCCCCGGTACAAGAGTGTGAGGTATCCTAACTAAAGGAAAACTATTCTGTGGGAAAAATAAATTAGTTATCTTTTACTCAGCAGTTACCAATCGTAACAGTTTGCTTGCTGTCCTTACAGGGATGAGATGGCTCCATTTCCCCACAGCACGCTCATCAGGCTAACTAGGTACAGCTAACACCTTCTATCTTTTTTTGGGCCTATGCGTCTCACCTCTATCCATGATCATGTCATCCGTCAAGCCAAACTCGGTGTGCAGAGTGTGTGTGAAGAAGTTGCGGTCAAAGCCGATGCCAGCAAAGCGGTTGCTGGAGTTGGCCACCAACACGTTGAAGAGCTTGATGAGTTGTTCCACTTCGGTTTTGCTAACTGCCCGGCCGAAACACAAGTGAACAGATCTTATAACTTAACTAGGTAACAACAGAAGGCAGACAGAGGGAAGCTATAGGGCCTGGCACCCCCGGGATCAGCCACATAACCCACTGCCCCACGCCCCTCCCCGCTGGTCTCAAGGGGGCTGCGGGAAGCAGCCGCTCGGGGTGGGGGGTCGGGGGGGGGGGGTGGGACGGGGGGGGGGGGGGGTGAGTGGCCGGGCGGTGAACGGGGCCACGGAAGAACCGCGGCGGACAACGGGAGGCCGCGAACACCCCTCAGGCGCCGGCGGAGGGGCGGCCCCCGCAGCCCGGGGCCGTGTATCGGGCCGGGACAGAGACTCACAGTGCCGGGCGGATGGGGCCAGCGAGTCCACCAGCTGCTGCAGCTTCTTCCTGCTCATGGCGGCGGCCCCTGCCACTCCCGTCCCCCCCTGCCGCTCCCGTCGCCGCTGCCCTGGCAACGCGGGCGGGCGGGGCGGCGCGGCGCGGCTGGCTCGGTGCTTGGGGCCGCCGACGGGTCCTTCATAAACACAGTTTTATCATATACTAAACGATAGCAGCTGTAGAAAAGAAACTAACTGAATGCCAAACGTCTAAAAATTAAATACTCCATACACCTGCTGCCCGAGGACAAAAATCCATTAAATACTTTTATCCTGCTGTGTCCCATGGCTGAAACCTGAACCCCCCATCACCTGGGCCTGCACAGATCCGCAGAGCTGAAGGGCTGCAACCAGAATTCTCCTTGAGAAAGCAGATGCAAGAGGAGTTGCAATGTATTTGTCAACATATTGGAAGCGGAAACATTTCACTGTTGGCATTGAAGCAGCTTGGCTGTGAACTGACAAAGCCTGTAAGCCCCCGAGCAGGTACAGCACTTCCAAAGAGAGACAGCAGCATCCGAAGCACACAGCTGAGCAGAACGAAGAGGTACACTCAGACAATTGAGCTGACATACCGGGTTATGTATTTGGAAGACCGGGGCTCTCATTTCCATTTTTATTTCTGTTGCAGGTAGTTGTGTAAAAGTCAATGTATCACACAGGACAGAGCATTTCTGCTATGGATCATTACAAGTTCTTTTACCAAAACTGCAACATCACAACTTAAAAAGAAAACAATCCCAACAAAACCATACACACCCCCCAAACCAAATGCTTACTGTTCACCGCACCTTGCCTTTATTTTAACCTCACTGATAAAACAGTGTCTAGAATCGGTAACATCAAGCCCAACTGTATAAAACATTTGATCAAGATATTCTTACAATGGTTTAGAGGGACACTGCTGCAACTCAATGGTTGCATTTTCCAAGAACTTAATTTGAAAAGTCAAATTCTCTGTAGAGCAACATAAAATTTTCTTACTACCCCAGGTTTTAATTATGCTTTGCAGACTTTCAAGGTCTGAAAGGTCTCGAAATTCTTGGCAACACAGTATTTGAAAACCTGTATATGACAGAGGTAAGTTCTAAGTTAGCACCACCTATGCAATGCAAAAAGGGGGGTTCAGGAGTACAGTCTATATCTGACCACTTGGGATGGATGGGTGGTTTTTAAAAGTTAACAGGAGGCCCAGCAACGGGTGCTTCAATGGGAGATATCATGGGGAAATCTCATGTAAAGACTAAAATCAAACAGTTGCTTCTGTTTTCTGGTGGGCACATTTAATTTATAAAAGCTTTTTTTTTCTCCCCCTTCCAATTTCTAAATCAACTAATTGAAAGTAAAACGTCTTTATGATTTAGGTCAACATTCTGTAGCCCTCAAGTACAAAAATATAAATACAAACTGTTTAAACAGTATCTTTAATGAGATTCTGGCAGTAGTTTTTTTAATCTAACAAGACACATCACGTAACAGGTCTGCCACTGAACTTGCTTAAGAGTAAAATCAGCTTCAATATGAAGCTGTTAAGGTATCAAAACCCTGCTTTTTACATGCTAAATATCTTCAGCAAGTGTGCCCTTAAACACAGCAATGAACTTAACTATAAGAATAACTAAATACATACATGAAACTGCACGTGGAACGTAATTCATAGAACTGGTTACAACAGATGGTTACCTGCATTTCGTTAATTTAAAAATGGTACAAATCATGCAAAACAATTCTAAAGATAATGCAAAGAAAGCTACCAGTGTTTGCAAGAAGTGTTCAACTAAACCAAAATGACATTAAGTGAAATATGCATATTTACTAGCAAAGATCTATCGGTCTTTCAAAGCAGCAGAGGTAAAATCTTCAGGTTTTGAATGTCAGTTATACTGCAAAATGTCATTGCTCTTGCTTAATGCAGAAGCACATGCTTAGAAACCCAGAACTGCTTATTCAGAAAAAGACTTGCTGGTAAGAGTTTGGGCTTCACTAGATGCAGAGATGCTGCACGGATTAAGAGTAGCAGAGATTTGCAAGAATCAAAGGCAAAGGCACCCTATTCAGTTAGCCAAAATAGTAGCATTCCCTTTCTCATAAGCGTGACGATGGTAATGGGGCAGATGATAAACATTTCTACAAAGGCAGCTTCTTAAATGGTATCTTAATTTCTCATTTTGTAAATGCCACTAGCAGACACCAGCGGGTAGTAGTTTATGGATAATATTAACCTGCAGGATGAACTTGGGATTTTATTTGTCCTGATTTACAAATAAAGACTATTACTAATGCTTTAAAAGACTACTTTTCCTATCTAAAAAGTTCAACTCTTATTTTCCAATATTTTACACCTCAGCTGGACTACCATCTCATATGGTTTCAAACATCTAACACTGCTTACTGGAATTTTATAAAAGTTGTACCTCATGTATTAAGCAGCAGGCAATAACAATGGTCTTTCCCAGCACAGCTGCATCTCGCTGGCTACTGAAAGATTAGGAATATTTCTAAAACACAGGAAAACTCATGCAGTTTGGTAAAGTTTGCTGTCATTTCACAGTTTAAGTTTCCTTTAGTCATTGCACTTCTGTTGATAGTCTTGGTTTTGTTTAAATATTATTCCGAATCTGAATTTGAACCAGCAATCTTCTTTTTCTTCTTTTTACCATGTTTCTTGTGCTTCTTTCTCTTTTTTGATTTATCCTAAAAAACAATATTAAAAAAATTAAAGGGAAGTTATTGCATAACAGATGGCAATTTTATTAACTTCTGCTAATGCAAAATGAAAGCACAGAAAAGATACCCATACAAAGACATTACAAATGAGATTTCTATAAAAGCCTATTGAGAAACCTCAAAAAGAAAATTCCCATTTTACCCAGTAATTTGCACTGTTAGGAGCAGTCTTGAATTTATCTCCATCAGGGTCTGGCTATAACTTATCAGTGTCACTACTACATTTCCTATATACTTTGAAATATTTCTGGTGTTTTGTAAATTTCAAAGAAAGTAATAAGGAATTACAGTGACATCTTACAGATATGGGAATAACTAGAACGTTTACATATTTTAAAGTAAGTACTTACATTTACTCTGTAAAATAGTTCAACTACACTTGGCTAGAATCTCCAGCACTTGCACCATGATCTGGCAGTGTGGGCTCACCATGGAACAGTTATACACAACACTACCAGAGGACCAGCACTGATGTCTGCGTGGCAAACTGCTACCCTACTCAGTGCCGTACAGATATTAGCAGTTCTAGTAGGTTTATACAGAGTAAGATATATGCTACAATAACTGCTAAACTTATGTAAATCTGAAGTCATGTGTATCTATATAGTAAAGTTTGGATTCGTGTGACAGTAAACTTTGCTCTAAAACATTTCTATCACCGAGATGTGTGACACTGGCAATTAATGAAGTACAGAATATTTACATCCTAAAACTACAGTATGAGTAAGAAGGATACTTGCTGTTTTCTCTTTTTCCTCATTGTTTTTCTTCTTTTTTGCTTGCACCTAAAAACAAGGAATGGGACAGAAGCTTTGGAAACTCTGTTTTAAATAAAAGTTTGAGCTTTTGTTGTATAGAAATCAATGATGGCACAATGATGGTAGAATGTCCTGAACAAGTCACTGGTTGTGTATTAGTCTAAAATCAGCCTTATCCTATAAACATCCGATTTAGGTACACACTCTGCCTTTCACACACAGCAGAACAAGAAACAGCAGAGATACGAAGGTAAAATACTAAGTTAATGTGGGGTGAAAATTCCTAATGAAAAAATGCAACATTTTGGAACCTCCCTAAATTTTGTTTACAAATTCTTTGTAAACAGAACATAAATCCTCAAAGTAGATATACGGAAGAGTAAGAGTAAGATTATGTCCAAAATTTTAATTCACTGGAAAAGGGAGTAAAAATATTTTAGCATTTGCCTATGTACTGACAAACATCCGTGATAAATTTTGTGAAGGACACTACACCAATCACTTAGCCTCATTTCAGTGAGCTCTAAAATATTACAGAATCACAGAATGTTAGGAGTTGGAAGGGACCTTGAAAGATCATCTAGTCCAAACCCCTGCCAAAGCAGGATCACCTAGACTAAATCACACAAGAACACATATAGGCGGGTTTTGAATGTCTCCAGGGGAGACTCCAAATACCCACCAAATGTTGACAATTTTCAAGTAAATTAATTCAGAATGGCCTGTAGGTGATGGGTGCTCTACTAAACAGTCCTTACTAGAAGTTTTTATTAAAGAGAAAAACAGAAAAAACTTTGAGTGTGCTATACCCTTACACCCTTTAAATAAAACGTAAAGAGAAGAGTTTCAACAATACTTTAAGTCTAAGCTAGTTTGTTCACTCATGCGAATCAATGAACTAAAAGCATGATAACATTTGAAATTGAGATCTCAAACTGACCTCCTCTGTCTGATCCGATTCTGATAAGGATTCTGATGATGCAGGTCCATCACCACGATCAGCTTTCTTCCTTTTCCGGTGGTGATTTTTGCCTTCCTACACAAAGTAATAGAACTGTAAGTAAAGCAAGACCTTTCAAATTTTAGAAAACTTCTGCTTAAAACTTAGATTGAAATATTTTTTCTAAGTTATGAAATAGATTAAAATATTGTTGACATTAAACTAATTACTCCTCATCAACTCCCTACCAACTGTTAAAATACTTTTAATGGAAATTTTTTTTTTCTGTATATTCTCTAGTTAACAAGATACAGCAGCCTTCCAAAAGCGAGAGGAAGAATACTACAACATAGTATCTTATTTTAAATAACAACACAGGAAGGAGTAAGCATTTGAAAATTAAATGTTTCACCGCTTTTAAGTACTACTGAGCAGATTAAGATGTCTCAATATCCGCATACAAACACGGTAGCTTCAGACTCTTGCTTGCTCTCTCTGTACTTATGTCCAACCAGGACAAGCTATCCCTGCCAGCTGTTCTTCAATGCTTCAAACATAATCTCAGTATGTGTAAAGGACAGTCTTGTTTTATTTTTAAAATTTCAATGCTGCATGATTGCCCTGATGGGCTACTTCTCCCCCTCCCCCCTTTGCTCTGGGCTAAGCAAATTTTCCCTAAGACTGAAGCTACTTTCTTCCATTCAGTTTCTAAGACCAGAAACTGGAAAAAATCTTGCTAATCTTCTTTTTGCAAGGTGAGATCTCACATCTCGGCTGTGTTATTTACTCTATTATAGACAATAATTTCCCAGGATTATTGATACAAAGCACACAAGATGAAGTCCATTTGAGAGACTGGGCATCTTCAGATAGAAGACCTCTAAGTCTCCAAATACCCTTTGCTTTCAGATGTGGGAAAATAGCATTACAGCTTAACCAGTCATAAGGGGCTATGGCTTTTGAAGAGAAGCTACTTAAAACGAGTTGGTGGGAAATGGAAACGATGACATGGAAGCAGAAGCAAGAAAAAACCAACAGATTTGCCTTACGCAATGGAGAATTTGTATATAAAAGTCAGTATTGTTGACTGGATTAGTTAGAGGCCAACGTGGTGAGAAAGGTAACTAGAGGGAAAGAGTGGTGGACTCTTGGAAGCACTGTTTACACATAGGGCAGAAATAACTAAAGCTTAAGTCAACAAGATGATTTGCATTAAACTTAATGGAAGAAAGAAAGTCCTGAGATGTGTGGAAAAAAATGGTGAGGGAAGGAGAGAGAGTTTTTATGCTCAGAGAAGAAGCCAGTGTAAACCGTCTTCTTAAGATAGTACATTTTTATTCTAGAATTTTTTTAAGCCATCATAAGTGCAGTATCAATAATTATGACTACATTTAGATAAATATATCCTCTGCTTGATGCTTCTTTATTTACAGCAACAAGCCAGTATCCTACCAGGCATGCCACTGAAATACATTCACACATATTTTAGCTCAACATGACTGCTCAAGATAAACCCAAACTACTAGAATACAGCTGATCCACTACAAAGTTTTCTCATTTACCTTCATAACAAGAACAGATCCAGCAGTTTCCACTAAGAACAATTACTAAAACATGAGCTGAACCCAACTTGAATTCACATTGGGGGTACTGAATACCTTCTGACTGTGTAGTTTTTGACAGACAATTTCCATAGGTGTAAATTAGGCATTGAATATTAAAAAAGAAAAAAAAAAAGAAGAGAGAGTTCCTTTATATATTTAAGATGCAGTTCTGATGTATTTCAAGAGTAAAAATACCTTCTCTTTTTCATAATCTTCCTTTGACCTTTTCCTTTTTGTGCTGTCCTAAATAGAAACACAAACCATGACAAAATTATTTCAGAAAAAAGGTAGGAACCCCAAAAGCAGGCTGACCCCTTGTCTTTTTCTGTCCATTGAATGTCATTCTTCAAAGTTACTCTTTCTACCTTGCAGTTAAAAAACACTGTAGCCACACATAACAGAACGGAGTCTTTATTCTCTATCCATGTCCATCTCCACTACCAGGCAGGGGTTAAACAAGTATTTCCGTGGAGCTTTCTGCCTTCCAGGAAGGCTATCTCTGTGTCCCTTTCTGTAGCAGAAGTTTTTCAACTTCCATTAGCACAAAATCATAGGGGTATGCAGACAGTGATTCAGTACAAGTTATTGGGTACCCCTGAGAAAGCCTGTGATAAAGTCTATGCGCAGAATCCTAACAACTCGCTGTATTATTATACGGACCTAAATCCAGTTGGAGGCTGTTCCCCGGGGCTCAGCCCTGGGTCCAGTCCTGTTCAGTATCTTTATCAATGACCTGGATGAAGGGATTGAATGTTCCCTCAGTAAATTCTGACTCTAAGCTGGGAGGAAGTGTCGATTTGCCTGAGGGTAGGGAGGCTCTTCAGTGTTCCGGACAGGTTGGATCGATGGGCTGAGACCAATAGGATGAGGTTTAACAAGGCCAAGTGTAGAGTCCTGCACCTGGGACATAACAACCCCATGCAGTGCTACAGGCTTGGGGAAGAGTGGCTGGAGAGCTGCCTGGCAGAGAAGGACCTGGGGGTGTTGGCTGACTGTTGAACATGAGCCAGCAGTGTGCCCAGGTGGCCAAGAAGGCTAATGACGTTTGTCTCTTCACCCAAGCAACAGGTGATAGGATGAGGGGGAATGCACTCAAGCTGCACCAGGGCAGGTTCAGATTAGACATTAAGAAAAAGTTCTTCACCAAAAGGGTTATCAGGCATTAGAACAGGCTGCCCAGTGAGGTGGTTGAGTCACCATCCCTGGATGTATTTAAAAGGCAGGTAGACAAGGTGCTTAAGGATATAGCTTAGTAACAGACAGGCATGGTTGGACTCACAGAATCAGAAGGTTGGAAAAGACCTTTAAGATCATCAAGTCCAACCAATCCCATCCTAAGCTAAACCGTATCCCTATGTACCTGATCTACCCTTTTTTTAAACACATCCAGGGAATGTGACTCAACCCCCTCCCTGGGCAGCCTGTTCCAGGCCCTCACAACTTTCAGTAAAATTTTTTTTCTAACATCTAATTTGAACCTGCCCTGGCACAGCTTTGTGCCATTTCCCCTTGTCCTATCTCCTGTCACCTGGCTGAAGAGACGATTGCCCACCTCTGTACAACCTCCTTTCAAGTAGTTGTAGGTGGTGATAAGGTCTCCATTCAGCCTCCTCTTCTCCAGGCTAAACATACCCATCTCCCTCAGCCGCTCCTCACAGTATTTGTCCTCCAGCCCCCTCACCAGCCTGGTTGCCCTTCTCTGGACTCGCTCGAGGACCTCAATGTCCTTCTTATGGTGAGGAGCCCAGACTGGACACAGGACTCGAGGTGCAACCTCACCAATGCCGAGTACTTGACTCAATCTCAAAGGTCTTTTCCAACCTAGTGATTCTATGATTATTAATATTTAGGCACAGTACACTAGCTACTAGAAAGAAAATGAACTCTACCCTAGCCAAACCCAGGACACTACCCACTGTAACACAGAAAAATGCTAACAGAACAAACCGCCTCATGGTTCTTCTCCACTTTTTTGTTCATTCAGTAACCCTGTGTATTCACATTGCTCTACATTCAGAAAAGGAAGATACCCTCCGTTTAATATGTACTTGGGAAAGGCTTAGTTCTCTGACAGGAAACTACTTGGACATTTAGAAAGGCAATACTCTGGCTACTGACACTTTGCAATTTTCACAGATAGTGTTCAATTAACTAACATAATCACAAGAACTTCACAGAACATTTTACATTTTTAAGTGTTAATGTAGTATTAAACTAAACATTTGAGCAGCACAAAAGCTGCAGATGTTTGAATTCAGAAAGTAAAAAAAAAAGCTAAAAGCTGCTAGAATAAAGTAGATTCCCAATTTCATCTGGAAGATACAAGTGCAGCTCAACTACAGTAACAATGTGTGACTTGAATTTTAGAAGATTAAAAAATTTTCATACGTTAAAGTCAGGTATATTTGTGTCTGTAACACAGATCAGTGTAACATGTGCCAAGTGTAACAGGTATTTACCTTGCTATCTGCCTCTGATTCAGAAGTTGAGCTTGCTGAAGACTTCCGTGAGGAGCGGTACTTCTTTTTCCTTCTTTTCTTCCCTTGCTTTTTATCCTATCCACAAGTATTGTGGGGAAAAAAGGAGAAAAACCTCAATTTACTCTTACTAGAACTAAAGACTTAGATTAAATGTAAAGAATAGGGAACACCAAATTCCTACATGTTACATGTTCTCTTGAGGAATTAGGTATACTAGAATTGAGTCTTTTAGTGGAGGACCTTCATAACTCTTCTACATTGAAAGAACTGTAAACTGGTGAGAAATCCAGGTTCTCTAGATTCTGTTTATTATTTAGATGTGTGCTGTAGAATCTGATTATCTGTAACAAAGATTTTTTTCTAAAAAGTAAAAGTGGTATGTTTGTATTTTTATGATTAGATGGGGGATTCTATTGAAAGTGCATACAATTCCACGTTAAAACAGAAATGGATCTAGTTTACAAGCCAGCCAGCCAAAATTTATAGCGTTCATGAAGAAATTCTTTAACACATACATAGCTAAAATTCACAACTTTAAAATGCCTACCAAATGCATAAAATGTAAATTTTTAAGTTTTGCACAAACCAAGCCCTCATACAATATTCCAAAATATATTATCAAAATCTGTGTTAATAAGCCACATAAAGAATATGTGTTAGGTTTTAAGAAGTTAGTTCTTACCTCATCTTCTGAATCAGATGAACTGCTGGAAGAATCAGAGCTTGATGAAGAAGAGGAAGATGAAGACAACTTGACCAAACACAACAAAAAGTGAAGCTTGTGAGATGCAGCATTTTGTCTAGCAAACAGTCAAAATTCCATCCAACACCTCCTTATAAATCTCTTCATTTATAAAGTATTATGAATGAAATTTTACTTCCAAGAAGCTGGTCTTACATAGATTTTCTTAAACTGTAAAAAGCAACTTCTAACATTTTTCTTTTAATACTATATTTTCTTATGCTCTTTTCCTGCCACTAAGCAGAAGTTCTCTTTGTACAGAACGTAAGTCACCCTCTCACATTAAAAAAATAAATCCATCCATGTATCAGTTAAATCCAAAATTGCAGCTACACTTCCTTTCCAAGAGAGCTTAAATGACAAATAGGAACAGCCTCAAAGCAAAGAAGCTCAGAACACTGAAAATTTTGCTCACCCTATTAGATTTCTTCTTTTCCTTTTTCTTTTTCTTAAAAAACAGAATAAAACAAATGTTACTTTGGCATCACATTTTTTGTCATGAATTTATATTTATGTACTTCGGTGCTGGTTTTTAAAATGTATCAATGACATTCTGTACTGGCAACATCCACGATAAATCCAACACAGACTGTAAGAAATTGAAAATAACTTACCTCTTTCTTTTTGGAGGAACTCTCATTTCCACCCAGTAATTTCTCCCTGTGTTTTTCCAGTTCTTTCTTCCAATTCTGAAAAAAAACACACCCCAAACAGAAACAGTGACATGAGTGTTATTCTGAAAAAACGTTTTTTAAGAGACCTCTCCCAAAATCTCCTGGATTAGAAAGAAACAACGTATAGTAAGAAAACAAACAACAAATAGTAGAAAATATTATAGCAAATAAGCAACATATAATAAGGTTATAAGGCATTTGATTTTACAAAATATTAATCAAAATATCATATTAGTTCACATCTTAATGTTCAAGTTATTTGGATTTAAGAGACTGTCCTTTATCTTGAAGTTTGTAAATGATGGTATTTTTTAGTTTTGTATCGCTGTGTTCTTGCTAGACCACTTTAAACAGCTAGGGCACCCTACCAGAAAAAAAATTGCTATTTAGTCTTCCATTTTAAAAAACACCTGAAATAAAATTCAATACAAATTTTCCTTGCCCTTCTTCAGTGTATGGCTGTCAGGGGCCACCTTGGTGTCCACAATGATTATACACATCTTCATAGAAATGCTCTCATTTTTGTTAGGCCACTCACACTGCACAGATAAAAGTCTCCTCTCATTCTTCCTTTTCAATCCCTCAAAAGGTCTCTAGGACTACCTAAAATCCCCTCTTCACAGAGCTCTGAAACATCCAACCCACCCCCATTACTCTGAAAGGCTGGTAGCTTCAATCTGCGCTATTCCTGCTTCATGTGCTCCCTTTGTTATCATTATTCTTCCGACCCTCTCTTTCCTCAGAACGAAGCTGCTTTGGTATTGTATTAGCAAAGTAAGGATAATCCACGTTATGCTGAAGGGACAGAAGTATCCAGAATTAAGTAAGATTATACCTTTGCAATGCAGTAGGATACAGGGACCCCCAAGTCAGCATACTGTGAATTAGCTGAGCGGTGCTCTGGGACAGATCCCAGATTAGCTAGGATACTGTACTGCGCATAATGTGTTTCCACAGTCCAAGGCAGCACCTACGCACTATTGCAGCGGGTTGGATACTCGGATATACTTGGATATACTTGAGAGGTCTCTAACAACAGCCTGTGCTTTATTAGGCAGGTGCTCTTTTTATCTTAAGACTGTGCTATTGTTACATTTTAAACAAAAGTAGTACAACAGCTGTCAGGAAAAAGAAAAGGCAGCATCTCATTCAGAGACTTCTCACCCATCCAGAGATCTGTTCTTACAAGCTTTAGGAAGAACCCAGCCACTTCACAGTTCCCTGCATCCCTTCCTACCCTTCTGCCATACTGCCAGGCTGTTACCTTCTATCCACCCCAATTTCAATTATTTCACTATGAAGCAAAGATAGCAGTAGGAAACAAGTATGATAAAATACTAAACCAAACTCACCAACCTAAAACTCAGAGCACTTACGACAACTGGTCCTCTCAGAAGAGCACCCCACGACCCTCTTAGGCAAAAAGGTACAGGAAGAGCAGAGGTACTTCTGATACCAGAGGAAGAGCATAATCTACTTCAGCCAGAACCTCACACACAATGACAAATACTATTGCCTGAAGCTTATCCCAAGATACCAGAACTCAAGAAGGAACAGGAACAGTTAACCTCACTGTGTATTAATTTCTTCCTATATATACAACAGGAGTTAGATGCAAAACTTTCTTATACTGTGCTGACCTCCAGTACATGGTGCACACAAACATCCAAAAAGCTGCACTTATAGTAGGGAACCAGCATGGAATGTAATTGGCTTAGGATGAGAAAGAAAGACTTTATAGTCAGTCCTATCTGCGTATTGAAGGCCATTCTTTGTGTCTTTTCTCATATTAATATTAAATGTACATTCCTTGCCAAATATGTCTGTTTCCAGTAATACACCTTTTTCCAGTATTTTTGGATTGTGCGACCTTAAACAAGTGAAGATTATTACAACAGACTTTGGTTTATCATACTGGGAAATGCATTAACTTCATTTATTAATATAAACGTATGCATTTGTACAACTATACTTACATTTATGAAAAGTTTAAGTTTTATTCAGCAGCAATTTTCTAAACTTTTTATATAGTGTTCCTCTGAACTGATTCTTCAATGGTTAATTGGTAACCTTAACTTCCAATAGAAATTAAACAAAATATTTCCTCATTAGAAGCTTGAGCAATGTATTATGGATACTTGGTGCTCTTAATGATAATAGAGAAAAAGTAGAATAATAAGAATAAGAAGTGAAATAAGAATAATCAAGTATTAATATAATAGTAACATTACCAACCTCATTCATCTTTTCTTCAAACTCAGCCAAAGCCCTGGATCCTTTCTTTTTCTTTTCTAGTTGCTCCTTCACTTCCTCCCTACATAAAAAGGATGACAGATCACAATTTTCTCAATTCAATACACCTTCCTCAGTGTCTAACTTTTTGTAGGGTCTTTTGAGGTTTAGCTTTGGCTGAACTTCCAACAGAAAGAAAAATGAAAGCATCTTAGATGTTATGCATATGGTAACCTAACCCTAATAACTTAAGTACAGTAACTAAATCCCTCCAAAAGATCTAAAGCTAACTTTGCAATTAGGTAAATTGTTCTCTGAAGTCTTGTAAGAGGAAGCAAAATGGACTGAATGCTAAGTAAGTTGTTGATAATATCTCAAAGCAATGATTTTGTTGGGTAGGGTAAACTGTGTTCTAAGAATATATGAGCAAAATGTTTGTTTAGAGAGTATTTAAAAATTAAATGTATCCAGGCTTTAGGTTTTAGGATTTGTGAAAGAGGTAAAAAGACCAATGTTTTCGTCTTCTGAAAAACTGTTGCCAAAGTATTTAAAGACAAATGAGAAATATACATTTCAAATTGAAATGCTGTTATTTTTAAAAGAGGAGATTAAATACTTATTTAGGAAAGAGTGCCTTGGCCAGAGACAAGGGATCTTTCAAGATGTATTACTGGCTATTCTGAGGAAGAGGTAGGCATCAGTGTCATCTTCGTAAGAGCGAACAAATCTTTTACTCAGAAGGGCAGACAAGTATTGCCACTTACCATGTTGGTCTCGGCCTGTTCAAGTAGTCCTGTATTGTTGGTCCTGAATTTTGGGCAGGACCTCGTGCTCTGGCCATCGCTATGGGATTCATATAAGCCTTGAATATAACACAACAAAAAGAAATATAAAATTGAACAGTTGTGCCATGATACCAAAAGCTATCCTTTTTGTTCTTCACATTAGCTTTTCCTCACTTGCTCAAAAATAATTCCAACTTGTTTCTAAAAATAGAAAATATTTAACTAAACCAAGTTGATTCGGTCTGGTAAGAAAGACTCAGGCAAGTGCTTTTAATTTGAGCTACACTGTGGCAGAAAGAACGCATCCACAAAGAGCCCACGCTCCTTACAGTAATCCCCCTCCCTGAGCAATGACTCTGCAAACTGAGTACAGCATCACGATTGCTGAAATATTCTTCCTTGGGACACGGAAGATAATTTCATTTCAGCTCTTACTCTCTATGACAACTGACTTTATGCCTTTAATGTTCTGCCCAAAATTGATGGCAGTAGATTCAACAAAATCTGCATAAACTTTCTTGCTGTAACATGAAGACAAGCACGTCGTGGTGCTCTGCTACAATTATTTATGTATGAAAATTCTTTGACACAGGACTACTTTAAGGAAGAAAAAAATACAAACTCCCCAAAACTCCCAATGTTATGAGATATTCCATCTTTCAAACCCATGCATTCTCTTAATCTTCACTCTAAAAATTGAATAGGTTATAAAAGATGATTTAAAACTTAGAATCCACAATCAACCTCAGCAATTAATGGAAAAATGCTAATCTAGGGGAAAAAAAAAAAAAGGTCTGGATTTTTTTTTTTCATGCAAATAATGTTTCGTTCATACAAAAAGGAGGTACATGTACCGCCCCCTTACCTCATGGACTTTTATCACTACATCATCGTGATACTTCAAGATTTAATTTTGCAAAACATTTGAGATTCGGAAAAAAATCCAATCGTCAGATTGACTGACTGGCTTTGGCTGCCCAATCTGAGACTTTAAGTGAACTATATTTTGTAGAGTCAAAGTAGAGATTCGACCATATGTGTAGGTCTTCCATGCCCAGCTTTTTATTGGGCCATACAGTAAGCGTGTAGAAACCACTACGCGCAGTAAGCGACCATCTGTGAAAGCTGTCAAGCAGCAGCTGCTGCCTCCCCTCGTGTCCCCACCACTGTGGAAGCAGCAGCCACAGCAGCGCTGGGCTTCTGGACTGGGCTGCGAGCACGCTGGTGGCCTTTGGCTCTGGAAGCTACATTTAGTTCTGGAAGAGGAACTCTGGGCTCTGCCTGGGAAGGGGTGGCAGTCCAGAGGCAAGCACTCCCCATACTGAATTTGGCTCATGGTCCATCAGGCAGACCACACTGAAGCAATCAGAGGACTCTTCCATAAAAAAGTCATCCACTTTCTGGCTCAGGTTGACTTTGCAACTCTAAGGGTGACTGACATTTGCTGCCATTTCTCAGGGCTTTGCTTTGTTGCACGCAAAAAGGCTAATGAACATGGACAAGTTGACACTGAGGTATGCCAATTTAAACTAGTTTAATCCAAGCTTGGCACATTCTTTCGTAGCCAGGTGGATGTAGGTGCTCAAGTAGTTGCAGCACTTAGAGATACGTATCCATCTTATTAACGTTAGCATTTTATTATATTACGTATCTACAAATGAGTAAACATTCTGCTTTTGAATTCAGCTTCAAGTACAAAAGGAGTACTTTTTTTTTCCTTTAGCAATGCAGGAAAGTGGTACTTGAAAACTGTTTTCATTAAATAAATGTAATTTCAATGTGATAGATTCAGTAGAGAAAACAACAGAAACGTAATCCGTGACTTAGCTTACTCCAGTGAGCAAAGTGAGTCAACTCTTTTTGGTTACAGTTCAAATATTTACATCCGAGATCTTCAGGTTCTAGCATAATTATTATTTCTAAAGTCAAAGTTTCTTCTCTTCTTAAGCAAGTATTAGCTACTTTCTTAGCTGAGTTAACCTGAAATGAAAAAGTCAACCTAACAAAAACTCTCTCTACAATGGTCAAATGTTGTTTTGCTACTTCCTCAAACTGACCCGAGATAACTACCTAGGAAGCTTCCTCCAATGGCTTTAACTTTCTGGCAGCAAACGCATAATGACTGAATACTCCTCTATATTCCACAATTAGGAGACTTATGTCTTAAAACATGTCCTTATTATCTCAAACAAGTTTATTTCTTAATAAATACTTCACTGAGCAACATTTCTTAGAAGTATTTACACTACTTTGCCAACTGCACGTCCCTAGCCAGAGAGAGCGCACAGAAATGTACTCTCTTGTCTTCTTTTGGCACTTAGCTCAAGCAGCTGTTAAAGGGTATTTGTTCGATAGCTTTCCTGCTCATAAAAAGCATAAGGCACCTTCAGACAGCTCAGGTTCTCTGGGCATGGGATACAGACTATTGCTACCTTGCAAGTATCCTGCAGATGTGAAAAAACACTGAATTTATTTTCCATCTCCAAATAGTCAAAACAATGGTGTGTTATAAGAAAGGACATGGGAAAGAACTAACAGGTAGAAAGCTCTACTATCACAGAAGCAAAGGGTTCTATATTATAACTTGGCTGTACTAGCAGCTACCATAGCATAATGAACCTCATACTAGAATGTAAAGATTTGCTGGCATTGTAAGGTGCATGCCAACTTTCCTATTAAAAGAAAACTACAAGTAATCAAAGAGACACCCAAACACCCAAAACCACTGCAAAAGGGCATACATTTCACGCACAGGTCAGGTCTTGAAGTCTAGCACTGTCAACTCTTTTTCAATAGTGTCTATTTGATTTTAATGCCTCAGTAAAGCAATCAAAGGCACTTAGCTACCCATCTCTATAATGTATGTGTCCGTCATTTCTATTACGTCTTATTCTGCCAAGGTAAGCAAAGGCATTTCCCTGAGTGGACAGGAGTACAAATTCATAACACATACTACAAAGAGACAAAGGAAGGGGAAAAAAACCCAACCCAAAGCACTATGAGTTGGTTTTAATCATAAAACTCATTAATTGTAAATTTACAATGCCTCAATGAAATACAAGCATTAAGTGAGTACCAGTGACTGGTACCAAAACGTTCAAATATGCGGAGGGATGACTGTGGTAATGGTATAAAACGAGGCTCTGTGATGAGGCGTGCAGAAGAAGAACACTTCTGGCTGTCTGACTGCCGGCTCCCAAGGTTTCTGGAGCGCTGCGCAAAGCTCGATTTCGAATCGCTCAGGTACGGCTGAACGCCAGGTTTAAGGACACAGGGCTTAGTGACGACCAGAGCTACTTCAGCAAATGCTCGAACTCCCTCTGGGAACACTGTATTTTTGCAAGGACCGGGCTAGCAGTTTGATCGCCATCCCCACTTGGCAGATCACAAAGCAGGCGTCAGCCACCACGCTGCTGGACTTGACAAGGCAACCAGAGGTTCTACCAGCGAGCCGCAAGCACACGCCTGCCCACGCTGAGGGACACCCCACGTCCCTCCCTCCACTCGGGACCTGCGGCAGCCCAAGCCCGCGCCGCCCACCCCGGCCGGGCGGGTCCGCAGGGCTCGGCCCGCCTTTGTTGTCTGGCAGCACGGAGTCCCGAGGTCGGCCGGCCTCCCAATCCCGACGCCGCGCAACCAGCAAGCCAGCCCTCGAGCGCCTCACGCCCGCCGCGGCGCAGGCCCGGCGCCCTCTTCGACCTCGCGGCGGGGCGGCGGCCCCATTCCACCCTCCCACGTCCCCGTCCCGGTGGCCAGAGTACGGCAGCGGGCCGGAGAGGCCTGCCTAGGCCGCAGAGGCGGTGCAGCTGCACTGGTTGAAGCAGCGCCCGGCCGCCTGCAGGTTCCCCGCCCAGGCCAGCTGGAGGTGCCGCCGCCGCGGCTGTGGGGAACCTCGGCGACGTCCGCCGCGCCGGCCTGGCCCCCGCCGCTGCCTCCACGCCGGGCTGCCCGCGTTACTCACCACCCGGTTGTCCCGCTTCCCCATGGTGCCGCCGAGACTTTCCGCCTCCGCCGGCGCCTCGTCCCAGCTCAGGGCCCTTTCCCCGCGCCCGGGAAGCCGCGCAGCAGGCGCCCCGGCCCTGCTCGGCGCGGAGCAGCAGGCGAGCTGCGGGGAGCGGCGATGGCGGAGGCCACGCAGCGCCACCTGCCGGGCCCGCGGTGCCACCACGGCCGGAGCGGCCCCTCGCCGCCGGCGGGTGGCGGCCGTTAGCGCCCCGCCTCAGCTCTGCTCCACTCCGCCGGCCCTTTGGGCAAGGGGAGGCGGCGGACGGAGCGGTCGGAAGAGGAAGGGCAAGAGGGGATGATGAAAGCGGTGGAGCGCTAGTGCAGGGCGTCGGTTGGGGCGGTGACAATGGTGGGGATTCGGCGGCTGCGACGGAGGGCGAGCGTCGTGGTGGCAGTGGCGGTGAGGGGCCCGCTGGCGGCAGCGCTCCGGCCTGCCGGCGGGAAGACGTGGTGACGGGCGGCTTGGGGAGCGGAGGGTACCTCTGAGGGAGAAATAAAATGCGAAGGTGCGTTTGTATCCCGGGGCCCGTGTGAGCTGGACGTCCCAGGCGGGGGCACAATTATGAGGGGCAGGGGGTTCTGCTCTTGATCGATGTAATTCAGTTACAGGTGCAGCTGCACCGCTTCCTTCTCCTTTTTTCGTCAGTAGATGCAGATTATGAAAGAGCAGCCTGCCCCTGCATAGAATTCAACGAAATAAAACGCACGTTCATCGCTCGTTAGCTCTCTGCACTGCAAATTAAAGAACAGTGCAATATTGAGCGGGTTCATATTGCACCAGGCTAATGCAAAGACTAAAGGAAGCCTGGGAATTACCTGGTGTCCAATTTCAGATGTCCTTTAGCATCAAAAATTATTCCATGTTAGCTTTTCGCGTTGTAAAATGGAAGAAAAGTAGTTACATATTAATTCTTTACTCATACAAAACACCAGTGAATTTTCTTTCAGAAATAGCATCACTATGTTCAAATTTAGCAACAGATGATACCAAGCGATTTTACTAAAACCAAGGTCAGGCTGTGAGGAACCAGAAAATGAACTAGGTGGCTACACCGGAATTGCAAATAAAATTTGCTCAGTTGCAAATAAAGTTTACTGTTGAAAACTTGTGATTTAATTCTTCAGAAAATAGTTTGTTCTAAGCCGAGGATGGCTACTTTGGAAATGCACCAGGCTGAAGTTCGCGATGAGCTGCTGCCTGTGATGCTGGAGAAGTACATTGAAGACAGAAGAAACAAACTACATGAAACTATGTAAAAAAAAAAAAAAAAAAAAATTAGGAGTATTACTAAAGGTATTGTGATACCTCTTCATGAAGCATGGTGATGTCGTCACCCTGAACACATTTTCAGATGGGTCATTTTGGAGTAACATCCCCGCAATCCAGTTTTAGGTGACTTGAGCCACTGCACTGCACCCATACAGGCTGTCCCCAGTGCTGCTGCAGCATTTGGAGTACCACGGTGGCTCCCAGGTGTGGAAGCGCCTGTCTGTCTGTCTGCATGCTAGCATGGTAGTAGGGACAGCAGGTCTCCATGGGCTTCAGCTCAGATGCAGGAGTGTAAGCAATAACCTCAGCTGCGACAAGTCTGCCAGGACAGAATTGCTTTTCAGAAATGTGACCAAATTTGAACCAGGAGTTTATTCATTCAGTGCTTTCCACCGTGAGGTTCTGGTGGCTCTGAGCTGGTGTCATGCATTTCCAGGAAACCAGGGGTTGAGGAGTGCTTCCCCCGCCCTGTGCAGGCAGTGGGGAGGAGGGAGTCCTTCACTGGGCATGCCAGAGTATTGATTAAACTCCCATTAGCTTTCCTTCCCTGGCTTCGAAGGAGGCTTGGGAGTTTGGCCAGACAATTCAGCCTGCTAAATCAGATGTCTAAAAATGGATGAAAATACTTAAAGGACTTCTGTGTGACAGGAGGCTGAAAGATGACCTTGTTTATTGAGGGTGGGGCAAGAAGCAACACAGCCAATGGATGTAAAATGAGGAATGACACAGATACTGTAAATCTTGCTTTCCATTATCAGTAAATGGCAGGCAAATGATAGACCAAGACAATGCATTTAAATCTTCTAAAATGAACTTTTGTTTCTATGGTGCTAATAAGCATGTGACATCTAGTGTCATTAGATAATTCAGAGGCAAAGAGGATGAGAACATCTATGTGAATAATCAGAAGAGTAACATCTGTGCTTGTTTCTACAAAGTCCTTAGTATTTTGCTTAGTGGAATTTGTTTTTAATTTTATTTTCCATATTTGGGTTTTATGATCTTCATGGAGGGGTAAGTCACCTTCGCACAGATGAAGACTTTCTTTTGTAATTGTCCACAGGCTGTTAGATATTCCTCTGTGGTATTGTATCCTGCCCTGAGTACTGTCAGAGATGAAACATGGGATAGAATCCAGATCTGTGTCGTAGCTCTTACTTAATCAGTTAAATACTTCCATGACTTCCCCTTTTCACAGTGCATTAGCTTGGGATAATGGGGGTCTGTACGGCACTGCACTGCTCAGCTCTGCCACAGGCCTGACTGCAGTTGGGTTTGTGTCTGTCCCTGGCTGGACTGCTGCTTGCAGATTTACAGTGTGCTTCCAGACTACTTTGGCATGTCACATATATATAAAGGTAGCTGCTGTTTCTATGTAATGCAGCAGTACATCTGCAGTGTATACAACTTAAGTTTTATCCAGGAGTTTCATGGGTCCTTGTATTTTCTAGGAGTGGTGCAAAGTTTTGGGTTTAGGTTGGAAAATCCTCTGTGGC
This sequence comes from Laterallus jamaicensis coturniculus, assembly GCA_022605575.1. Lineage (NCBI taxonomy): Eukaryota > Metazoa > Chordata > Aves > Gruiformes > Rallidae > Laterallus > Laterallus jamaicensis. Next base: position 5,158,164 of record JAKCOX010000008.1, read on the forward strand.
TTTGGGGTCTGGTTAGCTTTGCAGTCATTTCTGCCTACAGCTTTCATCCAGAAGCTGAAATCTGTTTGGATGCTTGAGCTAATAGTTTTTAGATTCTTATGTGTGGTGGCTCACTGGGGGACTCATTAGTAGAAACTACTTACATCCTGCTCTAGAGAGCACTTGATGTTATTTACAATAAGCTGAAGATTTGAGTTATTTTGATGATTTTTTGGTTGGTTAGGAGTGAAGACAGAAAATGCACATCTGGTTTTAGAGTTTGATGTTGTGTCATTTTGTGTAAGAGTCAAAACATGCACTTTTACCAGTTCTGTCACCCAGAAATCTTACTAGTCATTATAATCAAGGAAAAAACCCAACCGGGTAATCAATAAAGTGTACTCATATTCTTAAAAGATGGAAGGTTCTGCAGCAGAATTTTGAGGAGAACACAAACACTATATGGCACATTAGTGCAACATGTGGATCAAGTAACATTTTGGGGAAAATACTGAGTTTCACAAATGGCTGGGAGCCATTATACCTGGATTAAACCACAATTTACCTAAACCAAAACAAAGATTTCAGTGAAGACAAACTAGTGCAGAACCATACAGGGTTCATAGCAATCGCAACAATTTTATCCCTTTGGGGGGGAAAAAAAAAGTGGTCTCACCAATTTTTATTATTTTAAATGAAATTCATCCTGGGTAAGCAATAAAGTAGTTCAGAAATGAGAAATCAGGACAAATGAGGTTAGATTATTAGAAAACTCGACGTCTGTGCATGTGTGCATGTGCTGTGTCTGGTTGTGCGTAAGTCTGTTGATTTTCTGGAACACTCAGGGTGTTGAGAAAAACACTTGCAAGCATAAAAACTAGAAAACAGTGTTGCTAATTTTCTGCATTTAATATACAATACTTACTGCATTTGTATTCATTTTACATTTTTAGATAAAAGAAAAATATAGCTAGAAAGGTGAAGTAAACCTCAGGAAAGCGGTTTTAAATACAAAATTCATTCTTTGCCTTTTTACCGTCCAATAATTTGGGAACAACTAACAAGAACTTGACACCATGAAAACTTTTATTATATTGATTTTCATACTGAACCCTCAGCACCCAACAATAAATACACAACTTCGCTTTTCTTGCACTGCCAGCAGCAAAACGTTCAGTTCCAAAGGACTGTAATTCTGATATAATACAATATTGATACCCATCTGTGTGCCTTAATTTAAATTCGCTGTATTGACACATGATTATTTTTGCAGTCAACCATCTTTACAAACTTGTAAAAGCTAAGGAATATGTTATATGGAAAGGTGCATGCTGGAAAGAGTACGCTCCGATGAACATCAATGCAGTCAACGTAAAGGAGCCCTGGCTGAGGGTGTTCTTAAAGCAGAAAGCCCCCCAGGGCGAAATTTGGGACACAGAGCAGGCATGCGGTTAGATCAAAGGGCTTTGTTTGACAGGGAACTCTAGAGTTTCCAAAGTGTCTGCATTATTTCCCAGCCCTTCTGTGCAGCAGAAGCATACTTTTTCCCGATGCCAATACGGTAATTGGCAGCTGCGCAAGAAGCGGAGAGAGGCCGCAAGGTTTCACGGACAGCAACGGTGCAATGCTTTGACATACCACAGTTAGCGTGTTGTAGCCCCTTAATGTCATGTTGATGACTAAAAGGTAAACCGGTATATTTGAGTAACAGCTCTAGAAATCACTGTTAGGTTTTTCTGTACCTCTGTAGGTGATACCGCGTTTCACACGTAAGCGATTGTAATGCAGGGACCGTAAAGAACACTGAATAGCCGTTATTAAGCACACAGAATAAAAAAAGGATGCACCTTTAAAAGAAACAGTAACACACGCACCTTTTCATGGTTGTACCCTGATTAAAAGAACGTCCTGAATTTCAAGTATGAAGTGATACAGTGAAATCATGTCCTGTGAGTAGGCATCAATAGTAGCCTAGGTAGCACAGTTTGCACCATAGGTAACTTTGCACCTTGCAAAGTAAAACCCTACTGCACCTGTAGGTAAAGTGTCTTGAAATGCTGAAACTCGATGCGCTTGTTATTTTCGCGCATATAAGCTGATATAATGCTGTAGAAGTCAACAGGACTGTGCTGATTCTCACCAGCTGCGTATATGCCCTAAGGTGAATGAAAAAAAAACAACCCCAAACGTAACTGCTTTGCATGTTTTCCATGAACTACCCAATCCCAGACACCTCCAGAGCAAATTATATTGTATTACAAAAAAAGGAAAAACAAATGAGGAAAGATTCAGCCAAACAGCATTAGAAGCTGTTGTAACTTTCTGAATGGTTTTTATGTTACTTATTGTAAAATTGTACTGAGAAATACAAGTACTGAGACATATTTTGATTTGCCATTGGATGCTGGTGGTCTGAATTAAGATCAATAAACTCTGGATGTCTCAGAAGCCATTCTCACTCTTCATAGTATTCTGTACACCTGAAAGCACAAGTTTTAATAATGCCTTTTGAGAATGTAACTTTTCTTGCAGATTCTGAAACCAGTGTCCCCGGGAGGGTTACAAACAGGCTTGCTTTTATACATGTCTTCTGTTAACTTCAGCGGGATTTGTAACGTGTAAGCAGGCACACACTGAGTGTCTGGAGCCGTAAGAACTGAATCTTATTTCTGATATGTTTCTGTATCAGCATTATGCTTTTCTCCACACATCCCAATGCTACCGAGAAGTGCACTTCTGAACTTTTATATTAAAAGGTGATGAACAGAAATGAGAGAAATGTTACTAGAGTTAAGAGCTTCATTACGCATTAACATTTATATAGTAACCTCGCTGATTCACTAAGCTTAAGTATCTTTATATAGACCTGAGCTGCCCAACACTGAAATTTGTAGACGTGCAAGGTCAAATTCTTGGTTGAATTTAATTAGTCAGTGGAGCTACAAGAGTAAATTATGCTAAATGATTTAAAATACTTTGAAACCCCAATTCTATTTCATGCAGCTGTTCATGCACAACACCCTCCCACACCCCCCAAAACCCAAACCTAAATTTGCTGCCTTTATGCTTCTGTTTAGCCAACAATTTTACTTAAAGCCCAGATGGGCAACTTTATCACTGCAAAAAACGTTCTTCGTTACAAGATGCCACACAGACTTGGCCCCTGGCTTAAGCATCTGGAATCAACAGATACCTCCTGGACCCACAACAAACAAAATAAAGCCAAAGGCAACCTATGTAATGTTTTCTAATTTTAATTCTTCAGACAACATTCCCCCACTATGTGTAAAATTAACTTTAAAATAGCATTTCAAAGTAATCTGCTTATCCCTTTACATATTAAAACAAACAAAAAAATACCCATAAGCATAAAAAACCCTACACCTGAACACACATACTACTCTAGTTGCAAAACTCAGTGTACAGTATGACGCTTATTTATGTTTTGTTTTGACTGATCTAGCTTTCTGCCTCTCTATGAAATTAGCTTCACTTCCACAACCAAAAATGTATGCTAAATGCAATAAACAATAAAGCAGCAAGACTCGACACATTCTTGGCAACTACCCTTTCAGAGGACTAGTGTGTTCTCATAAGTAATAATATACTGATTATAATAGCAATAATTTAATGTCAAATAAGTTGCAGATAAATGTGTCCACATCTTCAATAAACACTGACCCCATTCACGGGTGTCTCGGTGCCGTTACTAACCTCACATCCTCACATCTACGCCAATTCCTACGTGAAAGCCTTTTCCTGCAAATGCTTTTTGTGAGCAACTGTACTCACACGAGCAACCCCTCTCAGCTGTGGGACTGCTCTGGTGAGGTACAGTAGTCAGGCGTTTGCAGACCTGGGCCTTCAGACCAAAGAGTGTCGAGCTCGTGAGGAAATACAAATACAAGCTGTTACACAGACAGTAGGAGACAGACATACAGACGAGAGCACCCTGTGATGCTCTCAGGGGTTGCAATATAAGCATCATTCCCAATGTATACAGTTCAACTTCTAAGACCTCATTCTGAGGCTATCATTTTCCTTTAACTAGAGCATTCAAAGAGATTATACTTTTAAAGCTGTTCAAAGTAATGCAGCTAAATATTACATTAAAAATAAACCCCATACGAGATTCAGTGGCAGATATAGGCCACTTAAATGAATTGGAATGAAACGGACCATAAATACATTAATCTGAAAAGAATTTACAAAGAAATTAAAGACTGAAAGAATGAATGGATGCCTGTGGGCTTGGTTTCAGTGCCAAAATCATACAGCTTTGTGTAGAAAACAAATTCTATCAGAAAAATAAAATGGCATCTTTGTATTTTTTCTATCAGAAGTATTTCAAAACATGTTTCTCACTTTAACAGAAGTGACTGCCTTGTCTGTGAAAGGTGCCAGCCTCAGAGTCCTCGAGACTCTCTCAGGCCCAGCTGCAGCTGGGACCAGCTCTCAGTCCTTGCCAAAACACATGGCCACTGCATAAACTTGTCCTGCGTACACTGCTGTACCTCTGTGTGGGTTGTAGGAAGGGAGTTCAGCCTCCAGGTAAAAGAGATTTTGAACACTGCAGAGAGTAACAGCGAGGTTATTTAACAGCACTGAATGCAAGGGAGGTGTCACGCAAATTGAATTCTGCTTGTTGGAACCTAAACACTTGGTACTGACTGCCAGAGAGTGATCCAGATTGGTAGGCAGTGCTGGCCTGCTCTGGGTTTCAGCTGGTAAACCAGAGGAATGCTTTTGCCTTTGACTTACTGTGTATGACAGGAAGAATTGCGGTGGTGGAGATGGAATAAAACAAAACAAAACAAAGCTGGAAAAACATTAGGCTGCTAGACTTCTAAAGAGAAAAAAGAAAGGGTGGATTAGTCCCTTCAGCCTCTAACCTCATGACACCACAGTCATCTTGCTATGTTATGATAGGGAACTTCAGATCAAGATGTGTGTGGTGATCAATACTTTCAGATGAGCACATCCCCACTGTGCAGTCTCACATCCACAAACTTCCTGCCAGCATGCAACTTCTGATGTAATTTTTGTTGTAGTTGCAACCCATGGTTATAGCCATCTTTGTTACAAGGGACTCCAAGATGAAGTCCCTGCAAGAAATCATGGATTTCGGGTCTTCTTGGAAGAAGTCTGAGAAGCACTTCTTGCTTAACTAGCACTCTGCAGACCCGGGCTATATTTTGAACCCAATTTTGTTATTTTTTTTCCCATCACTGGTGAAGGATTGTTTGAAATCCATCATCATCCACCTGGAATAAAATGCTTTGTCTTTTCCCACAGCATGTCCAGAATTCAGAGTCATCTGTTGTGTAGAGAGAGCTTTCTTAGGGGAGTTCATACAGCACTGCTGTGTAAAAATGCAAAAAAGTCAGCTGTCATAGAAACAGTAAGCATACTGTCCCCCATACATCCTGGAAAGACTTTTCTTTGGGAGAATATATTGGAGGTTAAGATCTGTCTGTGCCTTGTATTTGTGGTAGGGCCCTGTACTCAGAACTGCCATAGCAAAAAGGGTAAGCAGTAGGAGGCTGGCATTGCCAGGCTTGTTTGTATGCATTACAAAATGCTGTCTAACAGAAGCATCACTAACTGCTCTTGTAATCATGTACATCACAGATCGTTGTCCAGGAGTCTTCTGTACTTTGTAAATAATCTTCTGAATCAAAAATCATGTTGGCTGATCAGTCACGTTATGTTCAATCTAATTTAGTCTAGCTCATCTCTCTGCTGGAACCAAAGAGTGTAAAGGTAGTGCATGCTTTGCTGTATTTGACTGCAGTATTTCCCAGTTCCTGATGAAAAGCAAGAACAAATCTGTAGTACAAATCATAAGCTGCCTGCAGACTGGGCAGCTCAGATTGACAAGGCAGTAATTTAGCTCACAGCTTCTTAAGTGGCCGTGGAAGTATCAGCAGGGTCAAATACAAGTGATGGATCATTTAATTCAGTGTCACTGGAGTAAGAAGAAGCAAGGTGTTGAAAGACAGTTGGATAGACTCCCAAAGGCTTCTTTCACAGTGTCACAGTAGGATGAGCTGAGATAAGGAAAGATCTGGGCAACAACATCAGTGGCCGGGTGATCTCTCACTATTATGTATTTAACAGATGCAAACAAATGAGAGCTGCTGTGTAGAATTAGAGGTTTTCCATCCCTGGAACTGTGAAATTTGTCTCCATGCCAAGCCTGGTTGCTCACTCTCAATGGCAGGACCAAAATTAGCCGCTCTGTGCCAACACTTAACCAGCCACCCACACACATGGACTAGATGCAAGAAAATGCTACATGGGCCTGGTATTCTTTATTGTTGGAGGAGGTGGCATAACAGTAGTGAGCAGCAGCTCTCAGGTTGGCACAGCAGCTCAGAAAGCTCCATTCCTGCTATACAACCTACAAAAAGACGATTTTTTTTTTTCTGATGGCAGATGGTTCTGCAGCATTATTTACATCAGGTGTTGGACAGACTTGCAAGGCTCAGACTTGCTGCTGCAAGACAGTGGAATATCTGGACTGATCCAGAAAAACTTCCATGTGGATAATTTTATCAAAATCCAAGTGCTCAAAACCATGCCGCTCACAATATGCTACGATATTGCACCCTAATGGTCTCTGTTGGTGACTCTCCTGCATTACAGCAGTACATTCTCCGTGTCTGCAGCTGAACTGCTATGTCTGCCTGTCCAGCTTTCCAGCTTCATCTGCTCTCAAGCTGTCTCATTAAGACTCTTTTTTTTTAAAATATAACTACACAGAAAACCTCCAGCTTCTGCAAAATCTGACTGAAAAGATAGAGCTGTTGCTAGGTTGAAAAGCTGCACTGGAACTCTTGACTTGAGCTGGCATAAGTTACCTGGAACTAAAATTCTGTGCAATAATCTCGTTTTATCATCATATGCTTATGACAGTGAATGACAGGGGAAAACAAAACGTGGAGAAGAAGTCTTCCCCCCACACTTAACTTTTCCACATACTTAACTTCACTTGCCAAAATTGTCCTGAACTCTCCTAATCTCTGCCCATATTTTCTATCTTTGCAGCTCTCCACAATTTTCCTCCCTCACCTAGCCACTCAAAACTGATCCTAACATTCAAGAACTATTATTTAAAAAAAAACAAACCTGAGGATTTGCATAACACAACACAGATATGAAACATGGAGTAAGAGGAAAGGCTGCCTATTGTAGAATGTTAAATAAAAATACTTTAGGAGTAATTGCACAGAGGACTGGCAGTTTGGAAAATTCACTTTCTATTTAGTGGCAGAGACAGTGCTCTTTGGCTGGGTTTAACATGAGCACATCAATGGGAGCAAGAATCCATGTAAACACTAGAAAATGTGTTTTTTTCTGGCATGTGGATGGGTTTTAAGGTGCAGAAAGCTAAATAGGGTGAATGCCAGTTTAGATCAGTCAAAAATGGACAGCGAACTTGAGAGCTTTACAGCATATCCATGTAGACATCATCAAACTAGATCACAAAGTTAAACATTACCTGTTTTCCCTCCTCCTTTCAGTCAAATTATAAAGATTGCGTTAGTGCAAAGGAACATTAAAATGGTGGTTAAAATAAGTTTGTATTTGGATGTTTTTCTTCCATAAAACTCTATCAACTTGGCAAGGTCAGTGAAAAAATATAAGTTGCAATGCATATTTCAGACACATTGCATTTACATTCTTCACACTATAAATATACTCCTTTTCACTTATCCCAATAATATTTTATTAGTAGCTCCTTAAAATCTCCTTTTAAATCTTTACTAAGTGTCAGTTTGGTTTTTTTTGTTTGGTATTTTGGTTTTTGAAAAGAAGGCAGGATCTTTTGTCTGATCTTTTTTTGAAAACAAAAACAATTTACCACAGTCACCCGGTATCAAGACATCCCTAACAGAATCTTTTCTTAATTTTCTTGAGCCATGCAAAGGTCTCAATGGCATTGGGCTGGGTGAAGCCCACCAATATATTCTAACACAGATAAAACATTTCATCAGCAGGCAAGAGATACCATATGGTTAGGAGTCTGGGTTGATCTTAGTTGTTTTGCACAGTCTTTCAGCGAAGGCTGTAAGTCTGAATATTGCAGAAGCTCTCAAAGGGCTTTAAACAAATTTTATACTAACCTTAGTGGCAGCAACCTTGGGCTTTTCTGCCCAGAAGGAAAAAGGCTCATCTAAGCACATTGCTGGCTAATCTCATCTTCTGCTGAGCACATCAAGAACTGATGGTGTCAGCTTGGCCTCGCAGAATCAATTTGGAGGAGTTCCTATTTTATTCAGTTCTGCCTGCATCCCTATCACTGAATTAAAAACATATAACTACTTTTTTCAGGAATATTTTTCATGGGTAAATATAGCAGTTTTAAAATTGTGAATGTTACAGCTAAAAGAATGACTTTTAACTTGTTTCTCTAAGAACCTAATAAGCCATTTTTATCTTATCTGTGCACACTACTCCTAAGTGTTTTTATGGTTCTTATATTGTTTATATATTGCATATCAGCACACAATACTTGCTAAGCTTCAAGCTAAAGGAAAGAAAAAACACTGTGCAGAAGTATATTTGTCAGTTCATATGCCCACACCTTTCTTATTTTAATGACCTAGTTTGTTTAAATTGATGAGAAAGCGTCTTATTGTTTTACATAAATCACTGGGATTTGATGGTTACAGAGTCTGGTCCAGAAACTAGAATTATATTACAGCCATTATCTAACAATTTGCCAAGCAAAAAGATATAAGAAAATAAATAGTTCACAAATAAAACTAAGTTGTACGGCCTGTTAGACTGTTAAAATTGTAGTCGTGTTTTTGCACACCTGAAACTGTACTTGCACAAAAAAACCTGGATATGAAAATGAAACATGGAAGGTTAATCATATAAAATACATTTTCTAGAGATTCTCCCTGAATTTTTTCTTCAAGGGATGTAATCTGTATACTTAGTAATCGAAAAGAAGTAAAAGTGATAGCTTATTATCAGTCAGTTACTGAAGATTTCAGCATTTAACATGTTATTATTCTCTGTAAGAGTAAAAATATATTTCTTATATTGTCCCAAACAGCTGTTTTTTCTAATATACTAATCTCAAGAAAACCACTTACACATTAAGAGAAGTGTGAAGTCCTGTTAACATCAAAAAAGATCTTGATATTTAGAAGCGGTTTTGAAGCAATAAAATAAATATGTTAGGTTCCTAAGCTTGGAATCAATTCAAGCTTCAAACATAACACAACCAAATCACTTTAATAGGCTGGTACCTTCTAATTCACATTCTATATAAAAATCAATCTATTCCTGAAACTACCCTATTCGAAAAATACTAGCAAAGTGGTTCTAAAGAACAGATTTCTTAGAATAAACTTCCTCATTATTCAACTGTCTCAGACATGGAAGATAATTAATTTACATGGCCTTTTAAACCAAACTGTGTGGTTTATGATTCATATATATATATATATATATATTTGACAACTGATTTTTTTCAGTTGTGAGTCAGGTAAGTGCTCCAAGTTTGTTGGCTAAAAGACCGTAACAGCATGCGTTCTCTTTATTTTACACATTAAAGTTGACCTAATACCTACCAGCAGAGACAATTATAATAAAAGATGCTTCTCAAAGACTCAAAGTGAGTGAACCTGTGAAAAGTAGCACGGCACAGTATTTTCTTCTTATTCACCAAAATAACCATCGAGTGTAAAAAACATGTAAGAGTTACGATGTTGAATACCATCCCCCATGCAGAAGATGCTCAAATGCTGCAACTAGCTGATTCCTTTGTGTAAAAGGCTCTGTACAAATAGCACCAAATTTCAATATTTTGCACACAACATTCTAATTTTTTGGTGTTTTCAGACAGAACCAGCAAGGAAAGGTACTCTAACATTTGCTGTTGAGGATAAATAGGCTGAAACAAACCTGGAGTGTGGGCACAGCCCACACAGAAATATGCACAAACCCTATTTTTAGAATTTTACTTGGCACACAGAAAGCAGCATAGGTGCTGAAGTGAAGGGTAAGCAAGCAGGTACACAAAGAGATACTTTTTCATCATCAGTTCTGGGCTGCTGGGCTAATGGGGACACAGGGGGCACTGACACTGTAACTACTGCAGATTTGGAAGAATCTTGTTGGAAATAGCACCTGTGAGCATCACTGAAACCTGTTTCCATAATGGAGATGAAGGAGAAGAGCTGGAGAGCTAGGGTGAGCATGGAGACAGAATGGAGAGAGAAGAGGGGCTGCTCCAGGTGTATTGCTGTGGGGTTCAGCACTTTGTACTTCACTAGCTGCCTTCAGTGATTTTTTTTTTCCCCTTGGCTATTGGGTCTGTTTTTCCTGCAGAATTATTAAAAATAAATAAATAAATAAGGTTGGTGGGAGATAGAAATTGCTTGTCCGTTACTTGGAACCCCCTGTTAACTGCTGAGAAGGGCACATTGCCTGGCTGTGCCTGGATGCTCCAGGAGCTAAACTTCTATACTTGTTTTTAATCTATCTTTTGTTGTTTTGTCATTCAGTGTTTTTTAGCTGCTGTTGATCTGCTCCTGTAGGACACACACAGGCATAGTTATTGCTAAAAAGAATTGTTCAAGTCTTATTTAAAAGGCACACAAAGTTTTCATCAGAGTCTGGAACGTGTGTGTCAAGGAGCACTTTCTTTTTCACAAACACAATTCCCATGTCCCGTGGTGGTAATGAGTAAAGGTACTGGAATACTAGAACTATACCAGTAAAATAAAAAGAGCCAGGGCATGGGGTCCTTACTCCTAACACTACCAAGACAAAACTTGTGTTTCTTTATTTGTTCCTGCCATAGCCACTGTAAGGATGGTCCAGAACGTGACCATTAATACAGCCCTTCTCAAGCTGTTCCCCTGAACACCACCCCCATTTATAACCTGATCTTATATTAGAGACAACGTACAGCACCACGTTGCAGAAGCTCTGCTTCTGACTCCATAAGCCAGCACCTGCTTTTCTCTGCTGCTCTCCGAGCTCTCCTTCTGATACTACAGACTGGGAAATACCGTTCCAGTAACTACATTCCCTGTGATTTCCGTATCCTCATTAGTTTTTTGGCCAACACTACCCTTTGGCTTACAGTGTTCTCTTCCTTTCTTTTTGCTTTACCCTAACAATGTACCTACAATTAGCAATCACATTTTCGTCCAGCCTTCGCTTTGCTAAGCTCTTCTAACATTGAACAGATACACATCTCTATCTGAGAGTTTTGAGCCTGTTTTGAAAATACCTCCTCCTCTACTACATTTTCACTCTGTCGTAGGTGTGGGAGAGCCCTGGGAGAGTTCCCTGAGAGCTGCTGGAAAGCCCCATCAGCTGAATGGCCTGATATATTACATACGATAGTTCAGCAGTACATACAATGTGGAGTGCTTCTGAAAGTGCTAAACTGTGTAAAAAACTTTATTTGCTACTGTCAAAGATTCTCCTGAATTTTGGCTCTCCTTGTAGCTCTAATTTAGTGTTTAAAAAAGATTAGAAAAAATTGCGCTCTGGCCCATCCTTTTCTGTGAATGTTAAAACCTACTTCCACACCAACCCACTGGCCCACAGAGGAATAGGGACACCACCAGTGCAGTGGGTTCGCAGTTGCCCTTGGATGCAGGAACAGAGAGAATGACAGAGGCAAGGCCAAGATTTGAGCGTTAGCTGCCATGACTGCTTCCTGGCCTTCAGCTTGCCACTCACAGAGCTTCCAGAACTCTTGCGTTAAGCATCTGTAGTATCTTTGCGTGCAGATGCCTCATGCATACTCTCGCCAGGCCTAATTTGCAACTTTCCTGTTCATACTGGTAGGTTTTGCATAGGCATCGTTCTGGGCATGAAGAAGAGCACAGGCCACTGCATGCATGCATGACAGCGGTCCTTTTAAAATCCGCCTTACTTAAAACAGGCCTAATTTTACCACATGTCACATACTTGTGTATTTAATAGTAATAAAATGATTTATCCAAGAGACAGGTAAGATACACTCACTAACCTAACAATGGTACACGTCCTGGACAGTGCAGCCACCTGAAACAGAGCGTACAGTGAAGTTAGCCACAGCAGCCAGTCCGTGGCAGGACTGGGAAACCTGCCAGGGAGATGGCTACAAGTTCACGTGCCACTGCTGGAAAAATTATATTGCTCCAGCCGCTGCTGAGGACCTGCTTCTGCCAAGCATGCTGTGAATGAGGATGTAATGCTGGGTCACTAGCTGGACAAGATGAAATAGAGATGAGGAAGAGAAGCCTAAGGGACTACCACAGGAGTAAGCAAAGCTAGCTGCCTCACTTATCACGGGTTATACTGCAATAGCGTGTATTTATGATTTTATGGTAAGGGCTAACTCGTTGGACCAGTATTTTCCCCCAAGTCACCAAAGTCATGCTAGGGAACAGCTTTTAGGGATTTAAAATATTTCTTCCCTCTCCCCCTTCCCCTCCCCCCCTCGGTACAGTATTAAAAAAATAAAAGTTTCTTTTTAAAATACTGAAAATATATTTTAGTTAAGGTAAAAATACTAAATATAAAACTTTAATGTAACATTTAAAATAACTGTGCTATAAAAGCATGTGAATTGCTTCGTTACTTTGACATTCAGTAATGGCACATTAACCCAAGTGGAGAAGCACGTGCCAGTAAATCCACATGGTGGTTCAGGAGAGAAGCTCATGCATTTCTGCATAGGAAACGAGTCTGATTAATAACAAGTGACATCTGAGGGAGTTTGAGACAGTGATGTTCAAGCACTTGGGATGCATGGGGGCGGAGGCGTTGCCGGTAAGGCAGCGCAGTATGTGGCATACAATTCGGTACAAATCCAGCTACAGGATTCTCTGCTTCTAAACGGGAAATATTTTTTTCTATTTTCCTTCTTGGCTGATAATCAGAACAAACTGAAGACAGATTTTGTCTTGACTTTCATTGGCTCTGCTCATTTCTTTGAGCTGCACATCAGAAAATTTGGAAGGAGATAAATACACTTGCAGCTGTTTCCAGAGGGGAGTGATGGGTTAGTTTATGGGCTAGAATGTGCCTGGGTTTCAACACAAACTGACCATTTGGAAACCAAAAGTCTTTAAGAACAGGAGTCAAAGTTTTTTAAAACATGTGTTTTTGCAACATGCACACAAACATGGCTAGATAATAACTTATTTGTGCATGTAAAAACCTAAAAGTTGAGACTTTTATTATGATCATGATCATCACTGTTGCTTTTATAGAACAATCAAATGATTAAATAATCCATCCAATTTTCAAGTGGGGAAGCACCTGCATATATGCTATGAATGAACAGTAGCTGGATGTATTAATGCATGTATCAGTTAACTGCAGGTTGCAGAGGTTTGATATTTCAATGCCATTCTTTAAATATAACTGTAATAGATCACATAATAATAACAATAATAATAACAACAAAAAGTACCAAATCAGGCTTGAGCAGCTAGAGAGAAAGATTGCATTATGTTTTGGCAGTGACTCGATCATCCTACTCCATACTGGCAGCATTCAATATTAAAAGTATAAAATGGCAGCAAAACCGGTCAGCAGCTTCTCTTCATCTGGAGTTTTCCCAGGTAGATAACAAAACAAAACAAAAAACACAACAAAACAAATATAAAGCTGCAATAGGAGCAGGTCAAAGCCCTGTCCCTTGCTTTGCTCTGATGAAAGTAAACTAGATTGATTTCATTGGGTAAGCACATCACAATCCCAAAATAAAAGATAAGTGCATAAAACCTCCAAATAATGGTCTTCGCTAGAACAGCTATGTGGTTTGTATGGGACAGTGGCCTTGTCAGCAACACGTCTTGTTCATTAATGGTTCATCTTCAGTCAGCATTATGATGCATTCACCTCACTGGAGTTCTGGCTGGATGGCATGTGAGAGTCCAGATTCTCCTTGCATTTCTCCAGATCATGGAAATATGGATGAGAGAGGGCAACATAGGCAGATATTCTCTTGGCTGGATTGAATGCTAAACATTTCTGTAAGTATGAAAAGAAGTTGGTTTTAACTAAGTTGTACAGTTATCAGTGCTAAAGTGCATATACACATTCACGCATGCCACCTTCAATTTATGATCAGTATGAGACATTGCAGGGTCTCAGTAGGTGCTGCACAATAAGATGACTATCCATATTAAAAAAAGCAGTGGGGTCACAGTTTATCAATATGTCATCCCCAAAGCTGACAGAAAACAACAAGTTGGAAAATTCAAGTATTCATAGTTTAGAAATCCCAGAATTCAAGTTTTCTTGAATTGGCATGCACAGGACATCTGTCTCATGGACCGCACAGAGCAATTATTCATGAACAACTTGTGAATCCCCTCAGCATTCAATGCACTGTTCTTTTCTGGTTAGACAAACATGGCTGCTGTCATCAGGTATATGTTCACTCCTAGACGCAGCGTTTCCACAGATGATGGGACTTTTGACCCTATAGCCTTCGTATGCTAATGTTCTGTGTTTAGTTTCTCTCTCGTCTTCCTAGCTGTACTTTGCCTTCTTGTCAGATCCTTATCTCAGCCTTTGTCCAGTGGGCACTGAAATCTCTCCTATAGCCTTGTGTTTTATACCTTGTTGTTTTTTCCTTCCTTCACCTCCAAATAGTATTCTTCCTACTACCCTTGTCTAACCACTTCCTACTACTACTTTCTTTACTTGTATCAGAATTTCCATCATTTAACTTCTGAAATGTAATTCAGTGACTTCAAATCCTACTGTCCCCTTTCATCTGTGGCTCCCAGTTCTTACCTCTTTGCCTAACAGGAACAGCTTCCCTTCCCACCTCGCCTTCTAGGTACAGACATTTGTCTTCTTCCTCTCTGTCATCATGCCTCACACTCATTGAGCTCTCTGCCATATTTTCATAACTTCTTGTTCCCAGAATCTAATTCTTGCCCCAATTCTAGCTTCCATTTCCAGGCTGCCCACAAACACAACTTGTGTTTCTCCTCTGACATTTCACGTGTCTAGGTACAGTCCAGCTTACTGCAGCTGGGAGCTGCAGTCATAAGGACAATGGAGGATGATCTACTCTTCTGTAGAGATGCTGCTGGCCAGAGACAGCAGTTCCTGAAGGTAGGCAGCAATCTTTCAAGAGGTGCACCAAGCCCACTCAACTGAGCCCATGTGAACTAAGATCTTTTAAAGGCCTCCAGGGAACAAATGTAGCTAGATTTCAACAAGCATGTCAAAAGGCAAACTGAGGCAAGGTCATTCCCTATAATCCATTCCAAGACTGACTGTAGGGCTGGGGTTTATAACGTATCTATTAAAATGATGGAAATAATTTAATTGAATTCAGTGGTACCAGTTGTACCAGCACAATTTGTTTGCTTCTGTTCATTCCTGCCGTTTGTAAGAGGCAACCATTGGTGAATTCCAAATCTAAAGTTTTCAGCATTCAGTAGAAGGCATTCAGATGTAATTGGCTTCTACAGACCATTTTCTGCTTCCACTATACCACAAAAAAAGGGTAGATCAGTTTTTGTATTCATGTCAGGCATATACTATAAGAATGGCTGAATCGGTGGCTCAGGAGAGGTCAGTAATGAAGATCTAAGCATAAGGTCTAATGACAGGTCTGACAGGTACTTCCCTGATAGTTTCCTAGTTTCTATTCCCAGCTCTGACCCCTCTTGAGCCAAAGCGGTGCCTTTGTGCTGGTGTTTCACAAATTTACATGAATCTGTCTACCTACTTTTGAGCTTTTCTTTAATACTCAATTAACTGGAAACATAAATGTCTCATGGCATGTTGCAAGCACAGTGGGAACTATCAGTCATACAGCTCAGAAAAAAAACCAAACCCCAAGCAGAAACTCACAAGAAGCAAGTCTTTGCCCAGTTCATCAATATCTGGTACAAATTTTTCAATAGGTTGTGCAGGTCTGGAAGTGAAAGCATTTCTTGGAAGAGCAACGTCATTAGGCCAGTCCTCTTCTTCTGGGAGTCCAATTACACTGTGAAAGAAAACACTTAATGTTAGGTCTGAACATTTATGCAGCCTCCCCTTTATATTGGTTATAGCGTGTGGCAGTTTACTTTATAAGTCTTTTCATTTAAATGAGATTAATTGTACAGTAGTGCACTGATCTCTGTTAACAGAGCCTGATGAGTGTAGGTCCTCAGTGTGCTTGTTAGCAGTAATTCTGTGGCCAGCACAGTTTTCTGGCCCAGGTCTCAATTTTCCAAGTCTTTTTGTTGAAAAAGGGCTGAGTGCTTTGGAAGAAAGTCGCTCAGCTCTTGACTGGATGGTGCAACATATGTCGCTCCAGGATGATTAAAAGCAGTAAGTTTCAAAGGGGAATTGCATGCAAGGATCTTTATTCACAAGAATAGGGACTGAGAGAAGAGTGTGGGTCAAGAAGAGGGTAAGGCAATAAAAGGGATGTTTCATAATGCTTCAAAGCTATGTGCAGTAATTGTCGCCCAAATTTAAACAATTTATTTGCTTCACAATACAGATTTAAAAGTCTCTATTCAGAAGTGACATAGGACTTGAGTGTCTTTTTGTTTTTACTTTCAATTGTAGTCTAGCTTTTCTTTAGTCTTTACAAGAATATTTTTATTTATTATTATATTTTTCTTTATTTGTTAAATTCTAGAAGATATTTATCCTTATTAAGTAATCATGCCAAGGTTTAAAAACCAAATAAATGAAATAGTGGGTAAACCTCCAATGATGGAACATGTCTCAAACATGTCCAAGTCCGATGCTAATATTTGTGTGGTTGAAACTCCAGTTTCTGATGGAAATTGTGGAACAGACCATATATTTCTAGTGACGTTTTAGGGAAAATCAGTTTTTACAGTCTATAAACCCGAGATTTTTTAATGGAAGCATTGACAGGGTAAGAGAAGGAGAAACATGAAAAAAGGTCAGAATATTTGGGTCTGCACAAACCCCAATGCCACTAGAGAGCAGCATTGACCTTTCTTCTTACTGCGGTCGCTCGTTAAGACTGGGTGAGGCCATGGGCCAAACACTTTGATGTAAATGATAGATTACCTCAGTGAATTTAGTGGAATTAGTCCACATCTGCCTATATGGAATTTAGGTTGTAATTTAGCTCACGTAAAATATCACTGAAAATTAGTACATACTCAAAACAACAGCATGGATAGAAGGGCAAAGCAATTAAAATCTCAGGACAATTTAATTTGATTATACCTGAAGATATCACAGTTCTTGGGAAATGGTAAGTTAAATCTGTATGAAAAATTGAATTTGACTTTTATCATCACAGCTGGGGAAGCTCCTTTGGCCATGGTGGTTAAAGCACTGTGATTGGCTGTTTGAGGATCTGGACCCATCTGAAATTTAAGACAGATAGTGCCATAGGAAGATGGGGGAGTTTTAAATATGTTAAATAACAATGAAGTTTAACCTGCCAATGAAATGTGTTTGGTTAGTCTGAGTTTTTTTCATGTTTGCAAGGGAGAGAGCATGGTTGGGGCAGAGTAAGCACAGGCACAGATGCAGCTAACGAAGAAGAACATGGAGGCAGACTGTCAGACAGGTAGGGTGGACCAGACCAAGAGTGGAAAAGAGGGTCACTGTCAGTTACACAGTCACATAGCACTCAAAACTTTTAATAATGAATGTCTGAGTAGATGCCCTCACTCTGGTCTGGTAGCATACCACTTCAGTCACTAAGTTGGAGAGTATCTTGGATGAGTTTCACCTCCTGCCAAAGGTTCAGGCCTGGTCTTGAGAAACGCCGAGTCCTTTCCACTCCCACTGATCATAATGGGGACAAGGCCTCTCAAACCATTGTACCATTTAGCCTGAAATCTATGAGGAAATCCCACATGGTGATGGTGCCCTGGAAAAGCAGGAAATTGTTTGGGGCCACCTCTGAGGTATTTACCTGCAAACGGGGTGGAATTTTACCTGATGCAAATCAGAACACACATGTAAAGTAAAGGTAGACCACAGCCCCATTATCTGAAAGAATGCATCAGTCTAGATTGCACAAAAATCCCAGAACTACTTTCTGTCCAACTTAGTCTGCAGACTGAGTCACTATTGTAGCAAGAAAGAATCCTCCTACAAGAAGAGCTATGCCTAACTGTGGGGGGGTTCTCCAGCTGTGAAAACACAAAATAAACACTATTTAGCATACGCCCCATCATCCCCCTGCCCCAAATCGGAGAAAGAAACTTTTGAACTCTTTAGGGAGAACTGCACAAAAGAAGGAAAAACAAACTTTCATTTAAGGACATATGTAATAAGGAATTTCTTCTAAAATTAGCATGCATTTTCACTTCTTGATGAATTCTTTTCTGTACAGGTAATCTCAGCCCCTAGGGATGGAAAGATCCCCTTCGGAGGCTGCTGCTAGCAGCAGTGCATTTAATCCTACCCCAGTTCATTTTGATTTCCCCCCTTAAATGTCACATGCAAATCATAATCCTTAAAAAAAATACAGCTATCTTTTTAAATGATAAAATATGTTATAGGTATCAAAACTGTCTTAATTTAAGAAAGCAGAATATGGTAGGACTAAAGAAGTAGCTTTGGCAGAAGAAGAAAAACTAAAGTTGATTCTGTGATTCTGTGAAACTGTGAGGACTGATTTTTCTGGATTGGGCAGGAAGAGCTATTCAGCGCATGACAAATCAACCACATAAGTGAGTCACATATACTGGTATGGTGTGCAGGAAAGGGAAGTCAACTGTGTGAAATCAAGACCTGCATTTAGGAACCTCATGTTAAATAATGAAAATGCTTAGAAACAGATCTTTTATGATTTGAGAACTGGAAAAATGATTAAACAGAAAAAAATTAGGAATTTTTTTTTTCCTGTTCAAACTCTTTTCCCTAGATATGTTACTATCTTCTCTTTGGAATATCATCCAGAGAACAGTATTTCAGCTGTCTCTTTCTCTCTCCTTGCTTACCAATTTATTTCTTCATTCAGATCCCCAGATCACTGCAGCCCCTCCATATGAAAAGGGATGACAGTGGTGCAGTGACAAATGGGCATTCATACTCTGGAGTGGGAACAGCCCTACATGGCTTTGATTTCCTAACTGCATAATATGTATGTCAGATCCTAAATTTACATGGTTCTTATAAATTCAGAAACATCCCTTGCTCTGAAGAGATTTTACCAAAAAAAGGTGATGTGATCATACTTAATTATCGTATCAGTAATATCAATAATCTATGTTTTTTTGGTTTTAACTAAAAACATATTTTGGAAGAGAATTATTCTACCTCAGTGAGTTTAGAGTTTCCCCACCCCCACAATGTATTTGATCTATCTGAAGAAAACCACCGATTTCCAGAATTGTAAAATTGTTTTAAAATGAAGTCAATTAGTTCATCTCTGACAAAGCACAAGTTAAAATGGTGATATTCCTTCTGCTCTCGCAGTTAACTCCCCAATCAAAATATGGACTGTTAATTATTTTAACAGCCCACACAGTATATTTTCAAAGTTAAAATCATTTCTCATGTACAGAAGTCTTTTCTGCCAAAGAAGCTGTTGGTAATTGTCTCAGACGTTTCAGCTTAGCAACAATTAAAAAAGTATTCTAATAGCTTGATTTTTTTTCTGAAAAATAAACCCTCTGCATTTGTTTATGTGAACAGAGTGTCTCTTGGATCTAAATGCTTAGGAAAATGCATGAATGGTACATGCACAGTATGTTTAAGAGATTTAAAAAGCCTGAGACAGAAGCTCTCGTAGATTCCTGATGATGGCTGTTAGTTCTGCAGAACTGTATTCCATGCTGCTTCCTCCTCCCACTCTGACACAGAATACACGGAAATATCGTGTTGCATACGGTAGCAATAGGAAATATGTTCTAGGAATACTTTGTTCTAGTCACATTATTGCATAAAAAACATTGCAAAGGAACCTCACAGTGTTTTGATGTTAAACAGGTATCAACATAATGCAACTAGTTATTACTTACTCAAAGATTTTTCCTAGCTGATCAACATCTGAATTTCCACGGAAGAGTGGTCTGAAAGAATAAAGAAATATTTTTAGGATGTGACTTTCTTTAATTAACATGAATTCATATTTGTCATTGACAGCTGCCAACATGGGGTGAAAATGTGTTCTTTTTTTTGAGATCCCACTTCTTCTGCCTCCAAATTTTACGCAGTCTGTGAGTGTACCTTTTGAGTTTCTAATAAAACTGATAAAAAACCAGACAGATGAGACATGTTTTTGAATATGCTGCTTTTGAAAAATTTATTGCATCTTTTAACATGCATGAAATAATAACTTTCTCTTGACTAAGACTATCCTGTGGAATATGTCACTAACAAAATAGCTTTCACTATAAACAACATAGTTGTTTAGAGAGACAAGACTGGAGTGAATGTCATGCAATTCATTAGAAGATAATAAAATGAGAGATTATTATGCCTATAAATTAAGTTTATTGTATCTTGGAAATCCTAAGTTTAAGGGGTCAAATACATGACAATGGATTTATGAAGGTCTGTAAAAAATGGGGCGTGAAATGGTACAGAATTTACCTTGAAGAAGAGGAATACTTCTGCTGCATAAATGAAGACGCATTCAGGAAAGAAACAAATTAATAGGCTGAATGTCCAAAGGCTTTCAGAAAAAAACAGCACATGGTGGTACGTGGTACACATTTTTTCTTTTCAAAGTGCAATTTAAAATATTTTCACTCATCATCATCTGAAATACTATCACCCCATAGTGCAAAAGTAAATAAAAAATTCAGTTTTGTATGGCTGTGTCGCTGTAGTACAGAGTCACAGACCAGGAGGGGTTGGAAGGGACCTCTGGAGGTCATCTAGTCCAATCCCCTACTAAAGCAGGATCATCTACAGCAGGTTGCACAGGATTGTGTCCAGGTGGGTCTGGAGTATCTCTAGAGATGGAGACTCCACCACCTTTCTGGAAATCCTGTCCCAGTGCGCTGTCACCCTCAGAGTAAAGAAGTTCCTCCTCATGCTGAGACAGAAGTTCCTGTGTTTCAGGCTGTGCCCATTGCCCCTTGTCCTGTCACTGGACACCACTGAGAAGAGTGTAGCCCCATCCTCTTGACACCCACCCTTTGGATATTTATAATTATTGATCAGATCCCCTCTCAGTCTTCTCCAGACTAAACAGCCCCATGTCTCTCAGCCTTTTCTCATGAGAGAGATGCTCCAGTCCCCTGATCATCTCTGTAGCCCTCTGTGGGACTCTCTCCAGTAGTTCTCTGTCTTTCTTGAACTGGGGAGCCTAGAACTGGACACAATACTCCAGATGTGACCTCAGCAGGGCAAAATGGGGGTGGTTGGGGTGGGGAAGATAATCTGGACTGGTGGTTGGGGTTATTCCTCCCTAGGTGCAGGACCCTACACTTGCCTTTGTTGAACTTCATTAGGTTCCTCTCTGCTCAACACTCCAGCCATTTTTGTGTTGAATTCGATAAGCTGTGATCAACCATGCAAATATATGTTAAAATTCCCAAGACATTCCAATAGGTTAGTAGCAGATGATTAAGAATCCAGCATCTCTGAAGATCTTGTTTACCATTTTGTTTCAACAAATGTTAGGTTACTTAAGAAACACAATTCAGTGACACTGCAAATAGATACTAACTGGTGTCAACTGATAGCCAGGCTGTCCCTCTCTTCTGGACCACTGTTGTGGCTTAACCCTGGCCAGTAACTAAGCACCACACAGCCCACTGCTGGGATGGGGGAGAACGGAAAAAAACTTGTGTGTTGAGATAAAGATGGTTTAATAGGATAACAAAGGAAGAGAGTAAGAATAAGAATGATGGTAGTAACAGTAGAAATAATAACAACAATAACAACAACAACAACAATAATAATAATGATAATAATAAGAATAATACTACGCAATGCACAAATGCAATTATTCACCACCTGTGGAGGAAAAAACCTGATGCCCAGTCTGTTTCTAAGTGGAGATGCAGAGATCCTGCCTCCCAGCTAACTTCCCTGATTACATACTAAACATGAGGTAATATGGTATGGCCAGTCTGGGATGGCTGTCTCCCCTTCCAACTCCTTGTGCATCCCCAGCCCACTTGGTGGGGTGAGAAGCAGAAAAGCCCTTGGTTCTGTGTAAGCAGTAATGAACACATCCCTGTATTATCATCACTGTTTCAACAGCAATCCAAAACAGAGTCCCATACCAACTACTACAAAGAAAGTTAATTCTGTCCCAGCTAAAATGACCACAACCACAGCTCCTGGAGTACAGTGCATGCTACAAACTTAAAACGGTAAGTTTCCAAAACCCTTCAACTGAGACCTGGTGACTTGACAAACAATGCACATTCCCATGTTTTCACTGGCAGCTTCTGGTTATGGAGAAACATCAGTTCTCCTCCCTCCCTCTGCACACTCCTTTTCTTCTGTCTGATATATGTCCTTAGCAGCAGTAGCCAAGGAAATCACTGTTGCTCTTCATAGGAGGAGACACCTCCCATCTACACTGGGACAACAAGGAGTACTCATTTGTAGTCCTGCCCCTCTCACTGTCCATATGCAGGAGCAGGTGTAGGATCAGGATGCTCTTTTGCTAATCATGAGTTAATTCTAGAAAAAAGTCTCTTTACATCTTGACACTATCACAGACAATAGAGCTCCCATCACTACCTATCTTATGGGTCTACACCAAATACAGTAGGTAGACTGTGACATTTCTCAGTTCAGCATAATAATCCAACATAATAATCTTGGCAGAAATCTGTGCCACCAAAAAGAGCAGAGAAATAACTGTAAGACATGCTGACCGTCTTTGATAAACTAAACATACATTTTGTTGTCTTCCTGTTTGTTGCCCTTCTAGTCGTGCCACACTGCAAACTGCTTTGCAAAGGGTCACTGAAAGGACAACTTCATCAAGTCCAATTTGAAACCAGTCAAGATTTCAAACAAGTCAGATTGAAACTGATGGGGTAAAATGTGGTAGCCTGTTCCTTGGCCATACAGGCCTTCATTTATTCTGATACTGAATAAATAATAAATAATGGTATGTCCTGCTTCCCAAGTATACATGATATTTACTAACTGCAGCCTCATTGATAAGAGCATTAAAAGTCACACTTACAGGTTTCTGTATTTTTTAAGATAATTCAGAAATACTGGCTCCTACAAAAAACCCCAAACCTTAAATTAACTCAGACAGGAGCTTCTACTCCTGCTGTAAGATCTGAGTCTGATTTTCAAAATGGTCAGTAGCTTAAGTCTAAATATTGTTAGTGGAAGCAGACACACTCCGCACCTTCCAAAGTCAGACAATAAGACAACCTTTCACATTTTTTGGAATGACTGGTTAAAATTAGTTCCATACAGTTACTTTGAACATTTAACTCTGGCTCCAGCATTAGAATATTGTGGCCCTTTAAACTAACAGAATCTACACAATCAAACAATCCTGCCCATGCAAATGGAAAGCTGATTTAATGTTTTAAAATGTATGCTGAACCTTGTGTTAATGTGAAAGCTTGGCAAAGTCAGCCTTGTTCGCAAATCACCTTAGGCAGTGTCATGCCAAAACAAGTATGATTCTTGGGATTTTTAAGGGAGGTTTTTCCCATCGTTGCTGCTGTCTCATATTCACTAAGGGCTGAAGCAAGAATTTAAATGCTTTTGAATATATAATTATACAACACAAGGTGACCTTCCAACATACTTTGATATTTCATCATAATGAACTGTTATTAATTCATCTTTCAGTCTCCTATCCATCCCATCATCATGACTACAACAGAATGCCAACTCCCGGTTAGGCACCGCTAATGTAATGAAATTTGCCTCATGAATTTTGGCTGGAGATTCAATTGGAATATTGGACGGATGATTGGGGAAGTAGATCCACTTAATCAGCAGCTGTATGAAGATCTCATCTCACATTTTGGTACTAGCTACTCTTTAGTAACGACTTGCCAGCACTGCAAATCCAGTACACAAAAGCTTTCACCTCAATCTGATTCTTTTTAGATTCTATTCTTAAAGGTGGTCATCATCTCTCCCAGCACCGCTGAACTGTGAGCATACTCAGCAGCCACAGAAATGTAATAGTTCACCTTTGTTCTTGGTATCTTTCACTTGACTCACTCACCCACTCACTCCCTGAGGTTTATTTATGCAAGCTCAATCCAGAAATCCGTACTTGGGGATATGTTCACCCCTCTGTGATGATAATCTGTGTAAGACTGCTTAAACTCCAAGAGTCTGGTTTTGTTGAATTCTTTCTTTTTCCCTCAGGAAAGGCAAGAAGTTGGGTTTGTCTCCTAAGGTAGAAGGTGGGAGTCTGTCCTCTGACTTCAAAGAACTAAAATCTGTGTGTATGTGTGTCTCAGGAAAGAGGGATATTACAATGGAGGAAAGGGATTCAGGGGGATACATTAGCCTTTTGTGTGATTCCTGGATGTTGTCAACCTTTCTTGACTTTGCTTGCTACGAAATCCATGCTCTGAGGGCTTTAACACTATTGCTGTTATAGAACGCACACTTGAGTAGGGAAGAAGATGAGATGAAACGACTTAACAGAGCACATAAGACATTTAATTTCCTATATGCTCAATAAGTCTTAGGATATTGTTAGGTCCCCACAGTTTCCTATTTTTGTTGGGCTCTGCTGCTTTGATTTTTTTAGGAGAGGAGGAGGGAAATTTTACAGGGAATCTGCAGGTGTCTGTCTTCTTTGACCACTCATTCTCCAGGCCTTGGAGCTAGAGCATTATCCACTGCCTCTGGAATGGTGCCCACTGAATGGAGGAAACCTCCTTTCATGGCTCATGTTGGACCAGAATGCCCTTAGCCTACAGATATGAAGATGAGTTGGAGGCATATTACTGCCCTGTCCCGCTAAAATAAACTCCTGCTGGGCACATACCTTAATTCCCAAGGTACAAAATACGCTGCCCCACAATTAAGTGGATTTTAGCTATGAGTCTTCATTGTACTATTTTCACAGGATCAATCTATCTACCTTTGTATATGGCAGTCCAACACGAAGATGCATATAACTCCTGGGCTATGTGAGGAACAGTGCTGCCAGCAGGGTAAGGAATGTGATCCTTCCCCTCTGCTCAGACCTGGTGAGGCCACAACTTGAGTGCTGGGTCCAGTTCTGAGTTCCCCAGTACAAGAGAGACATAAGACATTCTGGAGAGAGATCAGCAAAGGACCATGAAGATGATTATAGGACTGGAGCATCTGACATATGAGGCTGAGGGACCTGGGACTGTTTACCCTGGAGAAGAGAAGGCTCAGGGATATCTATTGATGCATGTAAATAACTGGAAGGAGGGTGCAAAGAGGAGGCAGCCTGGCTCTTTCCAGTGTTGCCCAGTGACAGGACAAGAGGCAATGGGCACAAACTGAAACACAGGAGGTTCTGTCTGATTGTTAAGAAACACTTTCCTACTGTGAGGGTGACCTAGCACCGTTGCAGGTTGCCCAAAGACACTACAGAGCCTCCAGAGATAATGAAAAGCTATCTGGACATGATCCTGGGCAACCAGTTCTAGGTGGCCCTGCTTGAGGAGGTGAATGGACCGGATGATCTCCAAATGACCCTTCCAACCTCAACCATTATGTGTTTCTGTGATAATATGGAAACAACACTACAGATCACAAGATAAAGTTGCAATGTAAAGCCTCAAAAAGCCCGATAAAGTTACCATCTGCTTGTAGTTTAGAAGGACTTGCCAAAAGGCTCTCATGCTTATATGTAGCTGGACAAATTAGATTCCACCAGTCACCAACTTTAGGCTCTTTTCTCTTGTCCAAAGAAATGCACTTAGCTCCTGTTGTTGTCTCATGCTGAGTTTCACCTTTACTGAATATTCTATCTATCTGAACTGGATATTGGTGTTTGAAAGGTTGAGTGCTTTATTGTATAGACACTGTGTTCTATGTCTGCGGTACTCAGTAAAAACTCAGATATAAACATTTCCTAAGCAAGTCTCCTTGAAAAAATTTTCCCTGGTGCAACTCCACTGACATGTCAAAGCAATTCCAAAAGTATTGTATACAATGACAGTGCAATGACACCCAAGAGATAAATGAGGTTTGACTGTAAACTGGCCATAGTACTTCTAGGCTTTACTTTCAGCCTTTGGTCTCCAAAGCAAAGAGGGTTTCTTAACTTCTCACAAGAAAAGTTACAATTTTCATAAAGATTGGAATTAGAGATATTGATAAGCAGTACTCTAGTCCAAATTGCAGTATAGACACAAGGAAAAAAATAGTCTAATAAAATCACGTGCTCTGAGACAGAAAATGATTTCTGCAGGTTTCTTGATAGCAGCTGACATTTGGAACCAATTAGTGGCATTCTGATTGGAAACTCTTTCAATAT
Organism: Laterallus jamaicensis coturniculus; assembly: GCA_022605575.1. Lineage (NCBI taxonomy): Eukaryota > Metazoa > Chordata > Aves > Gruiformes > Rallidae > Laterallus > Laterallus jamaicensis. The sequence continues at coordinate 5,184,496 of JAKCOX010000008.1, forward strand.
CTGACACTGAGTTATTAAAACACAGGTTGAATGGATACATGGAAGAAAGGTCATGTGAAGAAAAACAGTATTGAAGGGGGAAAAAAAGTCAAGAAATTCTCACCCAAACATACCATGACAGTTCTCGAGTTGCCCACACAATTGCTGCCAAGGCTAGAGAAGCCTCCTATCTTTCCAGATAAGTAAGAAATATCTTCTAAAATAACTATCTGGATTCTTTCTGCTAGCCTGTTTACTTAGTGTGGTGGCAACAGCAGATGGGAATCCCATCCCCTTCCTTGTTATCACTGAAAAACACTAAGGATAATCTCTAGATTACATTCTCAGTAAAAAGCCTCTATTTTGCTAATACACACATTCTCAGTGAAGTCATACAAGAACTCCCTAAAATGAAAGAGCGACATGGGCAGGAAACATACAATGTGCTTTTTGGGTGAGTAGAGCTTAGGTGGTCGGGCTGAAGAGATGGCAAGGAGAAGTGTTGGGAAGAAGAGCAGCGATTCCAGAACAGGTAGCTGCTGCTTTCAAGGCACAAGACAAGATGGGGGAGGCGTCAACAGAGAAAGTCCATAATAATTTGACATAGTGGAGAGCCAAATGTCTGAGGAAAGAATATAGAGCAGTTCATGGAAATGGTACAAGGAATTTTAAAAGTTGGTAGGGTTGTAGGTAGTTAAGTCCAGGAGTGTGCAAGTCTGTGTGTATAAGAGCAATAAGGTGATGGTGGAAGAAACAAAAAAAAACCTAAAGCCAAGAAACATTTGCCAAGGAATCCTGCATCGTGCCATGGGAAACCTGCCAAGCTACATAGTCTGTGACTCAGAGATATATTTAAATGATGGGGGGTTTTTTGGGTTGTGGTTTTTTTTCTTTTTGTATTACAAAATGTGAATAGCTGACAAATAATTTTGTCAGATTCTTAGTTACTTGTTTTGAAGAAAATATTTTCATTATTAGAATTAAAACCAAATAAGACCTAAAAATAGAATTATGAGATGAATAGAAAAAACATGATCTGGACTGTCCTGTGGAAACCTTTATTCAGAGGGATTATTTATGAGCTGATCCCTCACTTCTTTTCCCATCACTGTTTCTCTTTGACAGATCCCCTGGACAAGTCTACACAGCAGGCATGAAAAGAGAAACTAAGGCAAGATAAAAGGTGAAAAAACCCCCACATCACTGCCATTGGCTCTCTGATAGGTAAAATTAGTACAGTACAGTATAAAACCTTACTCTGAAAACAGGCCGCAGCTGACAACATTGCACTCTCTGGACTGTTACCCACTTCCAGTCACATGTGACTTGCCTCAGCTGTTGTGCAATGCAGAGTTCTCCTTTTAAACGTAACACTTTCTTTTTTTTTTTTTTACTTCTCCCTCTCCTCTCCCTTTAATAATATCTTTGTGTGGGTGGGTGCCAGACACAGCATAGGAAGAAGTTACTTCACATAAAGTTTATTATACCAGATCACAAATTGCTCAAAACTTTTAAGAAACTTCTCTAACATATAAGAAGACAGATGACATAGATAAACATTATGACTGAGGAAATAATCTTCAGCTAAAATCAGAGAGAAAGCAGATCAGCCATCTTGAGTTTCTCATTTTAGTCTTTAGCAGCCCAATTATTTTTTTTTACTGAGTCTATCCTTCTTCAAGTAGGGCAGTACCACAGTCATGAGTATCTCAGATCATTTGGACTATGTCAGTATTAAACTATTATTAGAATCAGATCTAATGCATCAAGAGAATCATAATAGTTATTATTTCCTATGGAGTTGATCATGTCACCTAGTAGGCAGAAAGAGAAACAGGTCATTTCTGAGAAGCTACAGCAAACTTCTGGTGCTGTAGTGTGTCGAATTTGCTCCCCATTGCTGTTTATGATGGAGTAAATGAATTCTAAAACTAAAGGTAATATTTTGACACCCAAATGCACAGTCTATTTCCTAAGAAAGACACGAGATTTCTGCCTGACCTGAGAAAGCACGGTGCTTTCTGAGCTGTGTGGAGATACAAGCCAACAGGGGACAGACCCAGCTGGTGCCTTTAGGACACTGTTCATGTCCAGCTTGGAAGCTGCTAGAGCAGCTGCCTTTTTATTCTCTTGGTGGGAAGCTGCAAGCCACTGGTGTGCAAGAGGAGGGAAAAGGTAGAACAGAGAAGAATATTAGTAACGGGAGAGAACACGCTAAAAAAAGATTAAGCACCATTTCAGCAATCCACTTTGGGGTTGAGATTGCTCATCAGACACATGTTTCCTTGTGTGGGTTTCATCGTGAAAGTTCTCACTACTTTGCTGCAAATGACTGTATTACATGGAGCAATGGACTTTCTAAGGGTTTTTAAAGTTCAGGCTGGCTGTCTGGGAAAAGCCAGAGCTGTAAAGTGGAGCAACCTCAAGAAATTTGCAGGTGGATATGTGTGTGCAACTGAATGGGAAACGTTAGTAAAAGGGAAACCAAACAGAGACACTGCGTACAGCTTTACGGCCAAAGCAGGGCCAGCCTACTGTGTGGATTCAGTTGTTGATTAAAAATACAGCAAAAAGCAAGAGAAAGAGCGTAAATGAGAGAAAATACGAGCATATCCAAAGTTCCCTTAGGAAACAGGTGAAGGAGATCTTTTTCTGTGTGCATAAAGATTTGCTTGATACCATTCATATAAGCATCGTGTTTCAAGGGCCCAGGTGGCCTTGGAGCAGAATGATGGGTCTCGTTCCCCCCCAGACATTAAAGGGAGCTTTATCACAGACATCAATGACCCCAGGATCAAGCCAAGTGAGATAGTTTCACAACCTCTTATAACAACAAACAAAAAGTGCTTCAACAGAAGATACGTGTGTGTATATATACACACACGTATATATACGTATAAGGAAGGTAAATGCAGTTATTATCTTTCACCAGATAATATGATCTAATGTGGGCAGATCTCATCTGTTCCTGGGCTGAACTGCTTCAGCATTCATCATTTACTGCTATTTTTTGAAGTGGAAGAGCCTTGATAGGTTGAATGTCCTTCACTTATTCCCTTAGCACGCACGTCACAGCTCTCTTATCTGTGGACGTCTGCTCCTCCAGAAGATTTGTAGGTTTATTTCACCAGGGCTTTAAGAGTCCTTATCTCAGCTCAGGGAGCATGGTATAACAGTGACATTTTGAAAACTGTCCTAGCATTTGAAGCAAGTGCTGGAAATGCATATACAACTGACCCTGGAAAATTGGAAAGGAAAAAAATAAAGTATGTTCTCTGCTTGGAGTAGGAAAAGAAGCATTCCTCTTGTTTTCACTGACAGCTCTGCCAGCAATATGATTTAACCATTTGTGTGTTTAACACCCACCACATCACTGAGTTACATCTATCTTGTCAGTCAGCAGTTTGAAGTTTAATTACGTAACTAAACTGCAGGCTTCTGCATTTTTATAGAGTCCCAAAAAAACCTACTGGTATGACAGAGTACACTCGTGCTTTTCCTGTGATCACTTATTTAGTTTTCGGTATTCTCTTCTCTTTCATGAATCTATTTCATATCCCCTTTCTAAACTTGCACTCTCTAAAACTGCCAAGGTTTTTTTGTTCTTCTGTGCAACTCAGTTTTAGGGTTTGAAGGTAGAAACTGAACTATGGATTAGATAAAGGCTGTTCTATGCGGATGGACAGGAGTCAAGAGGGCTCCTTCCTCTCCAGTTCACTCACATAAGCAATGGTGTAAATCTGTGTGCAGGACGCTGTGCACAGGCAGTGTGTGCATCTCTGAAGAGCTCAGGAAAATCCTCACCTCCAGGTGATTGTGCCTGTGAACAGATTTGCCCACACTTTTCCTTGAAAAGATCTAAATCCTCCTTCCAGAGCATGCCAGAGCTCTTTCCCACCACTGCTTTCATTTAACTCATAATTTACTCCTCACTTAAAAATCTAATAGACAGCAATCCAAAATGACCTACTTTAGTCAAAATGTGAAGGTCCTCTTTAATGCTGTGTTTTAAAACATCTGTATCACAGCAGAAGACCTACCAGCAAGGTAAGCAACAGGAGTTTAAGATTGTTCCTAGTCTTTATCATTCTGCAAATGAAATTAAAACAATCTACACGAAGTATCTGCTCCTTGATCTTTTATGAAAATTCATTGTGAAAATCTAATCAAATCACAATTTTCAAATACAGAGTTAAATTTTGTTGTTCCACAACTTTTCTTGCATTGCCAAGATGACTACAAGCAAGTTCATCAGTTGACATTTACCATATTTACCAGTCTCAAAAAACCCTCTTAGAGCTTCTGATTCTGCAACTAGCTTTAATGAAGGTGATATGTAATGGGTTTTCAAGTCTGAGGCCCTCTAATAAAAATCCAATTAATGTTCCACAAACTAAATATATTTTCAATCAGATTGCTTTCCCAGTAAAGCTTTAAACTAAAAGATTTCGTGCCACTAGGCTGATTTATCTTAGAATAAACTCTTCTTAACCAAATCTGTAACAGCACTATCATTCTCGTATCAGCTCAAAGTCTTTGCACACATAATCATTGCCTGAAGAAAACTAACTCTTACCAACCCCTGGCTCTTCTATATCAAAGGAGAAGCACGTAAGCTACACACAGTGGTTCTTTCAATCTGCCTAAAGATACTTAGCAAATTAGCATCCAAGTCGGTGTCCCCAGGTTCTCTAGGATATTTCTTTTCAATAATGCTAAGCAAGGAGCTTCACAGACTAAAGTATACCCAATAGATAAAAGAACTTATAAACTAAATGCATAATATAAAATCAGGAGAAAAGGCAGTGTATGAATGATGTCGTATTGCCAGTTTATCTATTTAAATAAATTACTAGTGTAACCTTTCTTTTTTAAAAATTCTAGAGCTGGGCAGAGCAAGGCAGGAAAGCAAATAGCCAACTATAAAAGCACTGACAGTGCAGTGACACAGTGACAGAGTGATGATGAGGTAGCAATGGCTGTACATGGGCACTCTCTGAGCCTTCAGACAAGAGGACTCCAATAGAAGTGAAATCTTCAAATTGAAAGCATTCTACATAATCTAGAAAATAAAATTCTCAATACAGAATAAAATTAAAGAAAAAGGGATTATTTGTTTCTTTTTTCCTCTGGGATAATGTTGCAAGCTAAGGGAGAGAAGCCTTGGGTTTCCTCTCCAACTGGGGTTGAGCTGCTCCTGTGTGGCACTGAGTAGTGTTTTGATCTTTGATCACTTCTGCTATCCCATATTAGGTGTTAATAGCACCTGTTGCACTAAGCCTTTTGAAATTTTCAGATAAATCTGAAACACCAGAAGAACTGCCGCCCCTCCTGCAACTAATATGTCTCATCACTTTCAGCTGTAATAAAACACTCTAGGTCAGGAAAAAAATAAATCTCTGAAAGGGGTTTACAATCCTTCAGACAAGAAAGGCAGGGAAAACATTTCAGTACTAAACAGTAAACTGTTATATGAGCGGAGCTGAAATTTCAACTCCAAACTTTTTCTCCAGCTGCTGAGCCCGAGTGTCAAAAGACATGAAAATGGATTAGAAGGATGGTGTGAAGAAAGGATTTTAATTTTTAGCAGCTGTGTCGGCTTACAGTAAATCAATAAACACCTGCAGAAAAACTTGAGATAAGCATTTGGGGTAGAAAGTATGTATAGCAACCATGAGAGGAAAACTGATACAGCTATCAAAGGCCAGTTAAACTAGATATAACTTTGCTCCAAGCAATGCCATGTCCCAAGCAATACAGTCTTGCTCAGGCTGAAGAAGCTGCAAGACGTGCATTCACTGGCCCATGACAGTGCATAGTAACCCAAGTTCATCTACTGAAAGCTCTCTGGTTACTTATCCTGTTTGTTTGGCTGCTAGTGACTTCACATGAAATCTTTTTTCCCACTGGAATCCCACCCAAAAAGAAAACGTGAATTTCTTGTATTTGAGAGAAAAAACAGGTGACAGCCCTGCTCAGATGCTGCCTTCCCCTGAGCATCTGCAGCATGAAAGCACTATGTGCTGTACAAAGCTGCTGAAATTAATTTTGGGAAAATTTTTACCCTGTTACCTCTGCTTTGCCATTACTAAGCCACAGCCTTGCTTCTGTGTTGCCCATGGCACATTTTTATTTGCTTTGGACACTATTTTAATGGGAATAGCGTATCTTCACAGGCTGAATGTTTCCTCATTCTCTGAAGTGCTGAGCACCTGTAGCTCCATAAGCCACCCCACATCTTGAACATTTCAGTCCTTGCCTCACCAGGCTGTCCACCATAAGGAGTCCACTATAAGGAGTTCCCCAAGATCCAGGTGGAGTTGGCTGTAATTTCTGAAATAACATCTGATTTTCTCAGAGTTAAAAAAAGCAGAACCGTCTTCTGGAGTAAGTGACTAAATGAGTAAAAGCTTCCTCCCATGGTAAGCCATCAGATGCCTTTCATAAGGTTGTGGCTGGAGTGTTTGCCAAAAATGGACAGTTTACCAATAAGCCTGGGCCTTCTTTAAACTATACTCTTACTTTCCAGCAAAGTGACCTCACCATCAAACTCTTAAAAGATGTTGGAGATGAGCAATACCTACCTCACCTTTTGCAAGTACTTTCCAGAAAAGGAAAACTGATTCCAAGGCAGAAGAGAAACAAGCAAACCTGTTTCTGTGCCTCAGTGGGTAGGACATTCAGCTAGGATACAGTTCTGACTGCGTACATTCACTCTTTCATTGCTAATGGTCTGATGAGATCTAATCGTAACTATCTTCATTCTTACAGCAGCAAAGTATGATTCATCACTGCCAAACAGGCTGAATTTAACTGCTACAGATAGGAACATTGCTGAAAAATCTCTTGCTATGTATACCTCTTTAGATGCTGAAAGCTTGTACTCTAATTATTTGGAAATAAAGAGCACTTAAAAATTATTCAGTTGTATGGAACAGTGTGTATGCTGTACAGACATAATAATAAAACCTCTTTCACGGATATAATCTAATAAAGATGATCTGATAATTCACTATATTCTGGATGATATAGCTGATTGAGTCATTTATCTTTAGGTAACTGATTCAGACTCAGTCAAATCAATAGTAACTGAATCTTTATGCCAATTTACTCCAGCTCAGTAGAATCAATGAGTGGAAATGAAGTAAAATCTTGGATAAAATTCTTTTTTGACAAATGGCTATATTCCAAAAGCACTTATAACTGACAAGCCTGGATAAACGTTAGGAGAGAAGGTATGAATATGGATAATATTTAAGTAAAGAAAGAAATACTGAATCAGAGTCTGTCTTAGAGTTGCTTCTGGATGATATATGGTCAGTGCATCTATAAAAGGAAAGCAGAGCGCATTATGGGTGAGTTTCTGGAAGAAGTCATGAGGTTTGACCATGCATGGCCAGACTGCCATTTCCTCAAAGACTGCACAATGAAGCATGCCATCGGCAGAAGGCGGCAGCCAGGCATGTCACATGCTGACATCAAGAGCTTTTCACTTCTCAAATCCTGGCTCTGTCTCTAGTAGGGTCAGCTACTGTGGTCACTGTGTCTCACACGGACCCATCTGTACAGGGTCAAAGTGTTGGCAGGTCAAGCAGAGCGTGCACGTGAATGTGATGGCAGTGCCATGGGGCTCATGCAAAGAAAAATTAGAAGGAAGGCATCAAGACATGTATTTATATTGCAAGGTGAACAGAAGCTTCAAAGGAAGAAGGGACAGGAACTAGTGTGAGCTGTATCCTGCCATGCCTCTTCTCTATTTTTCAGTACACAGCTAACACTAGGACCCTGAGGACTGACGGCAAAGGATGCGACAACCACATGTGGGTACCACGTGTGCTGCTGTGTTGCAGCCAGCAAGCACATGCAGGAGAGGCTGTGGCTATCTCCCTCCCCAAATCAGGACTTTGCCTAGATCTTTGACATCTGCCACTACAGCCAAAGCCCAGACTCCCAGATCAGTTGGTGAATTCTCCGCAGTGGTGTAAACTGTTTTCCACAAAACAAAGTGGAAAGCAGTGGAGAGCTGTGTCTGGGCACTGTGGTTCCTTTGGAAAAATGGTTTTCCAGAAACCTAAATACCAAACTTTCTCTTACTTTCTCATTTACATTTTGAGCTTTTCCCTCATAGCCAGTTATTTACTCGGTACAAAGCAGTACAATGTTCCAGAAAGCTGTTATGGTTTGCTCTGCCATCCCTAGCTGTTTTTAAAAGCCTGCTGTTGTCTTTTCCTTTAAGTGCACTTTTCACCACTTTCATGAGGATTTATGATTTTTTTTTTAGATGTAAAGAACATCTCACAGCTTCTGAGCACCTACATATGGAGAAGTGCCAGAGCAGCGCCATTGAAAAGCCACAAATGCAAGACAGGACTGTCCTATACACTTCTAAACTGCTACGTACTGTTTTTACAACTGACCAATGGTAGCAAATTATTGGATTTCTTTTCTGGACAATCAAATACAGGAAATTAATTAAAACTGCCCAGATCAAAATTTCTGACTAGATACTCAATTTGGAGAAAAAACCCCCCACACCTGGGAGCTCAGCAACATGTGTCACAGTTAAAATCCTGCCTTCCTCCCCTGCTCTCCAGCATGCACCAGTGTCCAGGAAAGGATCCTGTACACCCACTTGGAGTTTAAATACGGTTTTGTAGCCATTTTCTTATGAAAGAGAAAAGTAAATAAAAACAATGTTTAGTTCTATTACGAGTCAAACAAAAGTACACAGAGCTTCCCCCGGCCAAACTCTGGGCAAAAAGCAAAGCCTCTCTCAGCCAAGTTCCTGAAGAGGGAAGCTGTGTGAAAGGGCCAGGAGACCCTTTCAGAAGGAAAGTCTTTGGGCAGCATACAGCTGGCTGTCCCTCTCCGGGTTGGAGACGAAGGGGCACGGCTAACATTGCTCTGCTTCTCTCTTGTTCTCTGGCTGGCGGAGTGACTGCTGAAAGCCATCTGCAGCTGTGGATACCATCAAAGCAGCCCTCAGGCTGCTCTGGCTTATCCCAGGAATGAACTTGTATTTGAGATGCTCCAGAAGACACAAAGGTGGTGCACCTTCCCATCGACCGGACAGCAGATGTACCAAACACAGCTCAGCACGAGGGACCCTGGCGTTTCTGCTGCCAGCTGCATTTCCAAATAACCATTAATGCTACAATGACAGTATATCAATGATTCAATAGCTGTGTCATGACTGACATGTTCTGGTCTTTCTCCTAGCCATAAGATCTTTCCCTCTGACCTCTAATTCAGATTGTCACAGACTGGAATATCACCCTTTACGGAACGTGTATTATTTTAAGGATGACGCGTTCAGGGGGATTTCAGGACAGTGCTGTACCAGCTGCCTATGAAGACGCTACAGGAAGCTTTCCAGGAGAGGAGTTCTCTCTTGAGCTCCCACTGGGCCTGAGCTGTGTGTGGCTGCCAGCCCTGTGCCTACCAGCCCCAGTCCCTTGACCACTGCCTGGCATGACATGGCACATCACACCTGAACTCAACAGTGAAATTAAACATGGTCAGCTAATGCCGTTTCTGTGGGTCTTCTTACCCCTGCTTCAAGGTTCTCTTCTGGCTTTTTGCCATGGGTAGTGACAGTTTTTGGTTTCTATGGTTTATCAACGGTTTCCCTTACCAACAGATCTATTCCCCTGACTGAAAGTCTGGCACAGCTGGAAACTAGAAGGAAAACCACAAGTGAATGGCCTGGCACTCACTTACCACTCATCTCCAACCACAGACCGATACTGTTACTGGATCTGACTAACGGCTATCAATCAGCCCAACTGTAGACACTCAGATATCAGCTAGAAAAGGTTTGAGGGAAAATGTTAGCTGAGAAACAACAAGCCATTTTACTTTTAATGGGGTGATGCTGTCTTGGAAACACATCTATTTTGTACTCGATAATTAGTGGTATTATTCTGACTGTTTGCCCTTCTCTCCATTAATGTGTGCTTGTCCTCTGCCCAAAGCCAAAGGGAGGTCTGCCTCTGAGGTCAGATTAAACAGAACACAGTCCTGCTTTCCTCTGAAAACTGGAATAACATGAACAAGTGCAGTCTTCTGCCGTCCTTTGTTAGTTAAGTTTGAAGCAAAATGTCATTGTTGTTCCATCAGATCACTAAGGTCACTAAGCTAAATTGTGGCTTGGGTCTATTCAACTTAAAAAATGCTTGAAAAATATCTTTGTAATAGGTTGGCCACTTATCTGGGGAGGAAGAAAAAATCCTATTTTATTAGGTCTGGTTTGGAAAAATCATCAGCCTCCCACACACCCATATGCACATGAATGGCAGAAGAATAAAGGAGGAAAAGTGCAAAGCACAGAATTTTGAATGCTGACAAGATCTTTCCAAGGAAGGAACCTTCTCCCAGTATAGTTGGTCTGGACTGTGGTGAACTTTTATGGCTCTTAAAAACTTAAATCATTCTTGTAACAAAATAAGATAATTTCCAAAAATGGCAAAAACAAACTCTGGCCAGAACTGTTCAGTACCTTGGTTCAAAGGTTGCAAATCAAGCTGTGTATCTTTATGGTTCTAAGCAGTAACACCCACCTTTGCTTGTTGAAGCAAAGACAAAACAGAAAAAGGTTGTTGTTTTAATTGTCCTGCTACCGAAATCTAACTGTGAGCAAGCAGACAAGTGAATGATTACACTTCCGAGCTCTTGGTACCCTAGATACGTTGGTTTAAGGTCCACTGGAAAACATCTGATAGTATGGTTACTAAGTCTGTGTTTAAAACTGTTGCACGATAAAGAGAACAGTTCTCTCAAACAACATTTGAGATCTTTGCCAGTTTATATGGGAAACCCAACACATAAGCATTCCTGGCTGTATTTACTGAGATACTTTTTGCCTAGATGTCTGTCCTGTCTTGGTTTTATTATACTTTCCCCCCATATATGCAGTTATATATCCTTCTTTTTTTTTACTCCTTCCCTATTCCCCCCCCCCCCCTTTTTTTTCCTGTCATGGATTACTTCTGCTCTCTCTACTTCTCTGTTCCTTCCAACATAAAAAAAAAAGATTTGAAAATGTATTGCAGTTCTCTTCTCTCTCCCTGATTTCTAAAGGCATTTCAGAATTGTGTTGAAAAGAAGTGAACAGAGCACAAAGAGGGATGGTTAAGCTAAAAGCTGAAAAAATGTAGAAACTTTACCATATGGAGAAATACAGGATCTAGTAGGCAAAGCAAAATATTCCTGCAGCTGCACAGCTACGGTGCCCACTTAAAACACTGAGGACTAAATGGTCAGATATGCTGAAGCACAGGAAAATAGCTGACAGAGAATTAAAATGACAAGTATGTCTCACAATTCCTTGCATGGGAGAATTCCTATTTTAGAGTCTCTTTTTTTTTGGGCTCTGTTCATGCTACTATTCTTGTATGTGCAGAAAGTTAAATCAAAATGTAAGTCTTCACTACTATTAGTCAGAGTTGCCATTCTTTGTCTTGTGTTCAGCATGACCAGAATTTCATCTGCAATATCCATACACATAGCAAGAAGTTAAAAACCCAGTTTGGTGACAATTCACAGCAGCGTGCAAACCAACTCTTTATAATAAAGATAATTTTAAAGAGAGAAGGAATAGAATCCTTCCTTACAGAAATCCTGGTGAGATTCCCAAGAACTACCCTACATAAGTCACGCTAAGTTATGCACTGATTTCAGTTTGAGACAGAGATTCGTTTATGTCATGTTACATGAACATGCAGTCTCTCTCTTCTGGTCCTGCCCAAACCAAAATATATCCAGTCACATCTTCGCCTGTGCTCATGCACCTGGGCTGTGGCAAGAATAGGTGCTGCACTTAGAAAAACGAGCTCCGTATTAAGTTGCATGGTATTTTGCTGCTAATGCTCCAGCATATGGTACTTTACTGTTGATTACAGGCTTTGAACAAATGTTTCTGCTCCCCCAACGCTTTGGATAATTGAAAAATACTAATGGATAACATTGGATAACAAGTGGTGACATGCTGTTACTTAATTTGAAGTGAAGGTCACCGTTCATACAAATCCTTCTGCCAGGTATACATTTGCCAAGTTACAGACAGGTTCATTGTGTATTCCCTGAGACCATTTAAGAGCAAAGCAGCTAGCCACAAGGAATGACCAACCAAGGCAATGCCTTGGGTATGGGACAGTACTTGGAACGTCCAAGCAATTCTCTGGAACAGTAGAACTTCTGTGAATCATTTTCCCCAAAGCCCATTGTCCTTTCTACTCCATTCTCCAGATGAAGAACATGCTTAGGCAGCTGAGAACCTGTGGTTCTGCAGTTGAACATACGTTGCCAGATGTACACCTAATTTTTTCAAAGTGCAACCTTAAGAGACTACATCTGTGAGAGATTAGCACCTATAGGGAGAGCTAATTCAGACCAAATGAGTGCATGACAAAACTGATGCTAGTTAGGAGAACAGACTCAGGGATGAACTGGACTGCAGATTTCTCCTGAGATAAAAGCTGCCTGTCCACTCAAAGCATCAGAGTTCCTCTGGGCTCTGTTACAAGTTATCACTTAGTTGCCTACTGGTAACAAATGGGAGGCTGTACCTCCTTCTCTGCCTGAGGACATGCATACAGTAGCTCACATGCTCATGGCTGGTTTCTTTTGAAACTACCTGTTTGTGTGTGGGTGTGATATTTTAGCAGACAGATAACAACAATCACCTGAACACAGTGACTTGAATTCTTGAGAATTTAGCTCAAACACACTCTTTTGCTTTCATTACACAAGTCCTACAGACACCAGAATACAGAATTCCAGCCTTCAGCTCTTCAACTGACAGTTCTTCATGGCTCCCACATATATCACAACCCTTATTTTGAATGCAAGTCTCACAGCCGTGGGGAGTTACCTGTTGAGGTTTATTTCCCAGATAAAGACACCTGAAAGCTTGTACAGGATCAATGAAAGAAGTGCAAGGGAGAGAAGCTGGGACAACGTTATGCTGTGCCCTCTCCTCCTCGCCAATTTGCAACACTGTCTTTTACAGAGATGACTCTGAGCACTGTGCCATGCCCCTTCAGAGAGATCAGCTCCACAACTCTGTGCCACTCTATCACACTGACTTGTTCCTAGAGAGGTTACAATCCCCTTTGAAGTCAGGATTAATTCCAGTAATGATTTCAGTGAAGCCAAGACATTACCAAATTAGCCAGCTGAAGAGTTCTTTTCACCCACTGACAGAACTTCAAACTTTCCTATCTAGCTTCAGGTTTTTAAAAGCAGGTGTTCCTGTTACATTTAGCCATTTTCTTCGGCAACTACTTGACTGTATTTATCCCACCAAACATTAACTGAAACTTAAGCTGCAGAATCAATTGCTCTTCCCCAGCTCACAAGCAGAGGTGGAATTCAGGGGCAGGTGAGTGCCCATCTCCTCACCCTACCCCTACCACCTGGTTCAGGAGTTGACACAGAAAAAAATACCTGCATAGATCTGATGGCTGCATTCCAAGGGGAATAAAGATTTTATTGTATTTTAGTATGAAAGACGCTTTACAATTACTCTGTGCTGCAAGACACTGTATCTAAAAATGAATATGTGTGTGTTGCTAGGCCTTTTTAAAACCTGTTAAATGTTTTGTGATTAAAGACAGCCTGTAGGTCCCAAATCCAGTGCTCACATCACAACCTGATCACCAGATGAGGCTCTGAGCTTTGATTTTATCACATCGGTATATATTACCTAGAGAAACAAAGTCCTGGCCTGATGCTGTTTCTATTCACAGTGATACAACTCCTCTAATTGGACAAATAGCCATGAAATATGACGTATATGTCTATATCTTGTCTTCTATGTCCACTGTTTGTGCCCAGCAGGGAACTCTTCCCATCACAGGCATTTTAATGGAGTCACACATCTCTTATCTGCCACTACAAATTCAAGCATGGTTGGTAATGCAATAACTGTCTCCTATATGTTAGGAGCTGGCAGAGTAAGTTGAAAAATGAGACAACCTCTAAGAACATGATTTAATATTTTAAAAAAATAATAAATAATAACCTCATGCTGTTTGTGCCAATCTTGTGGCTTATGAAATTCTGGGACTGATGACCTTACCAACAGCAGGCTGATAAAAACACCATAAAGCTGGTGCACGAATGGTGTCAGTAAGAAACTCATGTGCATGGAATTAAGATAGATGGGGTCTGGGGCACAGAGACACTACTGATTTACCTTTGGTTTGGGTAGGTAGAAAATGGTTTTGAGAGAGGACTGTCTTTCAGGTTTTGGGTTTGAATTGGCACCTGTCATGTTTGTGAAGACTGCACATGCAGGCACAACACTGGCAACTCTCAAATGGGTGACTTCTTCAGCTTTTCTGGGCTGTGAATATAACACTGGCTACAAAAACTGATGGTCTCTTCTGATTATTTTTAGCTCTGTGTTTTACGATAAAGGAAGACAAACTCGGTTGCTTGTGCAATATTGTAGTTAAACTTACCTAGCTGGAATAATTCTATAGATATCTGACTCATTAATCCCACAAACACATCTTCTAACACCTTAGTCTGTGAAAGATTAAAATCATATAGGATTGAGGTTTCAAAGACTGGGCATGTATAGATGCACTAAGAACTAAGCATTGAAACATTTTAACATTTTTTCTCAACACTGCCTGCTCAGAAGAGAGTCCGAGACTGATGATCACTGCTTTATTTTACAGATCATTTCACCCAGATTCAGATTCCAGTCATCTTTCCCTCTCACATTCATTCACCTTGATAAAGTATTACTTAATCCAAGCAAGAAGAGAGACAGTCCTTCTTCCCTAAAACACTGATCATGGCTTCCTCCTTTGGAGCTGATCACAGATCTTGAGCCAACTGGCTGAGTTTCACATATCCAGACAGAAGAGGATGCTACTCCCATGTTTGCTTTTCTCTTTAACAAGTTGTTCACTGAGTAGGAGTTACAAGGCCCTTTCCTACCGGCCAGGAAAATGCTCAGCCTCAGAGTGAAACTTTGTTGTAAGTTATCCTAATCGTCCCGCTGTACCGAAGCATGTCCCCATGCCACAGGGCCCCCATCAGTCCTGTCATTTGTATCTCTGAAAGATTGTGTGATGTGGTAACAAGCCATAGCATACCTTACAATTATCCTTACTGGTTGTTATTCTCAATGCACTATAGCTTTTAAATCACAAAAAACCACCAGTCACCGCAACAAATAACTCTACACTTCCATTAGATAAGGACAGACCATTCAAATGTGTCTAAAAGTCACTCCAACCTACTTAATTGGGAAATTTAAAACCTGAAACTTTAACATAAGGAAATTTTCAACTAATGACTTATTTGGGGGTGCTCTCATCAGCAGGGCACGTGGGCAGATAAAGACGCATGAAGCAGAATAGTTTCTAAATACGTAACACACACACCTCACTACTGAGCAATTTATTGCTGGTCCATAAGTAGAGTAGGATACTTGGAAATCTGTGCAATGGATACAACCTTTGTGCATTCACACATGAAGAAGCCTACAAATCTGCACTATAATTAAAATGCACATTCTTTAAACACAGCTATGACTTTATACAAACCTCAGATTGCAGGACGACCGGAGTCCTCAACTGAGAAGTTTAATTTGTTTAGGTGAATCAGCCACGATGAATGAAATGCTCAAATTTATTCTAGGTGTATCTAGACAGAGTTATATTTATTTTATTCTTTATGTCTATGACTTTCTTCATAGACTTTTGTGCATTTTGGATCTATTTCTTAAACACTTTGTGTTTCTCCTAAACTGTTCAGGATTAAGAGCATTTCAAATGAAATGCGGTGCCTTCTACTTAGAGATACAGCGATCTGTCATATACATCATCCCTCTCCTACACTCGTCCAAACCTCCAGCACCCTGATTGTGTTTGCAACAGACTACAAAACTATATTCTAGCAAATTTAGACTGTCAGCTGTCTTCTTGGCATAAACAGGATTCTGATACATTTTGTGATGCTGCATAGTGTTTTAATCAGAAACCCATTCCAGTGGTCTTCATCATATAAAAAAGCCCAGAAGAGTCTCAGTACATTTCTTGAAAAAGTCAGAGCCTTAAAATCTTTCAAAGAGAAAGCAAAAGAGAGTAGGGAAAGAAAGCAACAGGTACCCAGCAAGAAAGTAAAAAGAAAAGGTTGTCTTAATGTCAAACCAACATCTACTTCTAAACTTGTACTCTTACCCTTGTCAACACCTGTGGAAATGCAGGTTGGTGATTACCCAAGGGCACCACCATTTTCCAGCAGAAATTGCTGTTGTGTGTAGTCAATCTTTTGGAAATAATCCATGGAGTTTGCAAAATTTTACAGTTTATTGCTACCAAGGTCACAGTAACATGGGTTTTCTTTTGCAATCCATCAGGAGAATCGGAAAGACAGCATATATCATATGGAGAGTATTGCAACACTAACCCAACACAACAGTCCATGGAGATAGATTTCAGTGCTGTTCATTGTAGCTTTATGGCAGTGAGCCTTGAGATTAGTCTTCCAAATCATGCTTGCATGATGAAGTATGATAAAGTCATATTGTTTCCAATGAAACAACATAGTACATACAGACTTGGCAGATTCCTGACCTCTACAATTTTTGACAGTGTCCCAAATTTAGGACTGAGAATGTCAGACTGACCCTGCATTTGGCAAGAATAACAGAAGTCCTGGTTTTATCAAACTGTTTCACATCAGATCACATTTCCATTAAAAAAAAAAATCTCTGATTTTGTAATATTAATATAGTATTTACATTTGTAAACAAGTAGAAAATTTAACTGTCCCTAATTTAATTTACTGTGTTGTATTTGAGAGTCAGTGAGGCTCATACATCATAACATGAAAAACAAAATTAAATTGGTGGTGCTTGTATATGGTAATATTTCTTATCTGTCAGGATACTGCAGATTAAATGAGAAAAAAAAAAAGAGAGTTCTGAGTATAAAGTTCTGTTGTTCAGTTGTTTGTCCTGTATCATTCTTATAGCAAACGCGAAAATGACGTTGTTGACTCTGCTACTTAAATAACAAAAAATATCATTGGCTTAAGGCTACTGTGAACCTGGCAGTAAATGGGTAAGACTAAATCTTTAAAGGTTTGCAATGAAGATCTTAATTGCTACTCTTAAAATCCACATTCTTTTTTTCTCTCATTTTCTGACCTCATTTCTGACTCAGAGACAGAGAGGGTGGAGTATAATAATTCTACCCAGGCCATTTGACCAGGCAAGAAGCCCAAGAAAAATGATTTTTCCATATACTAACATTAATAAGTAGTAGAATCCCAAAGTTATTTTGCAAGACTTCAATTTGTATTTTGAACTCCACATTGTACAAATTAAATAGTTGTTTCTCAAGGTTCTTCCAGTATGGCTTCTCCTTGTAAACATTATTTATTTTGACTTTAAATCACTCTATGTATCTTTCTCTTTCATATTTTATGTATACTAGTTGATTTTACAGTGGGTGTAAACATACAGAATGCTACATAGTTTATACCTAGAGATCATCCAGTTGATGACAACATGCATTTTTTGCAGTAAGCTCAGTGAAAACATGTGAACGACTTATTACTGAGACAGATTTACTCTGCGAAGGTTCTTAGGGGGCATGTTCCAATCCATACCCTACTTCGTACAATCTTCCTATTAGTGTCCTTCTGTGGGGAAAGACCAGTACACAAGTGTTCCTCTTGTGTTCATAACTCATCTGCATCCACTGGTAATGTTTTGTATCGTGACAGTTTTGACAGCCAATTTGATTGAATCCACCACAAAAGTCTTTTGTCTGTTTGGGTTTTCTTTTGGACTACAGTTAACATCTCTGTAACCACATACTCAGGGTAAATAGCTTATCCTTGGAAAAATAAAATCCTACTTCTATTTCCTGCCTTTAGAAATCAGCTTTATTGTGACTTCTGAGATCTCAGATGCCAAGAGGAGACTATGAGCTGGCTACAAGCAGACAGCTGACACTCCAACGCACAAACTCCAGAGCAAGGAGACTCTGCGGACCACCATACCCTGCCTTCCTCAGGGTAAATCTTTCCTTTACTCAAACTGATCAACAGCATCTCTAGCCCAGTTTTATCTGCATTTGGATTCAGGTGTAACAAGAATATTACAATGCTCATACAGGCTTTGCCAAGAGCTGAGGCACACTCCCATAAAAAAAGGAAGACTCCAAGATGGCAACAAGTATGAATTCACAATGAGCATTTCCATTTTGTGCTGCAAATAAAAGATCCTATCGGGCCTTTCCAACATCTAGGTGATACAGTGGATTGTACCAGAGAGCAATGCACCTTCTTTTTCAAATTTCAAATGAAAAACTTGAAGAAGAAAATAAAACTGTATTTCTTACTTTCGACGGAACATTTCAGCAAATATGCAGCCAACACTCCAAAGATCAACTGGTGTTGCATAGCTGGACTGAAGCAAAACTTCAGGAGCTCTATACCACAAAGTAACAACCTGTAAAACAAAAGGGAACATAAGAAAGACCACACTTAGCTACAGAATTATAAGCACCTAAGTGTTGTTACTGACTCAACATGTGCTGCAGTTTACACTGGCACTAATTTTGCTCACGGTTTATTTCCATACGATACATTCCCCTGGGGAGGGATGCCACGTGAAGTGTCTACTGTTAGGCTGTTCTTGTCCTGGTGGTTATGCCACAACGTGTTGTAGAGACCCAGTGGGAATTTTACTGGCCCTGATCCACTGAGATACTTTGATGAGTCCTGAACATTGGACCCACAACAGAGACAGGACAGTTTATATTTATCCTTTTGTTTCCCACAAGTAGACCAAATACAGCTGAGGCTGGCTGTATCTTTGGTGTATTTACAGAAGATCACAAGGAGCTTCTTCAGAGTCCTGCATAAACTATTATGTTGCTAGAAGATAATCTCAGAACCATGGGAGTATCCAGCTCCTGAGTACGGTTATAATCCAGCCAAAACAACACATGATCATCAGCTAAATACCAATATTTTCTTTTGGTGTGCTATAACTTAAGCCTGTGAGTATTAATCTAGGGGCAGGGAGGGTCTCAACAATTACTGGTTTGTTTCTGCAGCAGACACAAAGGTGGGAGGTGCAGTGTTCAGGAGGAGCATGAACCAAAGCAAAAACACTGAAAAGAAGCAAGTGTAAAGACAAGAATGTAAGTAACTTTAAAAATAATGTTAACTAAGATAGCGAGCTCTGAATTTCAAGACCAGTACAAAGCAATGTGTAAGAAGAGCGGGGTTTTTTTTAATGATAACAATATAATTGTCTTCTAAGCAAAAATAACAATGGAAGTAATCAGTCGTATTTGCTGGTCAAAGCCAGCTGAAACAAAAGCAAATACAACATTTATTACAATCATTACATGCCCTGACAGCCTTTGGAACTACTGAAAGGCTATAGAAGGGAGGTTCACGGATATTTGCTCAAGTGGTCATATTTGCTAACAGTCCTTTTAAACACTTCGATCCCTATTCATAAAATTTGCCTTTGAAACAGTTCAATAACACAGTGCAAAGTACCGCATAGCAAGCTAGACTTCCAGATACCCCTCACAGAAACAGACTCCTGTGTGGCAGCTGGGCATTATTTAACTCCATTTGTCTCGTTACTGATTTGGTACCATACCAGCGATGCTTTTTCTCAATGTTTCCCTCTATACAAACCAAGAAAGTTTCTTCAGTGATTCACTCCATGGAAAGATGACAAATGTAACTGGATGTCAGGGATCTTTACTTTTTTTTTTAGTGTATTCCTCCTAAAACACATACATGTTTTTCCTGATCCAGATGCACCTCTCAAACGGAACTGCACTTTTCATGCTCTCAGTACATTTGTGGAAAAACCTACTGAAGGAACATTGCTTGGAGGAATGAGATATAACAATTTCAACTCATTATTGTTTGCCAACAGCTGGGCACAGTGTCAGGAGGTAGAGCTGTGTGATCTCTGATCTGTGGGAGTACCACCAAACCTCACTATTCCTGTTTTTTGCGGTCCCAGGGCTCTTCTCACACAGAGCAAAAGGGTCCTTTCTTTTCCCCGACTCCACCAGCATGCCACGTGAAGGCTCTGCGCTCTCACAGGCGAAGGGTGGGGTGACGCATGGTTGTGAGACAGTTTGAATACTTCTGACAATGCACACCCCTAAAACTGAAGTCCCTTTTCCAAGGAAATGCGGCAGGGGACAGCTGCTCCTTTCAAGAGGAGCGTCGCAGCTCGTGCCCGGGAACTCAGGGGGAACAGTGCTGCTTTCAGAAGGCTGCGGAAGCGTGCAGCGGGTTTGCTACTTCTCCCACGTGACCACTTACCGGCACGGTTCCTCAAGCATCTGCATCCTGCTATGCTCCATGCATGCGTACACAGGGGACTGGGAGATTTTGCTTCTGAGTAATTTGGAAACTTAAACCTTTAAAAAAAGACTTCCAAAGCCTTACAGTTCAATTCCAGCAAATGCCTGATTACTCTATAGTCAGAAAGGAAGTAATCTGTATTTTGATATACTGTTTTGATATACTCTGTTGTTACAGTGTAACAATAAAAGCGGCCAAGTAACCTTTATGGTACACAATATGTGTTCAGAATGTGAAGCTGAAAGGGATCAAAATGTACCAAATGTCAGTATAATGCCACAGATGACTCCTCTAGTAGTCAGGGTCTTCTCCTGAAAAGCACAAGATGATGCAGATGATGCAGTGGTTTTGACACAGTTTCACGTTCTTACCATAGAAACCAAGAAAATATTTGTGCACATCCATTAACACAGGCAGGTAAGAAGAAACGAAAATTATTCTGAACACAGGATATGGTGAGGCTGAACTAGATCATCGCTTCCTCTTTAGCATTTGCTTAATGTTAGGTATGTCAAACCAGTGAAAGGCTCTCCTGAGATAGAGCCCTTGATAAGAGCTGCTTGTTAAAGTCCCAATTTTAGGATGAACGAAGCAAGCACCAGCATTGCTACATTTCACTTGAATTCTGCTCCGAAAATCTGACACACACCTAATGTGGCACACAGTGATGGCTCTGTAGGAAAAGGGCTTTGTGGTCACACGCTGATGGAGATCATAAATTCAGTGTACGACTCCTAAATACTTTGGAGGTTGTAGGTTTTAGTGACCATGTCACATTTTAGTTCCCTGAAATAAGAAGCTTCCCTCCTTTGCCTCCTCCTTGCATCTCCTCACTCTGTCTGGCCTTTTGAGTTTCTCTCCTACACCAGCCCCATTCCTTCCAGCTGTCCCCCGACCTCCTGGCTCTTCTCTCCTGCCTCTGCCTTTCTGTCAAACGTCAATGGTCCCCACAACAGCGTCACTGAATGTGTCTAACCCCTTGCTGCTCACGTGCAAGGACACGTTCTGTTGCCTTGCTGTGTCCCACGTGCTCTGCCTTTCCCCATATTCCCTGTCTGCTCCCTTGCACCTTAACCTCCCATGATTTTCACACCCTGTCCTTTCTTCTTCCAATTGCCTCCAAAAACTCCTGGGGCAAATCAGCTCCTTTTCCTCCTTTAGCTTCTCAGCCCACTCTGCCTGTCCTGGTGATACCCTTTGACATTTATCTTTTGTAGACTAAGTTACATAGGAAACAACTGAGAAGAACTGAGAACTGGAAAGGAGTACATGCCCACATGATTAACTATGCTCCTTTTCTAGTGCACATTTTACATTTCCATTACCCAGATAAGATGGGATGATATCAGATAAGAACGATATCCGTAAGGACAGATCACTGCTTCTAACACTTCAAATGCAAATAGATTTAGGCAGCACTACAGGATGAAAAGAAATGAATGTGTATCTGAGAGGCATTAGAAAGGAAAAG
The DNA here is from genome assembly GCA_022605575.1 of Laterallus jamaicensis coturniculus. Classification (NCBI taxonomy): domain Eukaryota; kingdom Metazoa; phylum Chordata; class Aves; order Gruiformes; family Rallidae; genus Laterallus; species Laterallus jamaicensis. The sequence continues at coordinate 5,206,322 of JAKCOX010000008.1, forward strand.
AACATCTGCAAAAGTCTACTCAGGATGTCTATGAACCCCCTAAAGAAGGAAATGTTCTCAGTGAGAAGCAAGGGGAGATCTGCATTTAGAGTCAAAAGAAGAAAGAGAACTTTATTTTGAAACAAAGCTTTTTCGCCTTATTATGGCTGACAGATGTTGCTAGCTGGGGCTATCTAGCCCCAGAAGTTTCAATCCTACACTTCATGGTACCTGTTTCTGATAAACAATCAAATTAGTGGTAAGTATCTGCTCACTAGCAATGTGAACACAAGATCTAGGCATTGTGTCAATCATCTCACTTAATTTCCATTTACTTTACAGAACAGATTTTCACTTTTGGACAACTGCTTAATTTAAATGGATCTGCACAATACACAGCCCTTTCCAAATATAGTCGCTGTCTGAATAGCACACAGTTCAAAAAGACAAAGACAAACAGAGGGTTAGGGATGGGGTTGAGTAACACAGATACAAAAGACTACATTTCGGTTGGCCACAGACTTTAAGTACAGACCAATGCTCAGTTGCACAGCTACAGGAACAAAGCAGGGATCAGACTGCAACACAGTGGCTATGTCTGTGCTAGGAAATTAAATGGGACAGGAAATGTTCCTTTGGCACCGAGACCAACAGGCACAGAGTGGCCTGTGTCCATATTATTAAATTCTCAGTCTCCCGAAAAAGGTGACCGCATGCAAACTGCTTATTGGGAATGGTCTTTGGTCCACACTTAACTGTGCCTAGGAACTGTCTGGGGAAAGGCTGGTTGGCATAACTCAAAACCATGCCAGGAACCATTCTAATAATTTAACAGTATAGACAATCGAGCTCCAGTACCCACGAATGTTCCTTGGCACTCTTTAATCTACTAGCCAGTGAGTCACGCTGCAGCTCTGGGTCTTCCTTTCTCTCCAGAGCAAAGGCATTTTGCTATGCTTCCCTCATCTCCGCTGATTCAGAGGGGCTCCGGGAGTCCTATGGGGTGGGGGAGGCATGGCCCCCTCCTCACCTCATCCAGCAACTGATCTTTTACCCCAAGTGTGTTGTATGGGTCAGATGAATATTTGCTACAACTGCTCACCATCTCTGAGGAGTAGCTAACTGACTCGTCCACACGTAGCCATCGCCTTTTTGACATCTAAACCTGGTTGAGATTAATTCTACTCTAATTAGTTCTGAGGGGACTTTGAAGAGGCTTATAAAAGCTTTTAAAATACTAGCTTTTATAGAAGTTGTGCCACAAAAGCAATTAGCAGGACAATTAAAATTCATTAAAAGTATCCTTGAATCCAAATAAAAATCTTCCAAATCTTTTGCTTTTGTGATTTTGGTCTCTACTGTACCCTTTTTGGTGTTGATTTTGTTAATTATATTTGCCATTAGACACTGGGTCCTTCCATTGTTTAAAGCATTTCAGCCTCACGAAAGACTATTTGCAATTTTTTTGTTTTTTAAGTTCCCTAACATGGTTCTTAAACCCAGCTATTTTGTTTGGTTCTCACTAACAGGGTTTTTGTGTTATCTTTGGGGCACTTTTTTGGCTATCTTCCACTTATTTTCATCCTTTCTTTTTGATTAAAGATATAGCTACATAATATGTAGCGCACAAAGTAGAATACAGCTTTTGAGTGTTGCTTTGTAGTCTCCCAACTTCACAAAAAATCTATTGCTTCAAACAGTTCAGCAGGATTTAAAGTGAAATCTATCAAACTTCAATAGGGAGCAGCTGCTGCACGGCTTCTTCTTTGGGTCTGGGACTCTAAAATAACTTGCACAATTTTCTATAAACCTTGCAGAAATTTCTCCTCAGCTGTATGACTAAGCCTGACACTTTTACCACAGACCAGTTGGAGCAGACAGAAGTACAGATGGCTAAAAATCTGACGTTGCATATTGACTGAAGCCTGGCTTCAATCTCCACTGTGGACAGACGTTTTCTCCCTACTGCACCTCCTTCTCACTTGCTAGAAACACTGCGCTCAAACTCCACTGGGTCTGGAAAAAAAGAAGTAATTTCTTAAAAGAATCCGCTTAAAAATGGCTCACTGGTCTGACAGTGCAACACGACTTAAAATAAAGTCCATGTAATATTGAAAATTGCTTAGGAAATGAAAGAATGTGTCTAATCATGTTTCATCACCTGCAGTTCACAATAGTGACGGACGACCAGGACTGGGCAGAGACAGAGTGGCAGTTCTAGGTAGGTGACACCAAATTACGAGGTGAAGTTGGTGGCATTTCTGCTGGATCACAGGCTCCGACGCTCGCCTGGCACGCTGCTCCGTACCTCTGTGGACAGCCCAAAGTGGCCCTGCTCTGTGCCATGCAGGCAGCCTCTCGGCCCCTCCATCCCCCTCGTGCACTGAATGGCCCCAAGCTGCCCTGCTCCAGCAGTAGAGACACCCCACACCTTCCCTCGTGTATGCGCAGACAGACCTTCCAAAACATGTAACATGGCAAAGATAGGTGATGGCAGTGTAGGCTTTTTAGCCTTTTACAATGACTTAACATTTTTCATCCCTGGTTTGGAGGAGGAGTGTGTCTGCTTTGCTTCCTGGGGACTGCCTTACTGTATTTTCCCATCACTATCCTTAAACAATTTGCTGACATAAAGCAAGTCTACTAAAGCAAGTGTTCTCTTTAATCTATGTCTGAAGACCCACTATTATTTCTGACTGTGATGGAGAAGGTAGTAACCACTACATTATACAACTTTCTTTAGTTTCTAGGGATAATATCAGCCTGAATAATCTCTTTTTTTGACCAGTGTTTCTTCCACTATTTTTCACTACTGTTTTCGGTCCCATTGCAGAGATAGGTGTGGCTGGAGACATTTCTTTCCTAGAGAAAGGTGATTGTATGTTGTCTGTTCACAGAAACATTAAAATAGTTTCCTTTTTAAAGTAGAAGTGAACCAAGCTACCCCGGTGGCTTTTAGAAAGCACTTTATTTCTTAAAAAAATGATTAATATGTATAAAATTGACATCCTTTCCAAGTGCTATTGGTCTCATGAAATGTGTACAGTAACTGGGATTTTACGTCTTTAGTCATATTTGTCTCCGTTTTAGGCACAAGCTTAATTAACTGCTTTGTGAGAAGTGGAAGGATTGTTGTTATTATCTCATTAGTTAAATCATCGAGCAAAAAATTATCTATTTATAGGAAACACAAATCCTGATCACATGTACCACCCACTGTCAAGTTATTTTAGAATGTGATCTCCTCTTTTTGATGCCAAAACATTTGTGCTTTGAAGAAAGTGAGGTTTAGTATCTACTGTAAGATAACTTGACAAATAAAGAAGCCCTTCATTTCTCTGATGGCTTATACACACAAAACTTATCAGAAATTTGCTTTCTTTACTTCTAGGAAGAACCACATAAGCCAGTGTGACAGTGCTGCTGAAGAATATTTCTAGGTACATCCGTTGTCATTTGGAGTGTGTGTGTGTGTGTGTGTGTGTTTGCACATCATGTGGAAGATACTTTACCTACATTCAGTGGTTTTTACCTCAAAAGTCTCTGTGCACTAAGCAGCTGTGTGCAACAGCTACTAGAAAAGGAAACTGGTTCTTAAATGAGGTAATATTTTCAGCCATTAGTGACAATTCAGAACTTACCTCAAAACTAATACAAGGAAATGTGTTTCCATTAAGCAGAATATTTCATAGAATTCTCTACTGACATCATACAGAGAACATTTCTGAGAGGCTACCTGAAACTTCACTTGAAAAGCGTTTTATCTTCATACGAAAAGAAAGAAGCAAAAATACTTTTGACAACACTGCCCTACCTGATCCAGAGCCCACGAAATTCAAAGAATGACTTTCCAGGGCCTGTTGTGTATTGAAAGCAAAACCAATCTCGGAGCTGCAGAGCAGCCTTCAATGGAACATAGGACAGCCTAGTTCTTTACAGAAGTGGTCAGCTTTGCACGCAATGAAGCTTCTGCTGATATTACAATGTATTTTACTATACAAATACTTGAGAACATTGAGAGAGACAAGCTTAAAAAAACCCCAACCTAGCTATCCTTCAGTCATCCTTCAAGATTCAATAATCAAGTAAAATTTGTAGACTGAATCTATCTCAGAGCTAAAAAACCACAAAGGCAGAAAGCAATAACTACCGTTGGATTCTTATACCAAAAGAAGCAAAGCATTAAACAGGTGTCATCCTGTGACCATGCCTTGGAATACAGGCCTCGTTACAATCCAACCGCAGTGATTCGGCACATTTCCACCCGCATCAGACACCTTTTGACAGTAGATAGCTGAAGGAATAGTCGTAATTTCCAGTACCACATCTTGAGCCTTGTCTCCAGTTGCTCTGCTCTACTCTATGTCTTTAGGTACCCAGAAATGCAATTCATCTAGCACCCTACATGTTCCCACTGGGTGAAATCCTGCTCTTCTACAGTCTCATATCGCTTATGCCCAGCCTCTGGGAGGAGAACATACAGCTCTAAGTTGCACTAAGGACCAAACTGTGGTTGGCTCCATGCTGAGATTGCCAGAAGCTGCCCTTGTGATTGCCTGGTCTCTTCCCAAGTTCATCGCAGCTTAACTAGAGAATCTGAGCCTCACCACTTATGGTTTGGCTTTATAATGAAGACCAGCTTCCCACTGCTACTAGAAAACCAGAGTCTGGCTAATAGAAAAAAGTCTCCCCACTTCCTGGGGTGCTGTGTTAGACTTCAGTTCTGAATAGAAAAAACTAAATATAGCAAAACCATGAAGGCCACCACAGATGTCTCTCCCATGGAGCTTAGGCCTACTTCTGTTTCAAACCATCTTTAATAAAAGGAGATGATGCACAAAAAACTGCCTCAAGGAATGGATTAAATCCTGCCTGTTCTTTAGGTAAAAGGCTTTAACATGGACTCTACAGCTCCTTCTAGACAACAAAGAAGGGGGAACTAAAGTTTTTAATGAAACACAATCTTCAAAATTGATTTGAATAAATGAGTCACGCTCAAAAAGAAATACTCTGTACCATTTTGAGGAAAATTTAACCACTGGGTGAGGGTTTAACATGGAATCCTCTTAGGATCCTGAATTGTTATGGACTACTATGAATAAAACAAAGTTTTTCAGCTGGGTACTCTAAAAAAGGGGAAACGGTGCAAACATCTTCTACAAGATACTGTTTTCATTCAGTTCATAGAACATATGAAATAATGCTGTGATTAGAGTTAATGGCCAGTCTTGAACAGAAAAATGATACAATTAACAATCAGGTCATATAAGTAAGAAATGTACCTTGCTTGCATATAGCAGGGTAGAGATGAGGAAGTGTGCATGAGCGGGTTAGCTGCTGAGTAAGAGCTTACCTATCTTTACCCAGAAAGTGCAATAAAGGTAAAATAAGCTTAGTCCAACTAGTCTGAAAGTATTTTTCCAACTATCTTTCATACTGAAAATCTGATTTGGACAAGAGTAGTCTCTAGTGCATCTAAAATTAAGATTTGCCTGGATAACTTAAAAAGCTGAAACATAGAAGAAATTTCACTTCTACTACATTTTAGCTAAATCTATTAAAAATTCTTGTCATAACTTTGAGGACACTTCAACTTTGACATCCCATTAGGAGAAGCACTCATCTACCAGTGGCACGAAGAGCTGTAACCCTTCCCCAGCAGAATGGCATGGTACAGCAGGAGCTCCCACCTGACATAATACAATGTTATTCAGGTAGGATACATGGGTCTCCTTCTCCAAGGTAGATTTTGCCTGTGATGCCCCTGTAGGAAGTGGAAACTTGTGCTCCTGCTGACATAGACTCTACCAAGGCTTGAGTAGGAGCCTGGAGGCAAAGTACCAATTTCATTGATAGCCTGGCATAGTATATAAAATGGCTGGTGGAGCACTATGTGTCTACAGATACTCATGTGAAGCAATAGCTTACAGTTAAACCTTCTGCATTACAGCAAAACCCATAGGGAACCCAGGGTTGCAAACAAGGCAGCTTCTCTGCAATAGAAGCTCCTCTTGGCATGTACCTGCCCTCACTACTTCACAAAGTGCAGACTGCAATCCTTTTATCACCATGGTGGCTGCCATGAAGCTGGACCTATCTGTTCTACATTTGAAATTGAACGTGATTAAATTTTACTGTGGCTTTTAAATAAAAGTATGGCTTTAAATTGAAGGAAGTAAAAAAGTAAATGATACCACAGAGATTAAACTCCTATGAAACGCCTTTCAAAGCCCCCTTGAAATTACATTTGTGAAATACAACCCTCATGAGACCTCTTTCTTTCTAAAAGCAAATGAGAAGGAGGTTTGGAAATTCACAGGTTTACAGAAAACAAAGCAAAACAAAACACCTTCCTGTATGCAGATGCAATATACATATAGGTATAAGTATTTATATACACTTAAACATCCTGCAGATCATTAGACATGAGTTGAGCTTTGAACTAAATATTAGCTGGATAAGGACCTGCTGTAGACATGCAATGTCACAGCAGAACCAAGGACTGGATAGAAAGGACAGAAAGTCTTCAGACTGCATGAATCTCACATTTAAGCAGCTTTCTGAGCTTAAAACTAATAAAATGCCGGGCATAATGCACTGACTTTCCAAGACTATGAGCTTTGTGGGCATATTTATTCATCCATTTCCTCAGACTGAAAGTGCCTAAGGGTCTTAAGTGTAGATGGTCACACACATTCGGAAAGCCTGTGCTGGAGAAAAAGGTACTCATGTTTTAGCTGAAGCTCTACTGCATGAGATGCAGATTTAGGCAGACAGATACCCTAGATACCTGGATGCTCTCAAGAGAAGTTCATATGAAGTCCTATCTGGTGAAGCCTGTAACTAAGAGTAGTGGTGGAAGCAATGCATGTTTGTGTCCCCATTAAACACTTGTACACATGTTATTTTGTTAATGCGGAAACTCAGGCTGAAAGAGACTTATTTGGCACCTCCTACCTCCAAGCAAATACTTTGACCACTAGGCTAGGGGTTTTTCGGGTGACAGCTCTTTCCTTGCTTTTGCTGAAGCCAACTCACTATTCTGCCAGGAGTATATGAGTCATGGTGCAAGACTGTGTCTGAAAGTAGCTTAAGAACAATCAGTTGGAAGGGGCGAGGAGCCGAGTTTCTGGATACTGCTCTCTGGAATGTGTATGCATTTTACATTAGACCATCACTGGATAAAAATAAAAGCAGGCATTAATTACATTAACCAGGCTGGATTCTACTTTGGATCTAGGCAGATTGTATTCAGTTTCTGACTCTAAACGATGTGACTCATGAACACTCTAGAAGATGCCAGAAAGAAGCAACATCCCCCCCTCACTACTTAGTACACTACTCACTACCCAAAACTTAGGATACACAACACAAAGAGAAGCCCAGAATTTTTAAAGAATTTTTCCTCCACCTATAAATGCTAGAGGGTTTTCTAAACAGGTATTATGAATTTGAAGACTTAGCAGAAAACCATAATCTTACAATGTGTCCAATTCTAAACCTTGCTAGCCATTACTTCCCAATTTTAACATTAAAGCTTAAATGATTAATTTACATTATTTTCAAGAAGCCAAATTCTAAAGGAAATTAATTAAAGCTAACATATCTGTTGGATGAAAAAGATCTGAGTTAGTCTAGATCTCCGAAGACTCTACTCCAGAGTGGGTATAGACTTAAAAAATACAAAATGTCCTATTTATGAAAATTATGTAGAACAGACTTGTACAGATGACACATCTCTCTCAAAACTGATACTAAGCATCTTATTTAAACTGAAGAGGTAATAGCTTAGGACAATACAAAGAGAAATGTTCAAGGTAATGTGTGCTTTCATGTTGCTAGTTCTCATGCCACATCAGGCTAAAGGCCAATGAGATAAGAACAATATTGCTAGTTACTAACAAATGGCAGATAAAAGAGCTCTTCTGGATTCTGATTAAGTGACAGCATTCTACACATTCCTGTGAGTTGAGAAAGTTTGCCTGAGAACAGCAGCTATGTTACATGTGAAGTATCACTAAACAAGCATATCTCTATGTTTTCAAATTCCAGCATGAGTAATAGCTCTTTCCCTCATCTCTTTAGCTTGAACAGAAGCTCCCTCTCTCCTTCTGGACACACAGGAATAACTTGCTGTGCTTTGGTTTCCATTAAGACATATAAATGTATATGCTGAAAGTAAAGAGAAGTTCTGTAGGACTCCATGGCTTTGAGCCAATGTTTACAATCCCCTGGGTGGGAAATGCCGGGTGAAAGGCTCTCCATGGTAGGCTGTAGGAGTCTTTACTGTTGCCGCCAATGACCTTCCGCCTCTGTTTTCAAAGTAGCTCCCTTGTTAACTCCTTGTACACTGGGTGCACAGAGGCCTCAGAGAGGAAACCCTTTCTCTGAGAGTCCAGACCCACTTCCAGGCACCTGTCTGAAAGACTCAGATTTCAGCAGTGGTTAATGGAGTGCTGACTATTACATGTACTTTGCTGTTGGAGCTGTGGAACTGAGATGTATTTTTAATAGTCCAGAACTGGGTTTAGCTGTGCTCTGCATGTTAGAAAGTGAATGTTCTCAGCTTCAGGCAATGGACATCAATTTACAGGCAAAGAGGTTGTATAACACCATCATACCAAGCCTCCAGGAGGGAAGGAAACATCCAATTTAGAGAGACATGTTTAAGTCCTCTCTGGTCAATTAGTAGCAGTGTTGTTTGCTGGCAGTAGGAATACCTCATCCTGGAGTCTTCTCAGGTGAGGAATGATACTTAAAATTGAAGACTGGCATTGGCGCAGTGGAGATATACTGCAAGGGAGGACCCCATGGGGAAGTGAGATCTACTCTACTACTTAAAAAAGTTTTGCCCCTCTCTTGCCTGAGCATGGATAATACAATATTCAGGAGGTCTCTTCCTGTGTCACATCCATTTTGCTGCTCCATGAATCATTCATGGCTTCTCACTGTTCAGGAAGAGTCCTTATAGAAATGATAAAAATGGATGTACAAAAAAAAGGCCTTCTAAAATGTTTATCCCAATAAGTAATCCATCCTTGAAAAAGAAGAATAATATCAAAGGGAATTAATATTCAAAAACCAGTGTAAATGTTGTCATGGTGTCAGAGAGGGAGACAAGAACTCTTGTGATAACCTTATTACCAGCTGATAATCAGTTTGATAGTATCTATGTATTTCCCCATCATCATGAAAACTTTCACAGCATTAACAGCCACAGTCACAAAGGGACAGCAACATTCTATCCCCTCCATCAACTTGCAGAGGAATTCCTGCAAATAATGTCCTCATGTGGTCAGGAAATACTTCAATGCGTGACTCCATGGATGCTGAGGAGAGGAGAGAAGAGAGAAGCGGTGCCAGAAGCTAGAGCTTCTGCAGAGAGATCAAGCCCGAATGCCAACAGCTCTGGGATCGACACACATCAACAGTCCCTGAAGTTGTTGCATGCTCTAAGGGTCTAAATGTAAAGGTAGAGAAGGTACATAACAAGTTGATAGGACCTCATCTATTCTTCTGAGGCAAAAAAATGTCATGCGCGAAAAAGCTAAGGTTATTAGGCTGTTTCTAAAAAGCCAGCTGGACATCTCATTAAAAACTCCAACCTAACTCCAAATACGCATGGAATTCCTGTTGATTTCGGTAGAAGCTCTGGGTGGTTAGACAAAGGCATCTTCAGACAGTAGAATCATTTATGTTTAGATTTATATTTGGTTTCAATTGTTAGTATTTTAGAAAGCAGTTTTAGAACCAAGAAATTAGAAGCAAGCTATGTTTTCTGGAGAGCATACAGCTCCATCCAATAGATACTATCTATTTTTTTCTAGGAAAGTGGCAATCTGCAAGGAAAAGGAATTTTTATGAAACCAAAAAAGGAATATATTTACTTTATGTTTATTTTTTGTTAATATCATGAGGTTATGTTACTGCTGTATAAAATCATTAATGATTGTGGGATCAGAAACTAAGTGTTTTCAAGAGCTACCAGTATGAATGTTTTTAAAAGGATACTCTCAGGCTGAAATTTAGACCAAGTTAGTTTTTGTAATATGAAGCTTTTACAAAACATGGGTCTAAATGACCCCTTCTTAAGCTTCTTCTATTTACAAAGCATCTTTAAACAACAGATAAACTTTGTTTTGTTCTGGGCTACTGCAAGAAAATCTGAAAATGAAACTAATTTGAAACGAAGTAGGAACAAGAATAAAATAACTCATTAGCATAATCCAGCAGCAGGAAAACAGAAGTGAACAGCAAAACTACTGAAAAAAACAGAACAGATTTTAAATCTTTGAAGTTACAATAGCAGTGTTATCAGCAACAATAAGAGAGGCGTCTAGTGCTTCTTCTGAATGAATAACTGAAGTGTTAGTTTGGCAACATGCCTTGAAATCAATTATGTGGAGACTCACAGTATTTCTTAAAACAATTCTGGGGTGTACTCTTCAGGCTGAAACATAGTGTAGAGTATACTGAAGATGACCTCTCAACCATCCTGTTCCTCTCTCTAGGACCTGTCTAGAGGACAGTTGGCAGGGAAATGCTCTACGCAGGAATGCTATGTGTTGTAGCTCACACGTGAGGCACAAGCATAGTTTTAATCAATTACATCTCAGGCAAGTACAAAGCAGATTACTCACCCCTCCCATAATAAGTGATCTATAAATCAGTTTCTTTTTCAAAGTTTAAAGAACTTGCCTTGTCCTTGACTGGAGAAGTAACCAGAGTACTTTCAGGAAATAAAGCCTATTCCAATTAATCTGACTTCTAGTGAAGTTTTACGTATTTTGTCATGAATAATAGCTCAGTAGGTTACAAATAGATTTTTTGTTTTGGTTTTTTTTGTTGTTTTTATGACAGAAAAAGATGAATCTGTAATTTGGAAAGGAATTTTGATATCGATATATTTATGTTGCTAAGCAAGAGACCTGCTCTTGAACTTCACTGACTTTAGCAGGACTTACACAGTTTCATGCCTGCCAGTGCTCAGTAGCTAGCCATACTCATCTATACCATAGATCTGAGCTTTTTCTTCATCTAGTGTTCTTACACCACTTTGACAGCTTGTTCCCAACTGACATCCCTAATTGTGAATAAATTACACCTATAGATGCCATCAGGGACTGGAAACATGTAGACAGTCTTTAAAGTGAGAAAGAATCAGTTTCCACATGTGGTAGGATACACAATGCTTGTTTGTAAGGGTATAAAGAAGGGATCCATGCATAGGAAACAGCACATACACTAGTAAAAACTGAGTGATTTTGCACCTTGGTTTTTTTACTGAGAGAAACAGAAAGACTCTTTTGAGATTCTCTCAGAACACTGCAGATTTCTTTTGGTAGGGGACAACCATCTTGAGCAGCCCACATATAATACCTTCAAGGTTCTAGTATGGCATATTACTGAAGTTATCTGTATAAGACCTTGCTTTTGGCAGTTTTTAACACCACCATAATTTCACAGATTACAATAACATTTTCTATGCTGGATCTCTCTGGAATATATTGAGTTATATTAGAATGTTTCAGTTGAAGCCATTCAGGGGTTTCCATAAGTGAGGGTAGGGAACAATACACGGTTTGCTCATCTTAAATTCTGGTGACCTTTTTGAGAAGCTTTGGTGCTCTCATGTTTTGGAACAAGTGCTATGGAACTTGGCCTCTACATCAAGGAGGTGCCTCTTGCCATCCTTGTAAAACCTGGCTCCAAATTTGGCCATGTCATAAATCTGAAAAACAGCACATGCTCAGTAAGGTTTTATACTAGTGTATAATTACTGCACTTTTGGAAGGTTTTGTTTTCAACAAGCACGCTTAAGGCCAGCTCCAGGGAGCCCTGCAGGGCACTGTGGCATCCTAAGCTTTTGACTGAGTGCAGAAAGCCTGTTACACTATAAATGGTCTATCCCATTTCTGTAAAGGAACCTACCAGACTCAGCCAAAGAGATTAAAATAGCTGGACACACTGGGGGAAGGGAGTATGAAAGACAGATTAAGAGAGGAGGGTTGAAGGTCTTCAACTTTGTTGGGTTGAAGAACAATGGGGAATGGGAGTGTGTGTGGAGAGCTGACACCGACAGAGAAAAGACTATGAGCTGTGGAGGGAAGAAGAAAGAAAAATACCCAGTAAGGCATGTGAGACTGGGACCAGACAAAAACATTTAAAGGAGATGGGGACACCTGAGGAAGGCCTGAAGCTGAAAGCTCTGGAGACTGGGAAGTTGTAGAGGGGCATGTCTGGAGCCCAGTGGAAGGGCAGGCTTCAGAGAGGATTTAGGGTGGGAGCTAGATTTAGTATAGAGAGGAGAGTGGGCTGCAGGAGAGGTAGGAATACAGGTTTGAGAGGAAGGAATAGTAATAGCTGTTTGTTGGATGATGAATGGGAATCTGGCAATGCATCCTGTCTACTTCCAGCTACTTATGACAGCCATCCACTACCATCAGATATCCTGCTAACTCACGTTAAAGCAATGTATGCAACTGATCCACACGTTCAGCCCTGCTGATGTCAGTGTACATATGACTATAAGGCTGAGTGAAGAAATTCCTTTTTTAGAAACATATTTTTTCTCTTCTTACAGGAGAAAACTGCACATGTAGAAAGAAATAATGGAACAGATGACTTCCACATTTTGCAGCTAAAACCAATCACAGAAAATCTGCCCTAAAATCAAAAACACAAATAAAGAAAAAAACCCAACAAAGTACATAATGCCAGAAAGAGCATGTGAGTTGCGAAGTGAAAACAAGCCTGTGGCAAAAAAGGCTACTAGTCACTGGAAGATGGTCTAAGTACGTTCAAAAATGCTGTAGAAATAGATGGCAATTTAAGCTCGTAACAATAATTTCTTGCCCATCAACTGAACTGCAGACGTGCTGTAGCTGCAAACTGTGCCACTGCCTATTACAGTTGGTTCTCTTCTCTGTACATACTGATCACCTTCACACCAACTTTCATCTTCTTTGGAGAGGTCGCCTAATACCTGCAAGGCTACTTTACCAGTAGAGAAAGTAACAGCAACTTGTTCATGTTTCCCCTGTTCTTTGCTGTGTATTAGTAGCAGAGAAATCACTTAATACACTGCATATAGTAAATGAGGAGCGTAAAAATTCCTTAAAAGATGCCAATATCTTAACTGTTTACAAAGAAAATAGAAAACCAGAACTAAACTGGCATGTTTATGCAGCCTCCTGTTTTTATCCAAGTGTTAATGCTATATTGTGTTTTTTCCCCTCAACCAGATAACTGTAAGGACTGATTTCATTGATGAGCTCAAAAAAGCAGCATTCACTGCTACTGAGGGTCTCCTCCTTGCAGCTGTTGCTATGATGGGTTGTACTTAATGAAATTTTCTCCTTCTTTCCTCTGAAAACTTAACACCTATAATTTAGCATTTAAAACACAGCCTCTGTTTAAACATCTCACAACAAAAAATCAATATGCATTGACATCATTTTACTGCTTGTAACAAAATCATTAGATTCATGCAGCAACAACTGAACTGCTCTATACACAGTATATAGTTAAAACTGCACAACTGAAGCCAAAATATGCACAGCTAAAAGGAATGTTACAGGGGGGCCTCTCTTAGTGAACAAAGCAGGCTCAGTTTGGCTCTTTTTCCCTAGCGCTACCACATCCGCACATCGTTAGTTGGAAAATTCCAGATATATGCTGTAATTTTTTGTGCTTTTTTTTCCCAGTACACTTGAGGCTTTAGTGTCCAGATGCCATTTTCCCCCCCTTATCTGTCCCTGCTAGTTTGGGTCTTTGCCAGTTGTGGTCAACAATTAATACAGCAAAAGAAAAATACTGTACACTCCCTGGCAACTGGCAGAGGCTCACAGGAAATACCAAATAAAAACTTTATTATGTATTGTTTAACTATTTTGTTTGCCTGTGGGCCACCCTGTTGTTGGTGTAATTTAGAAAAGCATGCTCCATCTGGATGATCTGTGCGCAGGCTCATTGTTCCCAGAATCTGTCACGCACAATCACTGCTTCAGCCTGTGGCCCTCTGCAGAAAGAAGCAAAGGCATGGCAGCCCTCCAGCCTGCATTCCTTTTCATTAGACAACTTGTGACCAAATGTTAGAATAGAAGAGTAACCTTTTAATATTCATGTAATTAATTTACTTTCCCCTTTAATTATAAACCTTCACGTGAAAAGAAGAAAATAAAAAGACTTCCCTTCATGATTCCCCGCCCTCCCCCATCCCTTCCATTTGCTTTTTGGGACACGGAAGGTGCTCGGAATAGGTACCAGCACCTTTGCTGGGAAATTCTCATGGTCTTTTTGTGGGCTTTTGCTTTCTGCATTAATTGCTCTAGTACATGAAATAGGTTCTGAATTATAACAAAATGGGAGAAACTATATTCTTCCCTCATATATGCACTTGCAGCATCTGCTTGTCTTAATCAGTGGGGTAATCCATTGAACACAAAACCATTCTTCTATATTTGAAAACACAATAGACATCTAATTGAAGTTCCCTTTCATACTAAGGTCAGCATATGACTCCAAATACTGTGTCGGCTGGGATTTTGGCTGTGCAGGCTTAGGTACATAGGCAGTGCTTTGTCAGTTCTGCATTCCTGGAAAATGGAGCCATTTTTTCAGCTGAGGTTAGGCCAATGCTGAACTGCCTAATGTCAAGCAGAAGTCTGCTCTCCACAACTCAAAAATTGTATTTGGTTGCCAGGGAAAGCACCTGATGCTGTGAGGTCCCACCATACCAGTTTCTTACGGCACACTGAACTAGGGTCCTGATTTCCATATGGGTAGTTTACCTCTTCGCTGCTGCAGACAAAAAAAGAATTCAAATTCAGCTGAAGTGGTTGTAATTTGAGTAGATGAAGGTAAGATAGAAATTGCCTGTCTTCAAGTCACAGCAGTTAAGTTCTTGTTGCCGGATTTTGATTGCAGGTTCAATAGGCAATGTGGACATTAAGGAGTCACAGAACGCCACTTGGCATATCAAAGGATGGGGGCCCATAAGCTGTCCAGTTTCCTATATAAGATCCAATGGTTTCCATGGCAACTGAGGAAATGTCACTGAACTTCACTCATTTTTCTTTTATTAAATAGGTATACTGCCATGTTAAGTCTGCAAGCGATCAACATGGATGTCAGTGGTTTCAATTAGTTCATGCACCAACCATCACAGGAATGGAAAGTAGCACAGATTTTCTGTTGCAGCCATGTGGGCACAAAGATAATGTAAAAAGTCAGGATGTTTTAGATGAGGGCAGGACTTTAAAAGTTGCTGGAATGCCTTTTACTTAGTTTTAAAATAGCACTTAATTGGGTTGGAATGATTCTGTCTGTGAAGCACCTTTTGCGGGGAATAGAAAAAAGCAATGTCATTTGTCATATTAATTGCAAATTCAGGGTATAATATTTCACATATTCACTAGGAAAGAATTTCAGCTATGTGGCAAATTAAACGGCTTGCATATGAAAAAGTAGCATCTTCTGTCCAGAAGGCAAAGCAGCAACGGGAAATAAAAGTGAATTCAAACACTCCTTGCCCTAAAGCAACAAGAAATTAAAAAAAAACAAACCCCAAACCAAGCAAGCAAAACCCAAGAAAAAAATCCTTGTTATTGTATTTAGTATGGCCTCATTTTCCCTGTCAATACACTGACTGTCCCGGTCTTTTTATGTCTCCTCACTTTCTTTTTGCTCTCTTTTCTCCTAGCTCCCTCTATGTACTCTATACAGAACATTAGGGATGTGCCATCAAACACAGAGTATTTGCAGGAAACAAAGATACTAGGAACTGTGCTAAGCAAACTTCAAAGAAAGAGGTAGGACGGGCTGTATTCTAGCCAGAACACTGCAATTTAAAAAATGATTACAGTATACTCAAGTCATTAAAGATGTAACAGACGTCAGACTCCTCCTACAACTCCAAACTTCTTCCCCTCTTTCACTTCCTGACCAAAGAAGCTTGAATACTAATCTAAAATGTAGTAATTTAATTTCCATGAATTTAAATTATACTCTTAAGAGGATAAAACCTGAAGAATGAAAAGCAATATGCATAACTACACACAGATGCTTACAAATATCCAAGGAAAGTAAGACACATAAAGAAATCTTCTTTCCTCTGAAGAATAGGAGATATTGTTAAAAATCCTTGATAAAGGGAATTATGTTGACTAACAGGTAGAATAAATATATTAACTAGGAATTTGTCACGGTGGAAAAATTTCATGCTTGGACATAAATATACAATATGATAAAGTGTCTTCAGAAAAGGTTATGAAAGAAAACTAGATCTTGATTCAAATTGTACAGCTCAACAGAGTAGTGCTCTGTTCCATGATGAGGGAGTCTTGAAAGGGACCGGGGGTATTACGATAGCAAAGCTTAGCTGTAGGCAAGTTCTTTCCTGATGTCAGAACATAAATCTGTAGTTTTGTTGAATGAGCTTAGTGTGACAGGATGTTCCTATAACTTCCCTCATTGTATAGCCCATCACACTTAGTTCCACCACACAAATCTGGAATCCTTCATGGTGTAAATACTGTCCTGATGCCATACGAATACGTATGCATGCCATGAAATGGGAGAGTTCCTGAAGATGGTGGTGGAAAACAGGCAGAAAGATTTTTGTTGAGCGCCTCACTTGCACAAGGTACTTAGACAGACACATTAATTCTTTGAAATACCCAAAGCAGCGTTCAGAGCAGGACATTTCAGTTCTGAAATTAATTTTCAATCAGGATTAAAGGGCTTCTCTTCTACACTTTAGAATGCACCTTAGCAGGAATTATTGAGAGGTTTGTGCTCACATCTCTGAATGGGTTCCAAAGCCTGAGGAACACGTAGGGAATCCTCAGAAGAACATGTTAGGCCCAACAGATATGATTCAATACTCACACTGTCTTTTCAGACTTCTGGGTTGAATTACAGCTACTGTCTACTGATTTACTCATGTTATTAATCTAATGAAAATCTAATGTGAACATCTCAAGGTACAAAGTGAAAGCTTCTCTGCCATGATGATTTGACTAGCAACATTGGAAAAGAAAATTAAAACCAGGATATCAACTGTATTAAAAATCTTAAGTCCAATTTCATAGAAAGCACCAAATGGACAGATAGCCCATCTGAATGTGTATTAAATACAAAATACACAGTTCTCTCTACCTTCAACTGTTCTTCAGGATAAAGTATAAAGTGCCTTCCATTTTTTTCAGACAGGTTATCTGTGTTCAGTAGCCTATTATCAGTGCTTGTGACATTACTGAAGGTAGAGAGGGAAAGAAAAGCTATTTGATAATTAATATGACTTAGAAAGCTTTGGGTACTTTGCATGTTTTTGATCATGTGTGCCTATGATATGAGAAGATGTTCATAGTTCTTTTATTTTAAAAAAATCTTTTTTTTTTTTTTTAATCCCTTGGCATGAAAACTAGTAAGGAAAACTTACTAGTGCAGTACCCAGGAAGAAGAGCGACACAATACAGACAGTGATATCAAATACTCAATATAAATAAGAATTCACGTCTACTCAGCATGAACATTTTTGTTTCTAGTCAGTCTAGTATCTTCTCAAGTTCATTATGAATCTAAGAAGTTTTGAACAATTTATTCATTTTACTTGCTAACAGTGTGAGAGACAGACTGCACTTTTGGTGTATCAACTGCAGGAAAAGTAATTTCTGCATGAGCATAGTCAGACAACCTGGTGTTTGCCCACTATCCTGCACACTGATGATGTAGAGAAGGGTAAATAACAGGACCTTAATCCCTTTCTGGTGAATCTATTTTTGAAAATAAAATTTCTTTTAAAAGTTGAGGGCTGGAGCTGCTAGGCAGATCTGGAAATGAAAATGTAGCTATAAAGAAAAAAAAAAAGTTGAAGTTTGGAGAAAAAAGTATCATGGCTAATTCTAAAAACTAAATTCTAAGAACAGTTGTAGTTCTTGTCCTTGTTTTTCTGTGAATTAGTGGTAATGTCCAAGACTACAGAAGGGGATAAATCTGTGCATACATTCAGAGTCAGCAGCATACGACACCCATCTTCAGAACCTGACAGCCCGATACTGGAGCAGTGCAGTAGCCAATCTGTCAAATGTGACTATACACAGGACATGCACGCAGCCTCCCCACAGCAGGGTGGGAACTCCACCCCCTTTAGGGCCTCAAGAAATCTCAGCAGGGTAAATATATAGCTGATGTCGTAAACACAAAGTAGAGCTAGACAGAATTCAGGAAACTCAGGCTGAGTTCAGAAGATGTTTACATTGACTATAAAAAAATCTGAAAATGGTGTTTACATTGAGGGAGGCTTTCTTCTTCACTGGCTTAATACAGACTCTTTATCCAAACTTGTCAAAACCTAATGTACGCGTTTTCTACTTCTTAATCTGAAATTACCTGATGCAAACATAGGGGTTTTTTCTTTGATCCACTTCTTTTATCTAATGCTACTTTTTAAACAGTTGCATCTGCTACTCCCTACCTTGAATTCACTTTTATAATGTGGAAATATTACTGTTTCAGTAGTTTTCCTGATAACTGCGGTTATAGATACATTTTTCATTTTTATGCAGCAGTGATCGTTACATTAGTGGATCCCAACCAGCTACTATAGTTTTTAGATGATGTACTCAAAGTATTATTCACCAGTGTCTTTCAATGTTACTTCATATTCTTGAACCCTTGTAAGATTTTTCATTTACTCTTGCATTAAAAACTGGACAACCTGCAAGGTCTTGATAAATTTAATATGTTATTTTCACACTGTTGTGTTAACAGCAGGGGAAAAAAAAGGGGGGACTGTATTCTAAAAAGTACCTGTGGGAATTCTGTGGCCAAAGCCTGTGAGTTAGAGAGGTATTTGATATCAATACCGTTTCTGAAGGTCATTGCTGTTCTTAGTGTGCTCCACTCCTCCAAAGGAGGCTGATTATTTCTTCAGAGAAAGTGTCTGTATTTTTCAGATAGGATATGAAAACTTGGAATGAGATCCTGGCCACAAGAAACGTGAAGGGATGTTTTCTATTGACTGTGTGAAAGCTAGGATTTCATACCATGGAGATTCAGTAACAGTGTGCAAGTTCACCTTCAGCAAAATTATTGCTATGCATTTTTTCACCTTTGTTTGCACCAAAAGATCTTTGCTACCCAAGTGTCTGGAGATACCAAACTTCGTGTTTAAAACTTAGCTCATACTGTACATTGTTTTACTACAAACTCACGCTTCCTATGTTTTCAGATATTGATGGTAATACAAATGGATTTGCTTTCTGTTGGAAATTATTCAATTGTCCCATGTATGACTTGAATTCACCTGGCTACAGTGTATGACACTGTCGGCTTTTAATGTCCTCTGAAATCAGAGTTTGAACCATGTTTAAAGCTCACAACTTCCCACAAAGCAGACAAGTCCATAGATGAATAACATTTTTTTCACTCTGTTACATCTACATAATTTTTTCTCTAGAAAATCTGGGGCTCTTTTAATAAACTAGTGTTTTTTTGTTTGGTTGGGTTTGGGGATTTTTGTTGTTGTTTTGCTTTTTGTTTTGTTTTATCCCCCAGACTGGTGAAAACTAGTTTTCTGGAACTAGGTTATGCACAGACTTTGGTCCATTTAACAAGGTCAGACTGTTTATTCTTGACCAAATTCTTTCCCACTGTAAAAAGGTACTTTTAAATGCCACATTCCATAACCAGTGCCAGTAAGTCACTGAAGCATATTTTCCCACAAGAACTGATACCGTGCACAGGCCCCTCCTTATTTAATTCTTCTGGTGTTTAAATTACATCAGGTGCAGGATGTCTTTAGTGTCACAAATCACTTAAATGTATCCATAACTTAGTAGCACTGAAGCCACAGCAGTACCAGCTGTGTCTTTATTAATTTCAATAGTTCCATTCATTTCAAAGCAACGGGGTCCGAGCAGCATCAGACAGCACAAAAGAAACAAAAAGACAAGTACAAAATTTAAATCTAAAATAAAAATAAACCAAATGCAAAATATTCACTGTTGATTTGACAAGGAACTATTGGGGAGAGTTCATACGATCGGACTACAAAGGTGTTCAGGGGACTGGAGCATCTCTCTCATGAGAAAAGGCTGAGAGAGCTTGGGCTGCTTAGCCTAGAGAAGAGAAGACAGAGGGGATCTGATCAATACTTAGAAATATCCAAGGGTTGGGTGTCAAGAGGATGGGGTCAGACTCTTCTCAGTGGTGTTCAATGACAGGACAAGGGACAATGGGCACAACCTGGAACACAGGAACTTCTGTCTGAACATGAGGAGGAAATTCTTTCCTCTGAGGGTGACAGAGCATTGGGACAGGCTGCCCTGAGAAGCTGTGGCTTCTCCTTTGCTACAGATATTCCAAACCCACCTGGACATAATCCTGTCCAATCTGCCGTAGGTGACCCTCCTTTAGCAGGGGGTTGGACTAGATGATCTCCAGAGGTCCCTTCCAACTCCTACCTGTCTGTGATTTCAAGACAGAGCCTCTTATTTGCCTTATAAATTGGCTTGGTTTGATAAAGCCCTGCTGATTTACCAGCTGAACTATGTAGGTATTATGACCTACTGCAATAGTTGTATGAAAATGTAAAACCAGTAAAGCACTTCCAATTTTAAAGTTATGTTTCCAACCTGGTTTTCATTTTATGGAGCCAAAATAGAAATACATAAACATAATAGAGGAACATACCATTACATTAAAAAGATACATATCTACCTCTGATCATCTCTGTTTAGATGTTATGCTGAGCATGTTTTGGGATTTTTTTTCTATAATGTAACATGGCACCCAGATCAACCCAGCACACTAAATTGAAAACCAAGATTTTCAAATTTTCCAGCAATCATTTTCTGCATTTTAAGACTGACCTGATGGTTCTCTCCTTGCAAATGCACTATGAAGCAGAACAAATAAGAATCATGTGAAAAATATGTATACTGATAAAGTAGGATTAAAAAGAATCAGTTAAATATTTTTCTGTGATGTCTGTCATCGAAATTACGGTACCAGTGATGGAAGCTTATTCTTTGAAGTGATCAATAATATATTTGCCAAGCAGCCAAAACTGTACTGCCTCTAATGAATATAAGAAATGCATATTGTTCTCAGTGAGTATTAGAAGAAATCTACTCACGTACTTACACTGAAGCTGGTTAAAAACACAATATAGTCAGAGAAAATGTGTTTGATTACACTTCGATTCAAGGAGAACACCTGAAAAAGTTCTCTCCCAAATTAAAAAGTATTAAAAGTTTCTCCTGCTTTTTCCCTGCAATTTCAAAACCTTCAATATGGCTCTGTGAGCTCTAACATGAAATCCATGCCATGCTCCTTTCTTGCACTTGAAGAACTCAGCCACACTGTTCAACTGGAAAGACTTAAAAAAAACCCAGAAACTACTGGTTTTCCATGAATGCTCTTAACATTTTGTAAAAAACTCTATTTGCTTTCCTCACTTTGTAGTGAACCCTGGAAAAGAGAAATTTTTCTTCAACGTCACCTAAGAAGTGCCAGGTTTCACACCACCATGAACCTGTTCCATGGTGCCAGTCAATAGAAGGGATGCTCGTACAAACTAGCACTTAGTTTGCATCTATCTCAATGTTATTGATAATCCAAGTGGATGTTCTCTGAAAATTATTTCCAAAAGTGGTATTGTGAGATGTTCACACCACTCCAGAAAGCGTCAATTGATTTATGATATTCCCAAAGATCTTACACACTGGCAGCTCCTCATAGCTTTCATTTTCAAGCTCATACCTTTTAGCAGTAGTAAGATTCTTACAGATTTGGGCCCTGCATTTTCTTACACCCAAAATCTTTCTGCTCTGTGTGTAACAATGTATAAATGTATATACATAGAAGAAAAACATCCCATGTTTTTCAAAGACACAACATTCTCAGATTATATTAGTTTAATCAAAATAGGCGACTCATATTAGGTGAGGAAGGGCAAGAAGTCATGAAATGATGATGTAAGCAATGTATCGCTTTGTTTTGCTCCATAAAATGGTGCAGAAAATCCTGTTTTCCTGAACAAACCAAACAGAGGCATATAGTTTTCCTCTAGGATTTGTTCCAGCTTTCACTTGTGCACTGCTTCCCATTGCTTCTCTCACACTCACAGATACCTTCTCAAACACCACTGGCTCTTCTGCACTTCTAACTCCCATTTCAGTCAAACCTGCTCACCCACATAGCTTAGATTCCTAACTGGCCTTGCATACATCGAGTATTTTGGGTGGTGGTTCTTGTTATTTCAACTATATGTTGCAGAAAAGTGCTTAATTGCTTTTACAGATTTATCCAAAACATACTGCTGCTTTTATGTTTCAATTAGACTTTATTTCACCAGGAGCTGTCTCAGCTCTGCCCCATACCTTGATGGAATCCTTGATAGTGATGTTCTTTATGACTCATCAAGAGCCCAAATGGCAATGGCATCACGATTGACTAAGTCTGGGTTCACCCTGACTTCAGATC
This sequence comes from Laterallus jamaicensis coturniculus, assembly GCA_022605575.1. Lineage (NCBI taxonomy): Eukaryota > Metazoa > Chordata > Aves > Gruiformes > Rallidae > Laterallus > Laterallus jamaicensis. The sequence goes on from JAKCOX010000008.1 coordinate 5,228,792, forward strand.
TGAATACCATATAGATATACACATCTGACCTTGTCAACTTTGACAGCCAGTGGAAAGAAAGAAGGTACTGTTAGATTCATCTGACCTACATTAACTGTCATCTTTAAGCTGAGAAAACTCACTTGTCACTTTTTTTACTGGTTATACTGAATTCTCCTCTCACTACTCCTAGCCTACTTATTCAGTGGATTAGTTTACAGTTAGACGTCTACACTTGGTCTGATAAATCCCAGTTCAATTATTTCTATGTCAGGAGAGAGCGATACAGCCTTCTAAGTTCTGAAAAGTTTTCCTCCTTTGTTCATTTTACTTTCAGCTGTTTCTCAGATAACCCCAAGAAAACACTGTTGCTTTTAACAACAGGGGCACAGGGACCCACCTTGACAGTTTTATCCTAATGGGGAATGTAGCACTACTGGAGTTTTCTCAATTTTCTTTAGTCAGCATGTGCTCAGAGAGGATTGGCTGGACAATGCTGAGTTGACTTATAGGATCTATCTATTGGCTTCCTATTCACCATACCATTTATTCAGGTCAACAGTGGAGAGCAGTACTATCTGAACTTCCTCAGTATTGGTTTTCACTCGGTTTTGTCCTAGCCCTCTGGGACAGTATTAAATCTCCCTTTTAAAAAGCTTTTCCCCATGATATAAGCCATCCAGCATTTTTAATTGATGAGCGATTATTGCCAATTTTTCCTCAGAAAGATGTGAGCTCATTTTTTGCATCAATGAAGTGGTTCAAATCTCTTTGATTCCTGTCAGGAGAATCATGGTCCCTGCAGATCCATGCAGTGTGCATAATGTAAATGTAGGTAATTATTAGCTCATACCTAGACATAATGAATGCTGAGGCATATTATAACTTTAATGACTCCTATAAGGTATCAGAATATTATATGCTGATTTCAGTCCCTTTTGTGCTTGTTCTTCCACCTGCCAAGCAACTTTGTAATTCACGTATCATGGATACTCTGGTCTAGGAAGGTATTAACTGAGCAGATCATTCCAGCTGTCCCGGTGGATAAAACATTTGTCCTTCTGTAAACTACATGAAAGGAGAAAATAAAAATCTTGAGGATACATTTTTCTTTGCCAACATATTCCTCATGGTTCCACTTAGGGTCATGCTTGTAATCAGAACTTCACCAAGGCACCCACTTCAGCCTGTCCTCAAACTTTCTCTCATACAAATGTCAGTAACGATGTTGCGGAGATTCAAGCACCTCTAAATGTTTGGGTTTTGTTGAGTAGCATAAGTTCTTTCCATACTACTGAGATCATCATCTAAGTCAGTGGTGTTTCTGAGTCAATATTGCCATGGAACTGTAAGCTCTAGAATTCATGCCCAGTATGAGCCAAAAAGGGTTTTAAAAGGGTTTTGAACAGGGATACGTGAAGAGAGAACGTGTAAGGACCATTTCGCACACTGCAAATGAAGGAGTCGTACTCATTTGTTCATTTATACAGCTTTTCATCTAAGATAATTTGACAATGTTGGTCAATGCATAAATAACTGTTCAGCAGTAGGAACACAATGTTCCATACAGGTGGGTGGCTGGGGAGTTCAGTCCTGTATAGCTGCAAGTTTTTTTGTCTTTAGTGGAAATTCCCCCATTCATAAATGGTGTGCACAAGGTAAAAGACTTCTCTTGCAAGAGGCTCACCATCCACTAGGCATTCTTCCTCCCGTTCTACAGAGCAGAATTTATGTATTTTCAGATCATTTGTGCTAGGAACAAGGCTGTTAAAAATGCTGAGTTTCTTCCAAAACAAGGTCATTTACCTTACATGTGGCAGATGAATCTGTGCAAAACAGGAGAAAGAAATACTGTGGACTGCCTTTTCCACTAGTTACTTAGTTTGTCCCAGCAAAAGACTTCTTGCTCTGAACTGCCTCCAAAATCTTTTGGATAGCTAAAGTACTTTCCTTCATCCTTTGGATCCCCCTGACATTATCTACTGCTAACAGTCAAGATTAAAAACAAGTACTATAGCACTAATGGTATTATTTATTCATTGTAATAAACAATAACTCTTCTAAGTTAAAGGTACTAATTTTGGATTATCATAGCCAAACATACGGTGCTGAATCCTAACTAAGGGTGAAGCTCAAGAACTAGCTGAAAGAACATCTCTGTCTCTACATGTTTCTTCAAAACTAATTTCTTTCCTGCCAGTCAACAATGAATTAGCTGTTTACATGGCAGGTTTCCATGGTTACTGCCTTGCATAGGGGGCCCACATAGTACAATTTATATCTTTGTTAAATCAAAAAATATCTCCAGCTTCTTAAGCAAAAAAGTCCCTACTCTTGTTATTCCTCTTTTATATCTAACAACATCACCTCAGAACACAATCAACATTAATTTCCCAGTGGTTGCTTTCCCTCCTTTTTTGCACCAGTTTTCTCCCGTACCTGGCTTACTAGAATTATTGCTCATGTTTTCTGATGCTAGTTGGTTTTGTTTCTTTTTATCACCTGCTCTTTGTCAGTCAGGCTCAACAATTGATCAAAATTCATCCTGTTTTAAAGAAATCTGAACTTTTAAAGCAAAAATGCACCAAGGCTTCAAATAGTATGCTGTCAATCCTTTGTTTTTTCCTTTACTGGAAAGCTGCTACAGATCCCTACAGCATTAGGAAAGTTGCCCTGGACAGCAGAACAACTTACTGACTGCTAACCAATTGCCCACAAATTCTTCCATGCTCATCACAAGTTTAAAGAGTATTTTTACAGACTGTATCTGTAGAACAACTTTGGCTTACATTAATTACAGAGATAACAAAATGCAAAGCAACCATAGCTCATCTGCAACTTTAGCTGTTCTGATTTGCACAGGAATTCTACAGACTCAGTTTTCAAATTCAGTTTTCCCAGGTTTGCAATGGACAACTTCTGTGTGTATTTTGGATCAATTAGAAGTTTGGTTTTCAAATCTCCTGCTTAATTTTTTTAACATGTCTCATTCAGGAACTAGTTTATGACCTTTCTGCACTTTTCATAGAGCCAGTTGTATGTTCTAATAGACCAGTTTCAACTACTGCTACTCATCTGTCTGACCTAAACAAAAACTCAATCCATTGCTTGTACCTCCAGGATCTAACTTTCAGTCTGGAGGAATTTCCTGAACTATATTGGTTATCCTGAACTATATTGGGAACTATATCTTTGCTGTATATCAATATGTCCTGGCTGGAATGGAGTTTTGAAAAACACTCTGCAGTCATCTTTCATGACACTTATATTTAACTGAATTATTTCTTAATCTTAGCACTGGTGTGATTTTTTCTTGTTTTATAAACCAAATACAGTATTTATTTTATTTATCTAAAAATGCAATTTATCACATCAGAATCTCCTTTTCCATTGCCTTTTAAACATAGAATGTTCTCCTAAAGTTTCAGACAAGCAGATTCTGGGGTAGCTGCATGATCTTATGATTCCTTTCAGTAAGAAAATACTCGATTTTTGTGGCAAATCTTACAGATCCCTGGAGTGCCTTTGGCTTCTTTGCTTTACCTTGGTTGCAAAACCCAATTGCTGCTAATATGTTTTGTCAGGGTCTGTGGTATCTGCGTGATACAAGGATGCGAGTGTCCTTGGGTATCCCTCTCTTCTTCCACTCTATAGCTCTTAGTAGCATCCACTCAGATTGCTTGCTGTCCTTGACATATATCATGGCCTTATAGCAGATCTGAACAGCTGAGGTTGAGTATAAATTCTGAAGGACCGTAAGAGCTGGCCTACCAGCAGTGCTCGTTCTGCTCCTTGTTCTCACCATCAGTATAGAGTACAATGCTTAAGTCAGCTTCCCTGGGATTTTTCAGTAGACATTTCTATAGGAAGATGTAAGCATGCAGAATGCACACTAAGTAAAAAAATGAGAAACAGACAGCCTCCTGACAGGTTCATTTCTACATCCAGGTGTTCGCTTTACTTCCACAGTAGCTTATGTTTCTGCTTACTTTCATGAACTGATTTTTCAGCTCAAGTACTTGTTTCAGGTTATTTCTGTTAGCCAGTTCCAAGTTTATCCAAGCTTTTCTGGCGTCTCCTGTTTTGTGGAAAGCCTTCTGATCAGGTTTTCAGCAGTTAGGTTGGTTGTCATTCACTGATGGGACTTGCCAGGCTCATCTAGTTTCCAGATGGGGAATGTTGCAACCAGACTTCCCACTCCATCTGGACTTTTTCAACTTGCTGTCCCAACAAAGATTCCATTTTTGCCTTCAGATCATCTTTCATCCCTATTTGGGAAATTTCCAGGTTGTCTTTTTGCTTCTTTAGTGGAGTGCCTCTCTGGTTTATATCTCTTTTTAATTCTGCGCTCTCATGCTAGCCTTTAATTTAACTGTAGCCTCCCTTGGTTTACAAGACTGTATCTCCACTATTTGCTCAATCTCATCTTAATAACGCTACGCAGCTCACCATTTCTTTCTCTGGAAAACGATTTTGCTCTGACTTTTATGTCAATCCACCTGACCTGCTGAAAGCTGTTTCCATTCAGGGTGGAGCTTGTGAAGTGTGCCTCTGAGAAAGTAGGATATATAATGTATGTGAAATCTTGAAAGGGCAAATACGGAGATACAGAACTGGAATCGACTGCCTCAGTCATCAAGATTTGCCAACTGCATCACAGACATTCACCAAGCTCTCTCTTGAAATCAGTTCTAGTTCTTGCCTGCATTGGCCGTACTGGAGGCTACTTGTTTTCAACTTCCCGACTGATGTTATTTAAACCCAGTTTAAACTAACTAGTTCTCATGCCCACGTTGCTGTTTTAACTTGTGTTCTCCCTTTCTGACTCCTTCCTGATGTTTTTACATACCAAATGCATCTACTCTTTTGATTTATTTTGTAAATGAAGTCGGGTTCTTCTTACCTCGCAGAAAATAGTGTCTCCTCTTTCCCTGACTGTTAGACAAAAATCTGTCCTTCCCCTTGCCTGTTCCTGTCCAAAATTATCTCTCAACCATAGAGAAACCGAACAGCTCACAGTATACTAGATGACCTCTGATCAACTAATTTGTATTATGGCATCAATATTTTCTTATTGCTAATAAGAGTATCCTCCACCTAACAGTCTGCATTTCCATTTGCTCCTTTCATGGATCTAAACAGTGACTCCTAGCTTGCCTGTTATCTCTGCAGTTCATTACCAAGCTTTTTGTAAAGTCCCCAAAACTGAGGAATTCACCGTGTAGCTGAATATTTATTTTAGCATAACATATTTTCCTCTGGATTTATCCACTTAATTCTAGAAAAATGGGAATTCTAAAAAAATTTAGTTTAATTCATTGGTGTTCTATAATTTACCGAAATCTGGATAATCTAGTGTTATGATACTTCCACTGTTTTATGAGTTACCTTTTTACTTTTTGCAAGGGCAAATATATACAGAAATATGTAACTGATTTCTGTAATGCAGGGAGCCAACTACAAGGCCTCAGCCATCTGCTGCCACTCAGCATATAAAAACAAAGAATATAATGGAGTTAAATTAAGAATGGGAAATTGAAGGTTGGACATCAAGAAACTTTCTGAGAGACATTATATGGAGGTTTTGGAACAGGCTCCCATGGGAAGCAATGGAATCCCCATTTCACAGAATCACAGAATGCTTTGGCACATTTAAAGTTATCATGGGCAAAACATTAGAAATGACATAACAGAGAACAGTCCTGTCTGAGTTGCGGAAGGACTGAATTATTTCGCATTTCTTCTGCTTTTGAGCTCTATTATTCCACACCAGCAACACTGAACAGGTACTAAATATTGTTAGCTAAGAGAAATTTCCTCGAGTGTACCTGCACAAGGGAATTTTCAGTTAGAAATAACCTTCTGCAGCAGGACTTTGGCAAGCATACAGAGAAAATTTACAGATACTTCCCTACCACTGCAAAAACGTGTTAGCGACTCATTTTTTATTATATATTAAGCCCTAAGAGCATTTCCTTCAGCAGCACACAGACACCTGCCTTCACTCTGGAACAGCACAAGCTCCAAGGAAAGCATGTTATTTTTTTCTGCTCCTCTTCCTTTGGCTGTCACACATTCAAGTACCAAACAGGTCCATGCCTGCTTACCCCATGTGCTCCGATAAGAGCATAACCTGGGGCCATATTTTAGTGTTTCAGGATGGTTTGAAATTATGTGGGAACAGTTTTGTAAATACACAGGGAGAGACCTTGTCAAACAATCAAATTGTTTTTGCAATCCAACCCACTCAATTATTTCTGGGAGTAGATGTGAAAACAGACCCGCTTAAATCAACAGAAAAAGAGTACAAAGAAGATGGAAATCACTGGGTGGGGGAAATGCACCACATATTTTTATATCTGAAAACAGAAGATAGAAGTACAGTCACACAATAGCAGGATGCTCTTTTATAGTATACAGAAAATACACAGTAGTAATTTTCTGCTTGCCCTTCCCCCCCTTTACAAACTCACCCTCTTCATTTTTAAGCAGGTTAAGCACAACCTGATCTTTATAAAGTCAGTTCCTCTACAACCTGAAGACCATACACCAGATAGTTGTATGAAAACTGTTAAGTTGGTACTATACCATTACTAACAGTATCTACTGTACCTGCTTAAGTGAAAGGAAAATAAAGAGTAAAAAAATTTTATCTTCACATCAACATGTGAAGGCCAATTTGCACCAAGTATATTTCTCTCGCCCCAGTGGAACTCTACTGCTGCAAAATGACAACAAATTTCACCCAGAGGTGAAAAGGGAATGCCTCACAAAAGCATAATGAGGAGGAACCTAAGTAAAATTACCAGATGTCAGATTTAAAACAAAATAAAGAGCTTTTCTTACAGTGCAGAAGTTAACTGCAGTGCAAAGTATATATGGTTTAAAAAGGATAGAATCATAGAATATATCGAGTTGGAAGGGACCCATAAGGTTCATTAATTTATGGATGATGGGTACTTTAGTAATTATTACAGACAATGATCCAAATACAATCTCTAGCACTGCAAACTCCTGAATTTCTGATTGCTGAAAGCTGATTCTTACTCTCCTTCCTAAACATCCCCTGCTGGACATTATCCTTTGATGGAGGCACAGTCAACCTTTCGTCCAGCCCAGCAGAAAATGCTCAGCTCAGTGTGGACAAACTCTGTCATCACATGATATATATTCCAGTGTTTGCAGCTCTGAAAAGGAGTTTTCTGGCACAGAAAATATCCTCATGTGGAGCCAATTTGCTTGTTTACTGTGAAATAATTTACTTTCTTTGAAAGATTAAAAGATAGACTTTTTATGGTTCATGATAAACCTGGGCCTGAATCAGCGCAGAGGGTTGCATTCCCTGCATTCCTGACAGGTCTCAAGGGTGAGTTGTGGCATCAGCTCTGGAGGAACAGCACAGAGCCCTGAACCCAGGCCTTGGCACTGAGGGGGCAGAAATTACTTCAAACGTCGATACAGATGCCCTTGGAAGTTTTGTTGAAGTTGGGTGCAGTAAGAGCCTCAAATGAAGCAGTAACTGATTCATCTAACATCTTCAGAACTGTGTAAGTCAGGGCGAGTTGCAAGGTTTAGAAAACATTTCCGCCTTTGAGTCAGTTTAGTTAATTGAGTCCTCAGCTGAAGACTTTAGATGTGGTTTCATAACTGACTCCAACAAATCTTAAAACTGTGGCGTGTATGGAGGGGGTGACCCCATCTTTCTGCTCACCCTCCCCCGTGTGTCAGTGCTTTCACTCATGTGGCCGTGCAGTGATTTGCATCCACCAACCCACCTGAAGACAAATAACTATGTTTTATGGGGTACATTTTAACTTGAATTGCGAGGGTGCAACCACTCATGATGACACAAGGGAAGTGACAGGAGCAAGTGGTCAGAAGCAGGACCTTCCTTTCAGTGGCAGTAGAAATGTTACATCTATTCACGCTGACTGTGAAACGCCACCCTTAGAATATTATCTCTAGGATGTGTTTCTGAAGTAACAACCTTGCCATAAGTCCTCTGTCTTTCTACAAGAGCAACTAGTACTGCTCTTCCAGATGAGTCTTAAAATCTTTCAAGTTTCTTATGATGAGAAATTAAAATGAATAGTTATTTTTGAAAATGATCTTATCGAATCGTAATGCAGATGAATAAAAGAAACTTCCAATCTCCTAGCCCTTTGATAATATAGGGACGCTGGTTTTGCATCGTTACTTTCACACAAACCTGAGCCCTCTTAGTGACCATCTGATCTGAGTGAAGTCAACATAAATACATAATGAAACATTTTTAGTCAGCTCCAGGCTTCACAATCAATGTGCTCATAATGATTTTTGTTCTTAAGATGGCTCCAGAGATAAATGACTCATTTTACACAATGGAAATAACTTTCTTATAGGGTGTTTGGGAGGATGCAATACAGATTCCTTCAGCTACCCAGATGTTAAAATATCAGAGAAATTAACTTGTTTATTCCCAAAGCCAGATACATGGACTTTTTATGCAGAACACTGTTAGTAAGGAAGACATATTTTCCTTGAATAAGCCAACAAATTTAATCATACTGCATTCCTAAATAGCCACAGTCTTTCAGCAGCAGCACTCAAGCTCAACAACACATATTTTGATCCTCTGGATGTGGTCTGTGACCCATTTTCCTTTTCAGGGACATTTGAGTGTTATCCTTTCATGTACCATGAAGAAAGGACTGGAGATCGGGGCTTAGGTCTAGAGGTGATGTGCTTCCTCACAACAGTGAAAGCTAAGTGCACATCAAAACATCACCATCACCTGTCAGGGAGAGGAAGAGTTATGCTCTTACAAATGATATATGAGATAAAATCTAGTGTCACTGCACTGATTCCATAATGGCATTCTCTAACACAGAGATTTTGACTAGATTTTGACTTTGATTCACCAGAGGCAAGTGCTTCATTAGTTTCAATCAGTCTACTCCTATGCTTGATGCTAGCTGCAAGCTTTAAATAGATACTGGATCAGGTCCATTTAGGGATACCCAATGCATCTCAGGTTAAAGGGGTACTGAAACAGACTCCAGGTTTGCTGAGACAAACTCAGCAAAGGAACAGACTCCGCAGGATGTATTACATGCAGATAAATACATGGATTTGGGGAAGCATGGGGTCAAGAAGATGTGGCCACAGAATACAAACACCTCCCCCCCCCCAAAAAAAGAAAACACCCCACCCCAAACCAAAAACCCAAAAAAGAGGAAAAACCCCCACCTCAAAACAAGGCAAAGCAAAAGAAAGTTCTTTATGCTCTCAGCTACCATATTAGTTCGGATGAGAGTTTACATTCACAATATTTACTAACAGGTGGCATTTATTAGAAAATTGCAATGCAACAGAGGGCAGAAACCAGGAAAACACGTGTTCCCTTTTGGAAGAGGGGGTTTCTCTTTTTTTGGTTGTTGTTTTTGTTGCTGTAACTAATTTATATATTTATTTTTACAAAGTAAGCCCAGTTAGTGAAAATTATTTTATGCTCCCTTGCTACTATACCAACAAAATTAATTCCAAGTTCCTGCATGATGTGACATGTAAACCATTTGTGCTAAAGCGACTGCCAGAAATGGATGGAAAGTTTTTATCCTGAAGAAACACTCAAATAAAATGCTAGCGTAATCTAAAATTATTCACTGACAGTAACTGCAGGATTTTTCATGCCCTTTTAACCATCAGTTTTGCTGAGTTTAATAGTCCACACCTTAGAGCAACAGCAGAGAAAGTGATGTGTTTTCCCTTCTGATGTTCAGTAAATCTGAAGAGATGTGGGGTTTTATTAAAAGGGAAGATCTAACCCAATTTTGTTTGCATTTCACAGGAAAAAAACCATCAGTAGTGCTGTCATCTAAGGTAAAGCATGCATGTTTTCAAAGAAAGTATTATGAGTGTGCTACAAACACATTTTGCCAGTTTCACTCAGATCCTGATGCAGGTCAGACTTTAAAAGCTGGGCAGCCTCAGCTGCACCTAGATGCTGTGATCACAACTGTGTGTTCTTACCTCACTTAGCATTCTCATGTGCCACAATTCAGCTTAATTTCCTTTCTGCAAGGCAGTTACAAGTCTGCCGATAAATGGCTTATTTCTTTTTCATAATAAAACTTCAGCTTTTCCAGAGAGCCACTTTGCTCAGATTAAGTGAGAACCGAGTGCCCATTTTTTCTCACCAGGATAAAAAGTGACAGTTCATTAGCTTTTGCTGTCAAACTCTAAAATTACCCAGTCACATCAATCCACCTCCTCTGTCCTACGGAGCTTCTCTGTTATCACAAAGCCTATTCAAAATTTCCCCAAGGGCCAAGACCAACACTTGAAAAAGAATCTAACTCTGTACGAAACCAAAAGCGTGCCCTATTACCCACCATCTGAGACACCCTGGCCCAACCTCATTCTTTCTAGTGCTGTTATTTCAGACCTGTATCATTTCAGTCCAAGCACAGCTGGGAGCAGCGATCTCCACCCTGCCCCCCCCCCCCCCAAAGCTTGCGTAACATTAGTTTTGAATCTTTTACTCATTCACTCATTTCTTTAAAAGACAGCAGTATGCCTGGACGACTGATCCACCAGAAGGATTCTTTAGCATTGTGGGAATAACTGGCTGTCAGAGAGAGACTGCTTTGAAGTCACCATTTGCAGCACCCAGAGTACTTGGGTTGGATCAGTTTTTGCTGGATTACTTTCACAGCAAGCTCTCTTTTGTCCCCTCTGAAGAGTTTCTTTGTGAGCAATGAATGAGGATGCATCTTGGGAATGATCTGATACTTTAAAAGATGATTCTTGTAGTTTATCTTGTGGCAAGCTTCTCTTCTGAAGGAAATGCTGCAGAGGCTGTATACTGATCACAACGATAGCGCATGCGATGCTGCGCCTTTTATCACTGGGCCGTCTGCACTATCACTTTTCAGTGTACCTCTGAGGCAAATCCCTGCAAACTAGGACTTTTTTTAATTGATACATGTGTAGATACAAGCTGTCTTTTATAATGCAACTTTTTAATGCAAACTCTTCGAAACAAAGCTGGTCCCGCTGAAGTCAATGAAAGTTTACTCACTGCCTGGCAAAGAACTGCAATTTAGACTATTTTGGGAACATTAAAGTCAATAATATCTTTATGTTTAAAAAACAGAAGTCGTGTTGTTTTTTGTTTTTTTTTTTTTAAGTTTTGCTTCCTGTGTTGAGTTTTAATGAAGGGAAAACAAAAAGAATTTGCACACTAAAGCAGCTTAGCCAAAGCTAAAAGTTACATTCAGGAACGGAAAACTTATGGCCTCTGTCACCTAAAACACATTCAACAGAAGCTTCTAACCAGCAGTCAGTCTGTAGGAGCAATGAGGACTGACACTTAAAACCATACCGCATTATCACATTGCAAGCAACCCTCCCCTATAGTTTTCTACATCCCCAGACAAAAGTTGCTTTTGAAGGCATTAAACACTAAGTGTTTTAAAACCAATAAATTATTAACTTTAAAAAATCCATGGTCATAGCTCATTTTTTTAATAAGAAAATAATGATATACTAAATTGTAGGTGTGAAAGCCATTACTCATGTCTGTGCCCATATCCTTTATTTGCCATTGGGCACTGAATGATTCAATTATTTTAATACTCCTTAGCATAGCTGCAATGACAACTGAAAGTTGTGTGACCACAGTACAGACTTGCATGCGGACAATCCCTTGGTCTGAACAACTCTTGCTCACAGCAGCACTAAGAGTACAAGCTAATGGGTTTTGAAACATGATTTCTAGCATGGAGGCATTAGATACCTGAGCATACAGACAACTTTAGCTGGGCAATTCTGGCAATGTTTGCTTACTAGCAGGCCTGCGTATGTTTTTGCCCTATTTCTGGGTGTTTTGACTTTCCTTCCTAAGCAGGCTACGTGATCATGGACAGACTCCTGCTCAGTTCTGTAGATCTTTTTTCCTCATTTTATGCAGAACTTTTAAGAAATGCCCTGCTGGAAGCCTTACAACACTCCACAATTTGGGCTTTAAAAATATTATGGGTTGATAGAAATACTCATTGAAGCTGTTGCTGACTGATAACTGGGAAATGAAAAATAATGGTGTCCTGGTTTTGACTGGGAAAAAGTTAATTGTGTCTAGTAGCCAGTAGAATCTTGTGCTTTGGATTTAGTATGAGAATAATGTTGATAACACACTGATGTTTTTAGTAGTTTCTAGGTAACTGTAGTTTCTACACTAAGTCAAGGACTTTTCAGCTTCCCATGCCCTGCCAGGTGCACAAGGAGCTGGGAAAGCACAGCCAGGACACTGACCCAGAGCAGCCAAAGGGATATTCCTACCATATAATGCCACGCTCTGCACATAACTGGGAAGGCAAGCTGAGGGGTGGAATTGCTGCCTGGAAAGACACTGGGAACTGTTGTTTGTTTGGGGTTTTTTTCTGTGGGTGGTGAGCAATTGTATTTGCTTTAATCATCATCATCACCACCACCATCATCATCATCTTCCTTTGTTATCCTATTAAACTGTTTATTTCAACTATGAGTTATTTCTTTCCATTCTCTTCCCCATCCAAGGTGGGGAGGGGTGAAGGAGCAACTGCATGGTGCTTACTTACCAGCTGGGGTTAAACCATGACATACAACAATTTGGGAACAACCTTTCATTCCTTTTCTTCAAAGCTCTGTTTTGAGTTACAACATGATCAATCCTCACTGACTTCAGCAGAGAGATTCTTTCAGCTTTGGATTAGGCTATATCCTACGGGCAATGAAAACAACCAACCCCAAAACACAAGTTCACATATGCTTTTGGTGACGAAGACACCTTCCTATGTTTAGCAAGACGATACAATTTTCTGTTGCTTCCTTATTCACACTGAAGCCGGAACCCAGTACGTCACAGTTACATCACACAGCAATGGGAAGACTCTTACAGTAACTAATAGTAACAACAGATTGCATTTTATCAATGTGAGCCTGGCAAATTTCTACAGTACCCTGTAAAATGCAAAGTGCAGCCCTTTCAGTTTCTCTTCTCAGCAGTTCTCCCTGTCCTGTCTTTAGTATAAGTGATACTGCCATGGCAGCTGTGGTACTCAGAACAGAAAATGGAAATGAATTCATGAGCAGGCAACAAAACCCAACGGCACCCAGCATGCACGCTGCACAGCTACTCTTCAATACACTTCAGAGATACTGTGCCAAGCAAACAGCAGCTGATCCTGGGGGTAAGGCCAGCAAGTGTGGAAACGGGGTCAAAACGTGAGGAGCTGGCAGGACTTCTCTACCAGCATTAATGCAGGACAGGGACAGACCTTCTGTGAGTGAGCTCATGTTTGAGCCAAGGACAACCAGGAGCTTCTGGGAGAGGGGCAACAGTGGCAGGGGGCTTAGACATACTGTAGGTGCTCTTTAACGGCTGTCTTGGGAAACAGCCGTGACTTTGGCTGCCAGGTCCACTTGAGCTGCCTCCAGCACAGGCCCGTTTGGAAACATTCAGTAACATATGGGAGAAAGCACTGAACTCATATCCACAGCGATGGAAAATCAGAGGCATGACAACGTGGCATTTTCAAAAGTACCTGTGTATTTTTTCAGGCAAGATACCTGGGGATCAGCAAGAGGTTTATCTTAAAATAGGTCCTTCAGAAACTTTCACGTTACCTGTCTGGCTTAAAGTGCAAAAGAAGTCAGGATCACAACAGAAGCTAGAATAACAATTTCAGAAAACTAGCACATAGCTGTCCCTCCAGTAATCACTCATGATTTAACTTAAAACCAGTAATCAGTAATTGATTACTTGTACAAAGTAACCACAACAACTCCAGTCCTGACTGGAAAGCAATCGTTTTCATAGACACAAATAAATTCAATCACAGGGATGGTTTTAAAAACATTGTGATAATATAGGATAAAAAGCCAGGAACATAGCAAGTAAAGCACACCACTGCATTAGAAGAAAAATAAAAGCCTCCAGAAACTTACCACTGAGGTAAGAGCCATCTGGAAACTGTAGATTCGTGCAAGGCCAAAGTCAGCTAACTTTATCTGCCCGTTGCTGGTTACAAGGATATTTTGGGGTTTCAGGTCCCGATGCACCACACGATGTGAATGCAGAAAATCCAGTCCCCGAAACAGCTGAAGCATCATATCCTAAATATAAAGGAGAAATTAATATGGATTTACCAAGACAAGGTGGCAAACAAGTCAACTCCCTGTCATAATCTGCAAAACTAATTCAATAAATACTGACTTAAATACATGCACAGGACATAAACCCAACTATCAATGTAAAATGAACAGGATGTTGCTAGAACCAGCTGACTTGGACAGGTGTGCTTATCAAGTTAATGTATTGTTTCTAGTTGAATTATTTGAAGTTAATTGATAGAAGTATAAAGGCTGGTCAACACACCAGAAATGCCAGAAATGGCAAAAGCAAGTCTGTAAATCCCAGGACAACTTCAAAAGAATGCTGTCCAAGTAAGAAAAATATCCAGCAGCTTTTTGCTCTTAACTGTAAACCACGCACCACTTTGCCTTTCACAAGTTTGTGCTTTCTTGCCCCAGTGAAGTGAAGTTTTACCATTCACTTCCACAGACATACCATTCAACATTACAGAAAAGCTGTTGAAATGACAAATTCCCCAGATTCAGTGTTAGAGAGGGAAAAAGTTTGCTTGGCAGAACTTGCTGTATAGATTTTGCTGAATAGGACTGAAACTACATGTAGATCAAAGTTTACCACTAAATCAGTGTAATAATCACAAGCTACATTTCTCATTTTGTTTTCTGTTTTGTTACAATGATGCAATCTTCTATGACATTTCCAGAGCTGAAGAAATTATTTCATCTGCATTTGTATTTTCACATTAACCTTAATAACGTGAAAGGAATGAATCAACAGGCTCAAAACCAAATACTAGAAATCCCCTGAATTCCAAATTAGGATACTGTCAACTTGGAAATTACAGTTCTAAAACAGGCAGCTACAGGAAGGTGCTGCAACAAGTAAGAAACAAATAGATGAATAAAAAGTTTGTTGCTTGAGTTTGTGAAACTCCAGCTCTGTGTTTGTTAGTGACAAATGCCCTTTCCATAAGCCATGCAGCAGGGTGTCTGTTGATCCTATTATTAGTATCCAAAATGATCTTGGAGAGGTGGATGGCATGAAACATGAGAGAAGAAGGATAAATTAGGTAGGTTGCTTTTGTTCTTCTCTATGGACTTGGGCATATTTCAAGATTCAAGTCACTCTATTAAAAGGCATGACATCTGAAAAAGGATTTAACAATAGCTCAAAACATCCAACTTGATAATGTTGGTTTAGCTGGATGCATTTTTAAGATACATTTTCCAGACACTGCTCTCTAATTTAATAAAAATTATCATTTTCATGTAATGTTCCCTGATTATCTCTACAAAAAATATTATAAAATGTACAGATATTAAGGCTGGAAGCTGTAATCTGACCTCTGATATAACATGGCCAATTCTATATACAGCCTATAACTCTGTCTGCCAAACAGTAGTAACAGTGGGCTGCTCATAAAGTAATCAGTTTTTGTTTGGAGACCCTGATAATGGAGATGGAGATGCTGTGACAGCACTTAATTACCATCACCTCTAAAGGATGGTGGCAAACTGAGAACCCCATTCCTCCATTAGCAGATGTTTTTTCCCTTTGCTTGCCCAGGAAAAACTGAGATTTGATGATTCTGCTAACTACCAAAATAGGGTTTGCGCATTTAAAACAAGTATACACCTTGAAAACAAAAAATCTGAAGTTATATAATTTCCCTTTGCAGTTCAGAAACAAGTGGAAGAGCTAGGACCCTGGCTCTGCAGGTTTTAGTCCCTGGTAGACTTAATACATCATGTCTGCTCACTCTGTACCATTATAACTTAAATCAAATCCCAACAGTCTTCGGATCAGTCTCACAGACGTGAGGCACATGCCAAGAACATTTAAGCAGACGGTTATCTGAGTACGTACACAATGGTTTCACTGAATTTGCCTAATTTATTTTTATTCCAGGTAGACATAATATCAAATAAAATAAGAAAATAATTTAAAGAACTTAAGGACTAGTCAGTAGACCCTGGCAAGTCCCTTTTTAGTGACATTTCTGCATCTTATTCATTCGTCAAGTATGTAAACTCATTCCTGCAGCTACCAAAATACCAAGAAAAGGGTTTTTTTCCTACAGTTGATGCTGGTTTTGTTTCGACTTTATTCCTCTAGCTCAGCAAATGTAATTCTACTCAGCTAGCTGCAAGTTATAAGCAATGTCTTCAGTTTCTAAATTCAGTCTTCTAGTCACAGGTTAAAAAAAAATACTTGGAATCCTCCCTCTTCTCATAAGACTCAAAACATGAGTATCATTTACTGAAGTTCTCTTCACACACAAAAGAGATGCGCCACATGCAAAAATGATTTGTGTGTGTGCGCCACAGACAGAAAATGAGCGTGCTAGGAAAGTGTAAATTTAAAAGGGATTAGAAAAAAAAGTGATGCATTTCCTCTTCCAGGAAATTCAGAGTTAGCCCATACAGGCTATTCTCTAGTGTTCATCTTGGACTGTTGATCATGCTCTTTTGCTGTCCCTCATTACTTACTACTACACCTATGAACAGATTTCAATTCAAAATTTTCTTGGAAGAACAGCCAAAAGATTCATGTGTGCCCTTCTTTAATACACAGGCTTATTGTTATGCACTTTACAGAATGCTAAATCATGGAACTCAGAATTTGATATCTGTTTGCACAAACATAATTTCAATTATCAAAGCAAATAAAAGAGAGCTTTAAAATTTTAAAGTGATTAATTTTGTGCTGTACATAAGCCTAGTCAAAACCCATTAAGCCTCAGGTTTGAAAAATGACTTCATACTCTTAGCCACTTGCAAGAAACATCAGACCCACTCTGGGCTGCGTGCCTTCTTTGATAGCGTAGCTACTATCAGAAGATGCTAACCTTTGCTAACAAATTGGATAAAGTCCATAAACATGCACAAGCCAGATCACTAGCTAATTCAACCAGGATAATTCCTCTCATCTGACGGAAATGCATCCATTTTTCTTACTGATGATTACCCAGTACTATCTCAATTACTGAGATCTAGAAATAATTGCAAGAGAGTCAAAGATTAGTTTGTTCCATGCCTGCTTTTCCCCAACAAATTTTCTGAGATAGCAAGGCATGCCATACTTTGGGACAATTAAAACTGTATTTCAAAAGTTAATTGAAAAATGATAATTTCTATTCAACAAACAAGAAGAATAATTCCTTAGAAAATCTGAGGAACAAGTTCTAGTGAGTCATGATCAAACCTCTACTGAAGTCTATCAGATGTTCTCTGGATATCATGTTTACAAACATAGATACAGAAAAGCACCTGTTGCAGATTAGAGATTTCTCCCATGGTTCCACTGTCATGAAACCTACAGTGGTTGTTGCCCAAGTTGGAAGATATATACACTATTCCACTGTGATTCCTTTCATGTAATCATGACTTTACGATCCTTTTGCTTTTCAGGCTACATTTTCAATGTGTTTTCTGCATGAATCTAAAATATTTATCCATACCTCAGTTCAAAACTGAGCTATTTTGGGATGCAAGGAAGAACATTTTCCTTAGAAGTAAATATGTAGCTTTAATTTTTTTAAAGCCTCATAATGGAAAGAGTTAGGAGAAAAATTTGTTATGGAAATGCTGCAGCTTTTGCATGTTCCATCATATATGGCATTAGTGATGGCTATGGACTGACCAGCACCCTTCACACTTCATGCCCCTGAACTGCTCAGGATGGAGAGAGTCAGGAGTTATGCGGAGGCTGGAAAGAGGCAGGATAAGGTGTTTGAGTATTTGCAGGTTTTTTCCCCACTACCCGAATATTCAACCTGATGTTTACTGAATTTATCAGCTTTGAATATCAGGATTCTCCTCCAGTTCCTGATCCATAAACCCATTCCAAGCCATTGGTTTTCAAAATACCACTCTGATCCTTTACAAGTCCCCCACCACCTTGACTTCCAGCTCAAATATGTAGCAATTGCCTCCAGTAATTTACTTGCTGTTTAAGACCAGTCACATCAAATTAAGTACTTTGCCTGCCTAATCCAAAAGAGGATAGCAAGACTGTCAATCAAATAATTAAAGTATTTACTATAGAAAACCTCCATAAAGTATGGAGTTGTTTTGCGTGTTGGTGCCTCTGTGAAAACATGTTTGAGAAAGGGCAGAAAAGGCTGGAGGGGAAGAGGAGGAGGGAACAAAATGAGTGAGAAACAGCACAGGGAACACTAAGTTGAGAGGAGGAGGAAGAGGACAAAGAGGAAGAATGCCATGGTACAGCAGATATCCACATTGCAGCTCATGGAGGGCCTGCAATGGAGCAGGTGGATATTCCTGAGGGAACTGCAGCCTGTGGAGAGGACCTATGCTGGATCCAGGAAAAAGTGTGAGGAGGGAGTGACAGAGGAGCTGCTATGGACTGACCAGCACCCCTCACACCTCATGCCCCTGTACTGCTCAGGGAGGAGAGAGTCAGGAGTTATGTGGAGGCTGGAAAGAGGCAGGGGGAAGGAGGCCCATGGGCTTTCTTGTTGCTTGTCCTTTATTTTCTGTAGCCATCCTGCTGAGGCAGAGGCAAGGAGTGAACGGCTGGGTGGGAGTTTGGCTGTTGGGTTAGGCTAACCCACCACCATGGTAAAGGTATAGATGCTAGATTTTGTCTTTGCAAAGGGGAACATAGTGTGATGCAACCTAAAGGAGAACACCAAGAATAATATGTCTTCAGAAAACACATGTACCCAGATGTAACGTGCACTTATGAATGGCTGCTCATTATGTGAAGCTCCCATTTTCCTCCATTACCTACTATGTGAAGAAAGAAAAGCCTTAACCAGATTGCCCTTGGTCATGGTGGTAGGAGTTCCTGATACCAGAGAAAGTAAGTCTGTGGAAGTGGAAGCCCACAAATATACTCAGTGGTATCACCAAATAAAAGCAACACAGTACGGGTCCTTGTCAGCTACAAGAAAGCCTACATTTGTACCAATGCACAGACCTTTTATGGTGTGTTGCCTTTTATTTGCTTTTTAATCTGCTTGCTTTCCTCTTCCTGCTCAATTTCTGTGCTGACATTTGGTAAAACACAACAATCCTTTGGGATCTCTACCATTTCTCCTACTCCTCTGTGGAGTATCTCACACACCTGCACAACCACCTTTATCCTTCACCCATAGTTTCTATCTATTTGTAAGTAACTTTTTTTCTGCTGAGCAGAATGGAATGTCCCCATTCCAGATGCCAGGTGTTGGGATACTCGTCCTGAATGTTTCTCGTAGGAGTGTTTGCATAAGAGACAACCACGAGTGTAAACAAAGGGGATGGGCTTTAGACAGAAATGTGTGATGAATCAGTCAAGCTATTTTGACAAAAAGACTCTCAATGAACAGCAGGACCTTCTCTGACCAGAAGAGGAGCAGGATGAGGATATATAGATATAATCAATATAATCATGGATTATATAGAACCCTCAACCATCAAATTGCTTTCATTTTAAGGGGTGCTTTTTAAACATGCTGGAATGAAAGTTTAAAGAGTTTTCACATTCTCTAGGGCTATTTTTTGAAGCAGAATAATTACAGCACTTCTATGGTTATACTTTGTAACAAACAGTCAACATTAATTAATGCCAAAAAAACAATGGCATTCCTGAGGAATTACACAGTACAGATACATGAATAGCAAAAGACATGATTAATGTTGTTACATTGAATCCCAAAGGCCTTAGTAATAATGTAGTGACTCCCTGTTAAATGCAGTGATTTTGTTTTTTAACTCTTGTCCTCACATAGGGCTGAGAACCCATCATACAAGCCTATCCAGAATGCCATGACTGTGATGGTGGGGGGCAGAGAAGCAACTTGCCAGAGCCTAGGGAGCTGCAGGATGCTCTTCCCCATGCAGTGGCTGGGATCAGCGGCCAGGACGCAGTAAGATGGAGACAGATCCCTGCCCTTGTGCCCTTTTCCTTCTTCTCTCAGGAGAAAGCTACTCTGATCAGTCTCCCTGCGGGGCATTCAGAAAGGGGACAAAGAAGCTGTGCTCCTTGCATGATCCAACCCAACATATGCCCAGGACATAGGGCTCCTTTACTTTTCCCTTTATCGGGTAACAACTTGTCTCAGAATAGTCCTATTGCTTTCCATGAAAGTATTCACAGGGTAAGGGGTCGTCCCTCAGAAGAGAAGACTGCTGTGATATTCCTGTCAATTAACTAGAGAGTACCAAGAGAACATGAACTTCACAGCATGTTCAATTTAAATATGCTCACTGTTTTGATAAGAGAACAATAAATCCAAAAGGCCCCTTCATTTAGTCGTATTAATCAACCTTACTGTACAAGATAAAATGTTCATTCTCTGTTCCCAGAATAAAATGCTACGCAGAGAAAAGTACAGGGAATTAATTTAGTGTATTGTTAGCAGAAGGGAGCTAATATCTGCCAAGCATAGGCAGGGAATTGGTCTAATAATTGTTGATGTTTTGTATGCTGCTACCCTAAAGGTAAACAATTTGTTGAAAATTAATTAACAGTTAAATATTTGTTTGAATATGAAGTAAAATATTTGCAAAATTATTTTTGAATTGTAAGATTATTTTAATCATATCAAAGATACTTTAATACACTCACAGTAGATTAATGCATAATTTAAAATATATTCTGGAAAACAGTTTCTAATCTATTTTAAACTACTTTTATAAGAAAGAAAACAGCTCAGACAAGTGATTCTGGATTATCCAACTGTTAGGCTGAAGAAGCTTACAGACAGGCGCACTGACAAAAGTATGCATGTGTGTATACATGCATTTCAGTGCTTTGAATAATCCCATTGAAGGCAACGTTATTCACACCAGTCCACTGCAAAAGCATAAACACCGAAATGAATATAGTTGGGTTGTTTGGGGTTTTTTTGGGGTGGGTTTTTTCTGTTGTTATTGTTGTTGGGTTTTTTTAATTGCTAGAAGTGTTTGTATAACAATTTAAGATACAATACCTGAAGGGCTGGAGTCTCTGAAACACCGATTTGAAGGTTATTTTGGTTGCTATTAGAAATAGTAAGGTAACCAAGATTAGACAGTCCTAAATAAATTACTGTGGAATACAATAATCACTCCATCAGTTATTAGTCAATCTAGCAAGACTTGTCACTAAATGTCACTATTGTGTAAATGTCACTATTGTGCACAGACATGTCTGTATATCATGAACATTATATGTCAGTCTCAAGCAAAAGTACCACAAGTGTGCACAAGGTTCAGGAAAAATGCAAATTTTAAACTAAATTATAGGAGTCTGTGTTAGTCTTTGAAAAAGTTTGAGGCTTAAGAATGCTACTGCATTGCTGTAAACCTGTGACTGAATTTTATTTATGTATACAACAGCTTCCAATAAACCAAGGCACTATTTTCCTTTTATTGTCGTGGTCCTGTTTCTAGACTGGGTTCAATTCATAGCCACCACAGCAGGTTTAACATGCTCTAGTACCTTTGCTTAGAGTCACCACCTGTCCCTTCCGAGTTAGAAGGGAACCACTGATTAAGTACTGATGCAGGAGATCCTGACCAAGCATGTTTTGGGGTGCTCCAAACAATCCCCAAACACCAGTGCTCATCACGAGCAAAGGGTACATAATTAAGACAATAGGTGTATCTGGTTGAGTTTAAAGTACTGTTCTGAGTAACCTTCTGTCTGCCCTCCTTAAAATAGAGACCTGGATTAATATTTTAGAGGTCTTTAAAAGTTTCAGTCTTAATACATCTCTCTCTTACCAGTATCTTAATACCACCACATTTTCATACCGATCTCAGTAGTTGTGCACTTACCTCAGTGTGATGCATATGTACATCCACTGTATCAGCACACATGTGGATGCATTTCATTTTAGGCAGATGAATATTAATTTAAGTGTCTGTAAGTCTTCCCACATCTATTTCTCATTTTATAGCTCAACACCTGTCAAGTGAGTTTGCAATACAGATCCTTCAAGTTTTACTTTACCAGCAGCTATTTTTCATATTTGATGAGAAGCATTTGCATGAGTGAAGGAAACCTATATAATTATTGTCCGACTTCCATGCAAACGAAACACATAACATTTCCTATCTGGCTACTGGTATTTTTAAGAGAAAATACATGCAAATTAAGTGAGAACAGAGGGGAATTTTGTTTTAACAATTTGACAGAAATTGGCAAATGTGGCACTGTTACTAAGACCTGTCCTGGCTGTGAAATTTTTATAGCAAGTAATTATAACTTTGTGATTAACAATCTTTTTCACCACTCAAACCTTTCTGCCCTGTAGAAAAACCAATAGAAGGCATAGCTCTTAGCAGAATTTACAGACCTGAGCCTAGATAAGCAAATAAACAGGGTTTTTTCCTGTATCTCTGGATGATATCATCACGGTTTTGTACACCCCCAAATACTTTCTGGGAAACTTCCCTTCTCTCATTACAAGCTTTTCATAAACCTGTATTGGAGACAGTTGTCTCTCACAATGTATTCTGGTTCGACAGTTGCTACCCACTCTCTTTTTTTATTCCTCATACCATCTGAAAAAAAGATGAGGACTAAAATGAACCAAGAAATCCCCCAAACACTTTACTGGCTCACCCAGTTGGTAAGCCTCATACAAGTGACTTGAAATAGCATCTGTGATTTGTACAGATTGGCTCTGAAGTCCATTCTGGCACATGTCTGGGTTCTGACACCAGTCAAAATTTGGTATTTAAGCATTACACCAGGTCAAGCCGGATAGCTGGGGCAGAGATGCAGTTTGAATTCTGGAGTAAACTTTTCATATAATTCCAGGTTCTTTAATGCTCATTTTTCTCTACAAGGCAAATCATCCTTCTCTCAGTTGATGCTGTTGATACCCTCTTCCTTCTGGGGTAAAATCCAGGCTTTCATCTGACTACATCAACCTGTTCTGGAGCACTGTGAATATTCCCTTACCTCTATCACCTCACAGTAGAATTTACAGCTTTCCATTTTTAAAAAAGATTTTGGATTGCTTCTAATAGTATGTATTTCCTTCTCTCATCATGGGACATCACTGCCATTTCCTCTTCACAGACTTTGCTTCTGCATTCGCAAGCTGTATTTTGGGACATCCTAAGCATATCATCACTTGTTGCAATCCTTGTGGAAGTTCTCTTGATGTAATCTGAGAAATTAGTCCACCCAGAAAATCCACAAAGCTGGATGTGACTCCCTTTAACTACTTCAGTATGCTTCTGAGAGGAGTTCACAGAAATTCGTCTCTCGCTCCATGCCAGAATCTACAAACTACAGTAAATTATCAACCACTGACGAGCTGATTGTCCCCCAGCACCACTCACACTGGTCTTTATGTGGATGGTACCACCAAACGAAACCCCTTCCCTAAAGAATGCTGCTCTATCAGCCCTACAGCTATTTACCAGCACCTTTGTGACATTGATGGTCATAATAGCTCTTTTTAATTTACTCAGACTCCATGAAGGGTTAAAAATATGGCATATGTTGACAGCCGACACTCCTTGCTAACAGGAAAGACACGTTGCTGCGGGGCCCAGACCTCGGCTTCTCCTTCCCTGCAGCTGTCTGTGGATAGCAGC
Organism: Laterallus jamaicensis coturniculus; assembly: GCA_022605575.1. NCBI lineage: Eukaryota > Metazoa > Chordata > Aves > Gruiformes > Rallidae > Laterallus > Laterallus jamaicensis. The sequence goes on from JAKCOX010000008.1 coordinate 5,252,429, forward strand.
TAATTGTATCCACTTGTTTAACCTCGGGGATAACGTCTGGAGGGGACCAAGTGCCACAAGCGTACTTTTTTTTTTTTTAACGGTCATTTCCTCTCTGGTGTAACTTGCATGACAGCATGTGACAAGCAGAAATTAATGGGGACACTGCTGTGCCAATACTTCTTGAATTGCTTTGACACTGGCTGCAGGCTGCCTGCTTGGCCACCCAGCCAAGACCTCACATGAAACGTGGCAAGGGGCCCACAGCTCTATTCACTAACAAGCCAGCTGGTCAGTGATTAGAAAGCTGAAACAATGCTGCGCACATACATCAAGAAAAATGCTTTACAAACAGCTTTGGACTTGGGAGGTAAAGTCTCCTAGAAGAGTAAATCTGTACATTTATCTTCTGAGGGCTGCTAACTTAAGGTGACGTTCGAGATAACGTGGAAGGCCCTGGAAGATGACTGCCCTACATTGTCACCTGAGCACAAGAAGGGCTAACCTCAGAACAAAGACTAACATCTTAACATGCTCAAAATCATGTGCAAACAGCTTAGACCACATGGATTCTGGTCCAGAGGATCATTCAAATTATGTAAATACATAGAGACTTATGACAGACAACTCTTCCTAATGGTCTATCAACACCTTGGCAACATTACTGACATTTCTGCATAAATCCTCATTGGACTTGTCTGCAATGTGCCATCAAGAAGGCTGAGATTTGCTTATATGCTGGTACATAACAACAAAGGATGAGACTTTAGAAGTATCCCGAGAGATTGGGATGACCAGATCTTCTACACCCAAGGCAGCTTTGAACATATCAGCCAAGACTTCTTTTGAAACCTGTCAAATCCTTGGCTGGATACAAAAGGCTCAAGGAGGCTGTTGCTTTAATTTCTCTCTCAGTTTTGTTTTCACTTGTGTTTTTTTTAAACAATATCCACTAAAAACACATGGGTCCTTTATGAAGCACCTACACAGCAACAAGAAAATATGCTTTTTTAAAACTGAGAAAAATCTGGTCAATAGGATCCTACAGGTTAGAAACCCAAACATCACTTAAAATCAATGGGACCTGGGCATCTAATTCCTATGGCTCCTTCAAAGTTATAAATTCAGTCCAGCAACTTCTGTTTATTTTAAAACTTGTTTAAACTTATTACAACACAAGCCTGCTCCATTTCCTGATATATAAGGAAATATATTTTGTGATATATACAGAAACTTAAGAGCTCAAAGCGCTGTAAAAGAGGCTGGCAAGATAGCAGAGTCACTTTTGTGAATTAAAAAAATTGGGTTACTGTTGAGTTTGGACTTCGGGCCCAATTAATTTTGATTGCTTCCATCATAAAAATGTCTAGGAATTCACCGTAGTAATGAAGAGAACTTGCATGCCGAGGGAGAAGATGGCTTCTTAACTAGGCACAACCAAAGCCCAGTGAAGTCACCGGGACTCTGCACATCAATTTTCAAAGATCTGAGCTGGTTCCAATGCTTTTTAATATTTCCATCTTCCTCCTACACTCATCAGAACCAGTACGACCTTTAGAGAGATGCAGACAATCTTCTCTGAAACAAAAGTGGCAGCATGACACCACACATCAAAATACAGCTATTCTCTAGTGTTAGACACTCTTCTTATAAATAGTTAACAGTTTTTATTAAAGATGTGAACACTGGAGAAAGTAAGATGACAATCCTTTCCTAACCTCTCCAGGGAATTCATAATAAATGAAGTTCAGTTGCACACTTTTAAAAAGCTGCTTTTCCATAATTTTTGTTTACTTGCAATGTGCTTGCATGTTAGAAGTATCATGATGCTCATCACTGCTGTACAATGGCTCAATGTTGGGGTCAATTACTACCTGAGCTCTAGTCACAGGAGTCCATTTAACTTGGCTGCCTCTCTTGCTCCATATTACAAATTCAGGGATAATGGTTAACTACTTCACGAGTGTTGCAAAGATTAACTGGTTAATGTTTGTTGAGTACTCTGAAGATCAAGAATTTGCTTTCAGTTAAAAAGGTATAACAACCCTGAAGAAAACCAAGGCTATGCACAAGGGGAAAGATTTCTTGGATGTGAGTTATCACAGAGTTGTAGGGGTTGGAAGGGACCTCGAGAGATCATCGGGTCCAACCCTCCTGCCAAAGCAGGCTCCCTAGCTCATACCACACAAATAGGGTATGGGTAGAAAGAGCTCAAGGAAAAGCTGAGAGGGGTCAGTGGCCTACTGGAACCAGCTTGGCCAGGATCACCAATCCAATAACTGTACGTACAACTTTGCAATGAAATTGCAATTTCTTTCTTACCTCCCTTCAGGTTCCTGGTTGCCCTTTCCTACCCCATCCCTCGTCCTGACCCTTCAGGCCTTCACTTCACTCCCACTCAGCCATTTCCTCTCCCACCACACTCATCCTCAGGCCCTGAGGTCCAACTCCATCTCTTTGGGTTTCTGCCTCCCACTGGACAGAGGATTACCGAGCAAGGTAGATAAGCAGAAGATGTCAGCTATTAGCATGCCTCAGCAGCTCATCTCCAGATTTCCGATATACCAAACTGTAGCAGGCAGCAATGTTCCTGAGATGTTTGCGGTGGCTGCGGTAGTGGGATATGGCCCCACACATTTCCCAAGTCTCTCTGAAGTGCCACAGGCCATAGCCCCTCCAGCTCTGAGCAAAATGACACTGATTTACATTAGCGTAAATTAGTGGAAACCTCACCTTGTTTTCTTTTGAACACTCGACTGGTTTTCAAAGAAGGAGGCATCTTCAACTCAGTGACACAATGAGCAATGAGCCTACTTATTTCTTAATGTTAGCACAATGGAAAAGAATCAGCTCTGCTTTGGGGGTGAGGGCGAGATTTGGGGATGGGGGAAAGGTGCAACATGTGTGTCAATAGTCTCCTTAGAAGGGGAGAAGATTGCTGTCAATGTTTCATGGGCACTGGTAGTCTCTCCCTTCCCCCTCATCCATGAACCCTAAACAAAACAAACTCGAAGAGTTTGTCAAAGGTATGTTAGAAGTTAACTTGTAAGAAGAGCCAGTCAATGGAACAAACTGCTTCCATGAAGATATATTCTTTGAAAGTTAAAGTGGCACAAAAGATGCACGTGACAAATGTAGCTTGTCACAAATGCATCATTGCTTCTTAAAAGAGTAACTTGTGATAAGCAAAAAAGTATGCTATTCAATATGTAAACCAATTTGGAAAAAAAACCCTGCATGTCTTCTTGCATATCTTCACTATAACCATTCATGGAAAACCCGTGAGAATAAAAGTAACTGCTATCCAGAGAACCTGGAGCATCCAATGCCTGTGCTTTGCTGAATTGGGCCCTAGAAGGATAAATCTTTTGTTTTCCCTATCACAGAAAAGATATTGCAAATCACACAATACACTATCAAATTCTATGTTATTCCAAAATTACAGTCAATTAAGTAGAAATAAACTGTATCTTCAGAAGGGCAAATGAGAGAGGCTAGGGATCACTATCAAAGGACTTCTGTTTTCTTTTGTTTATTAAATAGCAACTGTATTATTTACTGCAGCTTTGCAAGCTAGTGAGCAGCTGGGTGTAACACATTTCCATGCTGTGTAACCTCTCCTCATGCTTCGTTAGATTCCTTATCAGGACCAGAAGAAAAGAAACCTCTCTGTTATGCTTTTCCTGTGGCAAAGGGAAAGACAAGATGATGACTTTCCAGCTCATTTCACTTGTACAACGTTCTCATCAATCACCATGGGGTAGGTCTTTGTTATTTTCACTGAAGGACTGTTCTTAGTTTTCTGTCACAATAAAGCGTGACTCTGCTAACTAGCAAACCAAGGTTACCTCCACCACATTTGCAAAAGAACAAAATGCAAATATAAGTCTAAAGCTACTTCTGAAACATGTTCCAAGGCCCCTGTTTCACAGGCACAAACCTAAGTGGAATTAGGTCTAAATTCTTTTCACTGAAACGAAGGTTAAAGTCTGAAACACTCAGAGCAGTTGAGGTAAGGAAGCTAAACTAACCATCTCATCAAGAACCAAAAGTTTTCTGCTTGTTTTGCGACTTTCTGCTCCAGAAACCAAGCAAAGAAACTGTGGTTTATTTTTATTTTAAACTCTCTGTCAAGTATGCATCTCTTTGCAGTTTTGGTTCACTATAGCCCACGCAGCTTGGCCTCCACTCTCCTTTTCCTATGTCTTCAAAAAGCCCTATAGACATCAGCAGGAATTATGTGAGCAAACAAAAAGCAAGAAAGGGATATATTCTAATCGAGGCCAAAAAATAATAAAAAGTGCTTCGTAAGATGGTCTTTCCTTCTTGAACTTCATGTTTTTATATGTCTTTTCCTTTTGGGTCTGTGTTGTTTCTCACTGAGCTACAGTTATACACAACATACTATTGTAATAACAAGCATATGGCTGAGAGATCACTGTTGACTTTCTCAAGTCTCAAATTAGACATTTTTATTTAAAATACATGAAAGACATCTGTATTCTCTTTCATTAAATGCATTTTACATTTGTAACATCCTACGTATTCTTTTGGAACTATTTCCATTAAAATGCCGACTCAGAGTTTGGATAGCAAGTATCTCCTTTGTAGCACTAAGGGAGGAGTATGTTACTGTCAAAATTTCTCTCTGAAAAGTCCTTGCTAAAATATTTACTCTGCCTGTCAGAACAGGAATATCTGAAGTTAATTCCAAATGAAAGAATATTTTAGAATGAATCATAATCTAGATGTGAAAAAAAAGGCAACATGCTGCCATTACAGTGCCCCTTCCCTGCTGTTAAACTGAACGAAAACTGACCCTGCGTTTGCATCCACAGAATACTGTAACATTTTGGAGCCTTCTGAGACTCTTTAATTGTTGTTATGCAACAGAACTGTGACATCCTAAAACAAAGGACAAAAATTCAGCAGATGAATTTATTGTCTTGGAAATGAAACACTCTTAAAGGGATGGCTAACATGTCTTCTTGATTATTTTTGGCATTTTAAAGTTACAGTGAAATTCCTAATTGCATACACCAAAGAAGTGGGACATTTTAGAAATACTTGAATTTTTATGGCACTGTTTGTAAAGTCACATATTTAGCAACAATGAAAACTGTTGAGCAGTAACCCTCTTTGCAATTAAGCCACTAACTTCAATGGGACCTTTACGGTATAAGCCCCTGTTCAACAATAATAAAGATATAATGCGCTGGCTTCTAATCAGTCGGTCATGATGGTAAAAAGCCAGCTGCTTCTTTTAAATGGGTATTCTCAAGGGTAACAATCCTCAAAGGCAAATGGGGTAAATTCTGTGGCCAGAACAGTTATGATATTAAAAAAAAAAAGAAATAAACGCACCAGCCAGTCCATCAAACCTGTGATCCTCCAGAGCCCGTTCCCATTACTAAGTCAGTTTACTGTGATGGCCCAGTATGATGACCCACTATGACACACATTTGTGAATAGTCAGGAGTCCGGTTCCAAAGGGACAGACATTGCTTACACAGAACGTTTTGAGGGAAGACTACTTCCTTGCTCTGATGCATGTTCATGACTAATCTGAGACTACGGAAACAACGGTTTCAATTCTTCCTTGCTCTAACCTTGGAATTCATCAGGTCAGTAGTTCAAGATAACAAACGATTCTCCTCTGTTATCTCCACTAATTCACTGTCTCTCAACCTCGCTTCTTCTAAAGCTGGAGCAATATGTTTACACAAAATAAGCAGAAGCTTAAGTGTTTTGCTGGAGCAGAGCCTCTGCTACCTTTGAGGTTTCTCCTTTAAGGCCTGAATTTGAACCAGAAGGTTCAGGTGCATATTCCAGCATGAGTTTATATGCCGTATGTATACTGACATAACTGGTTGTACTGTATAGCTGTACCAATAGCAGAGAAGGGAGAAGAAGCTAAAATACTGATGTTTATGGGTCTTTGGATAAAGATTCCAATCCAAAAATTTAAGGACAGATTTGATCTAGGAGCTCGGGCCTCTGTAATTTGCTCTTTATTAATTGCAAACTGTTCAGGCTTTGCATGAAAACAAATGAAAGTCTGCTTGCTAACTGATGCTAATGGCATTGCACCACACTCATCTCTGGAGGAAGCCTAAGAAGCCAACAGTTACACCACAGAAGGATTTGACCCATAATTGTGCTCTGGAGTACAGACATTGGCAAGTATTACAAAACCACGTCTGCTTGATTAAAACTACAAATAAATTAATAATTTTAATTTCTAAATATTTTTCCCTTGCTGTCGCACCAAGAGCAAATGACAAACAGTATTTCTGTTACTTCATTTGTGTTTCCATTCTAAAATTTCTGTCTTCTGGCAGCTGCTTGCAAACTTACTAATAATGTGTGTCTTTGTTTGGACTTCTTAAAAAGAAGGATATTCTCAAAATGAAAGAAAGCTCATTTTATTCCACTCTGAAACGTGAGAAACCTGTAACATGAACCATGTGCTGATTACAGAGCACTGATATATAAAGGAAGCAGTTGTGTAAATGTGTGAAGTGGCTTCAGTGGGGAAACAGCAGAGCAGAGGTGCAGCACTGTTTTAGACAAATAAATGCTGTTGTGGGATCTGATAATCATGACTCATGCTTAACAAGGTATTGTGTAAAGGCCAGCCAAAAAGGAGGGCCTGTCACCGTGGGCACTATACAGTGAAGGGTTTTAACATAGCCTCTTCCATTAAAGGCTCACAAATAAAATGGACAAGACAGACCCCAGGTGGAGAAACAGTGTGACAGTTCCATGAGATTACTTTTTTATGGAAGTTAAGTCAGTTAGGAGGGGATAGGCAAAAAGGAAAGAAAAGTGATGAAGAGCTCTGGAGGGAGGGAAAGAACAGAAAAGCACAGTGATATACAGTGTAAATACAGGGTGAAGGTGACGTGAAAAAAGGAAGGTGGAAGGGAAGGATGGAAGGAAGGAAGAAAGGGCTGAAAAAATGGGATTAGCACAGGCAGAGATGGAATCCTGAGAAGCACTGAGTGTCAGAGGGTTTGGCTTTGGTTGCTTCAGCAGCTGAGTGTAGCTGGCTGATGCCACTGGCTGGTGCTTCTCTACAGTTTCATCCCTGATGGCCAGAGGACGGGAAGCGGGGAGGAACTGTGTCTGTTCTGGTATCTGCAGAGGCGGGTGGGACGGGGATTCTCCATGTGTCTCTGATTTGACACACTGAGTAGGAGGGAGATGAGCAGCCTCGGCTGGGTCCCATTTATTCTTTCCCTATGACTGCGGCAGCCCTCATTCCAGCTCAGCTCTATCTCATGATGAGCTGAAACATAAGCCTAAGGGATGGACCCTGGGAATCAGCAGATACACATGTGCATAGGTACACGTGGATATGTAAGATGCCTTCACATGTATACATACAAATATATCAAACCACTCCCTAGACACAGGAGGAGAATGGGAACTACCCTCGTCTGCATTCTTGCACTTCTGACTCCTCTCTAAGCATCTGAGTTGCCAGTTCTGTCCTCCTCTGGCCCACAGCTATTTAGAGATCATGAACTTCACAGGCAGCAGAGTGATGATCAAGTTTCCTTTTCTTCTTCTCTCACTTGCTCAAATAGCAACATTTCTGCAAATATGTTAGAGGACTTTTACAATAATTATATGTATACGTATGTGTGGTTTTATGTACCTGTATGTGTATCTAAAGGATTTAAAAATTCTTCAAGCTAATTTTAAGTTCTACGTATGAAAACATGCAAAACAAAAAATTCCATCCATATCCATTTGTATGGAACTTTGTTCTCTGGCATAAGCTAAATACATCTGTTACAGAGGAAAAGAAACAAACACAACATATCTATCTTGATTAAATCAGTGTGCCACTAAACTAACATGCTTCAGATTAATTTTTACTGTGGGATACAATAACCTGCCTATTCACCAGCACAAAAGCAGTGCATGCAGCTAGTACAAGAGTATTAAATTTCTCTTGGAGTGGAACAAAGGAAACAGTTTTAGAAAAAAACCCATACTTGATTACTATATTGTCTTGTATTAGCTACGAGTTGTCTGGGGACAACTTTGTAATTATTTTTCACTCCAGCTGTATATTTGCTGTGAATAAATACAGAGACTGTGCATATTCTAGTATAGAGAATCTGAGCTGCAATCACTCTGGTTGACAGAGATGAGAAAGGTACCCTGCTGCAATGCCTCTGTCCAAGATCTGCTCAGTTCAACCCTTAGAATCTAGTGATTCTAAGAAAAAGAAAAAAATATGTTGGCCAGGTTTCCCAAGTATCTACCTTGTCATGATTTGTGCCGTTCTGTCTCCCCTTCCCCATCTTTGTGTGCTTGTTTCAGGGTGTAGCTTTGTGAGTATGTGGAGGCATAGGGGCCTGATTTCCTTCCAGTACAGAAACTACTATTAAACTACTACCTGCCCCCATGAGAATCAAGAATGGCTCTTTGAACATCTTCTCTTTATCTCACATCTGCTGCAGTCTGACCTTCAAATTACTTGTCAAAAGTAACATATGGCTTGCAAGGAAAATTCTGAACACGGGTAAGTCCAAACATTTCAGCCTATTATTCTGCCACTGCTTTATGTGCACCATGAGCTGCAACAGCTTCCTCTTAATTGCTTTAACTGTGGCATCTCATCTTCAATGAAGAGAAAGATGCTGAAAAGATGAGTGACGCTTCTGCTGATCACTGAGGCAGGATTTACTTGCAGTGCAACTTGTGACCATACACCACCACTACAAGACAAAGGGAATATCTCAAAAATACTCCTTGCTCCGAGGCAAGCCAGTGACTCGCTACAGAACAGTGCAACACCGTCTCTGACATGCTGCCTGGCAGGCTAGCCCCACTTCTACACCTGCCGGGCCATTATTCCTACCATGAGCTCCCTTTCTGTCAGTGTCATCAAAGCATTTCACACAGCAATTGCTACCACGTTGATGTTCCAATAGCAAAAGCACAGGGTCACTAAAAATCTGAGAGTGTCTCAAAGGAACTCAGAGCAATAGGATCCATAAGGTTTTTTTTTCTTTCTTTTTTTTCATCACATCTACGTCTTGGTCTGCAGAATTAACAGGAATTAAATGAGCTGACAGCAGCATTTCACTTCTAGTGTTTGCAATCCTGCAATTTTGCAATGACCAGGTCATAAATTCTGTTCTACCAAAGGCTCAATCTCCATCCTTGCCCGCAATTCAGAGTCCTTTCAGTTTCTTAATTCCCTTTGACTTTCTGAATAAAGATGATTTCTGGCTATTGAAAACAATAGTTTCTGTCTGACTTCAAAAGGGATGTGTCCCTCAGGGCCCTACTGGCCTGCACTGCTGCCTTGAGAGTTTGGGCCATAAAAGAAAAGTAGGTTGAGATGTCTGTTTGTAGAGTCCTTCATAGATATCTGTTCACAGTGACATTTCTAATTCAGTGTCATTGTTCTGAATGACTAAAATTATTATTTCAGGTAGGTTGCTTTCATGCATTATGCTACAATGTTGCTTGACTGCTTTCCAAACTGGTACAACTGAAAAAATGTGAAGCGCTCCAATGATTTTAAATCAACCTAGTCAGGACAGAGTGATTTAAAATTATTGGAGTGCCTCACATTTTTATGAGCTCTCAGTTTGCAAGCAATGTAGGCCTGGGCAGTCCTAGACTAAGGCACTGCAAAAAACCCAACTATGCATTACCATCAGTTTCAAAATGTTTGCATTTGAATTTGGAAATGGTATGGATTTGGAGATATTTAACACCACCATAATTAAAATCAGTAGCTATACACTGGCTGTAAAAAGGTCCAGGCTAAAGAACTAAGTGTACAGTTACAACACTGTATTTTGAAGCTTCCTGTGCCCAGCAGTCCCTTCATTAGAACTGGGACTCCTCCTAGCCCCGTGGTCAGACTGTACAGTACTACTTGCACTATGGCACAAAAGAATATGTGGCTGTGTCTCTACAGGCAGCACAGTATAGGAAAGAAATGACCACGCCTGAGGTTTCATTCCTTCAGAGCTGTCAGCTGTGCAGGGGACCTGCTCTCTCTCCTGCTATCCTTCCATGCAGCAGGCCAACCTCTGGTATCAGGATTAACAGAGGGGGAGAGAAAAGATTTATCCCACAATGATGTATCAGTTTAAGCCTTTTGTTTTCAGTTCTTTACAGTGGCAACTCTTCTTTAATTAATACAGGTTCAGAACAAAATTTATTGCAAAATACTCTACAAAGAATGAGATCCTCAGCAGCTGTAAATGGGCATCATTTCACTGAAGATAATGGATTACACCTCTTAATATCAATTGAAGATCTGCTTCATTATTTGTGGACTCCAAATTCCTCACTAAGTTTTGCTTCTTCCTTTACCACAAAATTACTAACAGGAAAAAGTTAGTATCTGTGCTTCTCTTAGTATCTTTCTTATTAATTCAGTAGGATCTTTTTTTAGTGACTTTTAACTTTGATGTTGTTAAATATGACCGCACTCTGAAGACTCTCAGTACTGGTGAATCTGTTTTCCTGGAATATCTTGTGTTGTTTTCAGAACTGTATGGTTGTGTGACATCTGCTCCACATCTCATACGTGATCAACTGAGTAGGTGCAGCCGTGGCAGATGGCAGATGACTCACAACAACTGAACACTGGTTGCTTTCTGAGAAGTAGCATCTTCATATTCATTTTCTAAGAGTCTTGCAAAGATGTGACCAATCAGCCTGGTTTGACAGCAGGTAGTGTAAATTACAGGAAATGCAACAGCAACGTGTATTCTAGGACTGGGGTTAATATTTTAAAATTCAATTTATGGGCTACTATCAGATTAATCTACAAAACAAAATTAGGTTCAGTACTGTACTTTCTAAATTTTAGACACCTAAATAACAAAACCTGGATTCCTGAACTAGATGCAGAACTAAGCTTCCTATGCAAAGGAGATACACACTGATATCCACAGCAGCCCTTCACTTGAGTGAGGAATCGGGAAACAACAGGGAAAAGGATATATCTCAAACCCTGGTCTCTCTGCAAGCTGGTTGCGGAGTATCATGAAGATTACCAGATCATGGACCTGGGCAGAAGGACATTCCCAGCTCCTCTAGCAATCCATGATAGATAATGTATACATACACCTGTGATACTAAAGACCTTTGTTCTGTTCCCTTCTCTGTTGACTGTCAGATTGAAACAGGTGCAGCCCAGCTAGCACGTGTAGCTTGGGTAGGCTCAGTTCTGATTGGTTACAGTATTAATGTTTATAAATATGTAAAGGGTGAGAGTCAGGAGGATGGAGGCAGGCTCTTCTCAGGGATGGCCAGTGACAGGACAAGGGACAATAGGTGCAAGCTGGAGCACAGGAAGTTCCATGTGAATGTAAGAAGAAACTTTTTCACTGTGAGCGTGACAGAGCACTGGCACAGACTGCCCAGAGAGGCTGTGGAGTCTCCTTCTCTAGAGACATTCAAACCCTGCCTGGATGTGTTCCTGTGTGATTTAGTCTAGGTGATCCTGCTCTGGCAGGGGGTTGGACTCGATGATCTTTCAATGTTCTGTGATTCTGTGATTCTGCAAGGAAACTATCGCAAGAAGCCACAAGTTTACTTATAATGACATCGCTTTGCAAAGTCAACTTTGTTCATTACTAAAATTAAGGAACCTTGGTAACAGTTTGTTATCCCTCCCCTCTCTCTTAGAGACTCCTTGGCCCAGCAGAACAAGGTGACTGCAGGGAACTCCAAAAAGCCATTCCTAAACGACTTAATTTACAGCTCTACGCCAAGCAATCATGTGCATATATTAATTTAAAGCTAATATTGTTATATACATTGCAACAGCTTAAATCAATAAACATAAACTTGTTTGCATGCACAGGATTTCCATATTAAAAATGTAATTATTAGTGTTATAACAACCATATCCATATCCAAATCCTTTAGGATCAAAAAAACCATACCTCTGCAGCATCATATCAGAATGTGAGCACTCAGCTTACACATGCTTCAGTCCCACAGAATAACACATCAAAATGCTTCAGTGGCTTATTAAATACTTAAAAAAAAATTTAAAAAATGTTTCTGTGGCAGAGATGTATCATTCCCATTTCCACAACCCTGAGGTCAACTAACAAAGATTCCTAATGAGCCAAGTCTCTCAAAGGCTCAACTGCTAACACCATTAACATTACCAAAGACCTGTACGTGACTAACAGCTGTGTCCTAAGGAAACTGAACTCATACCTTCCATTTCCACATAAACTGCCCTAAAGTTAAAGAGTATCCCAGGAAGAAAAGAAGGGAGGAGACGATGGCTAGAGAGGAAAGCAGGAAGATGTTGTCATTGCTGATTCTGATTCACCCCGTATGGAACATATATTAATCAGGCCTGACAGAAAAAGCCAACAAGGGTGAGCAGGACTATAATCCAGTAGTTGCGAAGACATATTAATTAGAGCAAGGGCTTGAACATAGTTCTTTTTCAAAGGTGGATACCATGTCCACGAGTACATGGGAGTCATGCTTTCCATTCCTCTAGCCCAAAGTATACTCCATTAAAAAATAACACAAGCGCTTCAGCCGGAAAGATTTAAAATACCTCTTACCAGAAGAAGGTAGAACTCAGTAGCCAGAGCTATGGCCACAGAAATGGACTACAGTATTTATACTCCTGGCAACAGGGAGGGGAAGTGAGCATGTCTGCCTGATGTCCTGGGTAAGTATTCCCTCTACCAGGCAATGCCACAATGGGAAACTGCCCCTTCTATTATTTTATGGGCACCTGTGGCTATGTTCCTAAAATAGCCCCTGGGGTGACTCCTGCCCCAAGGCTTTAGTTATTAGAAAGGCATTGCAGAGCAGCATTAAGACAAAAGCTTTAGCTGTATTTAAGTGATCAATACGGTTAGTTTCTCTGAACTGCTAAACATAAAGGTAATTTTTAAAATGGTACCAGTGTCACTGTTCCTTGACAGCTGGTAACTAAAAAGCCCTGCATGCCCCAAAACAGTAAAAGCTGAGTCTCCCTCCCCCAAATGATATGTAATGATGGTAGCTAACTGACACAGAAAAGATTTTTTTGGGCTGATAATTCTCTCACAGTAATTGTATGTCATTCAATTTCCACTAACAACTGTTGAGTTTACTCCATGGTGCCAAAGAGGTATATTAGATCCTTCAACTTCAAGCTATCCAGAGCTTACTTGGCTCATTTGGCAACCTCAGAGTTGCTGACACATGCAGAACTTTAACAGATGGTCTTACAATACTGGCAGTTGTTTTGCACTGTGCTAGTGGTGAGGGGAAATACTCTACACAAATTGTCTGCAATTCTCGAAAATAAATGAAGTACAAATCCATATTAACCTCAAAAGCCAAACTATAAAAAGTCAGTTTAGCTTTTTAACAACGTATGTGCTCTGGGTTAAATGCTTGGTTGCTGCAAAATTTCCCTGCAGCCAGAACTATGCTTTGTGTTAGTTTCTACACGGAATACCCATAAAGACCCTATCATTAGAAAGGTATTGAGATGCATTAGAAATAAGCCTCGAGACCCTTTCTTGTAGCCAGCCCTGACTATTAGCAAAACTACCTCCATAAACTGGCTAATTTCAAATAGTGAAGCAACAAAGAGCAACTTAATCTCTATTTTTTCCCATGCCAAACAGAATTTGAGAAATAACACATCAGCTACTGTGCAAAGGTTGAAATGAACAGCACTGACAGAGTAAACAGCAATTTTACATTTTTCCTCACCCAGCTGAAATGAGCTGCATGTACCACGACCTGAATTTTACACTCACTAATTTCACTGAATTTACACTGTACGTAAAAGACCAGAATTGTTCACACATACATATTGCAGTCTACTAGTGCAAATTTAGAAAATCACAAAAATTTTAGTCCAATGCTCATCTCTTCCATTTGCTTTAAATGAAACATAGCTCAAAAGATATTTCAAACTGTGTTTCCATATATTAAGATAGATAATATGTCAGTCACCTCGTATGTTATTTTCACAATGCTAGTTACACTGAAATACAGTTCCCTTAGGTGGCTTCAAAGCCCTGGAAGAAAGTACTACCCTAAAAGCCTTATCATTAAAAAGTCCTTCAAATGCAAGAGATACATTCCAGTCTTCTGCTGGGACTGAATCAAAGCTGTATCCATTTTTTTAGTATTTTATTTTATCCACTAAGGCTGTTTAAAACCATGGTTGCTGGTACTGACTGATGTTATACATTTGTGACTTTGATACAAGTGAGAAGATCTTTATCGGTTTTATGTCTAATGTTATACTGAAAGATCAAACAACTTCTAAGTTTGAAGCTGTTAACAAAAAAATTATTAAAACAACTAAATTTCAGATAGGTTTCATGTTTTCTTTTCCTCCCTCAGGACTTCTGCCAGACTAAGATGACACAACTTAATTCCAGAAGGTATTTATACAAATGCAAGACAATCTGTCTCCAAAAGCGTAAATTATTTCTCATGACAAAAGAAAAATCAAAAGAAACGTTGAACTGACACAGTCAAAATGTAGGAACATCAATCCCCCTGCTTCTCTTCCCAGGCATTAATATCTTGCCAAACATTTCAAGCTAGGATCCTCAATGTAGCACTTGGCTATGAAATTCCCAGGAGAGAAAAGGAGCTGGCATGTATATTTTAATACCAAAAATGTAAGTACGTCCTATCCTGGGAACAGGTCCTCCCTTACACATGCAGGAGATGCGGTAACACGATGGGGAAACTTATCATCCTTCCAGTTACTGGAAAGAAAGCCCTGGAAACTGGAAAGTTTCTTATTATCATCCTTCCAGTTACTTAAAGCCTTCCTAGCTTCTATAACTGGTCAGGGCTACCCTCTCCCTTGAGCCCATCCTCTGCAGAGCTCACCACAGGTCCACAGTGAACATTTCCTGACCTTGGAATATATAGAAACCTTTCTGGCAAGAGGGCCATGAAATGATAGGAGTCTCCTGAGGAAACAAAAGGCAAAGAGAAGGGGGTAGGAGCACAGGATTTATTTCATCCATCCTAACAATATCCAGCACTCTACCAGATTTTCTAGGGAAGTTTCAAGTAGTCTTGGACTAAACAATAATGGAATTATCTGTCTACAGCTGCAAGACAATGTCACATGTATTGATCTGAAATGCTACCTTTGGTGAAAAATCAGATATTCAGGAGGATTTATAAATCTAAAAGAAAAAACTCAAACAAGGGCAACATTTCCACAACGACATTCTATCTGTTAGTGAACACAGATCTTTGTGCTGCAAATCATGTCCCAGGCTGGGCATCACTCCAGTTTAATATGACAAAAGCCTATGGAACCAAAACACAGTTTGTGATTTATCTCTCTGTCTGTCCCACCTAAGATCTTCTGAAATAACATCCAGAATCTTTCTTCTAAAATACCTTTATAGTTTCAGTAGGCACTCCAGGTTCCGGAACTTTATCCAAGTAAGTAGTCAAGTCCTGATCCACGTGTTCAAACACTAACGTTAACTTGGTCTCTCTGTCTGTTCGTGACACGGTGCACACATCAAACAATCTGTGAGAAGGAAAAGACAAGAGGAGGTAAGCACTTTTTTGACAGAGCAACTAGAGTTAATACAGAAAATTAGTTGACATTTATCCACATTCTCCACTGCAGGACTTACAGTCATTTTAAAAGCAAAACTGCAAGAAGTATTTTTTAGAAAAAACATATACAGGATGTTTGCATGAGTCTTCAGTTTCTTCCCACATAACTCCCATGTCCACTATTACATGGCTTTAGAATTAAATGTCCTTTGGCAGAAACACAATTTCTTTGCTGATTACTCTTGCAAGTTTCTGGATGCAAGAAATACCTTCAGAGTCAGGATGCAGTCTAGAAAAAAGCTTTTTGCACAAGATGCCAATAATAAGAAAGCTTTCTTCTCTCATCACTTTCTGTCATTCTTTTATTGAAATTTATCATATCACTTTGTTGCACAACATCAAATTCAAACTAATTTGCAAAGCTCTTCATAATGTCACATTCCTATCCGATTACACCATTTTCTATTGTTTTCTCTAATTAGGATTTCTCTCATCTTCTCCACTTCATCCACTGCATCAGCTTTAATCACTGTTTCACCTTTTTCACAGACATCTGCCCATCATACCAGTGACTTTCACTATCTTTCCTCAAGTCCCACTTCCACAAAATCATAATAGGACCCTATCAGACAGACAGAAGGATGCTTGTTGCCAGCTCACATGCTTTCGTAATGTGTTTATTCATTTAGTTTAATCGGATTGCCTTTCTCTCTGTAGTGATGCAGAAAAACAATCGCCCCTTTCATCAGGTGACAGTAGATTTAAAAAATACATGAATTTATTGAGAAGTCTATATAGTTAAGCTGAAGAACCTATTATTAATAACAAACCAAAGTAGTGTTGATACTACTGCTTATTTTGGTCAACATCATAGTAAATAGCATTGGTTTATTACATGTATCTTTCGTACTCTTAGAAAAACTACTTCCTTACTTACTGCAAAGTGCAGCAGTTCTGACAACATTATGGAGTAATTTTTTTTTCTTTCTCCTAGGACTAAAGGATCTGTAGACAACAATCCACACACAAAGCCTTGGGGGTCACTGCTTTTCAAAGAGGACATCTGACAAATAAGACTAGGAAAACATTTTGTACCGAGATTTTTATGTCTTTCTTTAAATCTCGAAACATCTCACAAGAGAAGGGAAGAAAAGAATTGGCACGATTGTCTGTCTGTGAAGACTGTGGCTCAGGTTTAAGAGAGTGATATGTTTCACTTGAGATTGTAAAGATTTAACATGTTAAAGCCATTGTCCCACTTTAACAGCATTTCTGAAATAATCTTTGATCAGACACTTAAAAATTGTTTACCGTCCACCATGTTTTGAAAACAGATGCATGCCCATTCCTTTGACTTTAAAGAAGCTTTCAATGAGCAATTATTTGGGAACCAGAGTTAGCGAATATGGATGGGCTGTCACCCTACCTCTACTAGAAGACTAATCTGTACTTATTCTGTGATCATCACATGAACAAATATTAATTATTATGGTAACTGCAACACTGTGTCTTGGCACATTTCTCAAAAAGACAAATACTGTTCTCTTTATAACTCCCTTAACAGGGCATACTCGGAAGAGAGATGTTCTGTACGCTGCAAAGCAGCTTTGTAAAAAGTCACAGACCTTCCTGAAAAGTGAAATTTGCTGCTATTTGGCTGGAGTTTAATAATCTGTGATATATTTATATAAATCAATGTGGAATGCAGCCAGACTGCATATAACCCCAACACATGCAAATAGAGAGGAGCCAGACAGGTCTGAACATCTGAACATAAACACTGGAAAATATTTCCAAATGTATGATTCCTTTGTGTTGACCTACATTTACCTAAAAATGTTCTAAAACACCTCTTCTGCCAGGTATTTAATACACTGGCAAAATTATCTTTTCAACTACAGCAGAATTATAATTCAAGAAAAAAAAAGGGGGGGGGGGAAGATCTCACTGTACAGAATATAGAAGCAAGGCGTAACTTCCAACTCGCTGTGGAGGGAAATGCTGATTCTCTATTTAAT
Source organism: Laterallus jamaicensis coturniculus (assembly GCA_022605575.1). NCBI lineage: Eukaryota > Metazoa > Chordata > Aves > Gruiformes > Rallidae > Laterallus > Laterallus jamaicensis. The sequence goes on from JAKCOX010000008.1 coordinate 5,269,993, forward strand.
TCTTCTGTATGTAGCTTTTTTTGATCCTGGCATTTTCTGGTACAGCAAAATAAGGAACTAATTGGAGTGCAATTCTAGTCACCGAGTCACTGAGCAATAATGTTATCTTTCCTTTTTATGAGAAACTCAAAATGTTTTACTGTTAATAATAAAAACTTCAGATCCTGCACCAGGCTGGGTGGAAGCACATTGTGTTTACTCACAGAAAATACAGCTGCTGCCTCAGGAACATAATTTAAGCACTGCTTATACGGATCCGTGATATAACAAAAAGACAACATCTGGCATTGTCCACACTAATCATTCTGGAAATAGATTGAAAAAGACACAGCCTCTTTATTTAGTAGTTTCCATAGGGATAAAACTGCTTTTTATAAACTATGTTGTTTTACATGCACCATGAGAAAATCATCCATAGAGCTGTCTTCTTTCGCTAGGAACATCTCTGCTGTCTACAGTGCACATCTCCCAAGCCATTTCCTTATTATTTTCTGTATGTGACGGGTTAGTTTTGCATGTGATTGCCTCTCCGCAACAGGCAACAGCAAAAGGCCTTCCATTTAAAGAGTTACTATGTGGACACTGTCCTAAGTGAAGTAAACGGACCTCAATTAATACAGGATTTCCATACTGAATACTTTGTAAACACAAGCCCTGCCCTTCTATTGTACTTAGAAAAGAAATGTTTGAGTTATTTGATTAAAGTAAGATCCGCTATGGGAAATCCTGCAAGTATTTAACAAGATGTTTGGCTGGGAGTCATGTACTGCCTGATGTGTCGATCTGAACGGGAACATTGTTGAACAGACACTCAGGGAGTACCTGTGTTTTAATGTACACATTTTTTTCAAGTAAATTGTACTAAAGTAAAAAATAACCCAAAAAAACGCTCCTCAGCTACAAATCTACGTCTCTGTTTTATTTTGTGTCTTGTGCCTAGTGGATCTCACTGTAACCTGGCAGAATTCCTGCCATCCTATGAGAATATGCGGGTTTTTTGAAAGCAGAAAACTAGAAGATGTGTCTTGAAGCCTCTATATCTTCTTACAAGAAATCTGACAAATGCAACCCCAGTTCATTTTACAATACACAGTCTTAACGCTTTTAGAAGAAAAGAGACAGTTATGTCAATTCCTTTGAAAACTATAGTATCTACTGACTGGTACTAATTTGATAACTGCTTCTAGAAAGTCCTGAAATGTTACTGGACTACTTTTGAGATGCTCTGAGAACTGCTATAAAGTTACCCAATTTCAGTTGGAATAAACAACTTTTCTTGAGCAAATTGGGGATAACAGCAAGACAGATCAAACCCACCAGCCCAAGACACCTGCAAGAAATACACACACACACACACACACACACACACACACACACCTCCCCCTGAGATTTGACTGTAAGACCTGAAAAACTGGAGGACATCCGTTCTCTTGGCTATTGTCAAAGAGATGAGTAAATACAGTCAAAGGGAAGACCAAAGAATTAGACACTTGCTGCCAATGCATCCAAAGGCTTATTGTTATTTTTATTGCAGTATGACTAATTCATCATGAATGCATATCCCTTTACTTTGCTGGTCACTCACAACACTGATCAAAAATATAGTCCTGTCCTTGCCCTCTTAAGTTTTTCAATAATGTGAAATTAATTTTCTTCGGAACAGTGTCCTCCTAGGAAAAGTTACTTCCTAGCTTATGCATCACAGAGAAGGAGAACTGGAGTAGGAGAAATTTTAATAGGACCGTGGTGTGGTATGTATTGGTGCAGTAATATGGTATGGTTTTAAGGTTTCATAAGTCTAGGCAAAGACTCACATTGAAAGAGTTTGGTGGTCTCAACCTAACTCCAAAAGGTTTTCAGCCACATGAGAAAAAGTCAGCACAGAATATATATATGTATGATTAGCAGTGTTTATGCAAACATCACAAGATTGGGATACCAAGAATATTACAGGTCATGATTGAGGTTTATCATAGAATCGTGTGATCATACAATGGTTTGGGTTGGAAGGGACCTCAAAGATCATCTAGTTCCAACCCCCTGCCACGGGCAGGGACACTCTCCACTAGACCAGGTTGCCCAAAGCCCCATCCAACCTGGTCTTGAACACTGCCAGGGCCACAACTTCTCTACCATACCTTGAAGAGGCAAAAGTCTGCTCTCCGGAAGTCCAGGGTAGTGAGCTTGCTGTGCACCCTCCTTACTGCCCTAAGGATATTGCAGTCTACCAGTTCTTAATTATTACAGCTAAACCACCCCTTGAGCTTCACATTCCCCACCAGACCCTCCTTGTTGGTGAGAACAAGGTCCAGCATGACACCTATCTTCATCATCTCCTCTATCACTTGAAGAAGGAAGTTATCATCAATGCATTCCAGGAACCTCCTAGACTGCTTATGCCCTATTGTTTTCAGTGTTTAACAAAGGGGTTGGAACTAGGCATCTGTAAAGTCCCTTCCAACCCAAACTATTCTATGATTCTATGCTTGTCCCTCTAACAGATATTGTGTGTGGCCCATGAGAACCAGGACTTGTGAACATTAGGCTGCTTATTCTATCTGTCTGTAGAGGACTTGATCTGCTCAGTCTTCCTGGTCAGCAGGTGTATGCACATCTCTAACTTCTCTTTGTTATTCCCCATGCTACATGCATTTGCCTAAAGGCATTTAAATTGGGCACCCAATGAAGCTGACTGACTTGCTGCAGTGGCTAGAATTTCTTTGTGCTCCATGTCAGGTACTCTCCTGCTGACCTGTGATCCTTCTCCCAACTCTGGGCATCTATTGTTGGCATTGGCATCAACCTGCTAGGAGTGGGATGGATTGAGGGTCCTCTCTCCCGGCAACTTCAGTTTAAAGCCCTCTTCACCAGCCTTGAAGGCTAGGACTGAAAATACTCTTCCCCTTTTCTGGCAGATGGAGCACATCAGCCTCCAGTGGAGCAGATTTCTCAAAGCCAGTCCCATGCTCTAGGCAGCCAGACCCCTGGCTGTGGGATCAATTGTTGATTTACCAGATTCAACTGGCCCCTTTCAATCTCTTTCCCTTTGACCATGAGGGCTGAGGAAAAAGATACCTGTGCTCAAGAGTCCTTTACTGCTGCTCCCTGGCCTCTGTAATCCTTGGTACCCTCAGGCTGCTGGTGCCCATGTGAAACAACAGCAGCCAATAACAGCAAACAATAGTTTATTATCAAATATGTTGGGTGGAGCCTTAATACCTTCTGCTTTCACTGCCTTTGGCTCAGGTTAATCCTGTGAGTTCATAATTTTCAAGGGCACAGAAAATTTCAGCCTCTCATACTTAAAATCACTGAAGAATGACAGGCATCTTTTGAGTCCAAATTTCAGCAGCAGCCTAAGACTCTTCCATTCTCTGGAAGCCACTCAGTTGTAAGCCTTTCATTCATCCCACCCTCTTAAGCTACGTACTCCTTCAAAAAAACACTTTTCCCCATACTTAAAATATTAGCTACCTTCTCCTGTCCTGCTTTGGAAGAGGAAAAAGACTCTGCTAGCAGAAACCAGTCTCTACTTGGAATCACATATACCCAATGTATTGGAACAAAGGGGTCATATTTCAGATGAAGAAGACAATAGCTGGGCAAGTGGAGTGGAACATGTGCGTTACGAGAACATGTCCCACGCAGCAAAACAGGAAATAGAGCTTCACACTCTGAAACGTATGACAGAGCTCGTTCCCTTTGTTCAGGACATGCTGCTTTGTCTCAATCAACAATCACCTACTCCTCCATGTCTCTGAAAGCTGGTATTTCAGATGTGGATTCTTCTCGTTCAAAGGAGCTTTTAAATTGAAAAAGAGCACACGCAGGATGAACCAGCCACTAGATGAAGATTATCTCATACTTCAGTGCATTTTTTTTTTCTGGGATAACTACTGTAAAACCACATAGGAGTGCAAGACCTAAGTTCCATTTTCAAGTGTATGGGGCCTCCAGGAGCTTTCCAATGTTCTTGTCACACCAGCTATAGCTTCACCAATGTGCATCCATACTTACGATATGCCTTCACGGCAGACTGCAAGACATTGCAGAGACACTTAGACCATGCTGAACTGACCCAGCTCCGTACTGCAAACATACAGCATGACAGCACAGCACTGCCTGCAGCACGGTAAACTAGCTCACCACAAGCTCCATCCAGCAGGAGTCCAATGCCTAGAGTCAAACTCAATTAATTAAAATAAGCTCGGGTATCTGTATACTGTTCATGGCAACTTTACATCTCAAATCCTTATTCTCTACATTTCTGCTGGGTTCTTGGAGTTTGGGAACTTCACTACCCCTTCCAGGATCTCTTGTCTTCAGAAGAAACCTCCAGGCAAAGAACAGAAAAGGGCAGAACATAACATCAGATAAAACAAATGAATTTATCTAGGACAGGCAGATGTTATGCAGATAGATGTTTTCAACTCTACAGTCACTCATTCATTATCTGCTGTGCACAGAGCAGAAAGAGCTACTGCAAAGAAGCACTTGCATGATGAAAGCAAGGCAGCAGAAAGTCCTGTCCTGGAGATCTACTCCAGCAGAGCCCAGCCAATATTCTTGCTCATAGCCCACTCACCAGTGAGGTTTAAGGGAAGGAAGGGGGATATTAGGATGACAAGGCAATCGTTCATCTGCAAGCTGAGCTTTGTGCTGTAATTTTTTCCAGTCACTCTCCCTTTCTGACTTGGAAAAATTATTTAAAATGCCTAGCTGTATAAAAGATCTTTTTGTTCTTTAAGTGTGTGTGAGGAAGAGAGACAGAGAAAGTGACAGAGAGAAATAGATGCTCTTGAAAGCGAAGTAAATAGCACTGGCTAAAGTCCGATAGTGTGGGCTGACTGGGCAAGCTTTCAACGCTGAGTACCGACTGCAGCCCTGACCTGCAACACCCCTGCTCTCCTGCGCTGGGCCCCACTTGAGCAACGACGAGCCCTGGTGCCAGACTGAATGGTTTTGTGATGCAGACAAATGTCTGCTCTGATGAAACCACCAAAACTAATTTTTATTTTCAAGAGAAGCCAAGATTTGCGCCCAAAAGATGAAAAGGCCAAGTACATTTACTCTCTGTGCCATCAAAGTCACTAAAAGATTTAGTCGTTAAAAGAGTTTTACCTCAAGGAAAAATATGCCTGACAAGATGTTCTCTGCACCTCTCTTTGTTTATAACAGCATGCTGTCTATTTTAGCCCTCACCCTGACATGTCGTGCTCACCTTCTTTGAGAAGGGAGATTATTTTTAATAGGCAAGGAACAGAAATGGATCTGGTAAGGCTCAGTAATTCAAACAATATCCTTCCTTGCAGAACTTCACTTTCAGGATTTGTTCTATAGTTCACCAGTTTTTCAAATACTTATTCCTTGCTAGTCCATCAACAGCTTCATCTTATTGCAAAGGATTTTTAAATCCAAACTGGCCACACACTGAGGAATTGCCATTATAGAGGGGAAACACCAGCCCGCTGGTGCCTACACTTACCCCTGTGCACTGCCATACCAACCAGACTGCCAGACTCTCTCTGCAAGGGACAGGCCAAGTCACCCCCAAATCAGAAAAATAACGTCGCCTGTTATGAAGACAGTCGCTGACAGATTGTTTAGGATCAGCAATAGCTGTCTGACCTATTCATAGTGCTCTCATGTGATCTTTGAGCAAGCAAATGTACACTGCCTTTCAGAGTCACGTACACTGCTGTTATACAGTACTGAGAGCTTCCAGTTAGCTTCCATAAGCTTCCAGTTCAGAGTACAAATTAAAGATGCTGCAATTCATGTGTATCTTTTGTTAAGCACTGTAGATTTTCTGCAGAATGCCTTCTTCTGGGAAAGATGTGTTCCTTTTTACATTCCCTAAATTGCTCAACATGTAAATAAAACTTATATCTGAATATCGATTTTGTTTAATTCAAATGAAAGGAGTACAGAAGTTATTCTGGACTCCCAGTTGTACCTGGTGCAAGATGGGATACGACAAAAGCCAGTTTCATTCACATGAAGCTCACAGTCAAACTGACTGCTACTGACTCCAGATAGCTGTTAACATTTTGAATTCATGCTTGCACCAAACCTACAGGATCTAAATCCACGCTGATCACCTCTTTCCTAGATTTAAATAAAACAAACAACTCCTCTTTGGAAGATTTTATAACAGTATAAATTATAATTCATTCTTTAGTGGCCTAACAATCTAACCTATCTACACTTGAGACTAAATGGTGATGTCTACATAAAAAAACCCAATAAATGTAAACTCCATGTAAAGAGTATTCACAGCAAAAAAAATCAGATGTTCTGTGTGATACTCTGTACCATCTCACAGAGTTTTTTAAGTCCTTGCAATACCACAACAGCTCCTGAGGCGTTTAATTCAGCATTTTTTAGTGGTAATTCCAGTGCAAATTTTACTCCAAACTCTTGCTTTTTAGAGATGCACGGTGAAACCCAAAAGCAGCAGGTACTGTAGAAGATGACAGAAGACATCTACTGTTTTGATGCTTACCATCAATTCAGGGACTCTTCTTCCTGAATGACCTCCATGTTACCCTACAGCCACAACTCCACTGGGGGATGGCAGCTGTACCCAAAACTCGGGTTCTGTCTGAATCTGAATTAACTTTCCAGCATATGCTAAGGCCTCAGGAATACCAACAACCACAACCTGTCTGACAGTACTTCTGAAAGGCAAACCTACCTGTCACAGCCACTGAACAAGAAGAGTAAGGGGGCTTGCTAAATGGTGCAAATGCACTTGAGCCCTGATGATGCTACTACCACTTCCTAGGAAGAAGGGACAGTACTGGCAGCAGCTGAAAGAAGCCTGAAGTTGGCAATGGTGATGAAGAGGGGAGAGAGAACACTAGATGCGAAATGTCTTGCTGTCCTCATTTTACTGCCCTTGTCAACAGTGCTGATTAAAAGCCTCAGAAAAGGTCCTGTAGTGATCTCTGAGACACTGACACATTAAAGCCTTCTAAGAAAACACGTTTCTACAGTTTCATAGGTAGAGATTGAACCAAATGGTCTGTGTCTCTCAAAGAAGGGTAAAGAGGTGACTTTAGGAAGAGAAAACTTCCATGGTTCAACAGTCCTGTGAACTCCACTGCAAAAGCAAGAGCAGGAAAACAAGTCTCGAGGGAAATAAAATATTAAATTGGCTAAAGTTGACAATACTTAAATGCACAAGTAAATATATAGCGTATATGTTAGTAAAGATAGCTGTTAATTTGAAAACCAAATTAATTCTTTTTAGTCCTTTGAATTGTGATGGTCTAATGTATGCAGGGAAGCATCACAGAAATCTGTAGGCTTTTTAATATAAGATGGAGCATACCTACATATTAATCAGAAAGCAATCTGTATGCATAGGAGAAAAACAGTGAAACATTGCATGGTTCACTGTCATGCCCAGTTTTTTATATTTCAGTTTATTATTATGCATAATTTCTTAAATGCAGTGTTTCTGGCTCTTAAGATGACATTATAGCAAAGAAAACCCTGAGTCAGAGAATGAAACAAGCATTGCTCTGGGAAGTCAGGTGCAAACTTTTTACAGAGTGTGTTTATTGCTATGACAGCACAGTCAGTTGACATAACACAAACCTTGAGCACTATTTTATGAAATGTTTTAAAATCTATCAGTACAAAACCACAATTTTGGAGTTAGGGAGTAGTTTTGAAGTAGTACTGTGCAGAAAAAAACCTGTCATAGGTCTTGATCTTGCACGATCCACTAGCCCAGAACTACTTATGCTGTGCTTAACTTCCAACATGCAAATAACCTAAGGGACTTCTAAGGAAGTATACATCATCTAACGCTTCGTCTCCCCTACATGTTTGGTATCTTTCAGAAATGAAAGCAGATTAAAAAAAAAAGAGAATTCATTGTCTGGGCACATGGAATGAAAGTCAAAGGCCAAAAGAGGTACTTTTTATCTTCTTCATCCTCAGTTGGTCATCACCCAGCCAGAGCAATGCAGATCCTTGTACACTGTTTAAATGCCTTTGTACTCTGATAGTTGGTGTTTGCGGTTCCTGATCTGGCTTCCTTTACCCACGCAGTGAGAGCCCTGCAACCCAGGGCCCTGTGTGTGAGTATCCCTTTTGCACTTCAGTGACCTTATCTGTACCAGTCTTGCATTCCTAACTTTCTGATAACCTTTAGGACTCAAGTTAATTCTTGAATATGGCCTTACATCTCTGACAATGTTGTTCATGATTTATTCAAAGGAGTCCATCACAATATTTGTTTTTTCTTAAATTCTGAAATGAAGAAAACTGTGAACTGTCGTTTCCCAGTCTTCACCTGGGAGACTAGAAAACGGCAGTGAATATGAATGATTCCTGGTATCTTAAAAATGGAAACAGCAACTTAACACTAGATATTTAAAATGCATGAAAACAACTTCTAAAAAATGTCTAAATCTGTTGAAACAATCTGTTTATGGATTCACTAGAACTGCTCAAAATTTCCTGAAAACGGACCAGACATATCCACCCACTTCCAGCACACGCACGGCGGTTGTGCAGTGAGCGCAGTTGCCACAGTCAGCAACAGACTGAGTGAAAATCCAAAAGGTATCTTACATTTCGTGTGCTGGTTTCCACACACGCTTGTCCTGCATGAGATGAAAAGACATAAAAATAGAGACGCAGTTCACGGTGCTTTTTGGCTACACTTGATATGGGGAAAGACTTTGATCAGGATTTGACGGCAGATGCATTCCCAAGAATGCTGTGATGCCAGGGGCACCCTTAACTTCAGAGGAAGGGAATTCCTCCATTCACTTCCGCCAAACCTGGAAGGGAGCACAGTGAACTCACCTGACCTCCCAGTGACACTGTACTGCGTCCTGTCGCTACCACTCAGCGTGCTACGAATCTCATCCCATCTGCCCAAAAGTTAATAGCACTCAGGTGATTTCCAAAAATAAAAAAGACAAAGGCAACTGCTCACATGGCTAAGAAAAACAAACAGAATTTGGCCAGGTTGTGGGAAGCTGCCAGATTTATGCACCTAACTACTCCACTCATCTTTGTAAGTCACATTCTAAAAGAAAGAAAACAAGGGGCAGAGATTAATGTATGGCTTTGTAAGAGGAAGAAAGAAAGAAAATAGCAAGGGGATACTTATTCTAAAACTAAAGCATCACAACTAAGGGAAGACAAGGTTAAGGTAACACTTAAATTCAGCACATACAGAAGGCAGATTTAAGGCTTGCAAGAAAACTACCAACTCCGTCGTCTTTGGCTACCCATCATCAGACAGTTCAAATGCCATCCGTCTACACAACAGGCTAGCAGAACTAAGGGAACACCTAGTTCCCTTCTCAGCTATCATGGAAGAGATATAATTCATGTAGTGGAGCTACTCAGGGCTTTGGTGGCTAGTTCGAATGGGTTGTGTAGGGCTCCATATGGTCAAGGGAAAGAAGTAGGTAGGTTGAACACTCTGGGGGAGCAGTGCTGCCTTCCTGATAGGGAAGACACCTAGATGACTAAGTTAGGCAAGATCGTTGCATTTAACTGAATTTAGGACAGATGACTCTTCTGTCAGCCTGTAATTGAGCAATTTTACTTGGTTGGATTCCAGATTATGTTCAACTGATTTTTGAAGATATTTAAAAATATTTCTTCCCATGAGGAACTTAAAACAAAATGAGAGAGAAGTCAAAAGTTAAAAAAAAGGCACAAAAGAGACACAGAAAATACCTCTGCCTTACTCACTCAAGCTCCACAGACCAGGATCAGTCCTAAAAAGCTCTGCACTCAAGAGCCTTTACCTAAGCCTTGTGAAGTCAGTCCATGCATTTAAACAGCTTTGGCTCTGGTCCAGAATTTCCTTTGATTTGAAAGAGAGTTTTACCTGTGACAAACTTGCAGGATTGAGTTTAATATTCATGTTGTACAGAACAGAAACAAATGGGACTAATAAATCTTCAATAGATATTTACAAGATTTTTCTGGCTTAATAAATGTAGCCAGGGGGCAATTGCTCCTAAACACTCAATACATAAAAAGGGATCCTCATTTCCATTAGCATGCGAATTCCCCACACATTTCATCAGAATTTAAGACATTACATCTTAGAAGTTTTTAAAAATGTGGATTTCATGGCTGCTCTTCATCTCCTTCACAGACATTCAAATGTGGCCATACAAGTTCCTTGCCTGTCATGTCATTTCTTCTACTAAGTGGTCTTTTTGTATTATTATTTTAAATTAACTCATAGCCTATGCAAATAATATGTCAACAAGTATCTATTTCTGTAAGAGTCTCAAGTGTTTTCATCCTCCAGGTATATGTCTGATACACATTTCCTCCTTTTCCAGCCAGTTTACATGGCACTCTGAGCTAGCCATTTAAAGATTAATGCACATGGAGCGAAGCATTCTACAGGCTGTACAGCTCTTTAAGTATTTCCTTTAAGCTCTTGCACACATATGTAAAAGAAAACAAATTAAAGATTATTTGCAGAGTTTGGCAATGAAAATGAGGTGTTAGTAGCATTTTGAGCTGGCAATAAATTTTATTCGACTGTTTTATTACTTCAGGGCAAAGGCAACTATTTCTTTTGGGGCGTCTTTTAGCAGTGTGAGATGAGGGTTTACATTTTAATGCACGGATAGTTTTGAAATAAATGAATCACTTTGTAAAATATGGTGCATGCCAGATACAAATACATGACAAAACTGTATTTTGGTTGTTTTGCAACAATGTCTTTGACATTTCTGAAAGAAGTGAGCAAACTTATAATAAATCTTGCAGAACAAGGTTTGGTTCCCAGAGCGCTAAAACATTTTTACGTCTAGGCAAATGAAAACAAAGTACATCTACCCAAGCTCTGCAAGCAAAGGCGAGCGTGCTCTGCCACGGCCAGGCAGCCCATGTCAGCTTGGGCTGAGCTGAGGAAGATCTGCGGACGGCAGAGTGTAATGGCTGAGGCTCCGCGGCGCTAACATGGCTACATGGCTTCCAGCTGGCTCAAAGCACCAGCAGAGCGAGTAGGCATCTGCCTGGAAATGAGGCAGTGCTGGCTCACGTCTGCTCGCAAATGCTGCATGGACTTACCGAGCGGTGGACATGGATTATTTAAGATCATAGAGCAAGCTGGTGTCAAAATTGTCGAGCCTTAATTTTCCAGGAATTATCACTTCAGCTCAGTCCCGCTCTTACACCATGCCCTGAGCTAACTGCTCTTTCTCACTTCAGAAAAATATGGGGTGAGATGGAAATTGTTCTAACCTTTTCGAAGGTGTATATGAATTGTTTCATTAATGTAATTATTTTTATTTCAAGAACTGCCAAGAGACATCGAGGACTGAAGCAGTTGCTCCTCATTATTTTCTCTAATCCATCCCCAAACCCTATTACCTCTGTTCAGAGAAACAGCACAGAAACTTGTGCCAGCGCTCAGGTGGTCTTGAGCCATTGTGCAGTTGACTAAACAGGCAACACTACACTCCATACAGGGCACGCTCTGCAAAATGTCTTTTCTGGCTGAGACACATTACTGTTGGGTTTTGGTTTGGGTTTTTTTTGGGGGGAGGGGTTGTTTGTTTGGGTTTTTTATTTTTCATCTTTTTCTGCATCTAACAGAAACAATTACCTATCTTAGCTCTTCTTCAGAGCTTCCATTTAACTTCTATTTAAATACAAAGTCAAGGAAAAGCCAAATTTTCACACTGTGAAATTTATGCATCCATACTGGACATCATTATTTATGTACAATTTTTACATTCACTTTCATGCTTATCACACCACAGGTTTTTAATTAAGGTGCCACTGGACTATCAGTTACATCAGTTACAGTGTTGTGTAACTTCTGTGCCACTGGCCTAGAAAAACAAATGTATTTTTTTTCACCCACATGGCAAATATACAGTGGAACAGTAGGAGTTAGAAAACAAAACGAGATTCCAAACTCAAGGAGAAATGGGTAAATAAATTAATTGATACAAGGAACACATTAAGGAAATGTATGGTCCTAGATAGTAAAGATATGGCTGCATTAATTGCAATGGGGAAAAAAGCCATCATAAAACTGTCATGAGAACTTAAGTGATTTAGGAACGCAGATCCCAAATTACAATATAACAGAGGTATTTAGGGTCTTCAGTATATCTGAGAATCACTCGTTGTCCAAAGCCTCAGCTCTCAGTGATTTTCAATTAGTATCCCAACGCATAAGTCATAAGAATATAGGATTGGAAGAAAAAAAATGAGACTAGTTGCCTGCATTAATTACACCCAAGCAACAGACATTTATAAGGATGCCCAGATACCGCAGGCCACAAGATGCTTCATACCATCCCACACCAAATACAGAGCTAGAAGGAGAACTATAGCCCTGGAGCATTTCTTTATGGCACACTCTAGTTTGAGAGCCTCACCATCACCCCAGGTCCCTGCAGCAGTAGGATATTCGTGAAATAAAACTCCTAAGTTATTCCAGGAAGCTGACCTCTACCATTTTACACAGGATATTAAATAGACCCCAGCTGTCTCCACTTAGAAGTGACTTAGTTCATATGTTTTATAAACGTCCATTCAGCTGCTTTCTGAGTTACCACAGAATGGAAGTGACTTTCTGAGAAGAAAAAGTCGGACTTGCCGGCGATTTCCCTTACCTACTTTTCATGCAGGCATGTCTTGGTTTTCAGACATCACAACTGGCATCTCTATGTTCTGAAACAAGAATCTGTGTCTGGATTATGAAAATATTTGACTGAGAAATAACTGTCGCAAGTCCATATGGAAGAAAGATACACAGTAGAGCTGGGTTTTTTTTTCTCCCTAAATCCAGGAAGACACAGGAGTCTCAATTTCCATGAACGCCTCTATACACAAGGCCCTGTGGTATATGACCATTGATCTAAGCTCTGTACAGTTTGCTTGATTTCACTCCAGAAGGCAGAGAAGTGACATGGCTTTAAATTTTCCAAAGCACAAGATCATTTTTCCAGATTTGTGAAAATGACAGTGATCAATGTATTAGGAACACCATGCTAATCATCTCCATTCAGAAAACTTTCATCAAATTATTTCAAGAACCCAACAGCCTTTTTAAGAAAAGCCTCCATTTAAAAGTTGAAGAGTTGATATTGTGATATTTTTGCATAAAGGATGTGCACTGGGATGAGTATGCTCTGGAACTGGGTGAATAATGCAGTTTAAGAATGGCAATTTCATGCTTGAAAGAAGAAAGATCAAGATGATCATAAATTTTACAAGATTTGGAAAAACTAAAAATGGGTCAGTATTAAAAGACACATAATCCCACTATCTAAATACTCCCTAAAGCCTTAAAAAAATTATATATATGTATGTATACATATTACACATGGGAAGAAAAAGAAGCCACCTGCTTCAAAAATTAGTTCTGCTGCTTTTAAATATTGACATCCCCTGTTCAATAGCTGGCTGCAGTGGATTGTGCCCCAGTTAGGTTAAGCCATTAGATGTTTACTCTTTTGGATATTGCCTGGGCTCTTTGCCATCACATCAGGCTTTCTAATTTTCATTTACTCTTTCCAGAATACATTTAATAAAATCTACTATTTTATTACACTTAGGAGTGAGAGGGCATTTCAGTTCCAAATTCCAATTTTCAATGTCATGTAACTTTTTAAAAACAATTAGCTTTTGGGATTTTTTTTTTTCCTGGCTTGCCCTTATTCCCTTTCAATTTTTTCTTTAAAAAAGAAAACTCTTCAGTCATTTTTTAATTGCAGTCCTACATGTCCAACAATCCTCAGCTGTGTTACAGAATAAAAATTCTGAACTTTCTGGTATAAATACAGTCAAATCTTGAAATAGTCAGAGTTTTTCCTTTTCACACACACACATATGTAATATGCATATCCAAACAGCTTAACGGAGCAGCTTATTTGCTTTACTACAATTACTGTGCCTCAGTGGTTCCATAATAAAAGCAGCTGTTCTGAAGCTTTGTAAACCAAGCTATGAAAGAACTAGCTCCAACAGACGCAACACAAAAAATGATGGAGCAGAATCTGTTAGCAGTATTGATTGATTTTAATTTTGCAGGCTATTACTGAACAATGTGGGCTGACATGCTTTGAGTTTATGGAAAAATAAAATTTTTAAAAATAATAATTTTACAAGTTAAATGTATAGTATCACTGCTTTCCAAGCACTCAGGTCTTGGATAATTTGGAGTGGAATATAAATTCCACCACCAAACATTTTCCCATTTGCAATTGTAAAAATGTGTAATTTTCTCTAGAGGAATTTGAGGCAATGAAACTATGTGTATTGTCAGATTTTTATCAATCATGAGATAATTATCCCACTTAGTGCCAAATCCTGATGGGATGAGTATGGCAGAGTGAAGGGAAATGAAAAATATATGCAAGACTGCACCTGAGAAAGCTCTGAAGGGTCCCCTAAACCACTTGTAAGTTGCATAACTGGTCATCTCCAAAGCACATCAACTACTCTTCCTCTTGTAAAATATTAATAAGTTTTGTCCAAAAAGGCCTCTGCTGGAACTCAAAATTGGGTCCAGGGTAACCAGGCAATGCCCACACATTGCAGCTCCATCCTGTTTCCCTGCATACTTTAATGCCAAGCACAACTTAGCAGCAGATTGCCTCAAGTCAGTACATTTCACAGAAACCCACACTCTGCTATCAGGAAAAGTACATCATTTTTACCAACTGATAAAGAAAGTGTCTTGTATAAACCCTTACCAACAATAATACACTAGAGACTTTGGTAAGAAACTAAGTTCCCCTATAATACTAATTTCTTATTTGATGACCTCCTTTACTGCCTCATAGTTCAAGTGCCTTCTGATTTCAATACTAGCCTTTTGTTCCCCCATCCCTCAAATAATTTCCTATTTGCTTCTCTTATTTGCTGTACAAACTCCCTACTAGTGTTTTCCACCTTGAACCACAGCGACTGGCATTAATGTCACCATGCTGCAGCAGGCTACAGCTGGATGCCCACTCTGCATCAGCCACCTGGGCCCTCTCTGTGGTCAATGAGAGAGGTGCAGGTGTTCCCAGAGGGCAATTCGTTCTGCTCCAGGGTGGGTACCGAGGGTGGGCAGGATGAATTACTCTCAGTAAGTGCATCTTCATTCTACAGTGGGGAGACTCAAAATGACTAGGATGGAGTATACTTTTCATATTCATATGGGTAAAGTTAGATGTGTGCTCACAATTGTCTAACATTCCCGTTGTATTTTTTCGTGCGTGGCCGTGTGTACCTTCAGTGCGTCCATCATGACGTACTGCAGCAGAGCCATAAAAGGCATCGAGAGTTTGGTGTCTCTGACATCCCCCACCTCTCCAGACAGTTTGAGGAAGCAGTATGTTTGAACTGTCCTGCTATATCTAGCACCCAGGAAAGGGCTACAGAACCAAAGCAGCAGCCAGGATTTCCAGGGACTGGAGAGAACATCACACCAGGGAAAGACGTAGAACCCAAGTAACAAAATAGGCTGCTACAAATCTCTACTTAAGTACCCACCATGTTAAATCTAAGCATTTTCATATTCTTTCTCTTGACTGAATTTTTGATTACCTCCTGGTTTTTAATCTCTCTTTTCTGAAGTCTATTGTTACCACATGAGGTTTGGGAACCATCTCTTTCCCCCAAAATACCAGATTTATTTATTTCAGACACTATGACAGTGTGTCTTGACTATAAGGAATTCTTAAACCAGCCACTGCAAGTTACTTCAGGCTATGTGGAGATTGATCTCTTTTCCTTGTACTCCAGAACAGCTGCTTTGTTGACAGTGTCTGTAAATTTTGTCTTTAAACTTTGTCTGAATTATTCAGGTTATTATGAACAATGGTTGAAATGGTCCTTTATTGCAGTTCTAGTAGACTCAGTTGACCTTCCAGCTCTTCCCAGAATTACGGGCTCAATATCTTTTCACTGACCTACAGGATGGCAGAAGATTTAAATTTCCTCTTTATGACTTAAGCTTTGTTTCTGCAGAATGGTCTCATCCACTCTGAACTTAGGGTTACTGGAAACCAAGAAGTCTTTGAACGTCCTTTCTTACAAATATCATCACAATATCTTATTGGATTGGAACATTCCAATATGATGAAAATGTATTCTGAAACGATTCCTCCATCAGTGTTCCTCACCTATATGGGCTTTATCTGTAGCCACAAATACCTTTCATTTTCAGTCAAACTGGTTACCTAACTCTTCTGTGCAACTGCTAACTATTCTTGCTGTTGTGGCCTTCAGTTCCAGCCTCATTTCTGTTTGGTTTTTTTCTTCCACTATTGCATATATATTTGCTTTTGAAATATCCGACATCTCTAAAAGATGTTTTAATCTGGCCAAATAAAATTCAGAAGTAATAAAACCTTACTGATTTCTGAAGGAGAGAGACAACATGAATAATAATAAGCAGCACAGAACTGGAGTCATGCCAGATAACTCTTTGTTTTGTTTTGAATGATGTCAGAAATGTAAAGGTAATGTGATGAACGGGATTCTGTGCAATGAAGTGGTTTGGGTGCTCAGTTCTGCAAAGTACTAACTTGTCTGGGACCGTCCAAGAATGACAAATCTTTTAACTTTAATGAGACATTTGATTCTGATTTTTAGACTATAGTCATTGATTCAAACCTGCCTGGATATGGGTATTATGGCTTTGATCAAAACTTGTTGCTCAGCATTTTAAAAAAGCCGAGATGAACATTAAGGCAACAAATTGATTAGAGATGTCTGGCAGGAAACCACAAAGATCAGTGGGTAGGCTTATCTCCATTAGCAATCTAGAAGGTTATCTAAGGATAAACAACACACTAATTAAATGTGCAGATGCTACTCAATCTTTAGTCATAAAAATAAAAAAGGTGAAGTATGCTGTTACATACAATTAGCAAAATGAGATTCGTCTTGTAACCTACTTTCTGGTAGAGAAAAATAATATAGGTCATTAACTTTCACCGTCCTGAAAAATCCTGGGAACCAATAATAAAGGTTCTAGTGCTGGCCTAGTGAATAACAAATTAGGAATAAACTTTCAGTGCTGTACAGCAATCGGACATTCTCTAATTGTAGCTACAGGAGCATTTTCTCTCTAAGAAAGAAGATGTACACAACACTGAAACAACCATGTCTGTGATGCAACCTGGAGTACAGGCTAAGCACAGCACTGTGCAAATTGCTTAGGTGACAACATAGAGATCAACGTCAAATATTTCAGAGGGTACACACAAAAATAGGAAGGAATTATTTGTGGTGCTAAAAGGGAAAGTAATTAGGAGGGGTAAAACAGGTCAACAGAAACTCCTGAGTTCACACCAGTGGGAAACCTTCCAATGGAAGAAATATTTTTATACCCCAGTTTGGGGATGTCAATAGTTGCAGTGTCTAAGATTTGACTGGTAAAGTCTCAAATGTACATGAATGGTGGGAGACCTCTGTGCAGTCTGCCTGTGCCAATGCATTGTTGTTCATCTTAACATGAGGAATTTCTGACTTGAACAACCAGAGCTGTTTGAATCAGTGTAGATCTACAGACATTTAACTTCACCAGTGGAAAGTCAAGCCTTAAATTTACAACTGCATTTTTGGGCTAGCTGGAAGATGCTAATTAGATACTAATTCCCCCATTAGCAGCAAGTGCTACGCTGCTCACACACGAACGGCTAACTGTGCACGCTGGTTTTCAGGACATAACACAAGAACAACTGGAAGATCTTCCTTCAATTGTAGCGTCCTGGTTAATATATTGTATATATGATGATCCATTTCTGCAAAGTCAGAGCACTTAAGGATCAGAACTGTCTTTTCTGGAGAATATGATCTGACTATAATTTATTGAAGGGCTGGCATTTATTACGAGACACACTGATATTCCAGACAGCCACTCGAGTTTTCTAGGAAAATGATTTGATCACCAGTGAGGGCAACTGGAAAGCAAAAATCACATATAATACATAATACTGTAAATCTGAAGAATCTAATTTAATCTTTAATTGCAATATAAAACCCCATCACAATATATTTATCAGAAGAGGAAAGGGATAGAAAGTCAAAGCTAGTACAATAGAATGTGGGAATCTTGCTAAGACTTACTACAAGAGATACAATTTTAACACTGATACAATGTGTCTATGAGAAACGCACCACATTTCCATTTATATGTTGGATTTTACTATAACTTTATTCAAAATGCTACCACTAGGAATGTTTAAGTTTGTGGTAAATGAAAGACTTTCATATCCTATATCAGAGGGCTTTTTTAAATGTATGATTATGTATTTCTATGCATTAAAGCTTTCTGGGTTTAGGTTGGTTGGGTTTTTTTTGTAGAAACGCTCACAGGGAGTCCAATTCCTTGTCATAATAAGTGAAAGTTAAATGTGACATTCAGTGGCTTCACAGCCCTCCCTTTTTCTGGGGAAGTACCAGTGTGGGCAAAGTCCTCTAAGGTTGTTTCGCTTTGGCGGTAGCTGGGTATCCAAACGAATCCTCCCCCAAACATCTAGGCACAGTCAGTACATTCCCAATTCCTACTGCCAAGTTAAAATGAAAACGGCCTTAGTTCAGAAATGATTGAGGTGGTTTGCTCTAATCAAATTAAACCAGCCAAATGTTCTTTTCAAAGGTAACTGTCTACTCTGCAGCTGTATGCAAAATACCACATCAAATGTAGAAAAAAAAAGTGATAGAATTCTATCCTTACAGTAGAGCCCTGGCTCCAGAGATGAAGAGAAACAAAAGCACCAGTGCAGCTAGGAATTACACTCACAGAAAGCTCCTAGAAATATGCTAACTTAAAAAACAGTGAACAAAGTACTGAAATTTCCAGTTTATAATTAATTGATTTCAGGGAGAAGGGAATTCTCTGACATTGTTAAACAGCAACAGACACCTTCAGTTATTTATCATAGTGACCACACTTGACACTGATATTAAATGACTAGCCAAAGCCTCACATAAAAGCAAAGGGAAAAAAGCACCCCCACATAGGCTTTTCCATTCTATTTCTCACTTCCTATCTCAGTTTCTATCAAAGCATTAAATATTCTGCACTGATAATGATAAGTGATGCAAAAGTCCAAGCTCAATAGCTTTCATTTAAACTCAGTATGATTCATCTGCACCAGAACTGACTTTTCAGTCATTAAATATGGGAAATTCCTGCAAAGATGAATTCATATGTGAGTTATTTTTTAATTTTCTTTTTCTAAGAAAATATCGGTTGCCTGTTAATGATAATCCAGAATGATAACCAGTCAGTGTTAGTATGAACACATTTAAAAAACAGTATGGAACTTCTTAATAAATCTGTAAAATGTTTGCTAGGCATCTCACAGGAATTCTACCCCTAGGCAATCAGCAAACTGTCATATTCTGGTACACCCTGTATCCAAAATCACCACCTGATACTAAAATTGCATGGGACGCTTCGTAGGCTAGAGACTCATTTTCTTCTGAAACCCTAAAAAGGCATCTGAAGTGGCATATGGATGAGTTTCTTACTGCTCGTAAAAAGCATTCTTTGTTTTGCCTACAGAAAACCCAACTGTGTTAGAATTTTAAGGCCTGATTTTACAAGGATTATTTAGCAGAATATTTCATTGTAAACATTTTCTAGGGATGGGACAAACTTTCCAAGGCTAAGGGTAAAGAAATAAATAGGAAAATCAATACAATACTTTAGAGGCAATGAGGTATTTTGAAACAGTTCGGAAATCTACAGTCCCGTTTCCACTCTTTGACGACCATCTCATCCAAAGTTTCCCCAAATGGAAAAATGTCATGATGGAAAAAAGCCACTCCTTGGAAAATTCCAAAAATGGTTTGTTTGCTAAATACAAATACTCTCTCCTTTAAAGGTACAGCTGTTAAACAATCATGCATTTGTAATATAAAATATTTTTCAGAATATAAGAAAAATATATGATGAACTGATAGAGGAGAAACTTCCTCTCTTTTGAATGAAAAAACACAGCTTAGTTGTATATGGGCACAGTTATCTTTTGATACTTTCTTAGGTCATTAAGAATCAACTTGTCCAGCAAAGCTGGAAAACAACTAGATTTTGTACAAAGAGTAAGAAGCAAATCCTCTATATACAGCTGCAAAGTTATGGAACGAACAGTGACTTCTACTTCATTTAGCGTTATGAAACTTTCTAAAATGATTTTAAAACTTCAGAACTAAATTAAGTCACGAAAAATTGCTGCAAAGACAAATAACCACTCTTGATGCCAAATTCACATTACTGCTATATCAGGATAATTACATATTTGGCATGATTATATTAACTTTTAATAGAAAAGTTCTCTAGAAATAAGGCTTCAGTTAATGCATACATGAATAAGAATCACTATCTGTGATTCATTTTGTTACATATACTATTCTTGAACTCTATTCAGAAAAGCATTTTAAAATTCAGTGCATACCTAATACCAGCTATTTCTATTTGATAATGTACCTACACGTGATAATCACCTGCTCTAGGTGATCCTGCTCTGGCAGGGGGGTTGGACTAGATGATCTTTGAAGGTCTCTTCCAACTGCTAACATTCAGTGATTCTGCAATACATCTGTTCTAAACTTCAAACAGTGACCTAAATCCCACCAAGTGGACCTGGGGGACTCACTTAGTGCTTTGCAAAGTCACAGCTTCCAGTCTACACTCTTCCAAACCCCAGGAAGTGAGCACTTTCCTTCTCCCTGCTCTGTTCCGCACTGCAGCCACCACTAAGTACCATTAAGCAAACCAGAAAAGCCCAATACATCTGCCCTGTCCCCTGTTTCCTGGGGTGGACCATCCACTCTCCTGTCCTTTTCAACGCTCAGTTCTGAATCCTGGACCTAATTCCATTAACCCAGCAGATGCTGATGCTTTGCCTGGCAGTCACAAGCTGTCACCAATAATGGTTACGGTGAAACAAGTTGTTTTGTTTTCCAATCTGGGCAGGATCCAGCAAGCCTAGATCTCTCTAAGAACAGCACAGACACAATCATCCACAGATTAAAAGGAGGCAGGGAGCACTGGACATAATCTAAAATTACTAAGATTTACTGACACAAAGACTGGAAACATGTTTTTTAAAAGAAGCTTAGATCCAGAATAAGATAAAATACTTTTCCAAGAAAGTTTGTACTCACTCCAGAAACCTAACTTCCTAAAGCTCAGATGGTTACTCCGTATTCAACCCTTCCTTCCTGACATGCTCTTATCTTGTCCTGTGTCTGGCAGACCATGTATTCAAACTAAGTCATCACATCCATTACTAATAAACAATTCATACGGAAAGGAAGAATATTGCTTGTTTTCTCTGTATGTCCTTATTCTGTTTACTGTAGAGTTGCAAGCAGAAGATGACAGGCCAGCATTCATGTGCAGTCACTTCACAATGTCCTCTGCTAACTTAACAAACTCAGATCCTACCTACTGCCAAATCCTGCTCAGGGTCAACCACATCATTCCTCTCTGCCTTCCTGCCATCAGAGAAGCCATATTTCCAGGTAGGTAGTCACTCCCTCCCCAAGACCTTTGCAGTGCTCCTCCTTGCAGTAGTCGTTCAGTGCAGGGACCATCTCCCCACCCCTCCGACCAGCACCGCTCTCCAGGCTGGAAATGCCTCTCTCCTGCCAAGGCACTTCCTCTCTTCACATCTGCCTTGAAGACCATCCTGTTTGTGTTAGACAAAAACTGACTCTGAAGCCCATTCATTTTTTCCTTCCCATTACTCATCCACCTCTTCTACCTCAGCTGAGACTCATCTGCCACATGATTAATCCCTTTAACCTTGGCAAGTTCCAAGTTCAGTTTATGCTGCTTCACTCTGTCCCTGCATCTTACTTTACTCCTCCTGCACCCAAGACAATCCCTGTACTTAACAACGCAGAGATAACCACTTCTTCCTCTCCAGGGCCTGCCAGATGACACATGAGAGGTGCTACACAGAAATAAATCGTATCGCATAATACAGCACACTGCTGATCTGCAAGAATGATGTCACACCCTAGAAGTTTAACATTAGCTTGGCAGAAAGAGGAAGTAAGGAAGGAAGCAGAATTCACTGGAGACAAACAGCCCCTAAAATAGAAATGTTTCACTTGATGGGATGGAACTTCTCAATGATTTTGAGATCATCCTTTAAGCATATTAACAGTCGAGTAATAAGCCATCAGCCAATGTCAGCATCACCACAAACTGGAAAGAGAAACAACATTAGCTACTGCATCTTGCAATTCTTCTTCCTCCATGTGTTTCCATATCACCTCAGTTTAACAAACAGAACAACACAAAACTACAAGTTCCAGTTGCCCAGCAGAAGGTTAGCTATAGCTAGGGACGAGCTGCGACAGGGAGGTTCTCAACGCTCTCTCTGTCAGGGCAGAATGGGAATTTTAAGGCACTTATAAACAGACACCTTCTGAGTATAATGTGATTTTAAGCACCAATCCACCATACACTTCTAGGACCTTTGAGCAGCGACAAGCCCTGGTCTTTGCGTCAGAGCACGAGGCACGTGTGCCCCAACCTCATCCTCCTCTTCCCCTGCCCCCACAGGTTGCCTTGCCAAGGGAACTGGCTGATGGGCTCCATCACGTGCAAACCAAGAGAGAACAGCGTGGACTGCTGGTCTGCAAAAGCTGGGGGAAAGCAATGAGATAACACTGCTGCACCACACAGAGCAACTTACAGTGTCATTTATACTTCAGTGGACATAAAGTAACATAAAACCCAGAACATGGCATAATTGTGCAAATACCCAGAATCACTGGGTTTCCCCCACACTGATCCCTATTCCAAAAAGACTGAGATATAACAAAGTTTCACTTCCAGCTCAGCGGATCCTTCTACTGAACACAAGTAAATTAGCCTGGACATCTGTTCTGCAAGTGAACACCAAGAAGAGATCTTTTAAAATTCCTTATTACACGGTAGTGATGACTTTGAATGGCAAGACTTCCAACACTTATCTTGGAAATAATAACCCAGAGTAGATGAAATTCTAATAAATTATATTCAATGTCATTTCGGTTATTTTAAAATGAAAGACTTACAAACCCAGGAAAAGGCTAAAAAAGTCGCATTTATCAAAAAACTATGAGCCAGTCAGCAAGAATATACAGCTTTGCAGGCTTGCTCTATTCGCTTAAGGTTCAACACTATTAAAACTGTTAAATGTGTATATGTTAAAAACAAGCACGGTGAGAATCACAGTATTCTGTCTTGTCTATCACCTTCCCAGAGTGCAAATTCACAGTATGATGGATGATTAACTTCAGGGGAAAATTATTCATCTGATTACCAGCAGGAGAGAGATAAAACGAACACAATACATTGCTGAATTTAGCATTATAATCACAAGAAGAATTTTTACAGATATATTGCAACAGGGAATACTCCCAGTTTTATACACAAGAATTTCCTGAATCTAGTATGTCATTTATTCCTGGCAAAGTCTGTCCTTTGTCTACATATATTTCATTTTTCCCAAACAGAACAGCACTAAGCTACCTAAGTGTTGGACCAACTTTTGCCAGATTTAACTACTGTATATCGTAAAGCTTTAGTAAAGCATTATATCTTACTATCTGAAAGGCAAGCTAGAGGAACACCTTAATCATCCTACCTGTTACCAAGGACACTTCAAAGCCTACAGCATACTTCACTTTAGAGCAATTCACAATAAGATTTACTCTTAAAGATTCTATTTTTTACTTTATTTTGTGAAGATAAACAGAATAAGGTCTCCTGAATGAGGAGAACTCTGAACATGGGCAAAGATGAATAGGAAAGGATTTTAAACCCATAGCAATCATCCTTTTAACTATTTTTCCCATGCCTTTCAGCATACTATTTTTGATACTCTTAGAAAATTTTAGATCAGTCCTCCAGTCCTTATTTCCACTAATCCAGAGACTTCCACTACTATCACTTTTCTGATTAGTCTTCGTTTCTCTTGCACCTCATTTAGATTTATTCTCCAGCTAAGTCTTATTTAACTTCATTATCTATCATTGTAAGAGCAACTGTACGAATAAGGAAACGACAGGCTTAGAGAGAAGGCATGGGAAACAAAGCTCTCGTAATTAGCGAGCAGTACCATGGAAAAAGAAGATAAATATTTTGTTTAGGATTATTTTATGCTATTTAGACATTTCTACTTTATGGAGAAAATTCTCTTCCATCCCTAATGCCAAGCACTGGAAACCAGATTTGGCTCTAAGTGTTTCTCAGGATTTTAGAGGAAGAGAATCTAGAACTGCCATGACAAAACTGGTCTGCAGTAGCAATGCTGGTCCTGCATTCTGGCTCTGTGACCAACAAAGACATGGAGCTCTACCTCAGCCTACCAAGTACGGGTCTTTTCCTTATCAAACTGTTCTTCATGTTCAGTACCACTTCATGAAGACAGAACAGCCCTGAACTGCTGACCTTCCTCTGGAGATGCCCAGACCAACCATTTGAGATCAGCATGACACTTAGTGTAAGTTCCTATGGCCTGTGATTTCTGCAGATGGCAGAGGACCACAGCCCAGCATGGGGCATGTCTGAAGCCAGTCTAAATTTTGACTCACAGAATGACTGTCGGTTTGCACTAAGCGACTCATGGGTCGCACATGCCATTACTCAGAGGTAACACATTCAACACTGTATTTGCATTTCTCACTTATTTCTCTCAGGCTAGTGGCCTGTAATATGAGCTAGGAAGCCTGCTTTGGCAGGGGGGGTGGACCCGATGATCTCTTGAGGTCCCTTCCAACCCCTATAGTTCTGTGATTCTGTAATATTCATGAAAAAGCTAGACATCCCCTCAAAATAAATAAATAAACAAGATCTCAACCATTTGGGTTGTTATCCCAATGCTCTGAAAATGATGTGCATTTTAATCCAGTATGTAGAAAATGCATTTAGTATTACTTGTATTTAATAGCCTTGCCATTCATACCAATTTCCAGAACGCATACCTGAATGAAGAACATTTTTGTGAACATAATATGTTCAATAATTAAGTACAGCTAGGTCAGCTGCTTACAATTGCAGATCTTTTACAGTATTTCCTTTCCCGAGTATATTTACATAATACAAAAATAGACCTTCAATTTCAATACATTACAAACTCTTCTACTGTATTTTCTAACGGAATTGGGGCATTTGAATATTTTCAGGTAATCTTTCATTATAAGGGTTTGATTTCAGTCACCCCAAAGTGCTACTTATAGCTTCATCTGCTCTACAGTTTAAAAGCTTCACAACAGAAGTGAGATTTTAAGCAGCATTCCTCACATTTTAGAAGAGATAACATTTGAAATGGTTTCATATAATCCCCCTGCCTGCTTGTAGAGAAGCATGTGGCAATGCTGATTATGGAAAAAGGTGCAGGAACCTGGAACACACTTTCAGAGATTTTTATATTGAAACTACATTCTCATATTGTTGGTTCAAATTTATATTTACTGCTTGCAGAGAATGAATTTTCATTTAAACCTGTAAAAATATTTTAAGCTTCAATAAATTTCTGCAGTGCTATATTGAAATGACACTACACTTAAACCTAAGCAAAACAAGCCTGCAGCTACAGAGTCAGTTCATCAGGTAGCTCTTTGGAAAACATTGTTTTGTTGAATTATTCTCAGAGCTTACAGTTTTTAAATGAGTAAATGTCTAAACCTGGAACACTTAAAACTTCATTTACTCTCATAAATTATTGGGCTGAATTTCAGAGATTTTGAGAACTCTCTATTCTCTCTACTGCCAAGGAAGAACTCTGTGTGCGCTCCTTTGTAAACCAAGCCACTTAACTTGGTGGTCAAGTACACCATGTTGTTAACACAAAGATGTCCCCACTTTTAAAATTTATCTACTAAGCCTCTGGAATCCTTAGCTGCCAGTAAAAATAACGGTTATTAAACGAATCGTGGATTTGCTTGAGTAGCGATGGAAAACTGTGAGCTGCAGCCTGTACTCCACTGCTCACTGCAGCAAGACCAATGTGTGCTCCGTTACCAGGATTTCAGAGTACACACCTTGACTATTCATTTTAGACAGAAATGAGACTGTTGTACTACGCTGACTTGAGATGAACAAAAATGAAATTTATCTGACGCTATTACCCTCTGTATTTTAAATGTTATTCTCTGTCTCACCTTTTCTCTTGTACCTACTATAAACACCCTCACCTCAGACCCTGAAACAGAAGTATGACAGCTATAAGCGGAAGGACCACAGGTACAAGCCATTTTGAAGATCACCTCTAACTTGAGAGTATCTAGTTCTCTAGGACTGAAGGAGTCTTGGTGTCAGTGAAGTATGAAATACATTCCTTTTGCTACGCAATATGTGTGTAGAATAACAGAAATGACAGGAAACATTCTTGCTACTGTAGCCCCATGAGCAAGATGCTGACCAGTTTCAAATCACTGTGTACCTGAGAATCTGTAAAGTGAAGTTTACTTCCTAAAGTTCATAATGCTAACGAAAGACACTCGCAGGCTGCTGGAGGTTTCCAGCTACAGAAAAATGTACGAGGTTATGGTAGGGCCAGCCTTACCATTGCCGGAATCTGTTCAAGAAGAAGGGTCATTTATCTGGGGTTTTTGCTACCAACATGACAGGAAGGACATCCCAGGGTCATTGCCACCATTTTGCAAGTAAAGCCTGATGTCTGTACAGCTGCTGTTGATAGCATAATCACCAGCATGCAGTGAAATGAGAACCAGTCACGCAGTCTTTAACCATCAGGCCACCTGCAAAGCTCGCAATCTTAAGCTGTTACCTCTCTCTAATACTATAAACTACAACTCTCCATAAAAGCATCTGAAAAGGTGGAACGCACATTCCACCACTGCTCTCATCTCATTTTGATAATGAATAGAGCTGCTAAAAATTAGCTGCAGCCAGCAGAACTAATACTTAAGACAAAACCAAGGAGACGTTAGGTTTTTTTCGTTCTCCCTTATGCCTGAGGAAATAGTGTATATATGGCTCCTTGCCCATCCACTCAAGCACTTAAGTCACACACCTATGCCTCTGGAGATGGGTGTTTGTGTGTGGGAGGCAATGCAGGGGATGAGGTGAGGTCTGGCAGGCAGGATCATGGCCTGCTGAAACCTCAAACCACACTGCATGTACACAGTTTAGTGCTCACTTCATCCACAAACCCAACCTGGTCTCCAGTTCCATTTATGTACCCAAACCTAGCATGTATACGAAAACCAGGACCCCATGGACCAGGATGCCTGTCCCACTTCCTCACCTGACCACGTTGGGGTGCTCGAATGTCTCCAGGTGCCTCAAAACTGCTACCTCTCGGATGGTGGACAGCGGCATCCCCTCCTCGCTGGTCTGTACCCGCACCCGCTTCAGCGCAACAAAGCGACCTCCATTCTTCAAGTCTCGGGCTTTGAACACCTTCCCGTAGGCTCCTTCCCCAATCTCAGCCACACATTCATACTGCTGGTCAGCCAGGTTCGTGCTGTCCTTATCCATGCTGGCACTGCTCCGCTTCCTCCTGTGCTCCAAGTCCCTCAGGAAGGCTCTCAGTCTCACCTTCTGAAAACTAGTACTCTGCTCAAGTTGCAGATACGCCTCTCACTTTGTACCTCTACCAGAGGGACAGTAGGAAGCTGTTGTCCTCCTGTTCCCGTCCCTCTTCTATACAGGCCTCAACGTGCCTCTTCCTTTGGCCACCAGGATTTATCATACAGTCTTGAAGAGCATTGTCTGTGCAATGTCAATTGGATCTGGAGGACAAACCAGGCAAGAAAACTGAGTTTAGTTTACTTCATTACTTTGCAACATTCAAAACCAGAAAATATTAAGCTAATAAACTATAGAAGTACATGGAAAGCAAGAACATGGTGCAAAGAAATATGTGAACCACCAGGGGTGACGTCCTTGTGTAGCTGATACAACACTACATCGTTATCATGGTCTGCACAAGGCTACGATGCAGAGCTGCAGAGCAACCGCACGCTGTGGGATTTTACAGAGCAAGACACTGAACACAACGACCCCGTGAGACACTGGTGATGGGAATGGCAGAGCTAACTATGCATGTGTGAGGAAGTTATGTCCAGGAGCTTATGTCATGATTGCAGGGCTCAAAAGTTTTTTTCAATGCACACCGTGGGGTGTGGGAATTACATCCCACACTATACTAACGTTAGTTATTCATAAATAACAGCACTGGGAGGTTTCAGCCTTGAGCTCCTCTCCTCTGTGCTAAGCCCTGCATGAACACATCGCAAGAGACAAGTTCCTGCCTCAAAGTGTCTGAGAGGAGGAGAAAAATGTACATATCTAAATTGCAATAGTAACAAGTTATCAAGCATTATGTGCTAGAGGTAGATTCAGAAATGTGCACTTTAGCAGACTCGTGAACGTGCAAGGGTTTTGGCCATGACTGCTGCTACTGCTGGATGTGTGTGTGGCAGTTCCTTGCAGAACATGGTGATGGAAAATGGTCTTCAGGAACAGCATTCTCTGCTGTACAGAGCATGAAGCTGGAGAGCAGAAGACCTTCCTCCTGCATCCTGTTCAATCCATGCTTTCTGCAGGACTGCAGGCAAATCCTCTCTCCTCACAAAACTTCACATCAATCCTCTTCCTCCTCCCTGCCCCTTTTTTAATATAATGATATTGTGACCTCCGGGGCTGTGACTTGCTCCTACGCTGTATTTTCACCGTGTTAGGATTAAAGAGCCCCAGAGAGCTCAGCTGGGAACCACCTAACCTGAACCCACGCATAAAGCCAGAGGTATTTTCTTAACATCTATGTCGATCTTACACCTTAGTTTGCAGGTGACAAGAAAAGCAACCCGAAAGAAAACAGTGCCCGGTGCTCATCAGTTCTTCCCGGCTGCAGCCAGAGGCACCACCTTGCCTCACCGATTTCAGCTGCCACCGCACGGCTTCGGCAGGCCGGCAACACCGCGCCTCCCGCACCTCCGCGCTCGCAGCATCACCGGGCGGCACCGAGCGCGGACCGCGGCTGGGGGACACCTGCCCCGGAGCCCCCCCGGCGGGGCCGCCCGCGCCCGGCATCCCGCATCCCACGCCCCGCATCCCGCATCCCATGCTCCGTATCGCGCATCCCGCACCGCGCCGCTGCCGAGGGCGCCCCCGGGCGGCGGGCAGCGGCGACGTGCGTGTGCGTGGCCGCGGGGGCGGCGGGCCTGTCGCGGCGTGGCCGCTGCGCCGGGTGGAAAGTTACTGCTCGCCCTCCCCGGGCACGGCGGGATACCGGGGGTGCCCCTCGGCCCCCACCTCCCCGCCGCGGTACCGAGCTCCCCTCCGCCGGCGCCCCACACGCGGCAGGGGATGGCGGCGGGGGACACGCGGGGAACAGCGTCCCCCCCACCTCCTCGCAGGGGACGGAGGACGGGGGCCCGGTTCGGCTGCTCGGCAGGGCGCTGAGCGGACCTCCCCACACACCCGCAGCCCCGGTGGCTCCCCGGGAGGGAAGCCCCGACCCCCGCGACCCCTTCCGCGGCCACCGACACGGGGGGCGCCCCCACGCCGACCCCGAAGGGGGTGCAGGCGGCACCTCGGGGCGAGCTGCCCCCGGCCGCGACCGCCGAACGGACGAGTTCGCGGTGCCATCCGGCGGGGTGGGGGGGGGGGGGGGGGGGAGTTGCGCGGCGGGGGTTCCCCGGGCCGGGCGGGGGGCGGCGTGCGGGCCACGCCGCCGGGCCGGGTGCGCGGAGCACATGGGCGCCCCGCGTTACCTGGTGTGCGCCACGGCCGCCTCCACCGCCACCAGATCCCCAAATAATCCTCAGCCCGGCGGGGGGGGGGTTGGGGAGGGAGGGGGTGAGTCCTTCCTAAAACAAACCTCCCATTGAGCGAGGCGGGGTGGAGAGGCGGCCCGGGGTCTGCCCCTTCACATGGCGATGTCTCCGGCAGGTCCCGGCAGCGGCCGCTCGGGCCACACAGGTAGCTGCTCCGCGGCCCGGCCGCTCTCGGCTCGCATCCTCCTGCCGCCGCGCTGCACCTTGGCGCAGAAGGCAGCTCGTACTCGTTCCCCAGCCCGCTCCTCCCCTACCCGGGGAAAATGAAAACGCGAAATAAAAATCGCAGCCGGCGGCCCCCGGGGAGCTGCAGCGCCGCGACCGACCGCAGCCCCGCCGGCCGCAGCCTGCCGGTGCGGGGTGCGGGGCTCAGGCACCGGCCCTCGGCGCTGCCGCAGCTCCGCCGCTGCCCCCGGCGCCGCGCTGCGCTGCCTCTCCCCGCTGGCTCCCTCGGCCTCTGTTCAGCCTGGGAGCAGCAGCAGCTTGCTGCCTTTTTTTTTTTTTTTTTTTTTCCCCCTCTCCTCAACTTTTTTTTCCCCTTGCTTTCCCACGCTGGCTGAATGTGACTTGACCCCGTTTCAAAAAGTTTGACATAGTGCTTCAACATTTCCGCATTCCTCCCCGACTACAAAGGCTGCAGCCGCCTCCTTCTGCTTTCTGTCTCTGCTCTCTGTCTTCACACTCAATGAAATCCTTCATGTGCCTCTGCCAAAGGCAGCCGCATACCGCAAGGGTCGCCGCGAGCGCCGCGGCCAGGCATGGCCCGGGGCGAGGCGCCCCGGGGGGTCCCGGCAGGGCCCGGCCCCGGCCCCGGCCCCGCCGCCGTGCTCGGCGCTGCACGGGCGAGGGCTCAGCCGGCTGCGGCAGCACTGAGAAGCCCGACTCGTTCCTAGGGCTCAGCGTGCGCGGCGCTGGGAAATAACCCGTTTGGGATTCGGGGTTTTATTTAATTCTCCCTGGGAAATAACGATGTTTTTTTCTCCAGAAAAAGGCGGATTCCCCTGTGCTGCTGTGCTACTTTCCATTCACAGAGAGGGCAGAGCTCCGGCAGGAAGTAAAAGCGCCCATGAATGCTTTCGGGAAGCATCAAGAAACTTCGTTTCTGAAGAACCTCCCCCAGCCCCCCCCTCCCCCCCCCAGCGATGTCTTTGCCCCGACAGGCTTGCAGCTGGACATGCAGGGGCAGGGGGGCAGGGGGTGCGGAGGAGCCGGGCACCGAGTCAGCCCGTTCTCTGGAGCGTTTTGTACAAATACTGAAATTCATCGCAGAAAATAAATAAAAACAAAAATCACAAAACAGAGTCCGTCTCCAGGGGGGAAAACACACATCTGGAGTGCCTAATTCCCAGTTGTCCCCGCTGGTACCCTGCAGCACGTGATGGGGATGATTATGGTCCAGCTCCAGAACTAGATCTTAGGGTGATTTAACTGGTCGGGAGCGGACCCAGATCCCCTCTTATGATGGGAAGAATAATTTAACTAAGTGGGTATATAACTCAAAAAACATGTGTCTAGGACTTGGCATTATAAACTGATTTAGAATAACTAATACAAAAATAGAAGACTACAAACTGACAGAATTCCTATCAGAAAGAGGTGTATAATATAATTACTCTGCCTGCAGTGACAGTGCTACCGAGGATACGTTAAAACCTGTAGTTTAAATAAAATCTGTTTTCCTTGCTTCAGAACTGACCCCAGCAATTCCACATGCCCTTCCTATTTTTAAGAGGTTTGGAAGCAGCACCTGGTGGGAGGGCAGGGGAGGGGGCTGGTGAGAGGAAGCTGCCTGAAAGCAGAAGGGAGACCTCTGATTTCCCCAGGAGAAAAGAGGGCTGGTACCACTCACACCTTCAAGGAAGAATCCAGTGGCACGTGTTGCATGTCTTTCATACATCGACACATTGCAAGAACTTAATTTATGCTAAGATATGTTTTAATTTAAATCACAGAAATTCCTCAACAACTTCTGAAGTCCATGATTCATCCGAAAAAGATAGTGAAGCTAATGGCAAACCCCATAACCTTTAAATGTGAAAGTGTCAAAGTTCCAAAGACACAGATCAATTTTGTTTTAAAAGAACGATGTGAAAAATCATCAGAGCACGAGGTTCATATGTATATACACCACCTCCCTCAAGTTCTCTATTTTGCAACATTCATGGTTTTCTTAAATGTATCTTCCTTTTGTTAATTCTTTCCTTGTTTTCTTTCTTTCCTGCCCTTTTCCTTTCTTTCTTTTATAACCTAATATTTAGGCATCCGTAACAAGCTTGGTACAGAAACCCCCTCTAAGGTTCCAGGGGCATTAGCTGTCTCACTTGACATACAAAAGGCTTCACTTTTGAGGAGAGAGAAGTGAAGTCTTGGCTGCTGTCTCCTGCTGAAGATCTGTGGACCTCTGAACTCCAGTTGGGCTCTGTTCCCTAACAGGGACCAAGGGACACTGGGTCCTGTGGCCAGGGAGGTCTGCAGCATCATGTTCAGGGTGAATGTGGAAGGGAGATTTCTGCACTCCTTTAAGGTTTACCTCTGTGCTCAGATGCACTGATCTATCATCCTAATAAACAGTGTTCAACACAAACTCACCCTTTCGTCCTATATTCTTCCAATATTTTAAGGGGAATATATATAATGGTTCTGTCCTTCAGACATGTTTCATCTGCCTTTCTGTGTGGTGATGTCAGTAGAGAGTGATATGGGAAATTATACTGCTCATTCTATCAAACTGAATGAATTTAAAACATAAAAGTATCACATAGTTGATGTGGCTTTTATGATCCTCAGATTTTTTTTTCTGGGACTTTAAAAAAAAAAGTTATGTGAACCATTTTTTTCCCTTCTCTCTACCTGGAGATCAGGTCATCAAACTACTTTGTCTCCCGAAGTACAGAGTTCAAAGAAGCTACACAAACCTTTAAAACTACCTAAACCAATTTTCTTTATATAGAAGTTAAATGATTTAAGGAAGAGATTTCCAAATATGATTACATATCAACAGTAGCTAAAATGGATGATATTACAAATAATTTGTTATGGAGGCTGAAATTACTTACCTGAATTGTCAGAATTCTTTGAAAATACAAAATCTACAACATTTGTTTTAAAGTTCAAAATCAAGAAGATGTTTCAAATTATTTATATTTTGGAATAGTTATAAATTGTCATAAGTATGCTTTAAATAAAAGGTTTTCTTCCTTTCATAACAACCTTTAAAAATTTTTAATGTTTTGCTTTCATGAAAGCAACATTCTGCTTTTAACATTTCTCATTTAGAATAGGTAAGTATACATTTATTTTTTATCAACAATGGAAGTTACTCCAGAGAAATTAATAAATCCCTTATTTCTTTTATAATTGAAAACAATTTAATTTTTAGGCATTTACAGCTATTAAAAATATGTTTTAAGAAGCTTATAAATATTGTTATGAAATAATCCTGAATCCTATTTGTTGCTAATTCTAAACTTACATAATTATAAAGGGGTTTTTTGTTCTGGAAGAACAAAAATTTGGGAATGTGTATCGAAAGAGGAGGAAAAGAAGTTTCTTTCTACATCACAATTTTCTGATTTTCCATCAACAATTTCTTAGTGAAAACATGTTTGACAATAATTTTCAGTTCCAGTATTTTTAATTCTAGCACTTTTTTAAAGTCACAGTGGAAAAGAGAAACAACATTTATACTGAAATAGATTTAGGAAGGAAAATTCTGATGTATTATTCGAATTGGAATTAAATTGCAATCAAACCTCATTAAAACGAAAAAGAAATTATGTTATATGCTGGATATAAATAATTTTCATAAAAAGAGGTCTGTAATGTTTTGCTGGAAATAATGAATAAGCGAGTGGTGTGGAAATGGATAACAAGCAATTACCAGAATGAGTATGAAGCAGTTGATTAAAATAATCTGGTAGTGGTGGGCAGTACCAAGAAATGTGATGAATACACCAAGACTTTCAGAAAGGATGAGGCACAGTGTATTGTTTTGCTTTGTATATTTTATCTGTGTTTCGGGAACGGCCGAGGTTCTACTGGGGATTCACAGTTTGATCTTACAAGAAGGGTTCTTCAAAACAGCACGAAACAAAGTACAGATTTTCATAAAGCTTTTGGATGTAGTTGGCTCCTATTATGGTGCTATTGTCGGGGTTTATTTGTTGACTTGCCTCTTCAGTTCTCAATATAATTTTTTTAACGTATTTTCTGTGAATTTATCCTCAAGAAAACTCCTGAACTGATGAGAGACTGACTTTTGTTGAAATAGAGAGACATCAACCCAGCTACTGTGAACAGGAATATTTAGAACCTGCAGTACTGCATTCTGCAGTAGGCAGAATTTGTTTTAAACTGGTAGCTTTTTAGAAGTTCCCTTTAGCAAGCCAAAAGAGTTTTTGTAAACAAAACAGATTCTTTATACTGCGTAGAAAATTATTCCTGAAAAGATATTTTAGATATCATGTCTCAAACTGAACTTGGGAACTATTTTCACCTATTATTAGCTGTGTCATATGTGTCTGAAAATGGGCTATGAAGATATACTAAATATTTTAAAAGTTACTTTTAATGAAGCAGAGGCATAATGAGAGATGTGATATGACTGAACTTTAAGAACAAATTCTAATGTGAAATATTATAATATTTCCTATATGTACCTTCGTAGGTAGTTGAAGAACAAAAAAAAATCCAGATCATATTCACAGAAAAATAATTCATTAACATTCACACAATGTTTTAACAAATTAAAGTGAGAGAAAATACTCTTTAAACCATGTAAGATGTATGCAGCCACTGCAAAACTGGCGGTGATTAAAGCATCTATGGCAATTACAGTATGATTGTTTATTTTTCTTTCAATCACAGCTTTTGTTTATAGCAGATAATTTTATGTTTTACAAATTGTATCTTTCCGTTATTACAGTAATAAACTATACTGTGGGGCTATTGTTCCTCAGCACAAAGAACCATAACATCACGTCAGGCGTTTCAGTGTATGCGTGTTTCCCCATATTTGTTTGTGTATGCTTTGGTAATTACCAGTTGCAGGAGTGGCCAAGAAATGTGCCACGTGGAAAGCATGCCTACATCTCACACAAGCCTGTTTGCTCTAATGGTCTCTGAATACTCCAAGGACCACACCTGAGTGAGCCCACCAGCTGTATTTTCTTATCCAGCTCTTAAAGCAAGAGCCAGCAAACATCACTGGCTTCCTTCAGAAAGTTGGGTTTTGGGGATTATTATGCAATGGAAGATCAAGGGCAAAACGCATACCCGCTGTCAAGAAAACAGCTCACAGTCTGTATTTGCATCGTTCCCTCACAGCTTTAGCTAGGAACTGGGTCCCCTCTTGCACTCCATGCTATGCAGCATTGTACTGGTCTTTGCACCAAATTGCTTGCAGCCAGAGCCAGGGAAATGGAAGGACAGAGAAGGGGAAAGATTTGCTGAAAGTCTCACTTCAGGTCAGTAGGGGAAAAACAGAACAGGAAAATGGAGATTTCTGGAGCCCTGATCCTATGGTCTAGCCCAGGGGTAGGTAAACTGTGGTGTGCATGCTGCAGACTGTGTCCAAGGTGGTGGGGTTCTGGTGCTACGTTTTATGCTGTGGGACTGGCAGCCAGGCTGTGCCGCTATGGAAACTGCTAGGTAATCCAAATCCCTAACAGGAGTGACAATGGGGAAGCAAGCCAGTGGGCTCTACTGAACTGGGCACTGCCAACTCATCCTGGGACCCCACAGCATGCCATACGAGGTAGGACTCCCAAGGAGCCGGTGCCATCTCCCATCTGTGGTCTCTTGCTGGCACTCTTCCTTTCTGCTCAGAATGCTCAGCTAAGGGGTATCTGTCTTGGCCTCAAGATTAAGATTTTTTTTGGAATGAGGACCATAGAGGCAGAAATATCAGCCACCCTGAAGCTGGCAACAGCCAACAATTGAGGGGTACAGTAGAGAAGGGATCCACTTTATTTTCTTCCAGGCATTTTCCCTAATCTGCAGTCAGTGCTCATTGGCATTATGTTCTGCACTTATTTATAGCAATATTCAGCATGGGTAAGATTCTTGTCCCTTCCTTTCTGCTCTCTTTATTTGTTTTAGTGGCTTTTACATCTGCTGCAGATAAGTGTATTTACATCTGTGGATACATATTCAGTGCATGGCCATATATTTTTTTTTTCTTCACACTTATTCTTAATCTCTGTTTTCCATTCAGTGTAGGAGAAAAGCAAAGACAGATCTTCACCTATGAAAACTGATGTTGTCCATGGAAGCTTTCAAATAAAACCCTGTTTGATTCGCACACCATAGTCCTAAACCTTTTGTGTCATTCAGTTCTTAAAAATGACTCACAATATGACTTATTTTGGAGTGCAGCTGTGATCAGGAAAGTTAGTCGCAGAAAACAGGACTTCACTCAGCTGATCTGGCCCCAAATAAACATAGTCTTATCTGTTGGTAACAGTGACTAATACAAGATTTTATAAATTTTTCTTCTGTTAGTGTTTCACAGAAAGGGAGCAGACTTTGAATGTAGATAATACATGGACCAAGTTCTTAAACATGTTCCCATTGTGGGTTTCCTTCTGTTGTGCATAAAGGACCTACCTTATCCCAGAGCCCACATGGTGTTTATCCAGTGGGTGGCCAGTGAGCCCTTTAAGTGCCGCACTTGGGAATTAAGTAAATTGGATCTGGAAATCGGCAGTTCACCCAGAACCCCAACATGCCATCTGTATACTGATATTTTGTAGAGAAAAGGCATATTTGTTCCTGCTTAATGAAAAATTCAGTAACGTTTGTCATAGCGTGCTAGAAAAACTGGTGTATGAGATAGGAACATGCCCAAAGTATCATATCACTCTTAGTTAATGAACATCAGATAGAAATAGGACCATATACAATTTCTGGTGTCAGTAAATGAGAATTAAGTTGAAATTATGTAGTATTTGACTGCAGAAAAAATTAACAGTGTAAAACTGCTGGGAGCTGGTAAGAAACTGTTGCCCTAAAGCATGAAAGCATCATTGTGTCATGTCAGTCAAGTGATGGAGGGGATAAGGGGTGGCTGCTATTCAGCAGCTGCACCAGGAACTGTGTTTTATTACAGAGAAATAACGGAGAGTTATGTTGTGTCATTGATGGATTTATATAGGTCTATCAGATCTGTGCTGTTTAATGAACTTTATCAAGAAACAATTGGCTTAATTTACAGCACAGATCTATGTGAAGCATTAAAAACCACTTTCTAAAGACAAGCATATAGTCAAGTAGAAGTATTCTAGCACAGGGTCAGGCAACCACAAGAGGCAAACCGCTTTTAGGAATGATCTAATCCTGCTCCAGAGAACTGGGATGGACTAAGTCCTTCTGAGATCATCTCCCATCTAGCTGTACGCACTTCTGATTACATACCATTCCTGAGTACAAAGATGGTGATAGCTTATAAGCATCAACAAAAGCCGTCACAGAATACACAACATTTTAGATAAGAAAGGAATTTTATATAAATTCTGGAAAAGCACTGGGAACATGGAAACCCTGCAGCTAACTGGTCTCTAACAGCAGCAAGTGATCACCAATACTGATCGTTCTGTCTGCAGCCTCACATCAGTGCACCAAAAATCAGTACCAATGACAAAAAATTACACCAGCCAGTATAATTAACCCATATTTGGCATTCAGTGATGTTGCTTATGTATGTGTCAACTATCATAAACGACAAGCACAGTGCTGTGAATATTAGTAAGTGATGGCACTTTAAATTAGTTTATTAGATAAATATTTATGCTTATACATTGTATCTATTACGCTGTCTACAGAATTGACTATAATATTCTTATTTCTATGAAGTTATCCCTATGAAATGTTGAAGGAATAGTTAGTCGCCTTTTTGTGTGGTACAGAGGCTGTTGTGGATTCTTCAGCGCACCTTAGTGCCCCAGGGTAGACGCTGATGGCTTCTGGTAAAGAATTCTTTAATGTTGCCCATGGCTTAAAAATACTGTGCTATTGAATCCAAATTGTCACTGTTACTGATTTGATTACACTGCACATTTGTGAGAACCTCTGTATTTCTCTAGCAGGCACAAAAAGCAATGTATGCTGAAGTCATGTAGATAACAGTGGCTATAAAATGTTGCTGTCCACTGGTTTAAGGGGAAATTAGACTTTGTAAATAGTGCACAGGTGTGTTTTCAGGATAAAAGGACTTCTGCCAGTAGAGTATAATGTGATCTCATTGCACATGGATTTACATGCATAACTTCTATTAAAATCAATCAGTGTTACTTGTATAAATGCCCTTGCTTGTCCACAGGAATAATGTATCCCTTAAGGCTGCAAAACAGTTTAATCTGGTTAGTAAATGTAATGTAATATTATGAGTATGAAAAAGACTTGGGAAACTGATGTTGAGCATGCACTAACTCATTTTAGGAACATTCCAGATTCATAAAAACATCAGCTATATTATCCACACATTCCAGAAAGCCACTATCAAATATAATTATGCATCAGATTATGTACAATGGATGCCTGCCAATACTCCCCACTTGTACGACCACTATTATAGGATGGTCAGTTTGGAGCATGCAGTCTGGCCTTCATCAAGAGATACTCTCCTTAAGCTGCTGCAGAAAATGATCTTTTTTTTCACTCCTGGTGTAAGCAATGTGCAGTAGTTATTAAAAGCCAACATTGATGTCAGGATGTCACAGTTCTAATTACTATACCAAGCAGAGGAGGTAAACATGGGATTTCAGGTACCATTTAACAACAACAATCAATTAAAAAAAAAAAAAAGAGCAGCTACACAGGGTCAGAACAAAGATTTCTGTAGTGCAGTATCTGACAGTGGTTAATAACATATGCCTAGGAGAAGAGTTGAAGTGTAGTACTACAGGTTCCCTGATTTACTATTGTTTTCAAGATAAAGGAAATTGTCTGATGCCTGGAACTAGGGATTAAAACCCCACAGTTCAAGTTCCTAGCCTTGCCTCTGCTGAGCAAATAAGAAACAGTTTGAGCACATACTCAGTCATTGCTAAGGTGATTCCTTATCTCTGTTTCACATGATGAAGACTGTGAAAGGTCCTACACAAGGGAATACTGTCATTATTTACGACAGTGAAGTAAACCCAGTATTTATCTCTTCCTAGCTAAGAATATCCCAAACTTTACTGGGAAATTGCATCACCTTTCAAGCGTGGGTGTACATAGGCGCACATGCGTGTACACACACAGCTCAAATATTTTGCTCTGAACAAGATCTAACATCACTGACAAAACCCCAGCAGGTATTAAAGAGAGATGGCATCAAAAGACAAAAGAGAGCTAATCTGTGTGATTGCCTATTTTGTGATAATGTGAATGTACTGAAATTAGATTTAATAAATGACAAAGTTGTGAACAAAATTGTACCAAATACTTGGGCTCCTTCTAAGCTTTGAGACCTGGGAGTGTTGCAGTACTCCATGTCAGGGCAAGACCAGGGTGTGTACAACTCACTCTTGCTCTGCCTTTCCCTGTTCTCTGTGCCCCACGTTCCACAGAAAGTAAACCCAGATTTCTGGGCTGGGCAGGACCCATGGCACCTTCCTACCAGGATGAAGGGACAGTACCCAGTGACTTACTAGGATTCTGAACTATAGATGGGCTTTACATGTACTTCTGAGATTCCTACCACCTGTCTAACGTAGCTATTTTATTTTGGTTTTTGTTTGGGTTTTTTTAAAATTACCTCTGAAAAGCTTTGCCATGTCAAAATTCACTGCACATATTTTCTAAGTCCTTACAGAAAAAAACAAAGCAGAAGCAAGAGCAGATAGATCGATGTATACGGCCTTCTTCACCCAGCCTCTCCATTATTGGTCTAAGAGCAGCTCCTATGGAAATCTTGCTAAGCTGCTCTGCTTTACTGATTAAACTTCTCTGATCTGTTTTTATGTCACCACTGAAAACATCGACCAGATCTACCCTTTGGCACAGTTCAGAAGTGAACCTCTCCATATTAATTCTATGACTGAATGTTTCAGTTTATTCTTATATATGGCTTGATTCCAGGAAAGACTAATGCATCAAATTTAACTTGCAAGGAATTTGGATGTCCAGATTTATAATCACAGTCCTGAAAACTCCCACTCCAACTGCCTAAACTGAAGCACACCAAATTCAGTAATTCAGGTTTCTGCTTTTGGGGATACAGCTGTTTCCAGAAATGTTCAATAGTAATATAGCACAAAAGTCATTAAGACAGTAATTTTAAAAATCTGAGAACAATGGGCTTCTCATAAGCCTATCTGAAGGCAGAAACTAGACTGGTTTCTTTCCAAGTATATGTTTACATATTGTTTCCACAGTCCTTGAAAGCTCTTAACGGTTACGCGTAACAGCTTTGCCGTAACACCTGCCATTCAGAGAAAACCAGATTGTTGCAGTTAAAAACTGAAGGTGTTCTTATATTTATTGTATAGTTAGAGTACTTTCCCATACTTAAACCACTGTTTATCAGAGACTAATTATCCACAGGTTTTTATTGCAAGATAAGCATCTTATTGCAATTTTCACTTTCTTATTGCACGAGGGCGCGGTGGCTGGAATACAACCATGTTGCTTAGAACTGCCTTTTCTCTTGAAACCATGCCTAAAAGGAAAAAAAAAATTACCACAGAAAATATTGCTGCTGTCAAGATTGCTTCTATCAGCTTCAGTCTCCTTAGGAAAATGTGAATCCTTTTCTTTGCTGTTCTAAAAACAGCGTAAAATGTTGGCGTTGCATGACAGATGTTATTCTTACCATGCCACTTTGCATCACCAAAGAATGGTGACCTATATTACTCTGACCTATTTTCTTGGCCATACCTCAGTTGAGAAAGCAGTAGAAGATCAAAGTTCCCCTCCAGTGTTGTTAATAAAAAAGAGACAGACCCCTGAATTAGGGAAAACTAGGAAGAACCTGGAAAAGCCTGAAAACTATTCGATTTGGGGTTTTAGGTAGAGATGCAGTGACTACTGAGGGCCAGGCAATGACCATTCATACTAACCTCAACATAGTCTATGAAGGCACTGTGAAACCCTGCAAAACTGCTAAAATCAGTAAAGACACTGAATGACATTTATGGATAGGAAAATGGAGAGGAAAAGACCAGTGCAAAGCAGAGGTAATGGAGGAAAAAGCTGAATTATGCCACCTCGACCTGTGAGCAGGCTGTTCCTGCCACAGGAAAGGGAGCGGCAGGGCCAGGAGACGAGCTAGAACAGGACTCTGCAGGGCTGAGCTGGAACCAGCTGCCACTGTGGGAGAGAAGGAGAGGGAGAAACAGAGGCACGGGAGACCTGTGACTTGGGGCCCAGCTTGCACGCAGCTACCTGCAGTGCCATCCCCTTCCCTTCTGCCAGCGGTTGTCCCTGTCTTCTAGCACAGGCAAAGCAGGCAGCCAGGCCACAGACGTTTTGCTGCACCCCTCCTCCCCCATTTTGCCATTTTGCTGTGTACTAGGCTGGTTGAATAAGAGTATTTATTGATACAGCCATGCCCTCCTTCCTTATTGTCTTAGTAATCTCTTGCCGCTGCTTCAGCATTTCTCTAGCTTATATACATACTTTCCAGGGCATGGAGCATGTTCTCATCCCCCAGACACAAATGATCCCTAAGTGTCAGAAACTACAGTATAATGACAAGTAAAGCCGCTTTCTGAATGATGGAGAGAAAGGGAAAGGGTACTTGAGTGTGTCAAAGACTCTTTCACTTTATACAGGGCTCAGCATTGATGGACTAGAGTAAAAGGAATCATTCTTGAGGAGTTTGGGTTTAGCCTGCCACAAAATTGTGCTCAGGGAAGTCTCAAACTGCAAGGGGAAGCTGAACTCCCATTGAAGGCAAAGAAAGTTCAAGGCTCTTGCACCTCCAAAAGAGGCTCACTACCTTTTACAACTGAACCAACAGTTAATTAATAGGACAATTTGCAATTATAGTCACTATGTTTAAAATGTTTGTATTTTTTCTAAAGTAGGAACCACCATAATAAGGGAAGGAGGCATAGAGCTAGCTGGAAATCTCTGGACACTGGGATGCATCAAAAGCGACAGCTTTTTGTATCGGATGTGACAGCTCCTCTAAAAAACTATTTAAAGTTTGAGGGAGAAAAGCATGCAAATGGGATGCCATGTTTTCAAAAGTCCATCCAGCAGCTTGCATGAGCTTCCAGGGGAGCTGCTGGGAACTCAGAGGCTTTCAAGGACTCTAAAGATTTTAAAAAAACAAGTCTATTATTTAGATGTCTAACTTGAGGCTCCTGTTCCCAAAGTCACGTTTTATATCTCCATAATGGGTTGAGGACTTATTCATGCACCAAAAGAAAAGATCTGAGGGTAAAGATTATGGACAAATTTCGCTTACGAGATTTCACAACAAACTCTTGGTGCTCATCATCTGAAGGAACAATTTGAGAGTGCTGCAACAGACTCACTGTTCAGCAATGTTATATCAACTCTTAATGATTCAGCACAGAAAAAAAATAGGAATGAAACCAGTAACTGTGGTTATCGCTTATCAGCCACACAACAAGAAATTTGACTCAGCAAAGTAAGCTGTCATTGCCACACACATCAGATTAAGCTCACAACTGCCTCTTGCTGCAGGGTAATACCCAATGAGCAAACTTAAAATGAAACTACAAAGTGGTTATTCTAAATGCCCATCAAGGTACTACAAGATAAACCAAAAAAACTGCACATGGGAAGTGCCTTTGTCTTCCCATGCAGTGGACTTTGGATTTTTGGAAACTGTTTTTTATTTAGTTGTTCAATCCTTTAGCAGAAAGGAAAATATAAAGTGTTCTTGAAAAAGAGTTTACGTGAGTTGATGCTACGTTTACCCATTGCAATGAATCCATAAAATTAAAATGCTAAGGTAAATGAACAAGGTTACTGTGAATTCAGCACTTACTTGGCAGCAAAAGAAGCCTTGAAAAGACTCCTACAGTATATCCATACCAGTTAAGGCATTTGGAATATAGAAGTTGAGCAATTTGAAACACCATTACCAGAGTTGTATTATAGCATTTAAAAGCCTGTAACGGCCAAGGCTGAATCCACAGAAAAACAGATGAGAAAAAAATGGATCTGAATAGCCAGACTCCCATGAGGTAAACAGGCCTGCTGATGTCTGCTGAAGTCAAAGGCTACACCTCTCTTGTTGCCTTGGAAATATATGGTAGTTCTAATTAATTCAAGGAGGCTTTGGAAGGGCATGAAAGTAACTGAAATGTAGGAAAAATGCAGATGTATCCTCCCTAAAGCTCAGTTTCCCCATTTGTGTTTTCAGGTCCCTGGATTGAAAACGAAATACAAATAAATAATATTATGAAATAAATAAGCGTTTTGATATGTAAAGGAGTAAGAATAGATCTCTAAGATGTATACTAGCACACCTGATACACAAGTCAAGGAATCTGCCATGGTTTCATGAATGTGCCAGCTCCCCACTCAGGAGCAGGACATTTCCTGCTATGCTAGCAAAGACCATTTTTATCAGTGAGAGGCACCCTTGTAATGCCATTCCTATAGTGGCAGATTATTGTCTGACAGGAGTTGTCTGCTTACATAGCTATTCTAAAAGACATGCAATAGACACTATGGAGAAGGCCATCTCCCCGAATTCTAGCTATCTAAAATGTAGGCAGCTACTGTAAACAAACCAGCTAGTTTCCCTCCATTGTTCCCACCTAGAGGTTAGATGCTTGCAGAGAACTATTCATACTACTGCTTTTAACTATTTATTTTAAGGCAGGATGACTCATGCTATGAGCATCTCTTTCTAAACTGAACACCTATGATTTAGATCACCAAATGCAGGTGAGATGAATGCCCTGTTTGGTGTTAGGGAATGCGCCTTTCCTTAAGGGAACTGCACCTACCCAGAAAATGTGACGGATGCTCTGTGCCCTCTGAGTCATCGGGGGAAAATCAACTCAACAATTTTTTTTAAGGTAGGTAAACTGTAGGACTTAAACCAGGAAACTAAGCAGGAACCTGAGCAGTTCAGCTTTGGTGTCCTACCGTGAGATACTGGACTCCAAAGCCCTAATGCCTGAGGTATCAGTGATAAGACTGTGCTTAGGAGCCTTGGGGGAAAATTGGACAATTGGGAATTTTTGTCAGTCAAAAAAATAAAGAGACTTATCATTATTCCAGTGCAAACAAAATGTTACCAATGGCTTCAGTCTGGAAATCTTTTCAGAGCTGGCAATATACAGCTTGAAAAAA
This sequence comes from Laterallus jamaicensis coturniculus, assembly GCA_022605575.1. Lineage (NCBI taxonomy): Eukaryota > Metazoa > Chordata > Aves > Gruiformes > Rallidae > Laterallus > Laterallus jamaicensis. The sequence goes on from JAKCOX010000008.1 coordinate 5,314,036, forward strand.
TGATCCATGATCATAACTCTAAAAACAAAATAATTTTTTTTAATACCTAAAATTAGGTTATTCAGAGTAGCCTCTGGGGTTCTGTGCCCAAAGCCTTCCATAGTGGTCTCTTGCCTTACCCTCTTGGGCATCTCTGAATTCTGGGCTGTTTCTGATTTTAATTAAAGGGAAATAATTATTCAAGGTATCTTCTTTCATGAAACCCAGAGGGGAGAGTGAGAATTATAAAAAGTAAAGGAATACTTTAGACTCAAGGAAGTAGGGATTATGAATTACAGGAAATATACTTATATTATATTATACATTCTTTTAAATCAGCATGGTTCATTTCTTATCAAAGGCTTGCTTTTAGCTCCTAGTTCTACTAACTACCTTTTGAAATGGATGCCAGTACTCTCCGTTCTGAGTTTGTTCATTTTATCCAGGGGTGGGAGATTAATGTTAGAAAACGGGAAGAAATACTTTCCCTCAAAGCATGCCAAAAAAGGTAGCTAAGTACTAGCACTCTATGGACAAAAATCTGTACTGACTACATTTTAGACAGACCCACTGTCTGCAGTAAGAGTTGGAATGAGTACAACTCAAAAGCTGGCTTGCTTTAATGTAAGAACGGCACCTCTTTTGATTTGTATCTATTTCCATAAAAAGTGTGAATTACAATAACCTGTGTCATTTAGGTTTAGCATGACTTGATTTTTTGTTGATATTTTTGATCAGAACAGGCTTTAGCTAACTACATAGCACCTTTGAACAACAGGACCTCACAGTTCAAGCCTTTTGTCAGCAGTGTATAAACCAGACTTTCGTAAAAGTGATCCGTTCAGTCAGGCTTTGTTCAGTGAAATTTAGAAGGTAGCGGCTGGTGATGAGACAGAGTCTTGCAAAATTTGATGACAGAGCCAAGTATTGTAGTAATTTAAAACACACAGCTTAGGAAGTGCAAAAAAATTTGTATTAAACCATGAGGTCAGTTTCTTTGAGCATCTGTATTAGTGCTGAAGTTGGCTTTGGAAAGAAAGAAGCTGTTTTCCAGGTGAGTCTTGCTATACAGTTGGGTCAGACTCCTACTCAAGCCCTTTGATCTAGAAATCTTCCTGCAATGTGGAAAAAGTAAGAGATATCTAGATGTTCAACTTTCTCAGTTGGGTCAGAAGTACCATCAGAGAATCGTTCTTGTGGCATTTTGAGATCCGATATCTAAGGAAACTAAGAAACATAAAGCAAGAGAGGACTGAACATATTTTTTCCAGATACTAAAACCCATAAACCAACATAAATTGAGAAAAACAATAATCATCTCTCAGTTTCAATTTAATTTAAATTATGTCTACAAACTGAATTATATCCACAGAATCACAGAATGGTTGAGGTTGGAAGGTAACTTTGGAGGTCATCTGTTTCAACACCCCTGGTCAAGTGAGGTCACCTAGAGCAGGTTGCCTATGACCACGTCCAGATTGCTTCTGAATATCTCCAAGGATAACATCTCCAGAAAAGCATTTGCTCATGAAAAGGAGTGCAAGAAAATAAGGAACTTTTTTCTTGGTTCCTGCCAGGACATAAGAAAGTACATATCACTTCTGTGAATCAAGGATCCAGGATGCATTGAATTGGCTGCTTCTTCCCCTCTACTACTCCACATTTGATTGGTATAGATGACCTAATGGTCCTAAGGCACAAGAAAAACTGAATTTAGTGAACTCCACATCTAGTCTAAGCAGGAACATAGACTCCCACCACACAAAATAATACCAAGTCTGTGGTTCTGGAGCCACAAACATGGCTTCGGGGCATCGTGTGTGGCTCTAATGGAATCCAGAGGAGCTAAGGGAATTTCTTTCTGTGGTTGAGGACCACAGGAGAACAGTGTTTGTTAAAAGACTAAGCCCTGTGACCCATATAAAACAAGACAGGGACAGATGAGCAAACATGGCACCAATAAGGACCCTTCCCTATTTCTTTAAGGTGTCAAAATAAGGAAAAGGACAAGAAAGGAGTGAAAAAACCTGACATCATTAAAAGGGTTTGGAAGTGAGACTGGAGAAAACCAAGACTACGAGTAGAAATGTTTTTATTCTCTGCTAACATCTACAAAATAAGGTGAGAGTAGGATGAGTGGAGTGGTTATGATCCATAATAAGAGGCTGAGCTTTGCACCTTGGCATCTGTGTGTCATCTCCAAATCTAATGATCAAAGATCAGTGCCTTCTACTCTTCGATGCTATCTAGCAAAACAGTGACAATTGTGGAGGACAATTGATACTATCCCCATTTCTATAAAAAACAACACAACAACAGAAAAGAAAACCCAACCCAGCCTTGATGCTGGTGGCAAACAAATAATACCAATGTTTTGCTCTCTAGGCTCCCTCTTCTGGCTCTGGACTAGTAGTTTTCTAATGGAATCATATTCATTTTTGTGAACTAGCTGATGACTTAATCACACAAAGAAATAGAGAGGAAATATTGGGGAAACAGGAGGAACTCCATTCTTGCCCAAGGGAAGAACTGAATCTGTATCCCAGAAAGGTTTAGCATTTTTAAGGTGTGGTGGCAAAAGCAATTAAAAAGCATAGAAATACTCTGCTGGTTGTCAGTGAATGTAAAATATGCTGTATGTTAGATGTGATCAGTGTTTTAGTGGTAATGTGTTAGATCCAGTAAATGATAAAATCATTATTCCTCTGCAGCTTCTGTGACTCATTTGTCAATAACATCTGTACTGTCAATAACATCTGAAGTATTTTTGTAACATAAATACCAATTTTTCCAGTGGCTTCAGTAGAACACAACAGGCTTGAAGCCTAGAAGATGTAAATCTGGTATTTGAATTCAGAAATAAACGTATTTGCTTTGACAAAAATAATGACAACTAAAGACCTAGCTGAGTGAACAAGGGAATGAGACAGAGCTGCTATAGAGCACAGGTGCATGTTTGGCTCAGAGCATGACAATACATCTTTTTCTCTGGCCATAAAAATCCAGAAAAGAAGCAGTTACTTGAAGAAAAATGAAGTTTAGGGTATGCTGCCTTTTTCCTCCCCCCCCCCCCCCCAAGTACTAGACATACGTACAGAAAGAGAGCTAGAGACATCAGTAATAATACACTATTTTGTTTTTCTGGTCACTTTTTCACTTTCTCTGCTTAACACAGCAGCTAAACCACCAAGCTTGCAAATTTTTAAAATTTTTTTTTCCTAAAAAGTTTCTTTCCAGATTTGATAAATCTTAAAGCGCCTTGGAAAGCATTTTAAAAGGCATCTTATACTGTGGGAAAATTTAGAGTGAATCACTGGCCAGGTTTTCGTGAGCGCTGGGTGATTACCTCTCACACAGGAGTTGGCAGGAGCTGTGAGTACCTCTGAAAATCAGGTCAGAATTCTCTCCAGACAGAACTGTCAGACATCAGGTACGAGATTAATTCTTGTTTTTATCATACTAAACCACAATAAATAGCTTATACCTAGGGATTAATTTGGCCAATGTTTGTTGGTTTGTTTTGGCCCTGTAGTGGTTGAATCCATCTTTCTAACCTGCTGGAGAACTTTTGTCCTGATTGGAATTGCCAAGCAGTTACAAAGATATCCCACCACTTGGCTTCCAGACTGCTGGGCTCCCACTGGGATAAACTGAAACCCATCCTGTCGTTTCAGTAGGGGGGACAGAGAGCACAATGACTGCTATAAAAGACATTGATTTAAAAATAAAAGAAAAGAGGGGACCCCTCCTTAAAGAGAACCATGAAATATAGACTGAAAGGGATCCTTTTCACTGCAAATTCCCTCTGCATTGCCTGATTTGCCTGCTATTAACTATCTGAGAGCAAAGTGGTTTTGACTTATATGAGTGTCATCCCTGAGCTTTAAGCAGTATGATTATCGATCCTTTTACCCAACCCTTCAACCTGTGTTTTCCACTGCTGCATGCAGCTGTACATGAATTTGTCTATCATGACATATAGCAGGGCTACAAGAATAGATTGTTTATTTTTAGGTTACAGCAGCTCTGAGAAAAAAGATATACAATGCCTATGAAGAGGAAGTCCAGCTTTACTCTCTAAAGATCTCTGCTATGTTGTTTTGTAAACAGCTGAACTACTACACAAGGGCAGTGTGAGTTCCCCTTATCTCTAGGATGCCTAATGTTTTCAGCCACCTTAAATGTCATTAATTTAATTTGAAAATTTTCCATATCTCTATGGTTTTCAAATAGGCTTTGAAATTTGGCAGCAGTATAGCCATGGAGTCAAGAAAGTGCTTTTTGTGGGAACTATGTAAATCTGTTCAAAACTAGCCAAATTATAGGATGTCAAAATCCTGAGCTTTCAGATGGCACAGCTTGGTTTTGGCTCTGTACCAGAGTTCCCTGAGATCTGTTAATGCTGAATGTGCACTTGGCCAACCTCTTAGCCTTGCTGTCAGTACCCGGAACAAATACTGGAGACCGGACATGCTAAACAGATCCTTATCCTTGTTCTTCTGCTATAATTTTCACAGGAACCACTCATTCAGGGATCTTTTCTCACTGTAGTGCATTCATTCTCACTGTACTTGCATGTTGATGGCTTGTTAAGCTTGGACTGCAGAACCTGGGAAAGGATTCTCATTCCCTTGGCCAATATCTTGAGGATTTGCTGCCGACTCCTGACACATCTGAGAAATGTGTACTGGTGCACCTAGTGAAAGGGGTGCTCCTACAGATAAAGCCTGCTGTGGTTTGTGTAAGGGACAAAGCTCCAGGTAGTTAACAACCACCTTGCTAAAACATGCCAGTGCTTTGTTTTACTGCACTGGTTTAAATTGAGAATATAGTGATTTCATTCTTCTCTTTCTTGAAGCTGTGCTACAGCCCACAGCACAACAGTTGTTGGAGACACCTCAAGGATGATTCAGTACAACTGTGTGCAACAGTTGGTTTTATTCTGTAAGATTGTATCTATCTGAGCTACACACCCAAGTTTCACGGTGTGTCCCAGAGCAATGAGTAGAAGCTTCTGTAAATACAGCATTCCAGTAAATTCATTTGACAAATAAAGGTTATCCACTAGGCAGGAGTAAGAAAACGTCTTTTGGGCTGGGTTCTGCTATTATTTGTTGTATCTTAGCTTAGAAGCAGGCAGAATCTACATTCAGTGTAGTACTTCCACATTTTTTGGTGCTACTGTGATATTACAGACGTGTGGAATCACACAGAGCACCAACCACTACCAATATTGGCTTTGTTTACATCCCACTCCGCACAATATCTCTTCCTCAGTTTTGTAGTTTCATGTAGGCATTTGATGAATATACAGACCCTAGAGACAATTTTTATCTGGGCATAAGCTGCTCTGTTCTGTCAGCTTGGTCCTTAGAAAAGCTCTTCATTTACATCTCTGGATGTTATCGGGGACACAATCATTCCTGGAGTGCCACCAGTTAGCACAGATCCTGCTATGAAATGCCTACAATGTACAGGGCACAAAGAAGTAAATTATTATGCAGAACAACTGCAAGGTGGTTTGGGTATTACAGAAGGTGGCTCTAAATAGACAGGAATGCTCTGTGATTCATCTAGCCTCAAATCCCTTAGAGATTTGGAAGTGGCCAGAGATTTGGAAGTAGCCTCAGAGATTTGGAAGATCTTCAATATGATCCACTTTCACTCAGTTCTCAGCTACTTTTCTGAGCCACAAACTGGTGTTTTCTGTGTTGGAACGTTGGCTCTCTTAATGTGGGCATCCCTAAAGCCAGGGTTAACGTATGGATGCTTTGCCCTGTGCTTAACACTCAGTATTGTTTACATGGAAAAAAAAATTCCAAAACATTTTACGTCTTTCATGATTTAAAGGCTGGAAATGAGAAGGAGCAAGAAGAATTTAACAGGTGAGTACTGATCTCTAGCAGCATCCTTGAATTACTCCCAATAGGCACAGTATCAAAACAAATACAATTAAGTTCACTGTAAGAAGTGTAAGCCTATAGATGTAGAACTGATGAAAAGGAAAAAAAAGATACCCAGATGTCTTCTTATTCAGGCAAAAAAACTAAGCCTTTTTTTTTTTTGAGTCATTACAAGATGATGGACTGTAAGAAGTATAATTCCCACACCAGGTATACACTTTCTTCGTGCCCAGAAACTAGACATGTTGAACAGAGAAGGTGGGAAAAGTGCTTTGATGATGATAATATTTAAGATAATAAAGAAAATAGCCTGAAGAGAGCTTGAACAAGGTGTGAAAAGGTTGTGAACAGAAAACAAAGCACAGGAAACAGGGAGATGGTAACTGATTTGTGCATCACAGGCACAGGGGAAGGTTTAGAAGTTGGAAAAAGGAGATGTGTTTTGCCATGGAAATGAGGAAAAGAGCACCTGGAGAACAGCTCAGATTGGACAGCTAAAAGAGAGAAAAGGGAGAAAAATATGTGGTGACGATTTTAGGAAAAAATTAAGCAAACATTGCACTGTTTGATTATTATTATTATTATATCTTCCTCTCCTATCTCTATAGTCTCTAATGCATTTACAGAAACATTCCCTTCTTTTAGGTGTTGCTCTGAGAACTGAACTTTAAACTGGCTGTGTGCTTGGCTCAGGTCAGAGACAGTTAGTCCAACTTGGGGAACCCAGAGAACTGCTGCTGCAACAACTCACATGGATGCTCTGGGCTTAAGAGCTGGCTTAAAGATGGAAAAGTATGAGTTTTGCAAGCTGTTACTAAACTTAGTCCTTTAAGAATCTTCCCAACTGGGCATTGCTTGTCATTGTTGAAAACTATATATGCAGGGAGGTCTAGCCTTGATTTCTCATGCCCTGAAGTAGGAAGTTTGTACTCTTTTATCACATGGTTGGCTTTTACATCTACAAACGTAAATGCAGAAACTATTGAACAACCTTTTCTTAAAATCCAACTGCAGCAGTTTTGCAACTACCTCCCACAGTGTTGAATCCAGTCTGACTGCACACTGCTGAAGGAAAAATTTCCATTTCTTTGTCAGAAATGCACTGCCTTTGCATTTTTCATTTTTTTTGTCTGCTTGTGCACAGCTGGGGACAGCAGATGGGCTGAGAATTTCTGTGGCATCCCCAAGAATTCTCTATATTTCAGTCAGGTGCCTTTCAACTTTTTGTTTTCTTTAGGATTAAAATCATATTCATCTTTATAAGCTCTGCATGCACCTGAGACCATTTATCCTCTGTTATCCATCTTTTCACCCTGTACTAGAGGATCATAAAAGTAAATTGATATGATCAGTTCTGGTAAGGTTTCCTTTGTGTATCTTTGACAGTTTTTTGCTCTGTCAGACAATGGACAAGTTTTGTTATGACTTGTAACAATGAGGTAAGAGGGTATCACATTCAATATCCCTATGCACCCTAATGACCATTGCTAATATTAGTTGCTGAAAAGAAATAGAAATACATTTTATTGTAATCCAGTGTCCTTCTTTGCAAATAATCAGTTTATCAGCAGACAAAGACTGTTTAAGTATGACTTCTCATATGTTTATCCAAAACCAGTTTTCATCTCTGGTGTTCAATCAACTTCAGCCATGGTACAAGAATGCAATGAGAAACTGCAGCTGGGAATTCCACTCCACATTATGCTTACCTGTTTTTATCTTTCTCTAATGAAAAAAAAAACAACAAACCACCAACTTGGAAAACCAAGATTATTTTATTTCCTTTTTCAGGTCTTATCAAACCCTTCTGAACGCCAACAGGCATTCCAAATAACCAATTACATCTCCCATTTCTCCAGTTGGTGTTTAACTTTGAATAGAACACCTTCTCAAAAGGTAAAGTTACTTCCTCTTCCAGTGTTCTAAGTGTATGAAGTAACACCTCTGCCCATAGCAGTAACTGGCATGTCTTCCTATTATTAGGGCACCAGTTCATTATTCCTTTGATTTTATCCACGCATTTTTAATCCAGACAATCAGTTTGCCCAGTGATCCAAGATTATTTGACTTCCTTATTAATTTCTTATAAAAGCCTTTTGAAATCCATGTAAATTACAACTCTCAGATTGTTTTTATCTAGGGATTTATAATTGGCCCAAATCCTGCAGTTTCTGTAGGACTGTGAGGAGGCTGGGTAGTCATGTCATTCCAAAACCCTTCATAGAACATTTTTTTAACATGCATACCAATGCAATAGCAGTAATGCAGCTTTGAGATTCTAGATACTAATTCTGCTCTCAAGAGTGCATTGTTTATAGTGTTAAAATTTCATCTTTCCCACAACCTTTCCCATTCTTCAGATAAAATATTTTACCTGACTTCTCAATTTGGTTAATTTATACCTGTTGGACATGCGAGGTCTACAGCTAGGCTAGGATAACACTGTAATGCAAGACTGCAAGTGATGGTGCTGAAGGAGTGGTATTTCAGTAAGGGATTCTCTACTTTCTTTGGTATTGCTGGGATGATCTAAGGGAGACATGCTGTATCTTTGGAATAAGAGGCAAGTAAATATCTTCACCACTAATCCTACGATCTCTGGTAAAAACACGGTTACAAGAAGCTGATTGTTTAGCCAAGCTCTGACTCTTCTCTGTTTAATCTGGGCTTTAACACAGCTTAAGCACAGATTTTAAAGGACTGAAAGGGGCAGAAGGATTTTGCTTGAGCTCTGACATAGCGCAAGGTATATCTTCTTACTCCCACTACCCACATCACCGTCTATTAAATGTCACTCAGCCTCTGCTTAGTGTAACACCTTGTGTTTGACTATAGTGTAATTTTTACTAAAACTTCTATTTGTTCTTTAGGTACATCAAGATGGACCAACAATTATTTCTTTTGTTGAAGATTAACCCATGCACTCATGGACAGTGTCACACAGTCTTTAAACTATCAGGCTCTCCTAAAGCTTTCTACCTGCCTCAATGAACTGAAGATTGGGTTCATTTCTGCTACCCATCGTTTCTTGGGGTTTTTTTCCCTCCATTTTCTTTCAAGACTGTCTGACTGCTGATGAAGCAACTAGATAAATCCCAACACTGCACAACAGATAATGCACTTTCAAACGATCAGTAAAATGTCACTTACAGGAAAACCAGCACATGACAATTCTGAAATTTTCATTTATGATTCAATTTAGTCACCAGCAAGCTACTGAATATATCACACAGATCTGTAATATGTCAGGGTAGGAAATACTATGAATAATCTTTTTTTTTTTAAATTAACTGATTCATAACATATTAAAAATATTTGCCAATGTTTTCTGAAGTTTGCTATTATTAGAAGAGGGCCAAAATGAAAAGAGGAAATAAAAAAGAAAGAAGCAACTATCTAATTTCTAGATTTGGGCATTCACCATTGACTCAGACAGATACCCAGATGCCATCAGCTGCATCTATAATTTATTGCAGATAAATGTGGGAACAAATGAGAAGATAACTGCCTTCTTCCAAGAACTGTTGAATGTAAAATAACATCCTGTTTGCCGCATAAACAGCAGGGAAATATTTTTAAACAGCCCTTTTCCTCTGCTGTAAGGCTGTTAGAGAATTTTAGCAAGGTCATTTCATAGCACTGAATAGTAACTTAATTCTTTGTGAATTTCCTAGCTAATGTCAGTTGAACTGCATGAAGGATTTGGACTCATGAATTAAAATTGTTGAAAAAGTGGGGCTCATCAGATACCTCAAAAAGTGCATCCCACAGTGCTTTTTTCCTCTTTCTATTTTTTCCTTTCTTTATTTTTCTCTATCTACCTCTTCCTCCCCCTAACCCCTGCCCCAATTTTCTATTAAACTAGACGCCTGGAAAGTGGAAGAACTCTTCTGTGAGAAACGAAACCAAACCAAAACAAACAAAAAAGACCTAGAAACAGAGGTGGGATCTACGGAAGATTTTATGAATACTCTAGGGAAAGTCATTGACATTTTTTAATAGATTAAAAATCTACTTGGAAATTCTCCACTGAATGAATTAGCTAAGTGCATGAGTCTTAAAATTTGGCTTCTAAATTTTGTCTGGAAAAGTTGATGCAATGTGTGGTATGGTTACAGTAGAGCAGAGCTAACATCTGAATTCCACAGTTACCCTCCCTGCTTTTTGGTGGGGAAGTTAATTAACTAATATCCTGGCCTATTTGATTTACTGTCAAGCATCTGAGCATTTTAAGAACTTCCTGTTCTTCACCCAAAACTACCTCTAATAGGATACCTTTTTAAAAAGCAAAACAAACAACTGTTTTATACTCAGAAAATCAACATATGTTTCTAAAAGCGATCTTGTTCGTACATTTTATAGATTCCTATGAAAGTGTGCATTGTGACCTGGAGCACGAGAAATGTCAGGCTTTATAGCCTTAAAACAAACTTAATGGAAAACTGCCTGTAAGAGGCACCTATATTCCAAAATGTAGGTTTAAATATGGATATAATTATTTGTGACCAATCACAGAGACTTTGTGAGAGTGAATGCAATTGTTAAAATGTTGGTTTAGGTTATTAAACAAGAACATGGGTATAGATTTCAAACACGGTATATTATATTCCAGTTTACCTTTGAGGGCAATGCCACACACTAATTTGAAACAATACAGGAACTTGGTAAAGATGTAAGTGACCTTCTGATTTAATGATTGCAAACCAGATGTCCACAGAGTGCTGCTCCTACCAAGCTCACAGAAAAAAAGGAATTTTCACAGGATATCCCTGTTAAAGATTTTGGCTGAAGTCAAAAGAATACTGCCTGTCATGCCAACAGCTCAGTTATTAGCAATCAAGAATACAAGTTTTTTGGCTTTCTTCACATGAGTGAGTGAACTGTATAATCCAAATGATGAGTCTTCTCTTTAATCACAATGTTCTTGCAAGGAATAAATAATAATAAATGACCTAACTGGGGATTAGATTAAGGTCTTTTGGCTGTTATTCCTCTGCTATTCTGTCAACCAAATCATTAAAGTATCTGTCTGACCTAATGTTTGTTTTGTTGATATCATTCACCAAGACTATAACTTCAGATGCAATCTGTGAGAGACAGTTTGATGCTTCAACACAGCCTGCTTGGGTAAATAAACGCACACCCCCTCCTCCCAATTAAAGAAACTGTTTTAAGAGAGTATAGGCCTCTCCTCTACCTTATTTACTAAGTGCAATTATTCCATAATATAGAAATACTAGGCAGAGGTTCTTAAGGTCATCTGCAGTTGAATGTTAATTTGGATGAAAGTAAGATGTGAATTAAGGGCAAAATTACTTTCCTCATATTCTTGCCATTTGGACAGGAATAAGTTTAACTAGAACAACTCTGTCTATGCCCAGAATTAATGGCTGAACATAATAGAATTAAGAAAATACATTAAGTCACACTTTATCTGGGGGTAGATAAACAATACTCATGTGGGATGTGTAACAGTTCCAATGATTAGCAATGTCTTCTGATCATGGCATCTTAGTTATGTGCTTGTACTGTACAGGTGTCATCACCAACATTTAGGCATTGCAGAGCTTTGTGTAGACTAACTCTGAGCAAACAAAGACATCTTCAAAAACCTCTTTTGAATGGGCCCTATCTGAACATCTGGGCTAGAAGAAGAAAGGAAGGAACAAAAACTGTCGGTCAGCTGACTTTCATCTCCTTAAATAATGGCCACCATGCAATGTACAGTTCACAATACCTTTAAAATTGAGAATTCCCCTGCACAACATAAGTCTGAAGTTGGTTTTACCATTATACTGTGTCTTGGTACAAGTAGGTTCATCTGTGGCCATTTCATGTGACATTAGAAGTACAACCACCTGCTGAACAATCATATGTGGCAGAAGAAGCTCAGACTTCTTCAGCTATCTCTGAGAAAGCCGTGACTGACATGACTACTTACAACACAAGCAATTGTAGGAGTCAAACATCAGCATCTCACTTGTGCTGAACTCTATTAAATATGGGTATAATTATGAAATATTCTCATCTACTGGTATCAGAGGAACTTAAATACAAAAGGGAATCAGACTTGCTATTTCTCTGCACCCTGCAGTGGAACTGGCCTCAGTTCCTATTTAGGGCTTATTCATCCTACTCCTTTTCTGCTACTTTTTTCCTTGTCTCACAGGAGTCTGGATTAGTCAGCTAGGACAAATCTAATCTTGCGACACTTTTCTGTGATTAGCTTGGCAAGCTACAAACCATTCCTGAGCAGTGCAATCTTGGTTAATAAAACCCTCTCTGTTTCTACAGACTAGCCAAAGGAAAGTAAGAGCCAACCAGCCTGTAGAGCCAGCAGAGCCAGAAAGCTGGTGTCCAAGAACTGCTACGGGGTTTGTGTGCTATACCTGCAGCCTTCCAGCAACTGAACTGTGGCATCTTGGTAATAAATTATTTTTATTTATCTATGGCTGTTCTTTTTGCTTGACCTGCATGTATGCTTTCAGCTTAAAAAGAAAAATCTCACCTATATTTCTCATAGGATACTAATATATATTATTAGAATTAAAAAAAATAAATCTATTTGTAGTACTAGGACACGTTCAGCCGAGGTTATCCCTCACAGAAGAATTTATAGGAGGAAGAGGACAGCAACATGTGGAATAAATCAGTGTCAAGTTAAAACCCTGTTTTTTAAACATCTCTGTATGCATGAGAGTATTTATTGGACTATGCAGAACAGCCCTTTTCCTCTGCTCTCTTCTCCTTAAGGGTTAAATCATTTCCTCAAGGATTGTCAGGAAGATGTTTCCTTCCCTTTATAGCTGAACCCTCTATTGGGGGTAGCCTTGTCTGGGAGAGGGTCGCTACAGATGTACCCAGTCAGCATCTTATGCCCTTAATTGATTTACCTGGGCCTGGTTCTCTTTCACCGACCAAATGAGAAGAGTCCCATAAGAAAATAATCCCCTCTTGCAGAAGGATAGGTGCCAGTCTTCTGCAGAGCAGTAAACACATAAAACAGTATGAGATACAGTGTTATCTTTTACAGTATTCAGCAATTTTCTCCTTAACGGGAACATAGAAGATAGACATATAGCGGCTACATAACCCTGGCTACACAACCCCAACAGCAAGCAAGGGCCATTGGACAAACAAGTTCACTCTACCTGCCAAATACTTGCAATATCTTCCTAATTCCAGAGACCCTAGACCCAACCATCAGGAACCCACTTCCTTCCCTTCAAAACTGAACTAAGTTCACCAGAAGAATTTCCTTCCCTTCTAGTATGACTCCCTATCCTCTAAGGCAGAGCCTTTTTATAGCAGCAGCTGCAATTGCATACAGCTGGTCGGCTTCCTGCCCCTCCTAGGGGCTGCAGTTAACTCGTTCTCTGCTCCTTGGTGGACTGTGTGTGGACTGTGTGTGGCTCCTCGCTATCCTCAGCTCCCGATGGCGAGCTGAGCCTTCATGAGCTCTCACCACACCACCGCTTTGCTGTCTCCTAGCTAAAGACCATAAGGGTATTCCCTTGGAATTTAACTCACTTGATTAAACAGCTAACTTTTCCCTGCTGAATTTCCTCCTTGCTTTTTAAAGACTGAGCTGGTGAACCAAAAAAGGCATCAATGAGGAGACTTTGACTGTGTAATGATGCTTTCCAGAAAGGCGCTGGCACCTGGGTGCAATGTGTTGATACCTCCCAGGGCGTTTCTGTGAGGCTGGGACTCCAGAGGCACCCAGCAGGGTCAGTTCAGTTCAGTCACATCATTGACATGCATATGCATGGTCATGTATACATGTGGAACATCATTCCTCCATACATTGTTCGAGGAACAGAGTACCTTAAAATGTGTTATTAGGGGTCATTAAAACCCAGGCTGTAGAAAGACTGACAGTTTCAAGGAAAACTGATTCTGCTTAAATTTCCAAACCGATCAGTTCAGTCTTGGGCAGAATATACTGGGGCATTTCAATCTGCTGATCAATTTACTTTTAAAGGCATAGCAAACTGTAAAGGAAGGGAAAAAAAAAAGAGAAGTAGGTGAGGAGGGAATTTTTTTTGTTTTTAAACTATAAAGATATCAGTAAGAAAACAGCCAACAACTGTCATAGCCTCACACGCATACCTCTGATCCTGATACTGCAAGCACTCACACATCTGATAACTCCTCTGAACGTGAGTAGTGCAAACTCTCCCACACAGTGCCCTTTGTGCATGTGCAATTCCAGGAAGTCTTAGCTAATTTCTCACCCTAACATCTCCAAAATGGGTGACTACATTAAAACATATATTTATAAAAAGGTTTTGTTTGAAGACATGAGCTCTTAAAAAGAGCACTTAAAAGTAAATGTTCACAATTACATAAACCAAAATATGAATTTGTTATTAGACACTGAAATCTATACTTTATTGCACCTAAAAGGGGAAAAAAAAGGCTAAAAATAACACTCAATTATCTGCTGGTTATTTCCAGGCACACAATGTGCTGAGGTTTTGTCCTTGTTAAGAAGATTATCTTCGCTTTTTCCTCTGGAATGCATGTAAAACAGCTCTTGCCTTGCTGCAAGCTTTAGGAAAAAAGTTCACTGCTAAATTACCTGTTGTCCGGGGACTTATATTTTGCAATAAGCTGCTGAAATTGCATTTTAATAAGGAGTCTTGACCTGTGCTGTGTATTTCCCTTCAAGGCTCTACAAGCCAATTTTCTTATGGAGGTCCTGACCTGAGAAGCTCAACCTGGATAACCACAGCCAGAGGGGGATAAAATGCAACACCTAGGAGATTTCAGTAAACAGTAAAACCATTCCAACTTAATCTGTGCTAAAATGCTTGGAATGCGAAAGCCACGATGATGCCCCTTGTCTGTGTGTCTGACTGAATCCTTTCTTTTCTCGGAGGAAAGCAGAGCCTGGGAACTAGGCCAAATGCCTGCCACTTACCTTAAATTGATCAGCCACTTTAAGATTAAAAACACTGAAAACTGCGAAAACAAGGCTTCCTTCACATTAAATGTGAAATGCAACATTGGGCTTGCTGTGATCTTTTTTCCATTTTGCTCAATGTACACTTTTTTCCATTTCTGCTTAAAGGTAGAGGCCAATAGTTACAGCATCTTGGCCAAGTATTCATTAAGGTTTATAAAACAGAAATTTATGGTTATTTTGGGTGTTGGCACAAAAGTACGTTGTTGCTGGAGAAGAAATATAGTTTTGAAACAGTCTGAAACATTGGATGTCTTATTTCAAGTAAAAGCTATATTCTATCTTTGCCCATTTTATTTAGAGAAGTGTTGAAGTAAGTCCTTGGGATAATCAGTAGGTAAACTTCTCAGTGGTTTTAAGTACTGCAAATACATAGTCAATTCAAGAATTTAATTTGTTCTGCAAGGATTATTTCATTGCGACAATAAAGATGAGTATAAGAGATAAAATAATGGAGCAAAGTCATCATTCATTGAAGCAGGTGCATCTACATGCAAGAGTGAAGGTTTTTTCTGTGCCTGTGTCTTTTCTGGACAAACTGATTGAAAGTTCAGTACCAAAGGCCGATTTGACAGAATAAAAATCAAGCTGGAGTCATAGTCAAGTATGGATACACCCAGAGCATGGTACTGGCGAAATCTTCTAGTAAAAATGGTACTTTGTGTTGGAGATTTAATGTCATTTCCTCAACTTAAACAACTCAATCTAAGAAGACATTTTTAAATCAAAATGGCTTTTTCTGTATTTGTATTTTACTTCAACTGGAGGTAGGTAAAAACACTTTCTAACATATGCTGGCAGAAGTGCCAATATGGAACCTGGTGTCCTGTAATTTTTTGCTGTCCTCAGTGCTGCATGGCTTAAGTAAATTCTTTGAACTGTTTCTCTCTGGTATTTCTTGACACAGTCGTAAAAATCACCATCATTTAACGTAACAGTTATTCAAGTAACATCAGAACACTTTTGCTGTGTGTCTGCAGTCAGTCCTGTGGAGCGACAGTGACCTTGTACCAGGTAGACTGTGGTGTCCATGCAAGCTCCCTGGGGACCACCCTGGGTGTTCACTCGGGGGCCCAGGACGAAGGCGAAGGGGAGCACGCTCCTGCTCTGCTGCTGCTCTGTGCCTGCCAGCAGCTGGATTTTCTCCCTTCTCTCTTAGGAAAGTCATTTGCTTGTTTTTAATCCTTTTTGTCTCATTTTAAGGTCAGATGAAGCAGAGAAGACACATGACTTTCTGGCCGTGCGTGTCTTAGAAGCTGTAAGATGCTAGCCCTCCAATGGGTTGGCTTAATTAGGGGGAGGTCAGCCAGTGAAAGAAAGCCAAAAGTAAAACAGAATAATATACTCCCTTGGAGGCAGATTAGATTGGTTAAAAGAGGAAATGCTCATGTTAGATTTACAAGACCTAATGCTAAATAGTGATTTTAGATTTGTCTCTACATATTTCTGCATCTGTGGCAACATCTGGAATCACCAAGCAGTATAACCACAGCACAGGAAGACCAACACTTCTGCTCTAGCTCCTGGAGATATGTACCCATAACTGCACAGCTATATGAGAGCAGGGTGAGCAGAGACGTCTCTCTCTGAATCTTGAAGTATCTTGGTGCCTTCTTGTTTCTCAGGATTGGGCCCCCTACATGAAAGAAGCAGAAAGCAACAGAAAGCAACCGTTGCTCCAAAGGATTTATAAGACAAAGTTATAATGGAAACATCAAGTTCCTTTTTGAAAATGCAGCCAGTGTCTCTGGGGACTTTCTTTCATCTTCCACCATGATAATATATAAGCCCACCTGTGGATTTATAGGCTGCATAGAATGTTTCTAGTGAGAAAGTGTCACCTGAAAGGCATCAAGCAATGAAGAACATGTACCTCAGCTCTGCTGAGTGGAAATCCCTCAGAAAAAGCATAAGAATATTGGTTTATCAATGGTCACTAAACCCATAGCAAAGGTAAATGACTGTGGAATAGAGCAATGGGTGAATAGGGGAATATACTGTTCATGGGAGCATTGATTTCAGAAATCTGTGCTTTGGGGAATTCCTGAGCCACATGATTTCTTTTCATCATAGACTTCCTGTAAATGCTTTAGAAAACCATTTAGACTTGTGGTACTTAAGATGTCCGTGGATAATGAGCTGTGTCATGAAATTGTATGCCCTTGTTTGTTTTAAATCTGCTGTCTGAGAATTTTATCTGGTGATTCCTTATTTTTGAGAGAGGTATAAATGAGACAGTAACTGGTTCTAGTCATCTTCACCACTCACCACCTTCTGAATTTCTATTCCGTTCTCCATAAATTGTTGTTTTCTAGGTCTAAAGGTCCTAACCTGTGTAATCTCTCCATGTTAGAAGTCTTATCTACTTCTGATTATCAATATTGTATCCCCATACCTCTTCTAGTTATTTCATCAATGTTTAGAAAAGGCTTCCCAGACGGTGAACAACACTTAATTATTTTTGCACAAACTAACAATAAAGTAGCATGGTGTTGTTTTCCCTCTTTATTCTTGCTTTCTTTACCAATGTGTATTTTATTTTTGGGCAGTCTTAGGCATGGAACTAATGCCTTCAGGGAACTAACCAAAATGGGCCCTTTTCGGTGACATTTTTAGTGCAGTTACAATATCAAGTAGTGTTATGAGAGCCTTTTTCTTTGTAGTACAACTCCCTAGAGACTCTGCTGATAGTGAAGATGAACTATTTGCTAAACCTTTGTCCCCTGATTGCTAACTACATTTTTATTCATGGAGTAGCTTTCTTCCAATGGCATTTATAATAATTTGTCTGTTGAAAACATTGTCAAAGACTTTGCAAATCCATCAAAGCTATATAAATTAGCAATTCTTTTCTAAAATGTAGTCCTGCAAAAAAATTCAATGGCCTAGAGAGGCATGATTTTTCTGCAAAAAAGCCTCTTCTAATCTCTTCTAATTCAATATTTTTATATTTTTATACCATTTTTCTGGTACAGAAGGAACAGTTGTTCAAATGTTGATGAAAACCCCTTTAAACATTGAAGTATATTGGCCAGCTTTAGTTCCTTTAATTTAGTTTAGCATTGGTTGAACTAAAGTGATGACATAGCTTAATAGCACATCTCATAGTTCAGCAACTTCAAATCTGAGTTCCTTTAGAACATCTGTTTCTTGTGGGTTTTTTCCTGTTTATTGGATAGATTTGTTTGAAACCTCTTCTGCTGACACATCAATTTGATACAGTGCCTCAAGCTCTTCACTTCTGAGGAAAGGCTGTGTGGATTCTCCCTAAGGCTCTTTGTGATGAATACCAATACAATAACTCATTCAGCAACTTTGCCATGGCTGTATCTTTCTCAAGTATTTCTAAATTTTGATCACCTGTTTAGTAGAGTCTGACAGGCTTCCAGCTTCTGGTATGTTTGAAAAAGAGTTTTTCTTAGTTGTTATTATCTGCTCAGCTAGTTATTCCCTAGAATGTTATCTGCCCTGTTTTATTATGGCTTTACGGTTAACTTCTGAATTTTACATACTCTAAGTCCTTACCTGAAAACATCTACTTTTTGAAGGACCAACTATTCTCTTTACATTTTCCTCTATTATTTAAATATGATGATTTTTGGGGGGAATATCAGTTGGGTTTTTTGTGACTGTTTAAAAGTCCCTTTGTATTGATATTATCCATTCACTTTGGGATTACAGTATAATGCTGGTAAAAAATCTCCATGACATGTGAAAACATTTTACCCTTTTAGATTACAGTTTTGATTTTGTTTTAAAAAGTACTCTAATAAAATTAAATGCTACTGAAGAAGGTTCATACTTTGACTCTTGCTGTAACTCAAATCTTTAAGTAAAAAATATTGTCATGTATCCTACTCTGAGGGTTCTTCATTGGTCCCTCATGCATTATTTAGGATTACATCAAAAGTTGACTTTTCTCTTATGAATTGCTAACTAGTTGGTCTAGAGGAGCAATAAAAAATTCAGTCACACTGCCACCTTTCAAGATATTTATTCAGTCTACATGGGCATAAGGGAACTCTCCAGTTGTTACTGTGCTTTTTGCCCACTTCGCTCCCTTGTCTCCCTTGCAATGTCACAGCCATTGTCATTCTCTGAGTAGGGTGATTGGTGGGATAGTTGTGGTGTTAACACCCTCAGTATTTCACTGTCTCATCACTTTGACTGTCTACTACCTGCTATTTTGATATCTTCATTTATCATCTAATATTCTTGTTAATCAGGTTTTTTTAGACTAATTGCATACATGCTGAAATCCGTAGAAGTCTATTGTCAGCCTGCCTATTTTTACATCCTCTGCTTAGACAAGACTTTACTTGAACTTGTTCTTCATTGTTTCCTTCTTCAGTTGTATCAGCTTCTGTTCTTTTATTCAAGGATATGGCATTTTATAACTTCATATCTAGAGGATGCAGCACTGCAAAATCTTCTCACCTGCCAGCTTTCCTTCAAACTTAAAAAAAATTCCATTTGACCTTCTCTATTTTTAGTGTTAGCAGCCTGACTCCATTTCAGTTTACATGAAGTTCCTCCTTCCTGCTTTATTTATTCAAAATTTTTCCCTCATAAATCAACCCCTTCTTTCCTTTTTTACATTCACTGACATGCACTAAAACTTAGTTTTGTGTTTTTCTTGGTTGCATTGATGGTGAGATAGATCTACTGCAACAATGCCTCAATGGGAAGTACAAGAGTTACTTTCCAGATATTGTAAGGTCTGAAATGAATTAAGACCTGTATTTGAAATCTGTGGATTTATTTTCATCAATGATGTTCAACTGCTAGGCATTAAAATCTACCAAAAACTAACAAACTAAGATTTAAACTGTGTATTTTTTTTTTCTTTCTCAAAGCTAAGTTGTACAGTCTTAGCACATGTCAAAATCTGACCTAATTTGGAGCCTACAGACTCTCCCTGAAATGAAATGTTAAAATAGAAATGCTTCTGAGGACTGGCTAAGTTGTAGAATTAAAATTTATTTTTGCAGGTTTAAAAATCTGTTAAACTCCAAAATTGAATTTAGTTTAAGGAATTTCCTAAATCAGAAATTAAAATTTTGAAAGCAGAGGACACTGACAGATTTAGTTGGAAACTTCTAGATTCAAAATAGCTAAACTACAAGTATACTCAGAGTCCCTTAGGAAGTTTGAACTGAAAATACTTGTGTCCATGAAGAGGGAACACTGCAGGTGAATATGCAAATCTAATGCCCCAGTGGTCTTTTGCCTTTGCCCCTTGCACTATTTAAAATAGGACTAATGCAATATTTTTGAAGGCACAAATATTAGTCAGGAAGCTGTTGACCAATGAAAGTTGATGGGAATTGCATCGAATATGCCTCTTGGGCTTTTGACATCCTGTCCTTTTAGGCTCCAAAGTGACTGATGCACTTTTGAAAATGTTACCCAGAGGTTGTTTTTTTTGCTTAAAATCTTAGAAAAAAGTAACAATTTGATCCCAGAATTATAATCATAGAATCATTAAGGTTGGAAGAGACCTCCAAGATCACTTAGTCCAACTGTCCCCCTACCACCCATATTGCTTACTAAACCATGTCCCTAAGTGCCTCATCAAACCTTTCCTTAAACACCTTGAGTGATGAGGTGTTCCCCACCAACTCCCTGGGCAACCTGTTCCAATGCGTAACCATTCTTTCTGAGAAGAATTTTCTCCTAATTTCTAACCTGAACCTCCCCTGGTGCAACTTGCAGCCATTCCCTCTTGTCCTATCACTACTTATCTGTGAGAAGAGGCTGATCCCAGCTCACCACAACCTCCTTTCAGGTAGTTGTTGAGAGAAATAAGGTCTTCCCTGAACCTCTCCTTTTCCAGGCTAAACAGTCCCAGTTCTCTCAGCCTCTCCTCATAATACTTGTGTTCCAGCCCCTTCACCAGCTTCCTTGCCCTTCTCTGGACACAGTCCATGGCCTTAATGTCTTGTAGTGATGGACCCAAAAGTGAACACAGTATTCGAGGTACAGCCTCACCAATGCCAAGTGCAGGGGCACAATCACTTACCTGGACCTGCTGGCCACAGTTTCTGATACAAGCCAAGATGCCATTGGCTTTCCTGGCTACCTGGGCACTCCCATGTTCAGGTGAGCATCAGCCAGCATCCCCCAGATCCTGTGCAGCTTGCCAGCCACCCTGCCCCAAACCTGTAGTGTTGCCTGGGGTTATTATGACCAAAGTGCAGGAGACTGCACTTGGCTTTGTTAAAGCTCATCCCATTGATCTCAGCCCATCAATCCAGCCTGTCCAGGGGCCTTCTCTCCCTCCAGCAGACCGACACTTTCCCCTAGCTTGGTATCATCTGCAAACTTACTGAGGATGCACTCAATTCCATCATCCAAATCATCAATAAGGATATTAAAGAGGATGGGCGCTAATACCAGCACCTGGGGAACACCAGTTGTGACCTGTTGCCAGTTGGATTTAACTCCATTCACCACCACTCTTGGGGCCTGCCATCCAACCATTTTTTAGCCCAGTGAAGAGTGTACCTGTCCAAGACATGGGCCATCAGCGAATCCAGGAGAATACTGTGGGGGTCTGTGTCAAAAGCTTTGCTGAAGTCAAGGTAGAATTTGTCAACAGCCTTTCCCTCATCCACCAGGCGTGTCACCTGGTCGTAGAGGAGATGAGGTTGGTCAGGAAAGACTTGCCGTTCATGCTGGCTGGGCCTGATCCCCTGATTGTCACGTATTTGGTTTGTGACTGCCCTCAGGATGACGTGCTACCATAATCTTCCCTGGCACAGAGACCAGGCTAAGAAGCCTGTAGTTCCCTGGATCTTCCTTACAATACTTCTTATAAATGAGCATCACATTAGCAAGTTTCCAGTAGCTCTCCAGCTGACCATGACTGCTGACAGATGATGGAGAGTGGCTCAGCAGTCACATCCACCAACTCCGTCAGCACCCTTGGGTGGATCCCATCTGGCCTCAGGATTTGCAACAATCCAGCTGGAATAATAGGTCTCTAACTGTCTTGACCTGAATCATGAGGGGTATATTCTGCTCCCTGTCCCAGTCTTCCAGGTTAGGAGACTGAGTACTCCAGGAAAAACCTATGTGTTTTTAAAAAATATTTTCTCTTGCACTGTAAATAAAGAGGAATTAAGTACAAAGAAATTAGGCAGCAATATTCTTCTCCTACACCATTACTTTTTGAATCCTGATATTTGAAACAAAATGGTCACTTTCTACCTTGGAAATGAAAGAGATGGTCCTATGTTACAAACATTAAATTTCAAAATTCCAGCAGCTGTCACCTTTGATATCATCCCTATGTGAGCTGTGGACAGGAAGGAAAGATGAATATGGGTAGTGTCCAGCAGGCTGCTGAGACCTCTTTGCTTTTTTCAGCTAGCTTTTAGAAAAGGAATGCTGTGTACCTGCCTTGAGAAGAAGGTAAAGATAGCTAAAAGCAAATTTGCTATATGCAAACCCCCATTATTTGTCATTAAACTCATCACTCTGGAGAGAGTGATGAATGTAGTTTTGTTCCTAATTTGGGCAAAGGGGCCCAGAAAACTAATGAAGGTAGGGAAGTTCCCTCAGTCTTGGTCAAAACCAAACTCCCCAAACAGGGTAAAGCTGAGACTGTCCTGTGTTTTTCACAAATGTCATTTTGCTGATATATGTCTAGCCTAGTGTGATCATCCCATGTTTCCCTGAATTAATCAGTAAGAATTACTTGAATCATAATAAGAATTGGCAGCCTACTCTTTTGTCTTTGTACAGGCTTCGAAATTCAGCAATGAGCAGCACTCAGAAGCAGAGGGTTGAAATCACACGCATATTTAGGACAGTCATGAACATGTGCAATTGAACATCCAGAATGATCTTTCAGAATTAATCTGAACAGTGAACAAATTTGTCCAATTTTCCCAACACTGAACCGAATTCTAGACACTTATGTTATTCTCTAGGTGGAGCAAAACCAAAGTAATACTGGAGGGAAGTAATAGAAGTACTCTGCCTACTTTCTAACTCATTGCTCTTCTGAAATAACATGAAGGTAGGTCACAGAAGCTTCAAAAGTGTGTATGTGCAAATGTTTGGACACAGTACATATTCTTGCATGTGTGGGCAGCCTCTTGGATTATGTGCATTTGTGAATCTCCAAAATGATCTTACTTATTTTTTTTCTCTATGAACACTTAAAATCAAACACCTACAGCTCTAGAATAAAAAATACTTTTACAGCATGCAACAAAAATATTCACTGACTTCTTCCACTACAAAGACAGAGCTGAAAAGGATCCAGATGAAAAACAGTTCCACATCCAGTCCCCTTCATCATCATGAAGGTATTTATTAAGAATTGTAAAAAGAATCATTCCTCAAAATAGTATCAGATAGACTTGTCTCATCACTACCAGATGTTGTCTAACCTGTTACTTCCTTCAACAACAGAGATTCCACACTTCCCAGGACAATCTACACCAGCACTTCCATAGTGAGAATGGAAGAATTTTTTAACTTCCCTTAAGTTAGATTTCTTTTCACTTTCCTTACGCCAGATTTTTTTTTCCAGATCTCTGTCTGAAACTATTCTTTAATATCTCTGTCGTTTTTGTCTTGGGACATCTTTCCATAAAGCTGTGAGGTACCAGTAATTCTCCACACTTAATCCTTCCTCAAAATGCAGCCCTAGCAGAGGTCTTCCCCATACCAGCCTGCATGTTCTCAAGACAGACTTGTTAACAACCAATGAGACAAAACTAACAGTTAATTGTAACAAATATAGCTAAAGACTGCAGAATTTATGAACTATGCTAGTTAATTCTCCCTCTTTTGATGAGCCAGTGTTCGCTTACCTTGCTTGCCTGTAACCTCCAGTGTATACAAACACCTACTCCAGACTGCTGGCTGCTCTGGACAAGGACCTGATTTTCTTCTCTGTAAATTCATTGATTATTGTTGGCACTTTCCAGTGTCAGGAGTAATGAAAAATACGTATTTCATTTATATTGTGATGGGCTCCTTCTCCCTTCTCTGATGTGCTGGGGAATGTGACTTAAAAAGTCAGAAAAGAAGCCTGGGCAAATGTGCTGAAGTGAGGCTGCCTGAACTGTGTTTGGGGGTTTCTCACTGCAGTGGTTGGATTTTTCTTTCAAATATCCCAATAGTTCCAAATTTTAAAGAAACAAACACACTTTTATCCTTATCATGTTTACAGTAGAAACCCTACAGTACGACAGTCAAACCACAGGGGAAAGTGAAAACATAACATCCATTGCTGCCTGGAACCCTTTGTGAAAGCCCGTGATGACCTACCTGCAATATAGTATGCTGACTATGAGAGACCTATGCTGGAAAATACTGTCAACAAGAAATAAATAAAAGCAAGGAAGATGTCTTGCTGAAGTAGATTTACTATGTTGAATACAGCAAATAGGCAACTTATGATTTTAAATATGTTGATCCATGCAAGTAAAATCTGCTTGTATGGCTTTTTGCTAATCTGAGATAGGAAAGAACCAAGAAGAAACCAGGAAGAACTGCATAGCAACGAAACGTTGTGTTAGCAATACATCACTGGCAATACAATTGCATGCTTTGTTTTAGTATTTAATTAAATCAATCAATAATTAAAACCTTTTTGATCTGGAAAATTTTCTTGGTCACCAGCATCCCTTCAAAGGAACTCTGGCTGATAAAACAGCAATAAAGTGCTGCTGTTCAGGCATATCAGACTGCACTTTGTTTAAAAAAATAATTTGCAGTTGAGGTTTGACATATAGTAAAATGAAGTTTTCTGTTTCTTAGCAGCAGCTGCAGATATTAAATCAGCTGCTCCAAGAAGAGCATAACTCACAGAGCACTTCAGAACAGCTCATTTTTCTCCACACGACTGTTTGAACATAGACTACTTGAACCAACTCATTTAAAGCCTTTGAGATTTTTCCATGGATATAGAAGGTAAGGAATGAGGTGAAATGCAAAGCAGACCATCAAGGTACAGAAAAACAAACTCTTTTAAGAAAGTATCCAATTAATGAAAATATTGTGGTTTTTGGACCTTGGTTATTTTCCTTCACTCTTTTGGAAAACAATAGTTTCTTCACCAACTTAAACCAAACTGCAGTGTATTTTCTAAGTGACAAAACACATTTCTTCTGGTTAATCTGAAAATGAAGATTAAAGTTGTCAGTGTCTCGTTTTTATGTAGTTTGCATTTTCCAGCCACTTGTGGCAGTAATACAGATGGCTGGCTAGACAAAGATTAGTGATTTGATTTAATGCCAAAGTGATAGTCATGCAATTAAATTAAAACACATATTTTTTTCAAGTGAGAACGTGTAGTTTTTCAGTTTCTTTTTCTTCAGTTTCTTTTTCTTAAGAACCATTCTGTGCCCAGATCAATTTTTTTTCTGTAATGATCTTTTCTGAAGATGGCATCACTCTGTGGATCACTGAAGGACTGGTCCAGGTCATAGATTTCCATGTAGAACAGTGCAACACCAGTGGAAAGTTATTGCTACCTACTGACCATACAGTGGCAAACTGCAATCTGAGCCAGTCCATGTGCCCACATCACAAAACCCACAACTACCACACATTTGCTGGCAATCCTCTCTGTGTCAAAATCCAAAAAAACAGACATGGAAATTTAGCTGGTTTTACTCCTCAGAGATAGCCCAACCTTTCAGGCTTGAGAGATGTTAACAACATAATGCGGAAAAGTTTACTGACTTGTGTAGTCAGTTTATGTATACATAGACATCAGCAGAGCCAAGTGAATACTGCAAGGAGTATTTGTGCAGAGCCTTTTACGTTCTGAATACCTCTTTATTCATACTGCTAGGCAGATGCTTTTTGAGGTTTTTGTCTATTTGTCTTCTGAGTAGGAGGAGTGGCGTCAAATTGGCTAATTGTCATAAGATAAAACTGCAAAACTGAGGTGAGCCTCCTCTTACTGAGCAGCAGCAGTGAATTTGAACTCTCATTGCTGAAATTTATCATGCCTAACTTCATATGTTTCAGAGCTGTGCCTAGCTGAAGCCAGGCACCCAGAGTCCTACAGGCGATGCAAAAATGGGTAACTCTGGAATGTGGATCATCCAGCCAAACTTACACAAGTATCTTAAGGGGCTGCTTTCCCTCTACTCACTGTAGAGAAAATGCTGGGCTTGAGCTTAGGCTAAACACAACTTTTAGTCCATTAAATGGAGATTTGATGGATCCTATCCACTCAGACGTGTACAAACAAGCACATTCCACTTATTCTCCTTCAGACCAAAAATCTTTGATGCAACCCACACCTAATGAGTAATCTGGGGTCAAGGTGGTCAGTTTGGTAGTCTCACAAACAGATGAAGTGTTAGACAGTCAGTAAGGACAATTAATAAATAGGGTTATTAATATCCCCTGTTCTGTGGGGAGTAACAGCAAGTTTGTAATTTGGTAATCCATGACCACATGCACAGACAAAATGGTGCCTTCTCTATGAAATGTAATAATTATGCACACAATTCCACTCTCTGAGAGGTTGAATACATAGGACAATCAGAATATGATCTGTTGTTTCAGTCAAAAATGTATTATTTTTAGAACTAAGACTTTACTTTTTTTTAGAACTAAGACTTTACTCAGAACCCAGAAGAGGGGGCCATACTGAGAGGATTAAGGTGTAATCCAGGAACCAAAAGGTCCTGCTACAGGACCTTTTTTGCACCAGTATCAGGGATGTATTTTATAGCTTCATCATGAAACAACAAAATTTGTATTCAGTTGTGCATATAGTGTACCTCCTACATAAAGCTAAAAGATTTCCAATCCACAGACTGACTTTTCAGTGCCTGGCTCTAAAAAGCTTCTTTTTAACATAAATGTAGAAGTCTCTTGGAACAAGCATGTGCAATGCCCTGTCCAAACTGCTGAAGAAGAACTCCATGTAAAGAATGAAATGATATCTTCTCTCATGCTTCTCTCCCTGGAGTAAATGAGTAGAAGGAAAAGAATATTTTCAATTTTACAAAACATAAACTTGTACCCCATATCTGCTATGGAGGTTTGTAGTGTTGTACAGTTCCAAGATTGAATGAAGCCTAAATAACCTTTGAACAGAATTCTTTTTCAGCATACCACTACACTTCAGAGCTCTGAGCTGTACCTCCACCAGCTTTTTATTCTAAACCTAATACTCTATAATTCTAGTTTTTATTTGGCTTCCTATGCTTCACTGCTAGATGCTCTTCTACCATGAGCTAGATACTATTTAACATTCTGAGATTTTTCTTCTTTTTTTTTTTCTTGATTTCTCAGTTCTTGGAGTTCTCAGCATGTTTTTTAGAAGTGTTGAAGTGTCTCTTAGAAGTGTTAGGGGGCCTTAATAAGAAGGAATCTAACCTGAAGATGTTCCTTGAAAAAGGCAGAATAATGTCTGTAGGCATTTCATGCATGGACTATTGGTGGTCATTAAAAAAAGAGGGTTGAAGCTAATGAAGGATGTGGATCTAGGTCAGAGGAAAGAAGGATGATTTTTGTATTTCTTGGAAGATGTAATAAATCCAAGAGGCTGGCAGAGAACTGATTTCTCAACATGAATCCAATACAAATCATTAGAAAACAGAGTTTATTTCAATTTAAAGAACCAGGAGATACTGGACAAACCAGCAGGAATCTTACAGGAGACCTGAAACTGAGTCACTTCCTTACTACTGGGCAAGAGAGTGAGAAAACAAGGTAGATGCTGCAAACGTGGCTCTTTTCTGTGGACCTGGCAGCTGTATTAATGATGTGCTAGAGAGACATGCATCCCACTTCAACTGAGCAAGGTGGAGATTACCAGGTAAAAAAGAAAAAGGCTTTAGAAAGCCCTGTCTCTGAACATTGTATATTTCAAGCAACAATAAATCAGCATATGTTGGATTTTATTTGATTACTTTCCATGCTTTCCCTTAATACTAATCACATAAAGCATAACCCCCTGTCAGCACTGGAATGGTATATATGCATAAATCACTAACAACTGTACCCATCTCAGATTACATTTATGTAGCACTAATTTAATACCTTCACATTTCTGCCAACGTGAGTGTGAGAGTCCATAAAACAATAGTAAGATGTAACAGAATTCCAGAGAACTGCTTAAAATCTGACATTCAGCATACAGACAATTGCTTCCATAGTAGTTTACTTGTAAGCAGAAGGCAAGTCCAATCTGGTCCATGACAATGTCACCTTACCAATAAAGGCAGTCTTGGCGCCTTCAAAAGACTTATTTCCTGAGAATAAATACAGATTCTCCATTGTATGATGTCAGTAGAATTATGCCAAATAAGAAAAAAAGCAGAACTAACCAAGGTACGTAGAGTTTATGTAGGGAGGGAAAAAGGTGAGAAGGAGGAAGCAGAAGAATGATCAGATTTTTCAGGGGGAAACCTGAATTCTTTGAAGTCAGCATTTGGGATGAGGGGGCCATTGACAGACATGTGTAATTACAGACAGAAAACTGATAGATGTGTGATTATAGGCAGATGGTTAGCTCATCAGGAGTTTCTGACAGCTGGGCTCCAGCACTTCTCGTAAGTCTTTACGACCTGATCTTTCTTCAGCATATAAATATTCATGTACTTACATTTTTATGTATGATTTAGGTGTAAAACAAGTAATGATTCTGCAAGGTGCTGAACAGCCTTGCCTTTAAAATTAACCATGAAAACTTATGCCAGATGGTTAAATTTAAGTAGTCCTGCTGACTTTATTTCTTTTCATGAATCTTTCTACTGGATTCACTGGTCTGTGTTTCAACAGTCACAGGTAGGATTTATTTAACCTGATTTGGTCTATCTAAAGTGAGGTGTCTGTTTTAAGAGAGCCTTCAAAGCACCCTTTGACTCCCTGGAGAGGAGTGACAACCTTCAGAAGGAAATTCCTTCTACCTCAGCGGGATATCTCAAGCATGTGGGAACAATCATGGCGGATAACAAGTTTGGGTTGAATTTTTAGTTTGGTTAATATGAAATAAAATGAACATTAATTGCATCCTCTGGGACATGTGAAAAAACACAAAACCATAACAAAAACAAACCCAAACTTTTTCTTGTCTTAAAATGAACTTCTCCAAAGCAAAAATAGTACAATGGCTTTGCTCAGCAGAGAGTCTTAGAGCACCTCTGTGTTTTTCAGGGTGCATGATGTAATTGTGCACAAAATCTGTATTAGGACAAGGTATAGATGGTCACCAGCCTTTCCTTTCTAGGTAAAGGACATCAGCGTGTGGATAGGAGAGAAGCGACAGTTTTCTCTGATCAGGTTCCTAAACCACATACCCTGGAGTGACAGATTTAAAGGCAAACTAAAAAAAACCCAACCCATGAGACTGAAGTTAGCTCTTCCCTTTCTCTCAGACTTTACTACTTTTAAACTCTCTTTTCATTCTTTCACTCTTCCTAACAATTTCCTCAGCATAGACAGACAGATTTGATTCAATTCATTCTGTAAGAGCTGCAAAAGCTGAGATGCCCTAGGCAGATATTCCAGATACAGACTTCTCTTGTCCATGCAACTAGAGGAAACACTGTTGTATTTTTCATCTCAGCAGCCTAAGTAGCACCACAATTTTAAATGAGTTAGTCTTTACATGTTGCTGTGAGGTCTTTGAATCTTGTTACTACATCAGTTGTCATCAGATATTTTAGCCTGTTTCTGAATTTCCCTGTCTTACCAGTTCTAGGTTATTCTTCCTGAAAATGTTTTGCCCTGAGGTAACTTCCTATTTCAAAAGAGACTTAAAGCAAAAGCATTAAACATTTCAATTAAAATGTCTGCAGCTGATCTCTTAGTTTTGGACCTCTTCTCACATATGTTTAGAAATGAGTCCATAGCATTCTGCTCCCTGCCACGTCCTGCAGGGTTACATCATGCTGTGGTTTCTATATGGAGCTCGATAGTGTGAATGTCAAAGCTGCAGACACTTTTGCAGAGCTGCCAAAACCACACACAGACAACAAATAGTTCCATACCTTCAATAAAATGCATCTCGCTTGCCTTTGCACTCATTAAATGCTAGATCTCCTTCAGCACTTGTCTTGCTAGCTTTGCTGCACAGAGTTACCATGTTTTTAGGAGAAGACATATCTTCCCCACAGGTCTAAGCCAGGGGTGCCTTACACCACAGAATCTCTGCAGTTTCAGCAGGGCCTTACTTTTGAAATGAAGAGGTGGCTGGCCAGAGATGACTGGTATTATTTCCACTCTTTTTTTTAATTATGACAGGATATCTTTCTTTATACAGTTTTGAAGATCTGACATTAACCTAAAAGTATCATATGATAAGGCCCAAAAAGAGTAATACAACTTCAATCTTCCTAATTGTTAGTTGTATAAAAGCTCTTTTGGTTCTAGCACACAGGTCTAGAGCAAAACAAAAGTAGCAGCATTATTTCACTTCCTAGTCTAGTGCTTGGTCCAGTCTTATTCAACATATTCATCAATGACATGGATGAGGGGATAGAGTGTACCACCAGGAAGTTTGCTGATGATACAAAACTGGGAGGAATGGTTGACATACCAGAAAGCTGCACTGACATTCAGTGAGGTCTGAACAGAGTAGAGAAATGGGTGAAGAGGAACCAAATGAAATTCAGTTGGGGCAAGTGTAAGGTCCTCCACCTAGGGAGGAATAAACCCAACCACTAGTACAGGTAAGGGGCTGACCTGCTGGGAAGCAGCTCTGTGGAGAAGGACCTGGGAGTCCTGGTGGACAGCAAGCTCTCCATCAGTCAGCAGTGTGCCCTTGTGGCCAAGAAGGGCAATGGTATCCTGGGCTGCATTAAGAAAAACATGTCCAGCAGGTCAAGGGAGGTTGCCCTCCCCCTCTACTCTCTCCTGTTATGGCCACATCTGAAGTACTGTGTCCATTTCTGGGCTCTGTAGTTCAGGAAAGACAGGGAACCACTGGAGACAGCCCAACAGAGGGCTACAAAGATGATCAGGGGGCTGGAGTATCTCTCTCATGAAGAAAGGTTGAGAGAGATGGAGTTGTTAAGCCTGGAGAAGACTGAGAGGGGATCTGATCAGTGCTTATAAGTATCTAAAGGTTGGACATCAAGAAGAAGGGGATAGACTCTTCTCAGTTGTGTCCAGTGACAGGAAAAAGGGCAATGGACACAAACTGGAACACAGGAAGTTCTATCTAAACATGAGAAAAAAACTTCTTTACTCTGAAGGTAACAGCACTGGGACAGGATGCCCAGAGAGGTTGTGGAATCTCCTTCTAGAGATATTCAAGATCCACCTGGACACAATCCTGTGCAGCCTGCTCTAGATGATCCTGCTTTAGCAGGGGTTTTGACTAGATGATCTTCAGAGGTTCCTTCCAACCCCTACCAGTCTGTGAGTCTGTGATTCAAAGTCACACATTGATATTTTAGACCTGGAAAACCATTACTCCAGTGAAGACAGTGAAGTTCTCTCTTGCAAGGAGCTGTAGTTATAATTCTTGCTGTCTCCTGAAAGCATCCAAAAGACTCTCTGACTAGTATACTACTTTCTCCATTTAGGCTCATTGATGATGACCCTCTGAAACTGTATTATATGTTACCTGCTGCAGAGCAGGATCCAAATGCAGTTCATGGAAATCTTTTTTCACCAGCCAGGTAAATGTATGTCGCTGAGATTAAAGCAGGGTTAAAGAATATATGGTCTAGTCTCCAGTGTTGTTTTATATGTCTCCCAATAATACAATCCTTCTATTCGTTATTCCTGGGTAACATTACAAGCTGTAGTAAAGATGGGCTATTTGCCAAGTATATCTAAAAGGCCTCAGAAAAGACAAGTTCCTCACCCATGAGTTTACCAAAAGCAGCTATCATCCTATAATGCCAGATGTGTTGAGGGCCACAAGGATGATTAGAGGGCTGGAGCACCTGCCCTACAGGGAGAGGTTGAGGGAGCTGGGCTTGTTCAGCCTGGAGAAGAGAAGGCTGTGGGGGGACCTCATTGCAGCCTGCCAGTACCTGAAGGGAGCATACAAACAGGAGGGGAATCAACTTTTTAAAAGGGCAGATAATGGCAGGACAAGGGGGAATGGTTTAAAGCTGAAGGAGGGAAGGTTTAGATTGAATATTAGGGGGAAGTTTTTTACGGAAAGAGTGGTGAGGTCCTGGAACAGGCTGCCCAGAGAGGTTGTGGATGCCCCATCCCTGGAAGTGTTCAAGGCCAGGTTGGATGGGGCCCTGGGCAACCTTGTGTAGATCCAGGCCTGAGGTTGGTGGCCCTGCCTGTGGCAGGGGCATTGGAGCTTTATGATCCTCGGGGTCCCTTCCAACCCTTGCCATTCTATGATTCTATGTGTTTCAGCAGGAATACAGCTAGAATCCTATGCAAAAGAACAGTGGTATTTCAAATTAGTAAAGACTGCCTTTAAAAAAAGGTTTATTATTGTATATAAATAGATTATGTCAAAAGGACAGTTGGAAAGAGAAGGTTCCCTGTGTACAATTCCTATCTTTATATACGGAACTGGTTTTGTTGATTCTGTTTAATTGCACTCATTATGGCAAAGCAAATTATGAGTGAGTCTGGCTGGTAGTTTGTCTGATGCAATGTGGTTCTAGATTTCAGGAGTGCTGGTTTCTTCGAAGAACATAATGACCTTACAGCTCTGTTATACTGATTGTGTTTGCTGAAACAGAAGTCCATTTTTGTCAGTTAGTAGATACTTCTTTTTCTCTGTAAGGATTTATCTCACGATACCTTCACCTTAATAGATCCCATTATTTTCATGGCAGTCACCAAAACCCAACTTAGTTTAGTAAACATTTACAATTTTTCAGAAACCTGATGCCTTAAACTGCTTCAAGTTGAGCTGAAATCCATACCTTTAAGTACTGGAGACCTTAATACAGCCTAATTAATTTATAAACAGACAGTACTGTGGGAAACATTTGTTCTACTTTCTTTAGTGTTAGCCTATATTCACCCTTTAAATTAACATTCACCTTTTTCATATCAACGCTTTAAGTGTATTGCTAAATTCCCCTAATAAATAATTTTAAGCAGATGTAAAAGATGACTATATAAAATAATGAGCAGTATTCTCCCACAGACTCCTTAAGTGTCTTAATATTAATTTTTCTTATCTGTGATCAACTCAGGCTAATTAGAGTGCATCTCTATAGCAGCAACAGAAACAGTTTTTCTTTTTGACAAAATCTGAAATTAGTTCAGTTCTGCTTATACAATTTCAGTGTGGGCTTTGACTGTACAGTTTGTACAGACTTAGATGTATTTTATAAAAAGATTTACATTTTTCAGTTTATTCTTCCCCTCCCCCCAATTTACACTGATGGTAGAAAAAAAAATTCTGAATTTAAATCAGACTTTGGAGTATTTAAACCAATACCCTGATGGCTTTCTCTTCTCCTGTGTGAACAGCCTAAACAATGTATTAGAATGCCCCCTTGAGGAACAATGTCTATGACTACCTATTTCAGCAATCATATTTTCTGTAAGGGATCTGAAAAATCTCCAATTTTCATTAATTCCACAACTAACTACAGTATTAGTCAGTTAGAACAAGACACAGGCTGTTCAGGACAGGGAAAATGCAAGGAGGTAAGATTCAGATACCTAGGTCCCTATTTTAAAAGTAGAGCACGCTGTGTGCCTGTCTGGGTTAGGTAAGAAAAACTATCCTGTATGTATTTGCACGGTGAGCTCAAATGTGTGCATTTCCCAGCCGAACACTCTAGACTTCAAGCTCTTATCTTTCACAGATGTTCCTGAGATAGGATTTCAGTGTTAGTGTGCAGTTTAGAGAAGAAGCTCCCTCCTTTCCACACATATTTTTGTTGGCTACATGGCTGGTGCTGAACCCAACACGTTTCTCACTGTAATGGGATGGAAGGATGGAAGAGTTGGGGCAAGTACAACTGTGGTTGCCACTTACAGAGATTAAAAGGGTAATCAGGAAGGTTTGGGATGTGAAGGGAATGAATAGAAGTTTCATATGGTATTTTTATTAATGGCACAGTTTTAGGAGACAATATAGCCTGTTTGTAGACACTGAAAGATGAAAAATAAAATTTAAGCAAGGGTAAAATCCAATCAGACAATCCACTGGGTTTTTTTTAAAGCAAGGCTCCAAAAAACACCAACCAAACACAGCCTCAGCTCAGCATCTCTTAATTGACCAGGACATTGTCTCCTCCCCAGGTGAAGTTGAGTCCTATACATTATTCAGCAAGAAGGACAGGATTTTCTTTATAGGAGCACTTATGGGCCATAAAACTGTTTTTCTGAGAGATCTTTACATGTCATGAATAGAGATGAAAGAAAGGGTAGAAAGTTTTGTCTTTCTTTTATCCTATCTGTAGGTATCAGATTCTTTCATTCCCTGTGAGGCAGGAGAACAGCAACTCGGACTGTAGCCTACATCCTCAGCAGTCACCATCTGCTAGGAGAGATAACAACCTCCTTGTCTATGTTCTTCTGATATTTGGCATGACTGATAATAATAAGAAGGGAGATGGTACTAGAGAGCAGAGAGATAGAATAGATTCTGAGCAGTGGTGATTTACACCAGAAGATTTGGCCCAGCGCTCCTCACCTAAGAAGACACTGGGAGATATTTGCCTCCCTGTTAGAAACAAAATAATGTAATTCCTCAAATATTCTACTAATATGTGATTCAGGATGATATAGCTGGATGAGATAACCAAATTCCTAAAATGGATCAGCCTAACCCAGCTGTCTCATTTAATGATGATTTAAAGCAAATGAAAAATGAAAATGGCATTTAAAAAAACTTAAACCAAAACACAACGAGAAATTCTGAAGATCTGGATTGACTTAATGAGTATGCACAAAATTGGTTAGGAAACTGGATACATTTGTGACCTGAAACAATCTGTGTAAGACCTGAGTTCAGAGTTCATCTCTGCTGTAACTCTAATTTAAGCTTACACTCTCTGGAATTACAGTGGCCTGAACGTGGCTGAGGGTGCTTAGGAAAACTAGTGTCACCCATTTAAGGAGCTTGTGAGTCAAACTAGAGGAAATACATCACATCTCCCACTACAAAGTGTGGAATAGTTTAAAACTATTAAATTACACTATATTCTTTTCTAAGCAGTCAGAAATTTATCCTGGCCATCGTAGATAGTATAAGTTGTCTCAGTGTTGTCACTTTCCTTTGATCTGTTTTTAGAAGTGAAAATAGCAGAGGGTTGAATTCTTCAGATATTTCTCAACATATGGGACTTTTACTGTTTGAATTCTGAAGAACGCAAGGAAGAGATAGTCACTGTAATCTTGAAACACAGCATTTAAAAAATACTTAAAAACAAAGCACCTGTGTTTTCTGGCTGGACAACAATGTATCAGCCAAGATAGCTATTCTAACAATTCTGGCTGTGGTGAGCTAGCTCCCCATAATTCATTTCATAATTGGGAAAAAATGTAGCATTTTCTGACATCATCTCAGTGCAGTTTTGGACACATTGTGCTGCAGAGAATCCAACAATAACCACTTAATGTTCCTCTCCATGATTTAAGAAGAATCCAGTGACCAAGTCTGCATATGGTGGCAGTACATGCTCTTTTGGGATTTTGGTTCCAAATCTAGGGACAAATACTAATTGTGCATTTGAGTATAAAGTACATTGTATCTATAACTTGTATTCTTTCTCTTTCCTGGCTATTAAAACTAAACCAAAGAATCAGAAGTTTCAGAGGCCAGAACCTGAAAACTAGATGTCAGACTCTGTGGGAGAGGAGAAAGGTGTCATCTCTCCCTTTTGTGTTTTGGAGTTATTGCTCAGTGTTTATTTCTCTCAGTGGCAACTGACTGGTGTCCTATTACTTGTTTATAACTAATTTCAAACCACAGGCCCAATCACACAACTGGGCTCAGAATTCCTCTGTGTCACATATGAGTGAAATCTGCGAACTTCAGCTGGCAGATCTCCCTCCACAGCTGAGCAGATCTTTGCAGAAGGAACAGTTTCTGGAGAGGAAGTGGTCTTCCCACCAGAAATTGACTGTAATTCTACAACAATAATTACTGCAAAGAGGGCAGAAAAATCCTGATTCTGACCTTGGCCATCCCAACATGAATGTTGAACATGACCCTCCTGAGGTACTCTGCACGTATAGATCAATGAGTGTGATTTGATTCGCCCTTCTATGGAAAACAGGGTCCTGGTCTGAGGATGTGCTGGTGCTTTTCATCATGTCAGAGCTTTCTGCTGAGAAACTAGCAGGTGGCAGTCAGCCTGCCATTTCTGGCTCTTTTTGCTTTACCTGATCTGATTTAAGACAGATCAGAGGAAGTGATGCAGATGGACACAGGTCTGTGAAGGGACCAGAGAGGATGCAGCAAATACAAAGGGGGCAGGAATGGTCCCATTCAATTCCACCTGGCTGCCAGTCTTCACGGTGACTCTCATTACCAGGGAGCACAACAAAGTCCTATTTTTTTACTTGAGTGAAAATTATAAAGCAATTGTCCTCTGGTTTAAATTGAAAACCAATGGAATAACATCTTATTTGGGTGAGAATGTCTAAGATTCTGGGAAATTAACCTGTAGAGAATGGCCCAAGAATTGCAAAACTAAACAAAACCTCAGTTGTCTATTGACATAAATCTTTCCAGGCTCCTTCACTGTCACTCTGTCTGTCATCATTTAGTATTGAGTGGGAAGGGGAATACAGAGGATGAAAAGGAAGGGAACTGAAATGGATGCAGAGAGAAGATAGAAGTGGAGAGCAGCAGAAAGAGGTGGAGAAAACAACCGCAAAATTCTGCTAAAAAGATTTTTAAAATTGCATGTCACATCCAATTCTTCCCACATAATGCATGACAGAGCAGCAATGTAAACTTTCTCATGATCCAGTCTTCAGTTTGTTCACATATTGTATAAAAGGGAACATTCATAAAGGGATTATAAAGACTAACAAATGATTAATGGCTATTATATATATGCTACAGACCTGAATGGTATGTTCTGTACCTGACTTTAGGTATAGCAGTAAAAGTGTTACACAGGGTTAGAAGACATTAAACTCAAAACCTTTATTATGAATATACTTGATTTTGCAATTCAGCTTTAATGTAATGAGGATGAGTTAAGAATTGTTGAAGATGAAAAGTCTCATAATCTCTGTAATTAATACCAGTTGAATAGTCATATTTCAATATTCTTGAGGCAGTATTTTAATTTTTCTGACACTACAACAAGGAACATTTATCTAGCTAGTATTTAATGGGAATGGAACTACAGCAAGATTTCTCAGCACTGTAGGTAAAACCAATAGCATCACCTACAACTAGAGTATTCTGACACTTTATAAGAGTAGTGGTCTATAATGCTATTAAAATATGACTTCTGGAATTGAATTATCCATATAATCTGCCTCAGCCTGGTCAGTCTGTGTTGCAGCAGAAACTTTTCAGATGTTTCCAAGAAATAAATCACCAGAAGTACATTAACTTTCCATTATAAATTCTTAAAAGTGCTGTTGTCTCAGTGCCATATTTTGCACCAGGAATGCATGAAGGACATGACTTTTTAGAGTCTAGAATAAAATTCATTGAATTAGGCCAGTTGTAAGCATCTGAAAACCCTGGTCTTCTTTAAGTCTTAAAATAATCCCTCACCTGATAATGTTCACCACCATTAGAATCTCCTGTCTGGATGCTAATTAAAAGATTTCATTGCTGTAGCTAGATTTCAAGGCAAGCAGCCTCCTAATGTTCTGCCCATACAGTTCAGGAAATACCCAGGGTGAAGTGACCAGGAGGAGAAACAAAGCACATGGGCTGTGGTAGTAGCCTACGATGGAATAGTAAAACTAAGCCTGGGAGTCAGGACTGTTGGAAGAATAATGAGAAATTGGGACCAGCTGAGCAAGTATGGAGCTGGCAGCTGGGACTCATACTAGGAATGATGGGTAAAGACGATGGGATGAGGAATAGAGGGGAGACAAGCTAGTTACTGGAACAAGTAATACCATGCAGAATCAGGCAGAGTTTAGGCAAATAGGGGTGCTGGTGTATCCACACTTCCCTCCAGCATCTGGAGCTGACCCAAACATCTCTCTCCTGTCTACATCAGTGGACCTCAGTGGAGAAAGGCATGTGCCATCCTATTTTGTGTCTGCTCCACATTGCGGATGGCAGTTTGCTCCTTTCATCAATTATTCTGTTGTTTCTAGGGACAGAACTCAGTTCTCTGAAATATATTCACTCCTATCTAAGGTGTTGGTGATTTGTAAAGGACCAGTATGATTTTCTGTAAGACAGAAGC
Source organism: Laterallus jamaicensis coturniculus (assembly GCA_022605575.1). Classification (NCBI taxonomy): domain Eukaryota; kingdom Metazoa; phylum Chordata; class Aves; order Gruiformes; family Rallidae; genus Laterallus; species Laterallus jamaicensis. Next base: position 5,352,156 of record JAKCOX010000008.1, read on the forward strand.
AGTACAAGGTTATGCAGAGCTGATCAATGTGTTGCTTTTAAATAATTTGGCTTTACATCCAATTCCAAAGCACCACCAAGCTGAAGTCACATCATACTTCTGTAAAAGTACAAGGTTGTTGCTATTTTCAATGGTAACTGCAAACACAAATGATTCTGAAGACTATCTACGGCAGTAGCATGGACATACTTAATGTCTCAATAGTTATCCATGACTGGTTGTTTAAAATATTGCTATGTGTGATCAGTATTTGATCAGACGCTTCTTCTTCATCTTTAATAGTGCTGAAGCAAACAATGTGACAAAAGATTTTACCATGGCTTCTGCAGTTCAGCTCACTTTGTCTATGGGCTTCAAACTCATTTTACCTTTAGAAAAGTGCTGCTTAAAAATGGCCTGGAAAAGGTGCAAACTCCCATCCAGCATATCTAGACTGAGAAACGCAAAAAAGCTGAGAAAACTCAAAGTGTTCCTAAACTGAATGGTCTCTAAGCATGATGCTGTATATATGCTGAGTTTCTACTTCTAAATGCTGATCTAGGAGATGTTGGCTGAATACTTATTAAAAAAAAAAGAGAAAAAAGAAAAAAAAAAGCTGCATTTTTAAGAAACTGGCTAAGGGAGTAGAAACTCTGGTAGTTCACTCCGTATTTGAACCTATGTAACCCTACCTGGAAAAGTTAACTGCAACTCAGTTGCACTTTTATCAGAGAATCTGCTTGGACTCCACATTGAAAAGTAAAGTTCTTGTGAATGAATGAAATAAAAATAATCCCAACACAATTCTAATGTTGACAATTTCACAGCAACCACAAAAGATGCATGTTCACTTTGAGATAAATATTAACATGACAATAAAATAGAGAGCATTTTCACTTATTTGGCAAAATAATGATGCCCACATAACTTTTTAGGGAAATGGGTTTGACAATAGTCAGTTAAAAGGTGATTCCCTAAATTCAACTGCTAACTGTTATGGCATGGGATTTTTAGAGACAGTTTTCTCAACTTTCTTTAGCATTGTCAAACCAAACAGCGATCAGTGCCACTGGAGAGAACTGGCTACAGCCCTATTTCTCAAATTCTTTCCCACAGTGCAATGTAAGAAGATGATTTTTTTAACAGTGTAATTACTTTTTATATTTAAAAAATTGAGTATAAAAAAAGAGCATTACATTTTGTAGACAAAATTTGGATTCTGTAACAGCGAATGGAAATTCTTTAGTGGGTCTGGACAAAGAGAAAATGTGCACATTTCATATTTTCACATGCAATCACATGCAAACATAATCAAAATAAAAATAAATGTCAACAGTTGGCAACAAATAGCGTAGGCAGTAAGCAAGTAATACATGTGTCTTGAAACTTCAGCATAATTGAGCGTTTAGTGTAACTTCACTGTGCTAGCTTGTGTAATGATTTGTAAAGTCATGTCATTTGTAGATGACAACAGAATTAACTGGCATGAATTCCACAAAATGCCTATATTTGGAAGGAAGAAATATCATTGGTGACTTCAATTATTTATTATTTCATAGAAATAATAACCTCTTGATGGTTTTGAATGCGTTTAAGACAAATCCAAGACCTTTAACAGAAATTGTTATGGTGTCTAACTTTTGTTCCAGGCAGAATAGGACTACACAGAGCCAACTCTGTATCTGGCCCAACTCCACTCACAAATTTGGCCAAAGATATATTTGTCACATTTATTTCAAGTAAAGTTCAGATACTGTGTGGTGCTCAGGGCTCTTCCAGAGCCCTTGTAATATAGGAAGTCTGTAAAATCATATTTGGAACTGAAGGTTTTGAATTTCTATTCTTTCTATGACTTCAATATAAATGGCTGAGCTTGCATATTTCTAGGGTCATTACAGTTGAGTGTTTATTTATCATAGCTATATACTGAAGCAAATTACCATTTGCTTTCATGAATACTCTACAAACACCAGAGAAGGTGTTCTATTGTAAAAAATGCCTGATTAAATCAAAGAAGAAAAATAAAAGTACAATTTGCCATGTAGCAACCAAATACATCTGGACAATGTAAGGTTTGAGAATGTTTTCCTAAAATAAGAGCGGAGACATTTCTAAAACATCCCTCAGGCATGCCATTTTCAATCATTTAGTTTATTGCAGACACAGAAGTTTTTCTGAAAACAGGTCTTGCAGAGTTGCAGTGCAGAAAATGAAGGTCCCCTGGCCCGGCTGAGGAACAAAGCTTATGAAGATTACGCATAGGAAACACCAGGGAGGAAAGCATGAAAAACAGATTTGAGAGAGGCAGATAAATGGAAAACAAAGGCTGGCATCTTTGATGCACCATATGGAGTGATGGGGTGACATAAAAAGAGATGAAGTAGTCCAAATACTGTGGACTTGGTAGGCAAAGCCAAGAAGTTTGTTTGCAGCAGTTATTTCAGAGATTCAGATCGGAGGGATGATAAATATTTATGAGGAAGCTTTTAAATTGCCATGGTGAAAGAACATGGTCAGTCTGTTAAAAGGGATCATTGTTTGGTGTCAACATTGAACATAAGATACTCTGATTGGTGTATATTTTATACCAGATGGTATAAACTGTTCTCTCAATGGAGTAAAGAAACTGTGATCTCTGTACAGTATACAAGTTCTCAATTTTTCATTACATCTTCTTCTAACTAAGCTGTCACATAAGTATGGTCTCAGCAATGTACACAACTGTTGAAAAGCATCTGAAAAAGTCCTTTATTTTTCATTGCCTAAATGCTTCTGCATTGACAAAATGAAAATCTTTCAACCCAGTCCACAGAAAGTACAAGCTGTGGTAACCCACCTCTGCAGAACTGCAGTTTAAGTCACTCCATTTTATGCTTACAGCTCTGATAATGCCTTGTGTGGAGATCTGAATGGTTAACTGTTTCATAGGAGTAAGCAGGAAGGCACAGGTGAGTTGTGTGGAGGCTTTTGTTGTTCTGCACTGACTGTAAAGAATGCAAGCATAGCTTTTGGCAAATTCCCTGGCTTTGGACATTTTCTGAACACCCTGAGACAGTGGCTGGTGAGTTAGTCAAGCTGCATGAGAACAATGTTTATGTTAGTTTCTCTTTAACAAGTATAGGTAAGAAAAGAGAGGTGTGAAAATCCATGCCTTCCTATGGAGCAGAAGGGAGTTAGTTTGCATAACGTGCTTTGTGAGTCTTAGTGCCAGGCTGCAACTGGGATAAGCACTTTTCAGTGCACACCCTTAGCTCTAGATACTCCATCTCCTTGCAGCACGTCAATGCTGCAATCATGGGATCCTCACTCTTGAAGTGCAAGAGTGTTCCTCTACACCCCAAATACTGGCACGTATTTCCTACATTTCTGTGGTGAAGGAGCACCTACACTTTGACTCCCAGATCTTTCTCTAGCAGCAGGCTGCAGGCAGAATACCTAAAACTACAATGAGCTAGAAGTACCATTAACTTCCCAATGTGGTGAACAGGTATCATTGCTGATCACGCCTGTGTGGAAGCTCCCTGTACAGAGACATCTAGCAGAAAAACACCGAAGCCACCAAAAAAAGAAAAAGGAAAAAGAGTCTTCAGTGGTCAGCAGAGTGCAAGCTTCTTTTATCAAGGCATGGGTGATGACTGAGTGCATTGTCTCGCTGCATTGTCCATTCAAAATGCAGATGACAAATATGCATGGGAAAAAATCCAATACTTACATCCAAGGAGGACCAGAAAACATGTCTTCCTCCTCAACAGCGGGGAAATATTTGATATTTGGTGTGCAAGTTATTCAAGGCCTGTCAGATTGAGGTTATGTGTTGTCTTATCAGTTTGGTTACAAAACTTTTGTCATTCCTATGAGTACATGGATATGCATTTGTTTAGTTATTTTATTTTCCAGGGAAAACAGCCAAACTGATCTTTGGATCTGGCAAAATAATAAATTACGTGTTTTTCTTGAAACTTCATCTTAAACCCAAACTTTTTGAGTTACATAATCTGAATTAATCTTACTGGCCAGTATTTTAAACTAATATTTCTCTTCCTTCATAGTTGGTGGGGGTTTTTTGTTTGTTTTGGTTTGGTTTTTTATCCTACTGCCACATGAAGAGTTGGACTGATTTTCTACAGTAACCCCATGAAATGTCCTGGCCATTGTGTAAGGCTTCAGTCCTATTCCTAATTGCTCTTGGTATCATTTTGTCAAGTCTGCTTCTTCATAATTTCCTGCCAAATTGGTTCTTATTTAAACACAGGCTTTCTTATTCTAGCTCATGTCTTTTTCATTCAGTATTGATACTGTTTTGGGTTCTATTAGGCCCTCTTTTTTGTATGTGTTCTGCAGCCACTTGGGGCAAGAAGCTGTGCCTTCAGAGTTCTGTGAAATTGTTAAGCATCTGACTGAGACAATAAAATGTACTTTCCATCTGCTGCCACACCATATCATTTAAGATTGTTTCCAAGATTTTCTCATATGCTTGTTGTTAAGTCCATTGATCTACAGCTTCCTGTTTTATCTTTTCAAGTTTTGGAAGTATGCATGGACAACAATTCTGTAGTTTCTAGGAACTTGTCACTGATGGTTTTTTTTTTATTTTTCATTTTTCCATGCCAGTTCCCTTTCAGTGATTTTTTTTCCATAGTCAAAAGTTCAAGTCTGATAATTTCATTTAGAATATTTAGATGTATATTATTTGTCCTTATTTTTTTTCTTTTTTTTTTCTTCAGCGCCTAAAATGTTCGGGCTTGCACATTCCCTTCTGCAGACACCCCCCTTGCTCCCACTCCCCCTATTCCTAACACTGTCCCTTCTCAACAGATATTAATCTCCTTCCTATAAATATTGAATTGGGGCAATGCATTTGTACCATCATAAATCATTCCCACTGAAGAGTGATTTTCCTTTATTGTTTTCCTGACTTTATATAGATTTATATGTATTATCATCACTTCAGCATTTTCTTATTTTCCCTTTTCTCCTTTTCTGCAACTAAGAAAGCAAATCTCAGTATCTATTCTTCTCAAACTCTCTAATGATATAGAAATACCCTACCATTTCTCCTTATTTTCCCTGATGTAACTTGGTGGTTCTTACTGTATGTGACTGGATTTGGAGTTTGCATAGCCCCCCTGTACTGAATCATTCCCCAGCTATGGATTTTCTGTATGTTACTGTAATCACATAAACCTCTTTCACCTTCTCATACCATTCCAAAGTCTATACAAACATTCATATGTTTTACTAAGTTGTTGAGGTTTTGTGTGGCTGGGTTCTGGTGGAGAAGGGGGGCTGCAGGGGTGGCTTCTGCAAGAAGCAGCCAGAAGCTCTCTGCAGGCCCCACAGAGCAAACACCAGCCGGCTCAAGGCCGGAGTCAGTGCTGACCAAGGCTGAGCCCATCAGCAATGGTCACAGCGCCTCTGGGAATCACACTTAAGAAGCAACAAAAAGCAAGCAGATGCTTATTGCCACCAGAGAAGGGAATGAGAACATGTAAGAATCTGTGCAGACACCACGGCCAGTGAAGGGAGGGAAGGAGGTGCTCCAGGTGCTGGAGAGAAAGATGCCCCTACAGCCTGTGGAGAAACCCATGCTGGAGAGGGTGTCCCCCTATAGCCCATGGAAAAGGCTGAGACCCCACCTGCATCCCCTGGAGAGGCCCCATGCTGGAGCAGGTGGAGACATACAGATGGTGTGACCTGTGTTTGACCAAGTCCCTGCCAGCACCTGCAACCTCGTGGAGAGAGACAGAGACACAGAGATGAGTGAGAGCGATCCAAGCTGGAGCAGGTTTACTGGGGAGGAGATCTGGCTTGTGACTCAGTGGGGGACCAGGCTGGAGCAGTCTGGGCCTGAGAGACTGAGAGACTGAGAGACATTCTGTGATTTATGACTGCACCCCACAGAAGTGATCCACGCTGGGGCAGGGGAAGCGTGTGAGGAATGCCCCCACCCCCCAGCTAAGAAGAAAAGCAACTCATGAGGAACTGACCAAAACCTCTGTTCCCCCAGTCCCTGCCCCTCCCCGTGCCACGGTGTGGGGGAAAGAAGGGAGAGAAATCATGACGAAAGTTAAGTCTGCTCAGAAGGGTCGCACTTCTCATTGTCTGACTCTGGTTTCACTGGGTGTGCAGTGCAATGTAATGAATTAGAGAGCTTGCTTTCCTTTATTCTGTGTTGAGTCTGTTTTGTCCGTGATGCTAATTGCAGAATGATCTCTCCCTGTCCTTATCCCAACTCCTGAGCCTCTCAATATACATTTTCTCCCCTGTCCAGCTGAAAAGGGGAGCGATAGGGACAAACCACCACATAAAACAGTCCATATAAATCCTTAACAAGTTTTTCAAGCCTAAGTGTTCCCCTCTTAGGTCTGATTCTGGTTTAACACATACAGGCTTTTAATTTGTCATTTCACTGATATCAGTGGATTTTCTTCTGACCTACAGTGGTATGAAGCAAGGCTCAGCTCTTCTGATTCACAGAATGCTACACAGAGTATATTAAACCTCTCACAGTTTGTTATGCTTGCCTCATATCCAGCTATTAGGTATAAAATTGTTTCAGCTCTAATTGGCTCTGAATAGTACATTTAAACTTTTCTTCAGTGTGTTGGACTTAGCTCAACTAACAAATGCATTGTATTCAAAAGCAAAAAGTAATATCAGAAGTGAAGAGAACAGTTAAAGACATTTCTTTGGCCTGACTCAGATGAGTAATGAGGATACAGATTTTCCCCCAGACAGTTTTGTTAGCTTAATGTTACCCTTGTGAATTGTACTTCAGAAATAAATGCATGAACTACTTATATCAGCTGAACAAAACAGTGAGACTGTTTTTTCAAGCTATGCATCCCTAAAATAGTATCAACTTTGGTAAACTTTGTTTCTGATGAGCTTCTCAGTTTACCACTATTTCTCCTTGCCCTCTGTTCCCTGTAAGCTCTAACTCTTCTCAAGGTGTTCTCAAGTGTCTGGTCTTAGAAGCTGTAAATATATGTATACTACTGAGCACTGATGTGTTGTTTTTCAACAGCAACTGATGCTCCAATCTTGCTCTTTTACAAATGTCCTGCTCAATATTTCAACCCAGAAGCCAAAAAAAAATAAAAATTTAAAAGTTTAGGGTCCATTGCCCATACAGAGAATGACAGATAACCAGTAAGACATGTCTGGAGTATTTGGCATAGTTTAAAAATGAAAAATAAAAAATACTTGAGCTCACTACCAATTGGCATGTTTTACACATTTAGGTTTTTTCATCTGAGGATTTTAGGACCACGTCAATGGGAAAGGTTGGATTATGTCACCAGAATACAGCTCAGTATGTGGGTTTACTGCTATGTTTCAAATGTGATGGTAACAAGCAATACAGGTATCTCTATTGGTAGAAAAAAAGGCAAGTATTGCATTCCTTTTCAAGGAGGGAAAGAAGGATGACTTATAGGCCAGTGAAGTTCACCTCTCAACACAGAAAGATCATGAAAAAAGTCCTCCTAGACACCATTTCTGGGCATGTAAAAGAACACAAGGTGGCTGTAAACAGCCAACATAGATTTACAAAGAGCAAAATAAGCCTGACCAATCTGATTGCTTTTTATGATGAGATGACTGGCTTTGTGGACAGGGGAACAGTAGTGGGTGATGTTTACTTTTGATTTCAGCCAGGCTTTTGGCATTGCCTCCCATAGTCAGATCTGTGAAGTATTCGTTGGCTCAGTGAACAAAAGGCGTTTGGAAAACTGGTTATTGCTGGGCTCAAAGCATTGTGATCAAAGTTCAGCCAGTGAATGGCTACTAGTGAGTCTTCAGGGATTAATCTGATACTGAGGCCAGTATTACTTAATGTCTAATAAAGACCTGCATATTGGGATGCAATGCACCTGTAGAAGCTTCAGAGTTGACATCATCCTGAGGGGAGTGCATTGAGATACAGTGAAAGGCAGGTCTGCTATTTAGAGAGCACCTGGAGAAATGGACTGATGGAAATGTCATGTCAATGAGCAGAATCCTGAATGTTCGATGGAGTCAGCCATGCAGCACTACAGGCTGAGGGACAGATAGGTGGCAAGTAGCTCTCCACAAAGCATTAGTACCATGAGAATCCTCATGGACAAGCTGAGCATGAACACTTGGGTTGCTCTTACAGTAAGGAAAGCTGACTGTACACTGGGATGTGCAGAAGCATAGCTGGCAGGATGAGGGAAGTGGTTCTCTTCTGTTAGCACTTGAGAGACCAAATTTGTAGTACTGTGTTCAGTGTGGGGTATCCCTAGTACTAGAAAGTCATTAATGTCCTACCATGAATCCAGCAGCAGGCACTGAAGATCATTCAAGGCTGAAACACAAGATTTGAAGGAAAGGCTGAGAGAACTGATTTTGTTTCACATTAATACTAGAAATCTAAGGGGGATTTTATTGTCATGTTTGCTTACCTAATGGAAGGGTTTAGAGAGAATGGAGGGTTAGTACAGGGCTAGGAGGCAACAGAAACAAGGTGGAGCATGGAAATTATCATGAGAGTGGCCCAATACTGAAAAGGTGTACAAATAGGCTATGGAATCTCTATCTTTGGGATATTAAATAGTTGACTAGACAAGGTCTAAGCAACCTGGTCTAGATTAGATCTAAATCTGCAAGGTGAAATCTAGATGCCCCTTCTGACCTAAATTCTTCTGTGCTTCTGTAATTCTGTCCTCACAAATCTTGGGTCTGGTTTAGGGCTTTAGAAATGGACAGGTAAAAAAGCTTATTTCTGAGGTTTTAAAAAAATCCAAAGAAACCCCCAGAAAAACTCTAGCCAAAAAATTAAGACACCTGAAAAAAGTCTATTGGGAGAGCCAATATTTGACCTATAAAAACAGTTTAAAAAGACTCTTCTGACATTAATGAAAGCCAAATATTGAAAGTAGTAATTAAAATGTTTACAGTGAAGTGCACTTTTAGATCTTCGGCTTACCTGTGCCTGACAGGTTTTGATTAATAATGGCAAGCCACAAAATAGGCTCTTCTTGTAAAGACAAGATATCCATAAGTCACAGTACGTCTGCTTCCTTCTCTCATCTCCTGACTTGACAGGCTGGTGAACTGCTAGCAGTAAAGAACCTATCCAAAGAGAGCCCTTTGTTGTCCTAGGTAATCTCTGGTTGATCAGGGAGAATATCAAAAGTTTGATCAGGTTGTGTGTGGCTTTTAAAAATGTGTTTTGCATATCTCCAGGGATGAAGATTTCACAGCCTCTCTGGATGACTTGCTCCAGTGCTTCATAGCCCTCAACAGTTCTGTCTTCAGAAATACCATTGCTTGGTTCTACTTCCACACAGTCTGTTCTCAGTACTTCTAGCTCTGTCTATAACAACAATCAATGCAGGGACAGGATCCCAAATTTTCCATAGTCTATAATTGTTATATTGGCATTATTTTGGTCTCTGCTAGTCAGCAATTCCCCAACCAGCGCTTGGGAAAGACATTTGATAAGCACTATTAATCACTATAACAGTGACTGTCTGCAGTAAACAGACCACCCTGTGCTAGATGAAGGAGAAATAAAGTGCATGAACACATAGCTGACTCCTGCTTAAATGATGCACATTTAACCTTGTGGCTTAAATACGCATCAGAACAAGAGAACAGTCCCAAACCTCTTCTGTTTAGTAGTATAGCTGTGACTCCCCATCACAAGTCCCCAGTGCTTCTTTTCTCTTATCATGAAGCACTAACGTAAGCAATTTTTCCTTATTAAATAGAAATAGAAACAGTAAATTTCTGTCACAAGAGACAAAAAAAGTGTTCTGACCTCATCTGAGTTGGTGAGCAAGGTACAAGGCTAGCTACCGTAGCAGGATACATGGCAATCATAAAGTGGTCTTCCATCTCAGGTCTATATTTCAGTCAAACAGACATTATTTTCCCTTTGCCCTTATGCAATCTGGTACAGTCTGCCCCTCACACCCCCATCACTTTTTACTTCTTCCATTCCACCCATTCCTTCTTTCAGCCTTGGTTCATATACACTGCTCTTGTACAAATAAAAGTGCATTACTCCTCTTATAGAAGTGCTGGTATTGCACCTGTGCTGGAAAGTCACATCAAAACTTGACCTCTGTGTGTATTGTTTAATCACTATATTAGTAGTGAATAATATGCCAGTGTGAAATGTCAAGAAACTAGAATTTTTCTATTGATGTGATGCAGTTTTACATGAAAAGTTTTGCCTTGCCTTTGACTGTCCTGACCTAACTGCCTGGAGATGCATGGAAAGAGAAGGTGGCACACAAACTTTGAAAATTTTCAGAGGTGGAAATGCTGAAGTGTACTGTGTTTGATGGGCAATCAATACCTTAGAAGTATTGTCTTCTGCACACTTCCAATAATATGAAAATGTGGAAGTTTTAAGGAACTGTCAAAGTTCCAGTAAGAAGCAGCTTGAAAACTCCTGAAATAAACTATTATTACAGCTGCAGTCCCTGTGACACAGTGGACCAGACAAACAGCTTTCTATTTTGTTGCCTAGGTACACAACATCTCCCAAACTTGGAAATCTCAACTAGGATAAAAGCGGAATAATGTTTTTTCCCTTGTGATTTCACTGTGATGCATGATTAGCTTGTTCGGTGCTCTGCTTCAGGCTCTTAGTGATGTACAGTACTGCAGCAAGTCCCAATCTATGCAAATGAATAGAATGAAAGTCATCACATCACATACAATCTATGAATACTGTAAAATAATCTGTTATGAGTACATCCATATGTCATGCAATGTGTGCTTCATGAATAGTCATAATAACAGTGATAATGAAGTTTGTGTCAAGTCATATGACAGAGGAGAAACAAAAAAGGAAATGTAGGTGCTGCCACGTGCAAGATAAAAAAAGGGTATGGTTTTCACTTCACTTTGAGCAAGCCTTTCTTGAGGACAGCTGCAGAGAAAGGATTCCAAGAACTCAAACATCTACTGACAGAGAAAATGGGAAGTTCAGCTTGTCAACAGAGATCTAGTTTGGTACTTGTGTTCTAGCACGCACCAGTGGAAGGACTTTGGCAGCACTGTGTATCAGTGGAGAACAGCACGGTAGCTAACACTACATGTTCACACCAATCTTTGCAAGGTACTGTTTCCTTACCAGTCTTGGCTACACCCCTTTGGACCTCTTAGACTTATGTACCGAGAAAAGCATCATCATTCTGCCACTGAATATAATATCTTCTGCAAAAGGAAGAAAATTGTGCCAGAAGTATATGGTGAGCACAAGTTGGTAGACCAGATTTCTACACAACCTGTAAGTCAGTTGAAAATCAGACCTATTTATGGCACTGCTTCTGCTCTGACCTGGACAAAGGTAAGTTTTTTTCTGGTAAAACTTTTTTATCTGCTAACTGAACAAAAACTAATAGCAGAAGAAGGGAAAGGAAAAAGTGACAAGAAAAAGGTAAAAGAAGGAACATAATTACAGAATTGAAGAATTGAAGGAATTAAAGATAAAACAAAAAAACAAGAAAGAAAAATAGCTTCAGAAAAATTGAGTCAGAAAATAGGGAACAGGGTACTGAGAAACAGGAGCAGAGGAGAAAGAAACAGAATGGAATGTAGTATAGCACTTTGGTTTTGCTGTTGCTGTGTACATGCAGCACTAACAGTCTTTACATCCCAAATGCAAATCCGGTGACATAAATTAATGTTATCCCATTCTAGTTCTACAGGAGCAGAAAGGGCTTCATGAAGCTTTCATGACCTGAAAAAAAAATTCTGAACAACCTAAAGTAGAATTTCTGAATAAACAAGAGCACAGAGGTAGCTAACAGACCTTCCACAAGTATTTTCCCTGTGATTACAGCTGTCAAAAAGGCACTCAGGACTTTATTTTAAAAAGTTCTATTTCCTTTTCATGTTTTATACCGCAATTTTTTATATCTGCAATTGGGGAAATAAAGAAGCTTGGATGCAAACAGTCCAGAAGATACTAATACTGGGAAAGGGAACAACTCAGATAAACTAAAATCTAAGTTTCAGAATGACTGCAGAGCTCAAGTGCTTTGAATATCAGTATTTTGACTTAGCTTTATCGTCTCAAATAAGTATCTTCTGGTTTTGACCTTCACTTGCTCACAGGCAAAAAAACCCTAGCTGACATAATTTCGTACATCTGAAAGACATCTGGAAATAAAACTATGATGGGAACATAAGCATCATAATAAAGATGATTTCACTTTTGTGTCAACTTCTTTGATTATGACAACCATGGTCCTCAAGTGAGAGGAAAAAAATGTGTGTCTCTTTTACAGCTGGTCACTGAAGATAATCTCCTAAGTGACCTGCTCTGAAATATCTTACAGGGCACTGCTGACTATAATGACATTTTAACCTACCAATTTATTAAAACAAGCATTTTCCCCAAACAAAACCCCTGTGCAACAAACTGACTGCAGATGTGGTCAAGCTACTTCAAGGAATTGCCTGTGCCCAGGACCAGGTCAGTTTTCCTAAAGTCAGCATTTGTTGTGGATGCACAACAGCTCAGAAAGTTAGACCTCAAAAGATCACGCAACCTACCTTAGCAAAGAGCACTGAGAATACCTGTTACACACTTAGGAAAGTGGATGGCAATGATATTTTACATTTAGAGTGAAACTTATATAATTTGTTTCCATATGCCACAGCAACACCTGAGAGCTCAGGGGTGGGCAAGAACCCCATATGTTGTTACACAGGCAAAGCACAAATTGATGGATGTTGGCTGAGGAAACTTAAAATACGAGGATGGTGTTCCTGCGAGTTGCATGGTTCAGTGAATGCATTAGGTACTCAGGTAGCAGTAGGTAACTGGGCAGTTTCTTTATGTCAGCCAGACACGAAGCAGCTCTGATCCTGAAACAGTTGCTGTGCTACTGAGATTCTGTTAAATGAGGTCTGATTCAAAGGTAGAGAAATGTGACGACAAGGCTTCTGGATCAGAGCTGGCTTTCCATTAGGCAGTTCAGAGCACAGGGGAAGTGGCCATGCAGTTGCCTGTATTTCTCTATGCAGATATGTTCTGCAGATACTTGTTTCAATTTTCAAATGCCTTTTTTTTTTTTTAATTTTCTTTGGGGAGCAGTTTAGGTTAATGTAAAAATCCCCAGAACTTGGATAAACACTGGGTAGGAACTTTGCTAAGCATAATAAAATTGTATGTTACTTCAAGTTGACTAAAGATTTACTCAGTCAAAGTAAAAAGGAAACCCATAAAGAAAACATAACCTTGAGATGGATTTAATGTTATTCAGCACCTACTACCTATTTGAAAATGGGTGTAAAGTTCATGATGCACAGCTGGCACCGATCACTTACTATGTCCAATTGTAGATGACTTTGTGCATTGTAGGGCAATACCTGTACAGTGGGTCTGCACGGTAATCAATGTCTTGATCCTGTGCCTTGAAACATCAATGGGTAAGTTTTCAATGCCTTCAGCTGTTTAAGATACAGACACAAGAATGACTTCTGGAAAAAGCCATTCTGATGGCTATGAACCAAGATTCACAAAGCTATTCTTCACCAGTTCCTCAGAAATCTCATTACATTAACACTATGCTATGGCACATTTTATCCCAACACTGTCTGGATGCATGTTTTTTGTAGCCAGAAGCACAATTTTTTTAAATATATACCATTTTCAAGGCAATCACACTGATAAAGAAAGAAAAGGAACCACCCAAAACATTGTTTCAACATTGAACTAATCATTGCTGCCTGGGATATATTATTCTTCACACAAAAATGAACTGAAAGGCAAAAATCTTGTGAATATGACTTCATAAATATTTTGCATGTAAAATTCCCTTTGACAAATACCCCATTGGTGGTTTGAAGGGTTCCTTGTCCCCTTTTGCACATGAACTGGTGAAACATGCCAAAGACTGTGAGGGTCAATTAGAAATGAGTTACAAGACCACCTTAAAATTAAAAAAAAAATTAAAAATTGCCTCATGTGAAAAGAATGGGCTTGTTTTCTACAAATGTCAATTGTAAAATTGTATCAAATGATCCAATCTTTTCTACAGTCATAAATTATGTGGACGCTGTGTGCAAGCTGTGTAAGTGAGCCCATAAGACTCCAGTGCAAATGCTGAAAAGAACTCCCTGTGTTTGTGGGGGATCTCATGTAGCAATAGTCTAAATCTGCCTTTCTTTCAAATGAAGAGTGTCCAAAAGTTAAACCATCTGCTGGGGCCTATATTCAAGATTAAGCACTCAGCCTGTCAGCCAAGAGGCATGATCGATTCTTAGTTTTAGGACACAAAAATGTTAACATGATATATATTTTTTCTTATGTTCTTTGTGAACATTTCCCTTTTTTAACCTGAGCCCTCTCAGAACTAATGAGATCATCATGGTTTGTTATAGTGGAATAGTTGTGCGACCTGCAAACATCTGATAATATTTTCTCTCTATATTGCATGCCCAGAAAGCAACTAAAAAAAAAAAAAAGAAAAAGAAAAAGAAAAAAGCTGGGGGAAAAGTGTTTGCTCAGAGGATGCAAATCAGAGTTAGCTTCTTTGCTTCTTTTTAGATGTAAACACATCCTTGTAATGCAGCCTGACTAACGTTTGCACACCAGGGCTATTACTATGTACAAAGATTGCCATAGAAAACTCAGATTATCTCTCAAAGATTGCCACAGAAAACTTTTTGGTTTTAGGAATATTTAAAATAATTCTACTTCTTAACCAGTCATACTTTTGTTTCCTTGGGAAGAAAAAGCCCAACTTATCCTTTTGTTAAATAATCAACAACTTGTTCCGGGAACACATGATTCTGAAATAATAAAAGCTTTCTGGCTCTCCAAACGTTCTTAGGTCCTTATTACTGCTTTTGGATGGTGGTCACCTTCTGTTTAGATTTGCTGAATGCATTTATCCTGGTTGACAGGCCTTCTGATACCTGTAGAGTTGACTGCAGGATTGTGTGTGTGTGTGTGCACGCACCCTTGGAGATGCAGGGATTCCAACAAAACGTGTGGTTTACACGGTCAGTCCCTAACCAGGGACCTGCTAATTTTTTTTCTTTTGTTTAAACAGTCACAACAATGAGTTGTTAGACTAAACGACCTTATACTGCTGATAACAAACTGCCTGAAGGAGTACTGACCACAAATAACAACCCTGATATTTGTCACTCTCTCTTTGTGGAGCTTTCCAGAGGACATGCCGTTTCCAGCTACATATCAGATCTGCATTGATGTGACTGAGTGGAGCTGTGACTGACCCACCGACAGACCAGAGGTGACCTTGTCAAAGCCAGTTCTCAGGCTTCTGCTCACCACTCTGTGTTTTTCTTGTCATGACCTTGTGTGATTAAGTTCTATATGAAAAACATGTTAAAGGTGCTTTCTGCAGTTCAAGCTACCACTGCTTACCCATTATCAAAACAGCACTATAGTAATGTGGGCCTCCCTGTAGGCACAGCAACTGAAGAAGAAGCAACTTCAGGCTGCCTGACAGCAGTGAGCAGTGATGGGCATTTCCTGTGGGAACACAATGTGTGTGTGGCTGGGTTTTGCCCCAAAAGAATATATAAAATTAGGTATCCAAGATACCTATACATGGCCTTAAACACAGCATTTACTACAAGCTATTTTAAAATATGGTGTAAAATAGCTTTCACCATTGCTTGTACCTAAATCCAAGACCAGTCATGAGGATAGCTTCTAAAGATATTTGATGTGAAAAAACACTACAGATAGCTACTGAAAGAATGCATGTCCTCAATAGCTGTCAGTTTCCAGAGTTCTGTTGCACCACATATATACACATATAAACACACACAGAGAAATGCTACATTGAATACAAAATAACAAAAAGGAAATACCCAAAAGTTGGACCTCTCTGTGAAGTTTAATCATGATTCAGCTCTGAAATACAAGTGAAATTATTGATGTGCCTTGTGCAAAAAGCAGAAATCCTCAGCAAATATTTCAGTTCCATATCTGGAAAGGAGCAAGAGTACACACTTTTCCCTGCATTGATGATTGAGTAGTTTCCAGCCCATTAGCAACTATGGAGCATGTTAAACAACATCCACTATAAATAAACATTTTTAAAATCAGCAAGCTAGACAACTAACATCTAAAAATGCTTTAAAGAGTTGGTGGAGGAAATGTCTGGTATGCCAATGCTGGTTTTTAATAAATCCTGAAATAGTGAGGAAAGTCCAGAAGAATAGAAATGAGCTAACAGTGATTCAGTATTAAGAGGGACATAAAGGAAGGCCTGAGTAATTATGCTACTGTGACATCAGATTAGTTTAGCTTATCTTGCTAAACTTGTGTGTGTGTGTGTAACTTGATGATCTTTAAGATCCCTTTCAATCCAAACCATTATATAATTCTAGTATTTTTCTTAGGTTAAATGAATCCC
Organism: Laterallus jamaicensis coturniculus; assembly: GCA_022605575.1. Taxonomy (NCBI): domain Eukaryota; kingdom Metazoa; phylum Chordata; class Aves; order Gruiformes; family Rallidae; genus Laterallus; species Laterallus jamaicensis. Next base: position 5,368,520 of record JAKCOX010000008.1, read on the forward strand.
ATCTGTTTTGTCAGATACTGTGAAAAATACTGAGGAACAGGAGAGCATGCAGTTATTCCAAGCTGCCTGTGGATCAGGTACAAGAAGAATCCACAACTGTTTATGCTTTCTGCAGATTGAAAAAATACTTCTTAGAATACAGAAACAGAGTATCAAAGTATAAATTGGTGGTAGCTAAACAGGGAGAAAACTACTAAGGGGAAATGTCTGAAGAACAATTGGATATCTTCTTAGAATACATGGTTTAGCCGAAGACAAGATAAAGTACAGCAGTGAATGAGCGACAAGCAATGGCCTGTGATGTACTGATTAGACTGGTGATCTAAACAATCTCTTGTGATCTTAACCTTGACAAGACAATGAGTTGCTCAGTTTAACTGCAGGAAAGATAAGGTTCTGATGTAGAAATGCACTCAGCATAAGAATGGAAGCATGCTTGTTGGCAGATAAAGTTAGTTAAAACAAGCTGCAAATGTGTGATTTAAAGTTTATTACCTGTTAGTTCCCAGCCTTTTCTGGGTCTGCTTTGTGCTTAACATATGTGGGTCATAGCTTTGTGCTATGACAGAGACAGACTTTTATTTTATGGGGTAGGGATCATATGGAGGGAAAAACATCACATAAGTTTTTTTAGAATGCAGGTGAAAAACAAGTAATAGTAAAAGGCAGGTAACTCATGTTGGCCTGTCTTAACTAAAAAGTTATGCCTATATCCCTGAAATGTTTGGTTAAAGATAAGCAGTCCTTTAGTGTTCTCCAGGCTTAACATGGGTCAGTTCAACTGACTCGGTTGCTTTATTGGTAGATGAACCTCCGCAGGATCAGTTCTTTCGGAGAAACTGCAGCAAGCTGTATTCAAATACACAGTGCTTAATTAGGTAGTAAGAAAGTGTGTGGTGGGTACAAAGAGCAGAAAAGATTTGCAGAAGTATGTTTGGCTTTGTTAACTTATTCAAATATACTTGGAGGGCCCTGTAAAATAGGCACAGGAACTGCACACAGAAAGTAGCATTGACATAACCAAACCACTTACCACTATGATTTCCAAGAAACTTGAACAGAACTCTGGTAATAGAGAATGAACAGAATACAAAGAAATGTCCAAAGGCCAGAAGACAACATATCTGAATGTGATGTATACACTGATTTACCCTTAACTCACTGTTGGTCCTGATGCATGTCTAGTCCAGAATTAACTGCACAATTCACATTTTTTTTACATCTTCTAAATTAACTAATCACACTCTAACATATATACTTGAATGTTAGTGAAACACTCAGAACATAGAAGTCTCCAAAAGCAAGTTGCATTGTCTTCCAGCTTCTACATTTTTTCCCCAGGTCTCAGTTGTGTATTATTAGTTTTCTTATATGGATTAAGTATCAGACATTGTTTTGCTAGCTTGAGTAAACCACCCTCTTTTCTTCATTGTGTTCTCCTTCAGACCATGCTATTCCTTCTCTGCAGCTACATCATTTGGAGATTTTTGTGCAGGTGAATGACCATAGGTTCACCCATCATTCCTGATGCTAAGCAGTTACCAAATGGAGACCAGATTGTGGATATGATGATAGAGCTCACTAGCCAGGGAAGCTGAGATACACTGTGCAGGTACACTGGGAGAAGCTCTTCAAAGAGCTGGCCATAGACAATGTAGCTGAGATGGACAAAAGGTGCGATGTGAGATGGAAGGCCTTGCACTTCACTAGTGTGAAGTGAGAAAATGAGGGCTGATATTAAAAAATACCTAAGGGTCTCAGGTAGATTTGTAGTAAGAATTTAAAAAATGGTGTAGCTGAACAGGCACTAGAAGTTGGGTTCCTTATCTGCTAATTGCCCAGGAAGTCTCTGAGGGAGCAGAATGAGGCAGTGGATTCCTCGCAATTTCTACAGCTTTCACCAGCTGCCTCCTCGTACTAGTTTGAGGATGACAGAGCATTAACAGCCACAGATTATAAATCAGAGGTAAGAGTAATACCAAGTGAATTAACTCCTTAAAACAAGAGCTCCTCCCTGTCATGAAAACCTTCTTCTGAAGTCCACCATCCTGTGATTGCATAAATAGGCGGCAGAGAGAAGGTTCTAGGCTAGATAATTTATTTCCTAGGTGCAAACATGAGACAATTCTATGGAGAGAGATATTAATACCCCCTGTTACAATGAGGCCAGCATCTATCAACACCAGCAATGTTAGTTTTAAAAACAGGATACTGTTCCTGAATTTTCATGAAAGATCACTGTGTGATCTGGCATTTCCAAACTCATATTCAGTTGGACATATATTTGAAGTAGCTAAAGTATTTTGAAAGGGAGGAGGGGAAGGAAACTCCATTTATTAACACAGTGCTAACAATTTTAAAAAAAGAAGTGAGCATGCCAATTTTTAAGACAACATTTACAAAAGTCTTTGCAGGTTTTTATCCAATCTGTATCCTTGTCCAGCTAGTGAAATTGCTGTAACCTCCCATCCAAACATGCTTCTCTAATCCTTACTAATTCCTACATTTTTCTCATTCCTCTGCTGTAATGTTAGTTTGCTTACTAAAGTGTGGGTACCTAACTTAAGGTCCAGCTGCTACTGTTTGTGAGCCAATCCATAGGACTGTGCATATTTTTGAAACACTGAGGCTGCTGTTTCCCTGTAGAAAGTAAAAATGTTTCCCTGATAATGCACAACCAGCTGGCGGACCAGTTTTTGCATATGTACAGTCAAGATCTATTGTTCTGAGAGATTCACCACTGATTAGTGTCTGAAAAGAAAACTTACCATCTCTTAATTAATTCAGAATTCCCAGGAACCCTTAAATTCTTCATGCTCATCATATCTTTAGAGAAAACAAGAATAAAAGATTTATTGCTGTTTGACCTAAAGGGATTTATTAAAGATACATTATGCAGGATTTAAATAGATGTATATAAAACAAGATAAACTTTAAAACAGTAACTTCATATGTTACTACAAATAATTATGGTTATACACATGAGGAAAAAGAAATGTGATGAACTACAGTATGAAATACTCTAGCTTTTGTTTAAGCTGAGGTCTAATGTCTTAAAAAGACATTTATGTTGTGATATGTTTCCTGGAGTGAATATCTGTTATATAAAGGCTACTGAAGTGCTCCCTTCCCCCTTCCATTTATAGCCTTTCTAGTTTAGGTCAATTGTCATCCATCTGAACATGAAAAGCCACTATTTTTCACTCAGTGTTTTCTCTTTCTGCAGCAATCAATTCAATAAAATAAATATAAAAGGAAGAAATCAATGAAATTTTATCAAGCATGAAATGGCGTTTTAACAAAACAGGGGGTTTTGCTGAAGTAATGCTTCAGTAAGGAAGGAAATACCATTGACTTTATTACAGCTGCCTGATGTTTTCCATGAACTGCAGAAAATAATTCATTGTATCTTAGTGACCTACAATAACAGCTGACTGCTTGCACTTGATGGAAATGTGATTTGTGCCTACTGAAAATTAACTATTTAACTTCTCCATATTCTTCTCTCTGGAAACACATTAGTTTCCTTTGCGTTCTGCTTTGAGCAGCTTCCTGAGATGTGAACATCAGTAAACACAAATACCAATTGCTATGCAATGTTCTCTCATGAAAGAAGAGAAATACGGGCAGACCGCATGTTTCTGTGAGCTGTAAAACCCATGCTGGGCTCTAAGAGACTGCACTTAGATGAGGCCCCTTCTTTTTAACAGTCATTTAGTCTCAAAAGTTCAATAACATAATAAATATAAAGGAATGTTTCTGACAGTTGCACACGTGCAGACACATACATACACATGCACTCTCAGCAGAAAGTTCCAGGGTAAGAGAGAGTGTTACAGAAGATTCAAAATCATGAAAGGTTCAGGGCTGGACTGGCTGAAGTGACAATGTGAAGGGAAAAGTAATAACCTGTCTAAGTAGTGTGAAGAAAAACAAGTGGGGATGAGGCAGGAAGAATGGGAACAAAACCTTTGTCTGCTGAGACTTGTTAGAAGATTTACTCCCACCGTTGTTGCTGCCTCTGAGGACCAGGAGATGGATGCAAGCTGTCCTGCTGTACCCAGCTTTGCTGGAAGTCCCTCAGATTTCATATTTGCCATGTAATACCGCCCCTTCATTACGCAACTTGCAGAATATAGTTTGGCCATACACATAGTGTAAAGCTGTATATGTAGGTACATTGCATATACAATATCTATGAACATATACATCTACATTGCATGTATACACAACTGCTAATTGAGAGCTGGGCTGCCTACCAGGGATGGAGAATTTGGCCAGGGACCGTGAGCAAATTTAACTTTAATAGGATGACCTGTGATCCTTCATGTCCCTTCAGAATAAACTAGAACAAAGAGTTCACCTTCAAATTTGATCAGTGGTGTATGCCCTCATAATTTGTATGAAAAATAGATATGAAAGGGAGACATACCTACTTGGATTTTTACTGTATAAGGCACGTAAAGAGGATTTTTTTCTTCACACTGGGAAAGCAGCTGTATATTTCTGAAGTCTTTCTAGTCTTACTAGCTCAAATTAGGATAACTAGCATGAATCCAGGATTACTTCCACTGAAGTAGTGCAATTACACAGGTGTAAAAGTAGTGCAAGGAGACCCTGGAGTCTCCATTCTTCTATTTCACACAGGTGGGATTTTGTTTTATTCTTTCAAATGTGTGAATGGAAGCATCACTTCACACTACAAGGTTGAAACAAGGTTGTAAGCAAGGAACTGTTAAGATATTACTGGAATTGGAGATCAGCCCTTTTAAACTGGTTGAACCACTGTATTGTTAAATTGGTATAGCAGTCTAGACCTCTATTTTATATGGTGGTCAGAAAGTGTCACAGTGAACACTACAGTGGCTCCCATCAGCAAAGAAGCTTTTCCAACCCACTCATGGCATGATGTCAGGGTGCCACTCACTGAAGCACATGTATCAGTTCCTCAGAGGTTTATATTTAAACTATTAAGTAGGCCTGCTCATGAGATGAGCTCTCTTAATATCAGAATCCAGGAGAACATGGCTGTTGTTTAATCCTATTCTTCCTCTATAACACCCATAACATCTCTGTAGCTCTCCACTTCTTTTCCCACCTGCTGTGTAAAGTGCTGAACACATGTGGCATTTGCCTCTATGCACATCAGGATGCAACTGGGCTCAAAGAATAGCTGAAATATCAAAATGAGAAAGAACCTGTGGTTGTTGAATCAAAACAAGCTTATACAATTAAAAGATTGACTCTTCTGTCACTGGGAGGCCATCCAACAAAGTTCCCTGAGATTATTCAGTTTTTTGTTGGACTTTTAATTTATTTTATCCTTCCTGTCAAAGGGAAATGATTGGATAATCAGCTGGCACAGGCTAAAAGCAGACTTCGTGCCCCCATAAGCAAACCTGAGTTCACTTTTACCTGGTAAAAAGAAGCATACATTTATATAGACCTACATTTTTCCTTTTCAGGCATTTAAATGAATGAAAACATGTAATGTAAACCCTGATAGAAAAGTTCAAAATTATGGCCATATATTTAAATATAGTGAAAATCAAATTCTACAGAAGGGGAACACTTATCACGTGTTGTAACAGGTGCTTCAGATGAATGTAGCCCATAGCTCGCTTATGTGATTTTTACAAACTCAAGGTGGGTATGTCTGACAAATTTTGTCTTGCTTAACCTCATAAAAAAAATCTATATGATGCAAACAAGTGTTTCAACCGGTTTATAAAAAATACTGCAAAGCTTTCTGTCTTAGTGGGTATTCCTATAGTACACTTCAGGCATTTGTCATGTAGAAAACATCACTTATTGTTACCCATTCCTTATTGCTAATTTCACTGCATATACTTTTGGGATATAAGAAGCAAAATACAGATTCCTAAATGGCATTCTCTACAATTCTCTACAGGTTCCCTATATCTTTCTCTGCCCTAGTAAGAATTAATGACAGATTAATAGCAGTAATGTTTGCCATATTGGTTTTGAGCTTGTGTGATTTTAACACTCAGATTAAAGTTGTAAGACTGTTTCCATGAGGCATTAAAATGTTAACAGTATTATTCTCAATGTTTTTCTTAGAGTGACTTAATTTCTTGGTTGCTTTTCAATGAATGTTAAAAATGGAGTGGGTTTTGGTTTTTTTTAGTTTATAATAATACATAGATTTTAACAGCTGATTTATAGTGCATCAACATGCACAAGTAGTCTGATTTCCTTGACTTGCCTACACTGAATTCTGTATATTGTCATGTTTCTGCAATTTGTTGTCTTCCCTTGAAGCTTTCCACTAGCCTCTTGATATTTTACTACACTTTTCCCCTCTTCTACAAATGTTTGTACTGATTCATAAGACTCTATTCTTGTTTTCTCAGGTTAAACATCAGAAGAGAAACTCTCACTTAAAATAAGATCTTAGAGAGTCCTGACCGAGTATTAGCATCCTGTTGAATATTATGTTTAAATGTTGTTATTGAAAAAATAACTTAGTGAAAAAAAGTGCACTGAGAAACCTGCATAAATATGACTTACAACACTGGTAGACTAGATAATGGTGCTCTCAGTGTCACCAATTCAATTGGGAATGATAGCACTGAATACAGTTACAGGACATAGCTGTATCAATGCTAAGGCAGAAAAGAATCAGTTCCATAAACTTTGGTTATACGTTTGCACAATACTATTTAAAGAATAGAATGTAAATTCATACTTTTCCTAAAGGATACCTTCCAGATGGCATGGATTTGTGCGGAAAACAGTGTTGATAACACAGGGATGTGTTGGTTGCTGCTGAGCACAGACACAGAGACAAGGGCTTTTCTGCTTCTCACCCCACCCCACCAGTGAGTGGGCTGGGGGTGCACAAGAAGTCGGGAGGGGACACAGCCAGGACAGCTGACCCCAACTGACTACAGGGATATCCCATACAATATGACATCATGCTCTGCATATAAGGACAGAGGAAGAAGAAGGAAGAAGGGGACATACAGAGTGATGGTGTTTGTCTTCCCAAGTCACTGTTACATGTGATAGAGCCCTGCTTTCCCAGGGATGGCTGAACACCTGCCTGCTCATGGGAAGAGGGAAATGAATTCTTTGTTTTACTTTGCTTGCATGTGTGGCTTTTGCTTTACTTATTAAACTGTTTTTATCTCAAACCACAAATTTTCTCACTTCTGCCTTTTCAATTCTCTCTCCCATCCCGCCATGGGAAGAGTGAGCAAGCAGCTATGTGGGGCTCAGTTGCTGACTGGGGTAAAACCACAACAGTGTGTATACATTGTACAAAAATGCATGTATTGGATGTGTTGTCTTCTACTGTCAGCATAACTGTTCTTAAATGCAGTTCAGATGATAAGGTGGCTAACTAACTGTGCACTTCCTCAGGTTACAACCATTCTTAAATACAACCTGGGAAGTTGAGAGAGTATCCTTCAATGAATTTACCCATGTGCACCAAAGCAAATACAAGTAAGGGGTGTAAAATTAAACCCAGTAGTTTTGTAGACATTTAGGAGTATTTCAATCAATGGTTGCAATTCAGTCTCAGATTGGTGTGTGTTTCAGTAACTGATACATCAGCATTTTCTTTACTGTAGCTTCTCAACTGAAGCTGGATATGTTTCTCTAGTGGATTTAGATGCATGATACTGCAGCTATGTCAATTACTGTACCGTGGGCGTGTAGCAAAACACACCTCCAGTGTCGGGCTTGGCATGTCTTTAGTGAGCTGCCAGATTTCTGCTCAAATTTAGAAATCTAGAGGGCACTGTAGCAGAGAAACCACAGCAGAATCCCACAACGAAAGAGTTAAGATTGGAAGGCCTACAAAATACAAAACATTAATAATTATACTACAAAAAGCTACTCAGTAAATAGCATATGGTAATAAGCTGTATGTTTGCATGCCACACTAACTGATCTTCTTGATCTTCTGTGGAAATATAGTCTTCTCTCATACTTGTTAAATATGACCAGACAATGAGGAAGCTTGCTTGCCAGGTGGATTTTTTTTTTAAATCCTGTGGAAGAGTAGAGATAAATCCATGCCTAGATCACCACACTAATTGCTGAAGAGAGTGATGCAAGTCCATATAAGCGAAATACCTGGTGCTGAGCCAATATTGTACTTTTCAGGGGCCTTAGCTAAAATTAGGAACTTGAAATAGGCACTCATTAGAGAAATTAAAGTCTCTTGGCAGTGGATGGTGGCTTCCATGTCTGACATCAAGAAGCACCTTTCAGCAGCAGCTGTCAGGTTTACCAGTGCACTGCTGTTTCAGACCCCTATCCATCCATCCACCCTCAATGAACACCAGCAAGTGGGATGTCGCTTTTTCACATGCTAAAAGGAGTCAGTGTATGCCTCTTGCTAGGAGCTGGTGCAGGCAAGCAGTTCCTGGAACGGTGAGACAGCTCATCTGTAAATTGCTTTTACATCAGTTCCACAGCTGCAAGAGCAGCAAGGGCTGGAGCCAGATGAGTCCAGAGAAGAAACTTTGCTAAAGGCTGGCCAGGAAGCCAAGCCACAGACAGAGACACTGGTACATAAAATGCATTCCAGTGGTTGGCATCTGGGCCCTGCAGCTGCCAAGCACACCCAGTGTGTGGCCATGGGTGTTGGCTTCAATACTAGAACATTTTGAGAAGGAGGCCAACAACCAGCAACCAGAGAAGACAGCGCCAAGTTACTACAGAAATTACATTCATGTGCCAATTTGCTTGCTATTTCAAAAGACAAAATTTTATCTCTTAAGTATTGTTTTGAACATACCCACATGACAGTTAACAGAAGTATGCTGATATTTGCTGGTGGGGGAAGGGTAAAATACTTCTATGAGTGAAACGATGCTCCTTGGGGCACTGGTTAACAAAACAAAACCATACCCATTACACTATTCCTTCATTAATGCACCAGTTTCCTTAGAGACCACAGCTCTGTTGGGGGACACAAGTCTGGTGTATTTCTATCCAAGAGACACAGTGGGGAGAGTTATACAAAACAAAGATAGAGGTGAAATGAAAGATATGCAACAAGGCTGAGCAAGTTTCAGCTCCGTAGACAGGCTTTGGGCACTATTAATGTGTGAGCAGGTCAGAGAATCATGTGGAAAAAGAAAGGTTGTTCTAAACCTTTAGAACATAATGGGACTGAACACATGGTTTAGAGTGTGCTGTATCTAATGGGATGCATGCTGCACAGTTGCAAACTGCATATCCAGCTCTCTTCACTGGAGATTATGTCACAACAGCTGATTACATTTAATAATGTGTTAAGAGTATATGGGGTCACCATATAAGCAGAATCTGTACTTTCCTCCTGGGAATTACCTTTAAAAGTCCTTAGGTACTGAAAATACTTACTCTGTGGCAGAAAAAAAACTTCATACAGGCTACTTTACCAATCAGATCATATGTTATTTAGCCAACGGGATTATGGCTTCAAACAGATTTAATTTTCATTTGAAGGAGGCTTCAGGGCATTGCTACTGCACAAATCTACAGTCCCTGTCTCCTCAAGCCCGAAAGCAGTGCTGGAGTGCAGCGCTTCTCTGAAGGAGAGCTCTCTAAATATGTTAGGGTAAGATCCTGTCTCAAAGCCTCTCACAGACCTCCCACCAAATCTCACTTTGCAGCATCTGCAAATTCAGTTAAGAATCTGAATGTCAATCAATGGTTTTCTCTGGCTCAGTAATCACTCACAATAATGATTTTGTTATTGAAACTTCAGCACCAGTTCTGTTGAAGATTTACAGGCCAGAATGGAATCCAGCTCTCTGGCCTTTAATTATCCTAGCTTTATAGTGCTAAAAAACCTATCAAAAAATACCACAAGCCACCAAATTAGGCAAATATAACTTTACAAGCTTTTGGGACATATTAATTGAGAAAGACAACACGGCCAATTGAAATTAAAAACTCTTAGTTTCTATCATATATGGACTTGAATAAATCAAAACAAGAAACCTCAAATTGCACCAAAAACCTGTCAACAATCTACTCATAATTTTCTTCTGTGATCTTGGGTTTTAAATGTCTATCTTATTCAGACTATAAATTGCTGGTGAACGCTTCAGCAGTTAAAATGGCACGACATAATAGTAATCTAGTTAACAGGAATGTTTTCTTAATGCAAAGACTGCAAAGTGAGGCAGAACTATCTTAAATCCCAGTTTAACTCAGTAATTATTTTACCTCTGATCATAGCTGCTGCATATTGTTTGATTTAAATCCCTTTGTTATAACGAGGAATTTACTCACCAAATTACTGCATTCGTGTCAATATAAAAAATATTGTATGTGTATCACAGGAGAGCCTGTGAATTCAAATGTTAATGAGATCTTTTCTTTTCTGTTCTTGTGTTACTGGACTAGACTGTGCTGTACTGGGGCTTCTTAACAGTTTGATGTCTGTGGAACAGATGGCTGAACAGAATGAGTTACTGATGCAGATGCAAAGTTGACACAGAACCATCTCCAGGCAGTGATAATAGAGATGGATGGCTCTGGGAGGGAAAGTTCACACATCAGTGTGTCTTATCAGCACACTGTAGACCCTAAGTCCCTGACATTTCAGCTCATTTTCAAGAAAGATGATTTCTCTTTGCTATTATGCTAATTTTGTTTCTTTTGATACTCGCCTTTTCATTGCAACTGCAGGCTGAAGAAATTTAACCATAAAGATTAGTTGTATTTTCTTGTTCTTCTGTACACAGCCTCCTTGTAAGACTGGTTACAATCAGTTTAACTAGGCAGGACATTAAAACACCATTTGGTTTCTCCTTTTAAAAAGACCCTCATGGCTGCTCTATGTTTGCCTTTTGGGAGAGCTAGTCCATATACCAACACGTAACTCCCGAATGATCTCTGCGGCCACTCTGACAGTCATTATATTGACACATCCCACATGCTGAAGCCAATCGGAGTTTTACTAAGGATCTCAGCCATTGTTTCTTATGTTCCTTTGCCATGGAGTCCACTGATCAGCCTCTCATGAGGTAGTAACACATGCAACATTGCATTTGTAGTACTGAGCACACCTAAAAGTATTTTTCCTTTAATTCTTGATATATTTTGTGTCACTGGAGCACAGATATCCCATCAGATGCACAAACTGGATCCATCTTGACTGCCTGATCTTCATCAGTTTGTGCTCTTTTCTCATTTCCCTTCTCAGGAAGGTGGGAAGCTAGCATGAGGACAGGTGTTCTTTCTTCCCTTCTTTCTCACACTTTCTCATTATTATCATTATTAATTCATAACAGCTACTGCATACTCTACTTTGCAACTTTCTCCTTCAGTCTCCCATCTACTGCCAGAAGCCAGACCTCCCCCAACACAGCCATAGCTGCTCTAAAGCTAGTGCTACAATTTGGCTCAGCAAGAAGCAGTGCAGCCCTAAGCTCCGCTCAGAGAACACAGCTACCAAGTAGGAAAGAGCACGTTTTTCATTCTAAGCTTTTAAGCAACAGCAGGAACAAGTGAGTGCCTATGCAGAGGAAGTCAGAATTTGTCTTGTGACAGGTTACATAAACTGAAAGTTTGTGGTTCCAATTGGCAAAGGGAAACCAGAAAAAGCTTTCTGCAGCAGAGTTCTCAAAGCAATACGGATCTGTCACAGCCAATACTCCCCTCACTTGTGGGTGGATTGTGCTTCTAGCTGGATCAACACAACGTGAGAAACTCCCTGTAGTCTGGCTCTACTTGGTTCCCTTGGGCAAGGGTAAGTTCCTCCAGCTGAGCCCAGACGCTCTCATCCAGTCTCTTTCACTCAAGGATGCACTCACTCTTGCCACACTGCCGCCTGGATTGGGCCCTGTGTGAAGCATCCCAGCACCGGTGTTTTGCGGTTAGACAAAGCCCGGGTCGCTCATTGCAGACACATCCATCAGTCTGCGGTTCTTCTGCTCAGCATCTGCCAAAACCAGTAGCAGTGATGGAGAGGGCCTGCCCCTGCCCTGCCACAGGTGACACCTCAGGCAGGTCCACTGTCAGTCCCCTCAGGACACTGCTGTTGGTTACCCTCACGTGGGTTTTCGATGCAGGAACAAGGTGGTCATGAAGGGGAAGGTCCTGTCCCACTCGTGATGGATTTGGCTGGTGGTTTCTCTTGCTCAGCTTCTAGACCAATTTCCCCACACTGTGGGGCTTCCCCGGAGGTGGCTCCCCGGCACCCCTGGATGGCGTTTTCCTTATCCCTCTGATGCAGGGACGAGTGTTCTCTTGTTACGGCCACCAAAGCGCAGATCTCCCGTGCCGCTGGCATCAGCGGAGGCAGCTGCGCCATCCCCCTGGCCCCCGCCGGCTCTCGGACACCCGTACCGCAGCAGAGCAGCGCGGCCCACGCCAGGCCCCCGCGGGCCGCGGCGTGTCGGGCGCGGGGCAACAGCGCCGCCTGCTGGCCGCCTCCCGCGTCGCGGCGGAGAGCCTGAGGGACGGGCGGGCCGCAGCGTCCCCGCTGCTCACCCCCCTCCTGCCATTTTGTGTCCGGAGCTGACATGGGCCCAAGTGCTGGCTTCTTTTCCATTTTCCTTTGCGCAGCTAAGAAGTAAATATCCACGCGCCTTTTTCCCTTGTGTGTGGAAACACGGGTCGTTGCATGTACCAAAAGCCCCCCGGTTGGTATCTCAGCCAGCACCCGTACCGGTGAAGTGTGTGGTGGCTGCTGCCAGGGAAGGGCCTCTTCCTCACCCCCATCCTCCCACACAGCCTTCACCAGGCCAGCAGCTGGCCCTCCTCTGGCTTTCACTATTGCTGCGTTTTACAGTGAATCACGGTTGCTCCTGCCACACTAGACTGCATCATCACCTGCCTCGTGGCCCTGTAGATAAGTCCCTCTCTCATTTGGGATATAATTCCTCCTGCCTTATTTCCTCATTCCACAGATAGTTTTTTACTTCAACCCAGAGTCTTTTAAGTCTTGTACACATCTGTGTGACAAAAAACCCTCCAAAACCCCAGAAATACTCAGAAGCATATTTGTTCTGTAGAAACTCTTGGGCCACACAGTTTGAGTTTGCAATAAAAGTGTGAAGTGTGTGTAATGGATACCTCACCTTCCACCAGATAGAGGTGGGAGGAGGACTAGGCAGCCCGTGTGTGTTAAAAGTAGGTGTTAATTATAAAGAAATATAAATAAAAAAGATTGCTGGATCATATTTTTTGCTTGTATCATATACCCTTTCAGTGACAGGCTCGAATCTCAAAGTGCATAGTTGAAGTTACACAGTGTTGATGACAAGACTGTCACAGTCTGTGTTTTGGATTTGCATGGCAAAGTTTTGGTTGCGGGGGGGCTGCAGGGGTGGCTGATGCAAGAAGTTGCTAGAAGCTTTCCCTAGGCCTGACAGAGTCAATGTTAGCTGGCTCCAAGATGGATCTGCCGCTGGCCAAAGCTTAGCCTATCAGTGACAGTGGTAGTGCTTCTTGGATAAGAGAGTTAAGAAGGAAAATTAAACCTGCTGCACAACAGCAGCCTGAAGAGAAGAGTGAGAATATGTGAAAGCAACAGGTTGCCCAGAGAAGCTGTGGATCCATCCTCCCTGTCAATGTTCAAGGCCAGGTTGGATGGGGCTTTGGATTTCTGCAAGGCCTTTGACATGCCTCCCCCCAACATCCTTGTCTCTAAGTTGGAGAGATATGGATTTGATGGGTGGACTGTTTAGTGGAAGAGGAATTGGTTGGTTGGTTGCATCCAGAGGGCGGTGGTCAATGGCTCCAAGTCCAGATGGAAGACTGTGACAACTGGAGTTTCTCAAGGGTCTGTGCTGGGACAGGTACTGTTTGATATCTTTATTAATGGTATTGACAGTGCTACTGAGTGCACCCTCAGCAAATTTGCTGATGACACCAGTCTGAGTGTTGAAGTTAATGTGCCAGAGGGATGGGATGCCATCCAGAGGGACCTGGACAGGCTGGAGAAGTGGGCCCAGGTGAACCTCATGAGGTTCAACAAGGTCAAGTGCAGGGTCCTGCACCTGGGTCAGGACAATCCTGGTTATCCATACAGGTTAGGAGATGATGTGCTTGAAAGCAGCCCTGAGGAAAAGGACTTGGGAGTACACGTGGATGAGAAGCTGAACATGAGCCCCACCAATATGCATCTGCAGCCCAGAAGGCCAACTGTATCCTGGGCTGCATCAAAAGAAGTGTGGCCAGCAGATCAAGAGAGGTCATTCTGCCCCTCTGCTCTGGTGTAACTTGACCTGGAGTACTGTGCCCAGCTTTGGAGCCCTCAACACAAGAACATGGACCTGTTGGAGCAAGTCCAGAGGAGGGCCACAAAAATGATACAAAGGCTGGAGCACCTCTCCTGTGAAGACAGGCTGAGAGAGTTGGACTTGTTCTGCTTGGAGAAGAGAAGCGTCTGAGGGGACCTTACTGGCCTTCCAGTACCTGAAAGGTGCCTGTAAGAAAGCTGTGGAAGAACTGTTCGCAAGGGTATGTAGCAGTAGGACAAGGGACAATGGTTTTAAACTCAAAAAGGGGAGATTTGGGTTGGATATTAGGAAAATGTCCTTCAATATGAGGGTGCTGGATCACTGGAAGAGGTTGTCCAGAGAGGTATCAGAGGCCCCATCCCTAGAGGTTTTCAGGGTCAGGCTTGATGGGGCTCTGAGTGACCAGATCTAGTGAAGATATCACTGCTTATTGCAGACTGGTTGGACTGGATGACTTCTAAAGGTCCCTGCCAACCTTACACATTTTATGACTCTATGATTCTAATGTTTGCAGTCCTGAGAAAGGATAGCTTAAACTGTGTTAGAAATGGACTTGCCTTTTTCACTTGTCCATACAACAGCGATGTGAGCAGTTATTGGAGCTATCTAAAGCTCTTTGCTACCTGAGCCTCTACTTCTTTTTGGAAATAGGCAGAAGAGAGGTTTTCCTCAGCTCTTGGTTTGCTTGCTGATGCTACAAAGATTTTACATGTAAAGAGCTTGGAATTCGCTTGAATCTTTACTGAGAAATGTTTGGAAAATTTGATACATAAAGTTACATTGTGTTCTTGGAGGCTCATGTCCCACTTGTGTTCTATAATCTTGGCAGAGCAGGTAAATAAAGAAAATGGGTGGTAAAATACAAGGGGAAAGAGTTAACACAGTAATAGGAAATGTGCAGTGGCACACTCTCTTAGGAGAGGAGGCAGTTTTACTCCTCTCTTTGGACTGTGCAGACAGCAAGTGGAATCTCCATTCATATGGGCAGGAGGAAGCACACCTCTTTGCATATGGTGACTCATCTACCAGCAGACCTGGCTGACTGGGGACGGTTGGCAGATGTTGCACCCATATATAAGAAGGGTCAGGGGGAGGATCCAGGAAACTACAGGCCTGTCAGTCTGACCTCAGTGCTGGGGAAGATCAGGGAATGAGTCATCCTGAGTGCTATGACACAGCACATGCAACCGGGTGATCAGGCCCAGTCAACATGGGTTTACAAAAGGCAGGTCCTGCCAAACTAACCTGATCACCTTCTGTGACAAGGTGACCCACTTAGTGGATGAGGGAAAGGCTGCAGGTGTAGTGTGCTTGGACTTCAGCAAAGCCTTTGTCACCGTTTCTCACAGCATTCTGCTTGAGAAACTGGCTGCCACTGGTCTGGACAGGCTCAACCTCTGCTGGGTAACAAACTGGCTGGATAGCCAGGCCCAAAAAGTTGTGGCAAATGGAGCTAAATCCAGCTGGAGGCTGGTCACAAGTGGTGTTCCCAGGGGCTCAGTCCTGGGTCCAGTTCTCTTCAATATATTTATCAATGACCTGGATGAAGGGGTTGAATATTCCCTCAGTAAGTTCGTGGGGGGCACAAAGCTGGGAGGAAGTGCTGATCTGCCTAAGGGTAGGGAGTATCTTCAAAAGGAGCTGAACAGGCTGGATCAATGGGCTGAGATCAACAGGGTGAGGTGTAACAAGGCCGAGTGTAGAGTCCAGCTCTTGGGACATAACAACCCCATGCAGTGCTACAGGCTTGGGAAGAGTGGCTAGAAAGCTGCCTTGCAGAGAAGGACCTGGGGGTGTTGGTTGACTGCTGACTGAATACGAGCCAGCAGTGTGCCCAGGTGGCCAAGAAGGCTAATGGCATCTTGGTTTGTATCAGAAATTGGGTGGCCAGCAGGTGCAGGGAAGTGGTCGTGCCCCTGTACTCGGCATTGGTGAGGCTGCACCTCGAGTACTGTGTTCAGTTTTGGGCCCCTCACTCCAAGAAAGACATTGAGGTCCTGGAGCGTGTCCAGAGAAGGGCAACCAGGCTGGTGAAGGGGCTGGAGAGCAAACCTTATGAGGAGAGGCTGAGGGAACTGGGGTTATTTAGCCTGGAGGAGGCTGAGGGGAGACCTTATCGCTGCCTACAATTACCTGAAAGGAGGTTGTAGAGAGGTGGGTGTTGGTCTCTTTGCCCAAGGGACAGGTGATAGGATAAGGAGGAATGGGATGAAGCTGCACCAGGGCAGGTTCAGATTAGACATTAGGAAAATATTCTTCACCAGAAGGGTTACTGGGCATTGGAACAGGCTGCCCAGGGAGGTGGTTGAGTCACTGACCCTGGATGTATTTAAAAGATGAGTAGATGCAGATGACTTCAGCCAGCGATTAGATCTATGTCCTGCATATGCATGCCCAGAGCCCAGTGACAGAGATGGATATGCTTTCTCAATTGAAATAATAACAGGTTTCCTTAACACTAAATTCTTTATTTTAAGCATATGGTGCCAAAAGTTTTTATTTAGTTTATCTTAATTGTTAAACCAAACAGATACAAAACATGTGCTGCTATCTTGCCTTACTCTTTTTTTAAAAAATCAGGAATATGGCTTAGTAGACGATGGCTATAGTTGGACTCAGTGATCTCAAAGGACTTTTCCAACCTAGTGATTCTGTGATTCAGTGGTTTTTAATCTGAAGCTATCATCACATACACTGGCAAAAGAAGGCAGAGAAGTTTCAAGCTAAAAAAACAGAGTTAAAAGAATAGATTCTTAAAATTTCATGATTCAAGATGGAAATCACATGATTTTGGGCATCTGGTTTGTGATAAGTTTTTTTTGTTCCCTTTGAGATTTGAACTATTAAGATACCTGACAGGTGAGAAAGGTAATTTTAAACAAAAAATTGTTTGCCATGATAAAACCACATTGCAGTTATAGTCTCATCTGTAATCCATCCAAAAAGTAGCTGATTGCTCTATGCTTCCACAACTCACCTCTCCATATCAGTTTGGCTCCTAAGGGCTATGTGAGGAAGCAGGACATTTTACTATGGCTCCTTAAGGTCAGGTTTGAACTGGGTATTTTTGCAATGGGGAGGGTTTGGGGTATGCAGGACTTCGCTCTAATGCCTTCAGAGCCACAGAAAATTGATGGGAAACAAAGGACAGGGAATTTTTATACTAGCAGGCATTTCTTATATAATAATCATGATAAAATAAGCCTGAAAAAGAGTTCAGGAGATCCTCTAGGTTATTCTAGAGTGGACTTAACTATTGAATGTCTGACATGTTTGCCTACTCCATTTTTCAAGACCTGCAAAGACAGATTGCCATGATGTTCTAATCTCTGCCAGTACATTACTTTCCCTTTCCCTTTCCCTTTCCCTTTCCCTTTCCCTTTCCCTTTCCCTTTCCCTTTCCCTTTCCCTTTCCCTTTCCCTTTCCCTTTCCCTTTCCCTTTCCCTTTCCCTTTCCCTTTCCCTTTCCCTTTCCCTTTCCCTTTCCCTTTCCCTTTCCCTTTCCCTTTCCCTTTCTTTTCCCTTTTCCCTTTTTCTTTCCTGCTCTTGCCCTGCCCTGCCTTCTTGTATGCTTTTTTTATTCCACTAAACTTCTTTCCCTTGAGCATTGTATCTGCATCTTGTCCCATCACCTTCTGTTTCTCTTGCCTAGTCCAGACACCACTGTTATAATCCTAAATCTTATATGCTCCAATTTCTTTCCCCCAACATTTCCTTACTGGAAATTTTGCTATCACCAGTTGTGAAGCCCTCTCCCTGAGGAGATAGAGAGGGATCATCTTCCACTCCCTAAACTGATTTTTGCAGGCTTTTCACATCTTCAGGAGAGGATTCCTCTGCTCCTCTTCCTACACAGGAGTTCACAGTCCATAAATGCTGCTTGGGCGCAGCAGGGACCCTGGCTGCTCCATCAGTTAGACTGTAGACTGGATGGAGCAGCTGAGATAGTATAGCTGTGACAGTCAAACAGCTTCTTGGGCCTCCCTGCCTCTCCTTCCTGCAGACCTGACTTTAGCTCCTGTACAACCACATGGTATCAGGTTGTCCCTTCCAGGTTTCTAGATTCAGCACTGACAGTACAGGGCTGAGCTTTGACTTGGCTCATCACAGTCCAGACCTGCAACTTCTGTGGCTGTCATCTGTGTATAGGCCCTGCAGCTGCTAAAACCTTAGTTTGCCTATGCCCATATATAAATGGCAGTCTTTTCAGGCCCTGTAGCTTGATAAAATTAGGCTTGTGCAGACAAATGTCCCCTCACACCTACCTTCTTTCACCTACCAGACTAAACCTTTTATAAACACCACTCCAAAAATTCCTGAGTGTTCAGTAAAAAGCTGGTAGGGTTAGTTAATATGGGCAACACATTTTTTTCCTTGACCTCACACTTGGAAGCTACTGAGGCCTTCAGCTTTAATTAACACAAAATATGTCTGGGGCAGAGCTTAATTTTCAAAATACAAAGATTAACAAATTATGAGCTATTAAAAAGTGGTCCTACCAACTAGTGGAAAATAGGAAATACTTGTTAAAAGCAACTTTGCCAGCCTCTGTGTGTTACATATATCATCAAATACAGTTCCACACTGCACAATTAAGGATGTTTTCAAATATCTGTATTTATTAATGAACTGCTCTTGATAAAAATACACTTTTATAACAAACAGCCTGATATGTAAAACCAATAAAGTCTGTATTTCTGTAAACTCACAGTTTACTCACATGTGTAATACACCATGCCAGATCCCAAGGGCTGTTAGTAAATGAACACGTGTTGTGGGCTCAACAGTCTCAAATTGGGGAATTTCACTTAATTTATTGCCAACTAACATAAATGTTTGATTACTGATCAGGGTATTGAGGAACAAAGAAGACAAACAACTAAGCAAATGCCTTACTTCCCCTTTCCCCAGGCTCAACTTCAGTCCAGCACCTCTCCTTACCCTTTCCTAGCTGCAACTGCCTGTGTTTTCACCTATGCTCAGTCCTTTCCCTGCCAAGGTGACGTACCTGCAGCAGAGAAGGTCAGTCTCAGTCTGTAGTGGTTTATTTTTTGCTGTCCCTTGCATATGACTCTTTTCCTCTGTTTTTCCACTGCTTCTTCCTTCCTGTTTCCTCTGCCCCAGTGTGGGCCACCCATGGGCTGCAGTCCCTCAGGGGTGTCCCTGCCCTGTTGTGGGTTGCCCATGGCAATGCCAGTGTGCCACTCTACACACCTCAGCTGAGTTTGAGCACATAATAATACTTGCAGTTCTTAGGAGATGTGACTGACTGAGATGAAGACTAAAGTCTTTGATTGCCATGTAGGCATGGCAAATTATTTGCTGTAAATCTTTATTTGGAAGAGTAAACACTTTAGTCATTGATAAGTTGTATGGTGATGTCCTGAGCACTACCTAGAACAAATAATGAATTATCATGAAAAGTCACCCTACAGCACCCTGTGTGAAATAAAATTATACTTTTAGAAACAAAGTGGCTGCAGGTTAAAATGAAGTGTGCATTCTTACCAAGAGAAATATATTTTGACTGGAGTTTAAAAGCAGTCTGGATTATGTAATAAAAATCCTTATCCATATTTACAACTAAAAGAAGAGCTGCACTACAGCAGAATGGTCCACTGCTTTATTCTTTTCTTTTTTTGTCAGTTTGTTTTTACAAATCCATTGAGATGTCATGTATTTTTGCTTGCCTCCTTTCCAGACACAGAGAGCAAAGAGGACTTGTGGGATGATACAAAAGCCACCCCACAGACATCGTTCAGGCAGTTAGTTGCATTGAACTCCTCTAGTGTTCATGAATCATATGCACATAGGGACAGTATGAACTTCTGGACAGTAGTAACTTGTTTCTGGTTGTTCACACCAATAGCTTTTCCTTTTTTGGAACAGTAATTATGTTTAGACACAGCTGGCAGTTTTAAATGTGAGGAAGGCGATTTGATCAGTGACCACTTTAGCATTTAAATTGCCTATTTTTGCATGGGTCAAAGTTTATAAGGAAGTAATGGATTTTATGAGGAAATGATTTATCAAACTGGATCAATTTTATATAAAGCAGAAGCAGACCCACCACAAAACAATAAAATCTATTTAATGTGGACATCAAATGCCAACTGGCGTGTGTTTTTACAGTACAGCAGAAAGTAGCATTGTGTCTAACAATGACATATTTAGAAATGCCCTGAGAAGGAAAGAGATGTACAGCTTGGCTATCAATACAGGCCCATATAGAAATACGTTACATTATTCAAGCATGTACAATAACAACAGAGAAAAAATGCTGCTTGGCAGCTGAATGGCCTATTATCCTTGTGCCAAGATGACACCAGATACAATGGAGCATCAGGAAATGTTACATGATACATGTTTTCTAATGCACATTCCTTGTTCTTACATCACTTGTACAAGAATATGGAAATAGTGGTAGACATCCTTCATTAGAAGTGATGGCAAAAAAGCTAGCAACATAGTAGAGTTCTTACAAATGATGGGATTTAAAGATAACACTTTCAAAATAATTTTAGGGTTTTTTAAAGAATTATTTCTGATGTTGTTACCAACCAAAGAACCAAAGAACTTTGCATAGTACTGACCAGTCTACAGGAATAACTGCACCAACCCTTCAGTTTGACTGCCTGTCCAAACAGCAGTTATGACAGCAGGGAGGCAATTCTGCAGAGTACTGAAAGGCTAACACAGTGAGGAAGGAAATGCCATGGACAGCCTGAGGTTGTCATTTGCAATTGTTGAACAAAACCCAACCAACCCAAAAACTGGTTTAAGGATAATTTTGCCTGAGAAAGTCTTGAAACTGAGTAATTGCTATACCTATTGTTTTAATGGCAGATATTGTGTGTCATATGCCAAGAGACCAGCAATGGAAAACCAAAGGTAAAAAGACACTCTTTCTACATTTAGACCATTTTTCAATAGGCATGAGGGAACAGCCTGAAGTGGTATCCTAAAGGTTTTAGTATTGTCATAGTCTATGTAGATAACCTTATCCTAAGCTCTTTCATCCAAAGGAGAAAAAAGATCTGGAAGAGCCTGTTTGTTCCAGATATTTCCACTCTGCCAGAGGGAATTCGGCTCCTATTCTGAAAGTGAACTAAAATGCTGATCTATTTTTCCTTTGTAGACAAATCTGTTCAGGCCACTGCTTTTGCCAGATAAAAAAGAGCCAGAGGCTGCCTGGAATGATGCAGTGTTCTGTAGACCTCTTTGAAAGATTCATTTAAGTGTTTAGCAAAAATTTCAGCTTTCCTGGAATCTTCATTTAGTTGTTTTCTGTTTTGGAGCCAGAAAAATCAAGGATGCTAGGAAGAAGGCTCTACACACGGTGAAGCAGGTTTCAGTTCCTGTAGAATGGTTAGAGGAAGACTTCTCAGGATCCTTCTTAGAAGGATGTAGCATAGCACATTTAGGTTTAATGCAGTTCAGAACAACAACTGCCAAAATCAAATTCTGTTTGTCTTTCAGAGTCGTTTGTGCATTCTCCTCACACAAAAATGCCTATACTTCTACTATGTCTTCTATTTTTCTGTCACAATTTCTGTGGAGGTATTACAAAATGCCAGAAAATGAGTGTACTTTGGAAGCCTCCACAGTATCTCTGCATGCTTCTATACACTGAGATATGGGCCACTTTGAGACCTGTTTACTTTTCAATTGCTCAAAACTGGAATCACAAAATATTTCTGTGTGTTTGGTAAAAAGTTCTTTAACTTCCTCTTACAATTTAGCTTCTACAATTTCTTTTTCATTGCCCTGTGCTTTGAAAAACACAATGCAGTCTTCAAAAAAGTGAAATGCCCTTTTCAATTGTGATCCCAAATGCCATGAAAAGCTGGAATAATGTTCAAGCTTCTTGAACACTTCACTCTGTCTTAGTTACCTGTATTCAAACACTATTTCCTGATACGTTGTCACGCTTTTTCTACACTGTAAATCTCTTCTCTTGAAAAAAGAAACATGCCAAGAGGATATCAATAACATAAAGACCGGTTTCTATATCTCCCTGATAACCAGAAATATTGTACTTTGCTCTAAGCTATTGATGCTACAAATATTGTTCATTGTCTGCATTTTCAGCTTGCCACTCTGAAAGCCTGTGAAGCATTCTCAGCAAGCTCCAGCATGTATTTTGGTTCCTCAGCTGTCAGGACTGCACTCTGGTTTGCACTCTACACGGTACCTTGTCTTACTTCTAAAGACTTGGCCTGATGTGTCCGCTATGTGTGAATTGTGATGTACTTTTTGTTTGGCTCCTTTGGCCCAGTATAATGCAGAATTAAATTTCCTTTCTTTAATGTAGAAGTATCTTACTAAGACTTGGCAGATGTAAGCATTTAGCTCAAAGCGAGCAGATGCTTGTTTTAACACATATTCCATGTTACCACACTTCTCTTCCCTATGAGTGGCTTCAATTAAGGAGGAAAACAATGTGTCTGACTAATTTGCATGTTCCTTGTGCTGTCTAGTAATCAGCAGGGTTTATAGATCATGAATAACTTTGTCTTGCTTTAATGAAGTCTTCTGCAATAAATCTCGATGCAATAACTGCAATGAAGTTTCACTTTTGGGCAAGCCATAGACTAGCTTCCATTCTGTTAGGCAGCAAGATGCTATCAATGGGTGAATGATATGAAGACCTTTGTATCTTGTGCATTCAAGCATGTGATCATGTGTAAGAACATTGGGATAATATCCCATCTTTTCTATCAATTTATCTATAATCTCCTGAAAATTAATTCCTACGAATTCTTCACATGATGATAATGAAACTGTAGATATTCTTACATATGAGTTTAACAGTGCTAGATAGCAAATAAGCTGTGCTGGTTTAGAGGCAATATTCTAGTTATGCAAGGTATTTTTTACCAGTTTTTATATGTATTGTGGATCAAAGGTTTTTTTCATAATCAGAATTGAATATAAATTGGCAGGATTTGGACACACCTTTCCAATATATTTTAGTTTCTTATAAAATTTTGCTCTTTTTCAGAAAGCATGTGTTTTGGCAAAATGCAGTTCAACAACTTGATTCAGAGGCAAATAACATCTGTGTCTGCTCTGGGAATAGTCAGTCAACTTTTCTATAAAAAGACATAGGTCTGTGTTTTCCTGATGTTGATTTGACTGGGCACCTCTCTCATCATTTCCTTTGTTTGCTCATCACCCTTCCTTCAGTTTTTTCTCAAAACTTCCTGCACACTACTCTCCTTCCTTCTAGGGTTTTGCTTTCTGAGGCTTCTCTTTGAAGGAAAGTGAAATGAGAAATGCCAATCAGACACATCCACAAATACATATACAGCAACCGCTGCATTGTGTTCTTCATGTTTTTCTGCCTGCTGCCACTGCCCACAGGAAGACACATTCCCTGGTATTTACTTAAACTCTCAGTTGTTAAATAGAGAATGTTGAGTGAACTGAAAATAATCCTTTTCCCTGGGGACAAGTCGTGCAAGCAGTGTAATGCTAAAAGGAACCAGTCCAGAGGACCTCTAGTCTTTTAGAAGCAGGAGGCAGGTCAGCATAGATCATTTGTGTGTAGTTCTTGGTTTATCAGCCAGCAGAACTGATGTTCAGATTAGGACTCACACCAGTCTGATGAGCAGCTGTACCCCTTTGATTATTGCAGGCTAGTTATCTCTTGAGCCACTCTGTGGCTCTTCGTTTGCTTAAATTTCTGGCTGATTCCTGACTGTATGGCATAATATGGTGTTTTCCTGGGCTGTGTTGTATGGGCTGATGTGACAACAACTCCTTCCTTGCACCAACATTTAACAGATGGCTGTTAACCTGGCATGCCCCAGCAGCTTGTTTTCTCATTGGAGTTTGAGGCATTGTCCAAATGCCTCAAACACTGACAGGCTCAGGGTGTTGACCACCTCTCTAGAAAGCCTGTCCCAGTGTTTAACCACCCTCTTGGTAAAGAAATGTTTCCTAAGGCCAAGTCTAAACTTCTCCTGGAACAGCTTTAAACCATTCCTACATATTCTGTTACTGGATACCAGGGAAAATTGGTCACTTGCCCTACTCAGGAAGCTGTAGAGAGTGATGAGGTTATCCCTCAGACTCTTTTTCTCTAAACTAGACAAGGCCAAAGTCCTCAGTAGCACTTCACAGGATATTACTTCCAGCCCTGTCACCACTTTTCTTGCCCTCCTGTATATATTAAGTAGGTCCTTCCTTTTCCTTGTCTTACTAAACATAGAGAAAAAGCAATTACAGCCTCTTTTGTTAGGAGTTTTTCTACATACTAGAAGTCTTATTTAATATTTTTTGTATCTTTTCCCATGCAGGTAAAACATTTTTAGGCCTTTTCTAAACCTTTTTTTCTCATTTATGTTACTTCTCAAAGTCTTTCCTCATGTGGCTGTACTTTTCCAACACACCTGAAGGAATTTCAAATGGAACCCAGTTTTCTAACTGTCCCAGCCTGCTGCTTAGGATAGCGATCTGGACTATTTGACAGTAATTGGAATGTTCTGTACTTTTAGATGCAACTTGTGGCTGGGACTAAGCATGACATTAAAGGACTTGGAAAGTGCTTGGAAGACATCTGGAGTACTGTGTCTAGATCTGAGGCCCCCAATACAAGAAAGATGTGGAACTGTTGGAGAGGGTTCAGAGGAGGGTCACAAGGATGATTAGAGGGCTGGAGCACCTGCCCTACAAAGAGAGGCTGAGGGAGCTGGGCTTGTTCAGCCTGGAGAAGAGAAGGCTGCGGGGGGACCTCATTGCAGCCTTCCAGTAGCTGAAGGGAGCTTATAAGCAGGAGGAGATTCAACTTTTTAAAAGGATAGACAATGGCAGGACAAGGGGGAATGGATTAAAACTAAAGGAAGGAAGGGTTAGATTAGGTATTAGGGGGAAGTTTTTTACAGAAAGAGTGGTGAGGTGCTGGAACAGGCTGCCCAGGGAAGTAATGGATGCCCCATCCCTGGAAGTGTTCAAGGCCAGGTTGGATGGGGCCCTGGGCAACCTTGTGTAGATCCAGGCCTGGAGGTTGATGGCCCTGCCTGTGGCATTCTATGATTCTATGATTCTATGACAGATTTTGCATTGAATATGGTTTGATAAATACAAAAGAAGAGCAAGGTGAAGTTAAAGAGGAAAGTTTAGTTCAAAGGAAAACACATGAATGATGTTCAACCAAACCAACTCCCAGAGAAGCATTTTTTTTGACTTTGCAAAATAACCATATTCATTTACTATTAAGATGGAAAGAAGTTCTAGAAGAGCTACTTTTTAGAACTACAGGAAACATAAAAGAAACACCTTGATGAAAATCTCAGTGTTGACATTAGACAGCACTTTTCTAAGTAAGAACATGTGTTCATTCTTGCTCAGTGTATGCCACTGTATACAGGTGCTTTGGTTCAGAAAACCCTGCTCTAATATGCCTCTGTTAAATTGTCTCAGAGTTAGGAGATCCACTGTGACCAGCAGCTTTGTACTTTGCCCTGGAACACAGTGTGTAGCCTGAAGAGATACATACATGTTATCTTTTTAGGTGGAGCAGGATTTCCAACACACTGGTATTTGCATTGCATGTTTAACTGAACAGTCATGCAAATTTACAGTTGAACGGACTCCTTAGATGTCTGATCTTTTATTTGTCTCCTACACTCCAGGTCTATCATTTATTTACCATGGATTCTAATCAAGAAATGAAATGTTCCTTTGCTTTTTTCCTTTTTTCCTAACGACACAGCACAACTGTCACTTTCCATCCCAAGGCTGTATCAGTTTTTTTACTTACAATGTGACCCCTTTATATATGTCTGTGAAGTGTTTGGACACTTCTGCTGCAGGTCTGCTGCTCTCTAGAAAAGCCTTACAGCCTCCTCAAAAAGGCAGCGAGAGGGCTGGGCTTCTACTCTGTCAGGGCTTCAACTCGGAGCTGGGCCCATTTTGTACACTCAGGGGTCTTTATGAAGAACTACTTGTTGAGCAAAGATTTTTGTACAGACTAACATGGGCTGTTGAACTGTCAGCCAGTGATAAAGGTATCCTGCACTTTGATGTTTTTAAGAGATGCTGATGGACAACATTGTGCAGTTTTTCATGTGTGAGTAGAGGATATACTGAAAAAATCCCAACATGACTTGCTGTTTAAGGGCATTCTAATATGATAGCATAAAAAACATCTTTGGTTTGCTGCAAAAATATTCTCAACACAGCCATTTAACTACCTAGAAAGTAGCTGTCATAAATTAGGAAGCCTCTTATAGCAGGCAGGATCAAGGAATCAAGACCCCTTCAAATGTACAAGTCATCTGGAACATGCTTAATAAGCATGCCTGACAGAAAAAGTAGTATTTGCTACTATTACCTTTCCCTTTCTTCTTCTCTGTGTCCCAAACATAGTTACCTGGACCCTCCTGCCATCTCCTGTGGGAAGCCATTGCCCTCTAGCTCCCAAAAAGATGTATGATACAGATGCAGTGGTAGCAGCATGGTTATGGATGGGATGCACCCACGTGTGCTGAGGGAGCTGGCGGAAGTGATTGCTGAGCCGCTCTCTATCATTTTTGACAGGTCTTGGTGAACAGGAGAAGTGCCTGGGGACTGGAGGATAGCCAGTATCACTCCAGTCTTTAAAAAGGGCAAGAAGGAGGATGCTAGTAACTGTCCCTGGAGAGGTGATGGAACAGCTTGTTCTGGATGCCATCTCCAAACAACTGGAAGAGAAGAAGGTCATGAGGAGTAGTCAGCATGGATTCACCAAGGGAAGACCGTGCTCGACCAATCTCATAGCCTTCTATGATCTCATCACCAGCTGGGTAGATGGAGGGAGAGCAGTGGATGTCATCTACCTTGACTTCAGCAAGGCTTTCGATACTGTCTCCCATGACATCCTGATAACAAAGCTGAGAGAACATGGGATAGATGAGTGGAGAGTGAGGTGGGTTGAGAACTGGCTGTTGGACCGAGCCCAGAGGGTTGTGATCGGTGGAACAGAATCGGACTGGAGGCCTGTGAGTAGCGGTGTTCCCCAGGGCTCGGTGTTGGGTCCAGTCCTGTTCCATATCTTCATTGACGACCTTGATGAGGGAATAGCATCCACCCTCAGCAAGTACGCTGATGATACAAAGCTGGGAGGAGTGGCTGACATGCAGGAACACTGTGCTGCCATCCAGAGAGACCTGGACAGGCTGGAGAGCTGGGCAGGGAGAAATCTAATGAAATTCAACAAAAGCAAGTGTAAAGTCTTGCACCTGGGGAAGAACAACCGTTCGTTTCAGTATAGACTGGGGGATGACCTGCTGGAGAAGAGCTCTATGGATTCTTTTTTAACCTGAGATTATAAACAATGAGCTGTTTCCTTTTCAGGTTCAGCTTTCTACACTTAAAGCGTGGAGGTAAATGCACAGTGCTGTGTTTGTATTTGGCCTTCATATCTAGCCTAGCTGGGCATACATGGGATGGTTAATGGAAGCATACATTCTCTTTACATTAGCACAAACTCATCATGTTATAACTGCTACTGTCATTTTTGCTGAGAGCTGCCTACTACTCACCTCCCTCCCTGTGCTCACAGAATCACAACATGCCCGAGGCTGCAAAGTGCCTCTGGAGATCACCTAGTCCAACTCCTGCTCAAAGCAGGGTGTTAGGAAAATCTCATTCCCTAACTACTATACCAATTAATCGTTACAGTAAAAATTGTTTACACTGTAATCTGAATAGCCACACTTAAGCAAGCAAACCGAGGGACCCCAGCTCACCATCACAAAGAGAAGGACAGCCTAGCCCCTGAGATAAAGACTGCTTCTCAGAATCCTAAAAGCTGACATGAAGGATAAAAGATACACCTGGACAACCAAGATAATGCCATCATCTTAGCCCCTCTAACACGTGTTTGAAACCCTCCCATTGTCTGTCATCATAGATAAGTATGGCAAGACCAACTCCAGGGTTGTCTGATTAAGGGAGAGGCAGGTGGATAATGACACCATAGAAATAGAATTGCTTTCCAAAGTTTTACTATTATTAGTAGTAAGCAGTTCTGTGTGTTTGTAAGTAAAAATTAGTCAAATTATTTTGCACTTGAAATGTTTGTAAAGCTACATTCAGGGTGCCCCAGTGTGAATGACCAATTCGATGCTTTGCATCCTACCCTCTCTCCTTAGTTGCTGTGGGCCAGCTGCGTATTGTCATAGCAAGGGTCCACAATGGCAGGTTGCCTGGGACTGTGTCCAGTTGGGTTTACAGCATCTCCAAGGATGGAGACTCCACACCCTCTCTGGGCAGCCAGTGCTGCCCAGTGTGGCCAACTTGACAATAAAAAAGATTTTTCTTATGTTCATACAGAATTTATTGTATTTCCATTTGTACCCATTGCCTGGCTCTGGGCACCACTGAAAAGAGCCTGGCCCCATCTTCTTTCATCTCCCTTTCCGGTGTTTATACACATTGATAAGATTCCTCTGAGTCTTCTCTTCTTCAGGCTGAACAGTGCTAACTCTCTCAACTCACCGTTGTATGACAGATGATCCTTCATCATCACTGAGGGCCTTTGCTGGATTCATTCCTGTGTGTCCGTGTCTGGGGAAGCCCAGCACTCTAGATGTGTCTCACCAGTGCTGAATAGAGGATGCTCTCCCTCCCTTCCTTCACCTACTGGCAATGCTTCTCCTAATGTTTGTTGCCCAGGGTATTGTTTGCCTCCTTGATCTTGTTGTAGTTATAATAGAATTGTGGAATATTAGTCTGTTTCCCTGTAAGAAGGGGTTAACACTTCAAAGCCATACTGAAGTGCAAGATGGAGCATTTTCATCTAAGCAGTGGTGAAAGCCCAAAGTGGCAATCTTCAGTCTTCTTATGAATTGCATTTCAGCTACGTAGCAAGAAAAGATCCGATGCTACACACCACCTTGTGATTCAGAAGTGCCTGGAGTTGCTCTGACTGCTGTTGCTGTTCCTACACTCTGCTCCCAGTTACAGCTTCTCGTGACTGATCTCAAGTCTCCACAGCCTCACTTCGTCAAAGAAAGCCATTCTCCATCCTTGTTGGTGGCCAAAAGAAAAGGCAAAAACCTCCACCAAAGGGAATGAGGAGAAAGCATGACAGGATTTGTTCTATTTCCTCCACTCCCCCCACTTCAAGGTTTGAACAGATGCCACAGTCTCATTGACCCCATCTCATATTTGAGTGCCCTGATATATACCTCATCTAGTTTAATGGGTGACCTCTCCATTGGTTTTGGTACGATTTAGAATAGATCTTACACCAATAAATAAAAGCTTACCAATCTCTTTTGGATGTCATAGTATCAGTGAGAAAAGGGCAAGATTCCAATACAAAAATATTTTATTTTGCATCCACTTAAATTCTCTGATGTTTCAGAGGGGTTTTTTTTTCATCACAGTTTATTGTTTTGCCACCTCCCCTAGAAGGATTTCCCTGCCAGAAGTAGCTAAATGCTCTGTGTAAACTTTGGAAGAAGGGTAAAGAATGAGTGAGCAGAGCTTGAACAGGAATTTGAACCATGAGTGAGTTTTTGTTTATCAGCCAGCAACACTCAAGGCAGAGTGAAACAAAAATAAATGAGAACAATATAATTTAAGCATAAAGCAACGTGCCTGTGTCTGCTCTCTGTCCATTGCAGTAGCGCATTTCTACTGACAGAGACGGTTCTGCTGCTGTAGCTAGAACTGTTTCAGCCAGACAATGAGCTCTTCTTTCTGTAGCAAAATACATTCCCCCACCAGTTGAGTTTTTGCCAGTAAATTCTCCTTGTAAATGGGGAGAAGGAACGTGTCTGCCATGACCTGCAGACACATCCACGCGTTTAGAGAGCGGCTGTAGCTAGATGCAGAGAGGAAGCCTGAGGGCAGCAGTGGGGCTGGGGGGGTACAGCAGTGCTGGGTGTCTTTCGCTGCACTGCTGTGTGACAAGGGAAGGGAAGAGGACCTCCAGGGGACATTTTACTTGACCTTCCCTGAAGCAACAGGCAGATTTTTGTTCCTTATCTATAAACCTAATGATTTATGTCCTTTCCAGGGAAAAAGCATAACCATACGGACCCACAGAACTATAGACTTTATGTGCCACATAGACATTATTTTATTAAAATATTGTACAGTTATTTTGCATAAATGTAAAAGGCATTTGTCTTAGATTGCTGAAGTCATCTCATGCTATTGGCAGATGGCTTAATCTGAATTGGCTTGCTGATCCATTAGCAAGATATGAACACAGATTTTGAGTATTTCAGGACCCTCATAACACACTTATAGACTCGCAGAATCATAGAATGGTCTGGGTTGGAAGAGACCCCAAGGATCATAGAGTTCCAACCCCCCTGCCACAAACAGGGCCACCAACCACCAGGCATGATCTAGACAAGGTTAATCGTGGGTCAAACGGTTTAAAAGTCAGTTGAAAAGAATGAAGAACAGAACTGACAATGAACTGTTTTATTTTTGTCAGTCATGTAAACACTTAAAACAATACATACTCCTGGGATTTTTAAATACAGAGTCTCCAGAGGTGGAGAAACTGCTATTTCTGTAAATCCATCTGCATTTTTTGCCCTGCAGTGACATCAAATGTAGTAAGATGGAATGGAGTCAAGCACTTCAGAAATGCAATTTCAATATCTACTCCAGCAAGAAGATGAGGAGAAAAGAGTGAGAATCAGACTTTGCACATCCCAAAGGACTGTCCTAATTCAAAATGCACAAACTAAGTCAGCTTTGAATGAATGATGGAGGAATTTGTGGGGATGGCCCCTGAACTTCTTGATCCCTCAGAACAACTTTGGTACTTGAGTTATGCTCAAGTTCTGCCTTCGTGTCAGAGGGTTATTCTTAGGGAGCAATTCTAGTTGCTGCATTATCTGTGAGATCACCTCAGTATTTTTCTCAAATCCAGACAGCACCACCTGCCTGTCTGAAGCACCAAGTCCTCTTTTCCTCATGCACAATGGTGAAATTGTCCTTTTCCCTTTTTTTCAGCATCAATAGATCAGAATTTTCACTGAAAACAGTGCTATTTTTCCTCAGCTTCGAAAGGTGGAGGCAGGAAGAATGTTCAGTAAACACTGATTAGGGAGGCATTTAAATAAGAGGAAATTATTTTTCATAGCACAGGGTGCTTTGAATAATCTGGTACAGCCTAGAGTGGACACACTGTATGCTTTCTCATTACTTACACTAAGGATTTTCCACACAATTAGCTGTTACTGAAGTATCCTTTTTTTTCTTTTTTATTTTTTTCCTCTAGATGATTCTAATTGGTGATAGAGGGAGCTGGGGCTGTTCAGCCTGGAGAAGAGGAGGCTTATCACTCTCTGCAACTACCTGAAAGGAGGTGGTAGTGAGATGGGTGTTGGTCTCTTCTGCAAATAGCTAGAGAAAGGACAAGAGGAAATGGCCTCAAGTTGCTCCGGGGGAGGTTTAGACTGGATATTAGGAAAAGTTTCTTCACTGAAAGAGTGGTCAGGCCTTGGAACACGCTGCCCAGAGAGGTGGTGGAGTCACCATCCCTGGAGGGGTTTGAAAAACGTGTAGACATGGCACTTAAGGATGTGGTTTAGTAGACACAGTGGTGTTGGGTTAACAGTTGGACTTGATGATCTTAGAGGTCTTTCCCAACCTTAAAGATGCTATGATTCCAATTCAATTCATAATTCCCTGTTTCCCTGGGTGCAGCTAACTGGCGCCATCTAATAGCCGACCTGGTGGAAATAAGACTGAATTTTCCTGCGGGATTCAGACACCAGCTAAGAAAATCTTATGAAAGAGGATTCTTTATTTGTGAAGGGACTCGTAGCAGACTGTCTTTTTAAAGAGAGTAAGGTTGGTTTCATTTGCACCAGAGAATTACAACTTTAATGTGTTTCTGCAGTTCACGGAAATTACTCAGATCTTACTTGCTCTTCTAGTCCATGAGAAATGGGATCTTTGCAGCAAATAGAAAACCAGTTCATATGTAAAGGAAACAAAATTTAATAAGAACATGTTACTTTGAATAATATACATATATATATTTAAAAATTGTGACTGCCTGGCACATCAGTTTCTGTGCTTGTAAATTAAAGGATAATGTTACATTAAAAGAGTTTAAAAACTAGTTTATTTTAAACCCCAGCTGTATTTTGCAATCTGACAGGTTGCATCTATTACTTTTCATGCTAACATGGAGACCTTTTCCTGTAAAAGACAACACCAGTGAAAAAAATCCCACATGCATTTTTTTTTTGCCTTTTAAAAAAATAAAACAAGCATGGGAGGCACCTTGTACCTAATTCCTTTTACTGTAAAAAAACATATAGGTTGTATACTGCAATTTTTACGCTGTCCCTTTGGTTTTTGTATTCACAAGTAAGAAAAAAAGGTAAGGAATGAAACCCCCCATATTTTTAAACAAACTATTAATTAAAAAGAAGAAAAAAAATAATTAAGAAAAGGGCATTTTGGAGTAGCCAAAGGAAGGGGATTATCAGTCTAGAAAGAGATTGCTATTTCAAGCAAAGCTGTCATAAGCCTCTGCCATTTTGCCATGCTTTGATTTCCTGTTTCCCCACGTCGTCATACACATCCAGGAAAAAACAGACATGCTAATACTTGCCTTCAACGTTGACTTTCTTTTCTTTAAAAAACACTGGTGCAGACATATATACAAACCAGCAGTTCTAAGCACAGAGGCAGAATGGTTCTTCGGCATGAATGACAGCTTTGGGGACATACCTGTAACAAGCTGATATTCAACGGAATGTTTAGTGTCCATAACATCACAAAGTTTGAAATGATACAACTAGTGGCAAGTCTGAGCCACAGATACTATAACAGTGATACAGCACCCAGCATTGCTGCTTTTTCTGCACTGATATTTCAAGTAGCTCACACATTAGCAGCACCAACGTACTTCGGCACCTGCTATAGGGGAGCAGCAGCGGAGGGCTGAGTCAGTGTAGTCCGCAGTACAAATGCCGCGCTGAAGTGCCTGGCAAGGGTTTGCATCCTCACTGTGAGGAGGCTGGTGAAACGGCGAGTCTGAGAGGAGAGGGGGGTGATGCACGCTGATCTTCATTTGAAGTGAAAAGGAAAACTAAGTTACAAACTGTTTCTGCCCCCAGAGAGTTGAGCTGTCAGTGCTTAGGTATAAAAGCTGGCTGGACTTTCTGCTCTTCAGCTTTTACAGCCATTTTGGGATTTTTTTTTTTGGTACATGAAAGAGCCTGTTGTCAAGTTTGTCAGAAGATCTGTATTTAGTTTTAAAATAGTGTGTGGGGCTCATAAAACAACCCTCCAGAAGTGGCTTAAAAGAGTGGGTTTAATGAAGTTTTTGAGTATGTGATAGACACGTGACAACCTGTGACTGTGGAGCCCAGAGATGGAGCAGAATGGTTTCCTCAAAAACTGATTTCATGTTTTCCCTTTGATTCTTTGGAGGAGCAGGGGAGGCAAATCTGCAGAAGACTGTTGTGAACAGTGACAACATCACCATGCAAACATAAAAATGCAAAGTTAGCTATCATCTCAGCTCACTTTTGGCTGAAATTAGCTTATGAGTCTGTCAGTCCAAACCCAAGAGAGTTTAAAAGTTTAATTACTTTCCAGAAGAATTCTTACTTTTTAAGAGCTGGGGCACATCTACAATGTTGTTACTGTTTAGTGCATCAGAGGCATATCTGTGTGTGTGTGTGTTTATCAGTAGATAAAAAGGCTGATAAGGAACGGTGGAAGGAGGAAGTTATTCCCAGAGTGTTAGGCATCAGCTAGTCCACATATTTGCTGGTACTGTCACTGGGATTTCTGAAAGCAAGAGAGAGAACATCAGCTAACACTGCAGAAATTAGTTTCAAAGAGAAGACTTGACAGATTGTCAGAGTGTAAATCTGAGAATGAAACGGTGGGCCTGATTTATTTGTCTTTGCACATTAATTCTAATGAATTTAGGAAGTTACAGCAGCTCCAGTCAGAATCATTTGGAATAGGACTGAAATGATCACAAACCTCTTTGGCTCACATAACATCCATTCTTTTGCTTTGCACAGAGAAATTGCTGCTGTAAGCAGCGTGTAGGCAAGTTCTGTATCATTTTTCCCATGAAAATTGCTGATTACTGTACAGATGGCTGCAGACCAAGTCTGTGGGATCCATCCATAAGCAACTACTGCTACAGGAGTTTGGAATTACTTTCCCGGCTCTGTTCCCTATTCTGTGATGTCTCGTTTTTCCCTTATACTAAATGCTGAAGCATCCTGCTCCAAGCACCAGTACCCACTTAGTTGTCCTCCTGTATTTACCACGCAGACTGCTCCTTTGCAGCAGGTCAGGAATTGGAAACTCTCTCATCCAAGTAGTTTCTCCATTATCATGTTTATCAGATATTGTTTTATTAGTGATAATTTTTTTGACTATGTTTCTTTTTTTAATATCTTGATATATGAAAAAAGCAACAAAATTAGTTTATGCAAACAAGTCCTTTACAGCTACAGGAAATGTTTGGTGAAGTTTGAGTCAAAATTTGAACTGTCACAAAGTTCAAGTTACCTTTACTTTCAAATTATTTGGTTTTTAGAGTGGTCATGTGCCAGTGAGAAAATTGAGAAGGGAGACATGTAGGAGGAAGAGTAAGAAAAGATGTACTTTGTGAATGCTTTTTTTCCACATCTGGTTTAAAAAAATCATCTTAAAGTTCAAAGTGAATAACTCTGGGCAGAACAAAAATGGCATTAGTAATTCCTTACTGCTTTCTCCCTGAGCAGTTGCTTTTGCAAGCATGGCTCAATGTTTGCATACATAATTTGGACCCACAGTTGAAGATGAAACCTGCACAAAATTGATAACAGTGTAAGCACTGAATGCTAACACAGTCACATAAACACTGTAATTACTGAGCCAACTGATTAGTGTACTGGGGAATGTGTATTTTTCTTTTCAACCGTAAATGAAACAACGTATCATAAAAACATGGAAAATGTGGTATAATAGGCTTGTTACCAAATAAAGTCTTGTGTGCTGTTCTTAATTTCTAAGAAAGACTGTTGATATTCAGAACAAATTTATGTCAGGCCTACCACAATTACAGAAACTTTACAGTGTATTCACTCATCTCACACCAAAAAGCACTATGAAGTCAGTGAGTCTATGAGTCTACCAGAGACTAACTGCATAAGCACAATGTGATGTGGTCTTCCTGATATTTAATTCAGCAAAAGTGTTTCTGTGGAGCTCCCATGCAAGGTACTGCAGAACAAGAATTGTATTGCTCTAAATTGTTAGTTAAGATACAAATTAAGACATTGCTTACTCAGGTATCTAAGCACTGTCCATATTTCAGTAAGTACTGAAAACAACCACTGGTCACTGGTCAGATAACCAGTATCTTAAGTATGGGGTGCAGGGGGAATTGGTCATCCCCTTTTCAGTGGTCTGTGGAGACAGGACAAGGGGCAATGGCTGCAAATTGGAGCACAGGAAGTTCCGCACCAACATGCGGAAGAACTTTTTCCCAGTGAGGGTGACAGAGCCCTGGGACAGGCTGCCCAGGGACGTGGGGGAGTCTCCTTCTCTGGAGATATTCAAGACTCGTCTGGACGCCTATCTGAGTGATATGTCCTAGGGAGTTGCTTTGGCAGGGGGGCTGGACCCGATGATCTCTCAAGGTCCCTTCCAACCCCTACAACTCCGTGATTCTGTGATTCTGTGAAATGCCCCCCAACTCTACTTGGAACATGGCTGGCAGGTCTGGAAGCTGTGTTGCTGATTAAACTCCTTTGATTGAAGACTCAACCTGCTCAGTAGGAAGTGCTGAGATCTCCGTGCTGTGAAACTAGCCACCTTCTTAGAACATCTGGGAATTTTCATTTGAAAATGTTTTTGAAGACTGGCATGATCAATCAGCAGACTGGAGTCTTGAGGAAAAGTGAGGGAGTGGATAGGAAATGGTGGAGGAACTGGTGTAGCTTACACCTGGGTTTTCCTTCCTAAACCCTCTCCGCAATCAAACTCCATCTACAAAAATGTAAATTAATTCTTCTGGATGCAGCAGTATTTGTCTTTGAGCTACTGCACAAGATACACAAGCTTTCACTTACTGTTGCTGGTCTTCTTGTGGCTGCTCAGGAATATGCTGAATAACTTCATAAACCGTATTAAGCATATCCTGCCCTGAGACAAAGTCCGAGCCAGGACCAGATTGATTTGAGACCTAGAAGTAGCAAAGTGTATTCCTACTGTTAGTACCAATGGGAAAAGATTTGATAAAAAATAAATTGATAATGTATCTTCTCATTGTTTTAAAACTTTTCCCTCTCAATGGTTTATGCATGGATTTAACACATCTGCTCGTTTACATTTCATTTCGAGTAAGTTTTCATCACATTTATAGTAAGGCATGCAATGAAGATTTAGACTGCAGCTCTTGCATTTGACATAGCAAGTATTTTGCATTAGCATACCACAAATCAAGGAGGGAACATTGAATAAAGAGAGAAACAGGAGGAAATAGTAAAAAAAGGAGAAAATATTCAGGGAAACTCCCACCAGCATGTCAAAGAGAGAGAACTACAAGGAGCTTCCATAAATGAAGTAATAATTAAATTGTTCAATATCTTAAGTATACAAATCTGCTTTGATGTCAACAAACCACCTTGACTCCCCACCTGTAAGGAATTTTCAGTCTTTCTGCCTATATCCAACTTCAAGTTCTTCATTAGCTCAATTTCCTTATTTTTCCCTTTTTCTGCACACTGAAAAGAATCCATGGATCAAAAGCTGACTTCATCTGCAATGCCATAAATCTGAGTAACGGAATCTAAACCAGCAGAGTTTCTCCTCTTTTTTGACATTTTACTGGCAATTACAATAGATTTCATTGCTGCTACATCCGTTCTGTTGTCTTTGTCACCTCCTTGTCCCTCCTGACCTACCGAGGCCCTGATTCTGCAAGATTGTGACTTTGTGATATGATGAACCTAAAGGATATTGTAGTGTGCCTAGGGCTCTGATGATTTAGCGCCCAATCTCTGTACTTAATAAGCCTCTGATGGTTACAAACTTTCACAGATGCACTTCATCTCCTCTGTTTTCTAAAAGCCTTTTATTTCTACTGCTCTGAAAGTCACTCCTCTCCACTAACCTTTACAATTGCAGTCTAGCCCTGGAAATGTTTCTTTCAATCACCTAACGCTGGCAAAGGGTTTGTTAATCTATGACTGTTTATTGCCAATGCATCGTGTATTATGAGAACTAATCATAATAACAAAACAGGTGTGACAGCTGATGTGACCCTGTGTGATGATGTCTCCCTTGCCTGACTGTGTTGATGTTCTCTGAAGGTATGTGACTGTGTTGCCAGAAATTTTCCCTAGCAAAGGGAAAGTGCTTCTACTACTTCCTCACAGTTTCA
The DNA here is from genome assembly GCA_022605575.1 of Laterallus jamaicensis coturniculus. Classification (NCBI taxonomy): domain Eukaryota; kingdom Metazoa; phylum Chordata; class Aves; order Gruiformes; family Rallidae; genus Laterallus; species Laterallus jamaicensis. Next base: position 5,406,113 of record JAKCOX010000008.1, read on the forward strand.
GTTTGTTGTCCCTAAATTTTGTGGCCCCGTTTCTCATTTTTTCTGTGTTCTTCTACACCCCATCAGAATGGTTTCCAACTGCTATACAGTAATATCAGCAGAGCTAAAACGCAGAGAAGTGGCATAAGTAGTAGGGCTTTTTTCTGCTAGCAGAATTCCTGTGCTTAAGTCCTCCTCAGCAATACATGATGATAACAAAATAATTCATGTGAAATACAGATGAGATTTAGTTTACATATTTTTAGAATGAAAACTTGGTACAAGTACTGAGCTAGTAACACAGTAAAAGAGTAAGTGCTGGGTAAACAACTGCTGTGAATATGGTGTCATACAGACATCTGTAAAAAAGTCACAGAAGCAAACTGACAGAAGCATTCTAGCACAGATGTATAGTACACCTTAAGAAGGAGAACAGAAGCCATCGGTTTATGATGCAAAATCACATACCCTAGAGCCACTGGCAATATCAGGAATAGCAACAAATTCATATATTCCAAAATCATCCAAAGCACTTTCATGTCCTAAGGTTAGAACAAACAAACATGAAAACAGATGTTGAGGTGTAACACAAACCTGGAAAGTAAGGACTGGAGAAGGGACCTGGCCTAATTTTTAAAACACCTGAATATCACTTGTTTGATCAGCTTTAAATCACTTCCTGGCCAAGCTCCTACGCTGGTGTGGAGTGAGGCAGGGCAGCTGCACAGCTGGTGTGCACACTCCTTGGCTACGTCTCACACCTTGGACCATGGGAGGAGCCTCCGTAATGGTTCTGGTAGAGCCCTTGGGACTTTGCTGAGAGGCTAAACAGACCGATTTACTTTCATTTCCCACAGAACAGAGATCTAGTCCATATGCTCAGCACACCTACACTGGAGTGAGGCAGCACTACCTGGATCATGCTGAGAACAAAATAATGGAGAATTACACTAACAGGTGTCACATTATTAAACTGGTTGACAAATTGTATTGTGGGCTTCAGATACAACTTGTAGTTAGGGTGGGACCCCCTTTCTCTACTGTCCCACTGGTCAGATCTGAGACTCTTGGTTGTCTCTTGAGTTTCACTCCACAGCAAAGGCTGGAGTACTAAAGCCGATGTTGACATTCTGTCCTCCAACACCACTTCCTGGGGTGAAGGACCCACTATGCTCAGGTGACTTTTCCTTTCCTTCCAAAGCTTCATATACATCCCTGTCCTCTCACAAGTAGCAGCCTATGGCCTGCTCTGATGCTTTGGTAGAAAGGGATGGGAATAACAGTGCTACTCTAACAAAGGATAGAGATCTCCAGTCTCTCCTGCCAAAGATGATGTGGGAAGGACTATGGAAGGAAAGAGGCAGTAAAAAAACCCACACTGGATCCTGATGACACAGAGAAAGGTCATACAGAATGTGGTAGAGGCTAAAATAGATATACCCTAATGTAATCTTCTCACGTTTTTGGTAGTGGATTGGTGCCATAAACATTGAGCAGTGTGATCCTCTCACTGCTATCCCATAACAACACAAATTTATTTTATATTGGTGGAACAAAGTCTAGGTGATTCTAGATCTGGGAATTCAAGCCAGCGGGTGCACTCTGCTGTGAACTCCAGGCATGAGCTAAATCCATACTGACCTGCTGTTACTTGTTTTAAGTAAGCTAACATAGAGATAGGTGTGCAACCCAAGTTAAAAACACACTTCCCTTCCTCTCCTTCTTTCTTTTTGCATGTGGAGATGCAGGAATGGATTTTGACCTTATGCTCACATTCATTAGCATTACCTGAAAATGTCTGTGCCTTCTTGTAATCAGCCTCTGGCCTAGAAAACACAAACGTGATTCAGGTTGATGTCATAAGCCAAGGAAAGAAAACTAATATGATAAAATGCAATTATCTTGACAGAAAGGACTTCAAGACCTAAGAATGACTGATTTTTGTACCTGCTCTGCAGCTTCTGTTGTATCACTGAAAAGAAGAAAAAAAGAACAATCATTCATTTTGCTCTGATGGTCCAAAAGAAGATCCGGAGTGTGCTTAAGTTTTCCATACCTTTGTGTGGCTGGTATCTTTTCCATATGAATAAAAAGGCCATGGCTAGGATCAAAAATAATGAAATTCCTGTTATTACTGCAAGAGATGACAAAGATTTTCCTTTCTGGGCCAGCTTCTCCAATCCTGTGACAAAGAAGATGAGTACTATATTTAGTCTCTTGTTCTGTATAATGTGCTATATTACACTGAAAAATGCCTCTTTTGAAATGTGCCTGAAACTAATAAACCTGCACAGAGATATAAAATAGATACAGAATTTGGCTTCTTGTAAATTGGTAACATTTTCTCCCTACCACCGCCCCTCCACCCCCTGCCTCCTGGCTGTAGGAGCTGTGGAGTAGGAGGAACATCTAAACTACTGTATATTTTCTAAAGATTTTCAAGTCACTGACAGTCTGTCTGTTTGTCATAGAATCACAGAATCATTAAATGGTTTGGGTTGGAAGTGATCTCAAAGATCATCTAGTTCTAACCCCTTGCAGGGACATCGTCCACTACATCAGGTGGCCCAAAGCCTCATCCAATCTGGCCTTAAACGCTTCCAGGGACATGGCTTCTGCAAGCTTTCTGGGCAGCCTGTGTCAGTGCCTCACCACCCTCACAGTAAAGAATTTCTTCCTAACATCTAATCTAAACCTGCCCTCTTTCAGCTTGAAGCCGTTGCCCCTTGTCCTGTCACTATACACCCTGATGAACAGTCCCTCTCCACTTTCAAGTGGAGACCTTTTCAAGTAGTGGTAGCCTGTAATTAGATCTCCCCAGAGCCTTCTCTTCTCCAGGATGAACAAGTCCAACTCTCTCAGCCTGTCTTCACAGGAGAGGTGCTCCAGCCCCCTGGTCATCTTCATGGCCCTCCTCTGGACTCGCTCCAACAGCTCTATGTTCTTCCTGTACTGGGGACCCCAGAGCTGGATGCAGAACTCAAGGTGGGGTCTCATGAGAGCAGAGCAGAGAGGCATAATCACCTCCCTTGACCTGCTGGCCACACTGTTCTTGATGCAGCCCAGGGTATGGTTGGCCTTCTGAGCTACTAGCGCACACTGCCAGGTCATGTTGAGCTTGTCATTGATCAGTCCTTCTCCTCAGGGCTGCTCTCAATCCCTTCTCCACCCAGCCTGTAGTTATGCTTGGAATCTCATCAGAAGCCAACAAATAATGTTTGTTTGTATTCATATCCAAGTATTTCTTTCCTCAGCAATTTTGCTGAGATATGCATTCGCAGCAGTTTTCCAGCAGGAGTTACTGATACAACACAAATACAGTATGTATACAATTTCATTCACTTTTAAAAACCATGTTTGAAACACTTGCATAGAATTTGCAAAGACAGGAGTATGAAAGTTAGGAAATGCCAGACGTAGCTGCTTATGCACCCTTCATTTCCCCCTTTTGCTCTGGACTGTGCAGAATTCATGCAATTAAAGGCTGTGTCACAATTCATGCAGGTAAATTAATGCTGCATATTTGTCAGTGCCAGCTTTATGAGTGCAAATCAAACATCTAGCATTTAGCTGGATGTCTTTCTAGTATGTCTACAAACTCCTGTGTGACCAGTGTTGCTTGCATCTACCTCCACATAACTCACTGGCAGTCTGCTGGCTGTGTCTGCAGTGGCCATCACAAAGACTCAGTACATGGATTCAAACGAGATGAATCCCAAAGATGTGGGAAAACAAATCACTGCAATTTTCACCATACTTCTTCCATACTCCTTCAAGGTACTCTTGTCCTCAGAAAAGAAAACCCAAATGCTGGAGAATCAGCTGAGTTCTTAAAAACATGCTTTAAAACAAGTAATTTCAGATTTAGACTCAATAAATCTTGTCTCCAGAGACATACCAGTGCAGACAACAAAGACATTTAACACATTCAAGATGACCCAGCTCGAGAACAGAGCAATGACTTGTGTATCTAGTGAGATACATCCTCTTCTCTCATTATCAAGTATTGGCTAAAATGATCTAACAAACAGTTTAGTGGAATGACTGATATAATGGTAACTTATTGATATAATTGTTTTCTTGATAATTTTTCTAGCATTAATAAGGCAGTTATTTATAGCACCATACAGGGACTTTCAGCCCCTTATGTGGGGAAGGTGTGTAAGGCTTTCCAAAACATCAAAGCTCCTATCACTGCTGGAAATGGGGTTTCCAGTATTTTGAAAGGCACAGCCCAGACTCTGCATCTAGGATTGGGTTATGGGCACCTGGAGAAGGGACATCAAAGTGTACAATAAAACTTTAAATAGAAGCATAGCTCTAAGCTTAGAATTTTTAAATTAGACTAGCCTGTAGAAGGGCTGGCAATTACATTCAATCAGCTCCAACCAGAATTTAGCCTGAGCAGGATCTCCAAGGGTTAGCCTCATGGGTGAGTTCATACTTCCCAGTGTCAGTCAGTGCTGCCTTGCAAAATGCAGGCTCGACATATGGATTTAGTGCTGTCTGACTCAATATTCACCCAGAAGAAAATGTTTACAGAGGGGGAAACTAACATTTTATAATTTTTAAATACGCAGGATAAAATGTTTTTAAGTTTATTTGGTCAAAATATCAAATATGTTTTCATCACACTGTGAGTAAAACCTGGATCCCACTGAGTGACCCAAATCCCTTTTATTGCAGGGTTAGCAAGACCTCACTGCTGATATACGTCCTTTCACTAAGAATGACTTCCTTTTTCTGGGGCTGACACTCTTCTCAGATGTTATGGTTACAGCAGTGAATTCAGGTTCTTACCTACAGAAGTAATGACCACAGTGAAGTGAGTTTCATCTCGTTTTCCAGTCACGTTGTTGACAGCACGGCACATGTAATCTATTGTCTTCTGGGCCACTTTATCAGATACGACTTCCAGATGGGGTCCATATTTGATTACCTGAGTGGTATTGTCAGCCCTCTGAATCCACGAATAAGTATTTGGTGGATTTGAATCTGCTGAGCAGTCGAACAGTATAATTTCCCCTACATCAACTGTAAACACCGCCCCTACATTCAGACCTTTATCTGATTTAACTCTAAGTCCATAAGGTCCATCTGCATTGGGGAAAAAAAAAGAAAAAGAAAACAACCATGGAAAAATTAAAATCAAAGTGTACAATAATACTTTAAATAGAAGCATAGCTCTAAACTTAGAATTTTTAAATTAGACTAGCCTGTAGAATGGCTGGCATTACATTCAATCATTTGAATTAAAAGGCTTTCAGTTCAATAACTTGATCTGCACTAGGTTTATCTCAGACTACAGCCACTTAATGCTGATCTAATTGCTGTTTAGGGAAACAGCAGAGGTCTGTGCGTTGTTCAGTATGATAAAAAAGAACCCTGAAAACTGCAAAAAATTGGAAAAGTTAAGAAGTAAAGGAACAGGTCTTCTTCAGCAGCATACTTGACCCTTTCTAGTTAAGTGCCAAACTTATTGATAGAAGTAATATCTCTGCACATTTAAATGCAAAACATGAGCCTTGCAATATATATAAACATTTGCTAGGATGCTTTGCGGTATGATAACTATTTTGGGAATGGTCCTACAGGTATAAAATATAGAGTGCCTTAGGCACCTTCAGAAAAACTCTTCCATAAATGACTGCTAAAAAATCCTTTAACCTCCCCCTCATTTTAGTAAGCTTCTACTTGTTCAATACTGAGGCTTCTTTCAAGAGCAAGCCCTTGTGCCTAAAGACAGTTTGGTTTCTGAATATAATTCGGATAGGCACTGTCTATTGTCCAGCAGTCATGTGTTCTTTACCCAGAAAATTGAGCAGCTAAGTATTGTTAGGGTAATCTTCATAGGAAAATGGGAAGGGAATCAATATATTTAAGTGCAGGCAGAGTACTTCCCATGTTATTTTCAATAGATCATTTCAGATCATGGGGGTTTATATCTTTACATATTAAAAATTATTTTTACAAATCTAAGCATAGAAATTAATGTAGAGAATATCATAATCAAAATGTGCCTATTAAATGACATTTTTTCAGTCAAAAGAATGAATAATTTTAATTCTGATAATTCCCTAAGGACTTCCACACATATTCAAAAACTCACCGACCTAATATCGACAGAAACCAAATGAATACACAGAATAAGCAGAAGACCCTTTTTGGTAGGATCCTTGAAGCTCAGTAAAGCTACTGTCAAGCATCTCATGCAGAATGGCACAACCAAAAGACAGGTAAATCCATATTATGCTCATTGTAGACAGTGCACTCTAGTAATATTTCTACCTACCTATGGCTGTCTGGAAGCATTAGGCTAATGTAGCTGGGTTTGAATGTGAAATCCCCTGCTACATGAAATGGCATGCTGGCATGTTTCAGATTATTTCTCATGAGGAATTCTGGCTGATGTTAGACTTCCCACTAACATGCACACGTCTATTTATTGTCTGTTTTGAGAGACCGATTTATTCTTCAAGATTGCATAGGCAAACAGCCTACTGCACCAAACAGCCCATTTTGTGGGGCCTCTGTGGGATTTCTTCTCTATTTGTGAAGGCTCAGACAAGAAAATGTAGACTATCACACAATATCCTCACCTTAGTTCACTTTTAACCAAAAGTCCACGTTTCACAATGTAAACTCATCAACCTTTTCATTTTCTCTACTTATTTCTTGGCGGTAAGCTTTTTGCAGTCTCATTTTAAGGAAAGCATAGTATTTAGATGGGGAAATGCAACACAGATTCACTTCAGTGTGAGCACTGCTGCCACCTACACCGCAGGGGCCACTCAGAAGAATCGAGGCATTTTTTCAAATTGAGATGCTGGGCTGCTTCTTCACAGGCTCTGCAATTCCCAAGTCCTTTGTTTTACTATACCCAAGAGGTGGCTGGCCCTACAGTAAGCATTCCTAGGACATGCAGGCCTGTCACCACTACTTTGGCTTGGCTGACCTGACTCAGGCTGCAAGTTTCCATGGAAGGGGAGCCCTCCCACAACGCCAGCCCCTCACCAGTGCTTGCCTGTTATTGGTATTTACTTCCCTTTTTTCAGCTGGGGAAGGAGGAGGATGTACTGAACTTTGGCTTTTTCATAAAAGAAAGCAAAGCCCCTCATTCACTGTTTACAGGCTGGAACACATGTTTTTAACTCAGTTCCACTTATCCAGTTCTTCCTTCTTAGAATAATTAGCTCTTACTTTCACTGATAATAAAAACTTTGATATATGTAAATAAAGATTAATGGTAAAACCAGCTGGCTGGTCTATGTGTCCCTCACTGTAGTGAGAGATTTGGCTCAGTCTGCGAGAGCTAGGGTCTGCTTTTTCATCAGTACTGTAAGACTGCAGCACTAACAGCAGCACTACACTTCTGTATGAAAGCTGCGAATCAAGAGAAATCGTCATAAAACCACAGATGTGCACTGGCTGGAGAAGTATATTTGAAAAAAAACAAAGAACAGTTTTCTTAAGAAATAGTCAAATCTTGGCCAGCTCTAAAAAGTGGCATTCCTTGAAATTAACACAAGGAAACCCTGCAGCTTCATTTGGACAGTCTTTTGCCTCTCCATCATTGTGTTCCCTAAGCATTGGGTAGCTGAGGGATATATACAGTTTCAAGGGTGATTCCAAAACCCAAGTAATTAACCATTTCCTCTCCAGGACTACATACATTCTAGCTTCAGGAAGTTCAAGCAAGGGAAAGAAGGGAAAGAAATTTGTCAAATCCAACTCCTTCGGCATAGAACAGCAGTTTCTGTTCCAGCTCCATGGCAGCAGCTTCTTCTGGTCTTGAAATACTTGATTTTTGGGTCACGCCACTGAAATAGCCATATTCTGGGGTGCATTATCATCATAGGTAATGGAGAATTGGAATAATATTAATGAGAAATGAAGAACAAAGCTTTTGATTCTCAGTAAAAAAGCACAATGACAGCCTTCATTGATCTCTCAGCAATACTTCTCCTTTCCAGTATCATTCTCAACAGAAACCTGCCTCTTGTCTCCATGAAGCCAGTTAACTAAATGACTTGTAAAATAATAAATCACCTGCTCTGAGTAACAATTTACTGCTCTGTGGGAATATTTCCAATCGCTCCTATCACCACGAGAGTGTTGCAGTTTCCAAGCAGATGGCAGGTATTTACTGTGAGTGACCTTTTTTTTATCACCGCCGGTTAACTCCCCCGCAGCAACGACATATGGTGCATAGAGATCCCGGGGCCTGTCCTGGATTGTTATTGACAACTGGGAGCTGGGAGACAGCCTACCTCTGTGGGCTGGGGTTGGACTGAATGATGTGACTTCGTATAGCTTGGGAAGTAAGGCCCCCAACTCCATTAACTTGGGTATGGATAGTAGCGTGAGTATCACAGTCTTTTGGCAACACATTGTTTTGTCTTAACATTTTTCCCAGATTTCAAATTATGCACAAAGCAAACACTCAGCTCTGATGAAATAAAAGCTACATTCTGAAAATGCAAATGGTTAGAACAACGCTTCCTCAAGGGGAGAAAAACTGAATCTCAAGGTTTTTGATATACAGATCTTTTAAGCTGATCGTCAAAAATCACTCAAAGAACAAAAGGTGCCAGAAATGTGGACACTGAAGTAACTTTGCCATTTTAAAATTCTACAAAAATAGGTTTTCAGTTTAGAATTTGGAAAGATTTTTCAAATTTGCCAGAAAATATGTGCAGCTGAATGAGGGAGAAGGAAGGAAGCAGTACCAGACCCGAGACTGAGGGACTCACACCTTGTCGATGCCAGTGTCCCAGACACCCATCAGTGCACTAAAGGCTCTGGAGCCTGGAATAGGCTGTCCAGGGGGGTTGTGGAGTCTCCTTCTCTGGAGATATTCAAGATGACCTGTGTGATATGTCCTAGGGAACCTGCTTTGGCAGGGGGGTTGGACTTGATGATCTCTTGAGGTCCCTTCCAACCCCTACAATTCTGTGAGTCAACCCTGTGTGCAACGGGTCAGAAATGCGGGTGCTGAATGGGCTGTGCCACAAATGAACAGAGCAGTCCAAAAGCTAGCCAGAGTGGCAGGTATTTTTCTAGCCTGACTTGATTTTATTGCACTTTATGAAGGCTGTCAGGTTGTGCTCCATACAGTGTTCCCAAGTTTTGTGTAGGTGTTCTAGGTGTGCTAGCAGCTCATTAAAGTGAGAAGAGCAGTAGAAGCAGTGCATTCATATGCATGCAGCTCTCATCCTTAGCACTTTAAGCACTCAAGTGAGCTGAACTTATAACTGGACAAAAGCAGGCATTTATAAACGTGCCATCTTGAGGGAAGGATATGATTTATTTTTTTAATGGTAATTATTAAGTTAAAACTCCATCAGTGCTGGTTATTTTCTTGTAAAGCATTTTATTGGGATTCCTCTGTCTAACGTAATGGAAGCTCAATTTTTATTTGCCCTGGTTGGGACTCTTTGCAGCAGCATCATTATGTTCATATCTGCATTGTTTTCAATTTTATAATCTGCACCTAAGGGATCAGCTCTCATCTAACAATGGCCTTGTTAGTCCTTACTAATTCAGACAGTTTTTTTCTTCTCCTGGTGCAGTGTAGAGACCCACACACACCCTTTAGATGCAAGATACTCCCTTATCCAATTCTTCCACGTTATAATTAAAAATAAATAAGTAGCTATAATAATTGGGGATGAAAGGAGGATGATGATAATATTACATAGAAAGAGATGTGCATTCTGAATACACTGGTAGTACAGTCATAATGAGTCTAGGGCATGGGCTGTCCACCAGCTGCCAGCTGCAAGAACCAAGCAAAAAGCAAGAGTGAGCACCAGCGCCTGGCTGGACAGTAATCCAGTTCCAGTCTGTGCCATCCACACCAGGCCACTGGGTAAACTGGTTCTATCTGGACAGGCCTCTCATCTGCGAAGGACAGTTCGACCCCTGGGGACTGGAGGATTACAGCATTGCAAGGTCACATATGTAGCTTGTGCTGCTTGCAAATCTTGGAGGCACTGGGAGCTGACATTACAGGAGGGATAAGGAAAAAAATGTGTTCTTTCTAAGATTTCAAGTATAATTGCTGAATACCGATTAAGCCAGTCTTTTGTTTCTTCCAGTTCACTTCATTCATGAACTCAATCTACCTTCACAGTTAGTATCTCAGGTGCTTTCATTTCCAGTCCAAATATATTGCTAGCTTATGGTTTATTCATCTGCCAACACTGGTCTTTACGCAAGCCTTTTTCCTCCCTGGTGTTTCCCATTCGATGTGGGAAGCAAACACTCCTTTCTGCTCTGATTTTGCTATGCTAAACTGAATTCTCTGCAGCTCTTCTCCATTCCTTTCTGTTCCCTTTCTTTTCAGTTTGAGGTCAGTGTTCTTGGATGTGCAGGGACTGCACAGACACGTGGTCTTATCTTGTGTATGCTATTAGTATTCCCCATATTTCCTTGTTGCAATTACTTTGCTGACACACCCTAGAACTACATATATCTTTCTCATGCCTGAATCACACTGCCAGTTCACAGACATTTTGTGATAGCTCAGTCACCTGGGCTTGCTGCCTCAATCTCCATCTTGCAACCAATCTCCATCTTATCTGCAGAATTTAATGGGTTTTACTCTCTAAAAGTGCATACCCATTCATTTTTCATTAGCAAATTTCATACCAGCTCTACTACTCTGTCATTCAGTCCCCACAGTTTAATGTCACAGATGATCTCCATTGAGATACTCCCAGTCTTTATGCCAATGGCATTAATGGGAGTATTAAATAGGCCTGCACTCAAAATGATTTTGAGGAAAACCACTAATACCAGTATTTCAGCCTGGTATTTCCAGTATTTATCTTTTTTGATACTGATTTCTGTCTCCATTTTATACAGTATTTTAATGTATACCCATCGGATTATTTTTTTCCTTGGACTCACATCTACTCCAGCTGTGAAGATGTCTGTACTGTGGGATTCTTGAAGTTCCTATGTGAATTCTGCAGTTCACACTTATTTTCCCAACTATGTAACACTGAGTAACTTGCTATTACACTGCTGTAGGTTAGAGCTGTTACAAAGAAGCTCATCTACAATGTTGCCTCGACTGTTTTGTGACTGTTTCCATAGTTAGAGGCACTTGTTCCAGCCAGATCATTTATTCAAAGGTAATTATGAATATTTCATATACTCACAATATATGGTTGGTGCAATTATCTCACTTTCCATTGCACTGACAGGGTTAGATACCAGACAGCTGTAATTCCCAATATCTTCTTTTACAACAGGAACAATTAGAAGTGTAGCATTGTTTGATGAAAAGGTGTAATTAGGGCCAGGATGGAGAGGCTTCCCATTTTTCATCCACTGGTAAACTACCCTTGTACCTTTACTCACAGTACATTTTAAGGTAATGTTCCCTACATATTCCACTACCCCTGAAGACGGTTCAGTATGTACAATTGGCTTTGTGACAGGAACTGTAAAATAAAGAGATAAAAAGAGTTGTAAAAATGATGAGCCAGTATATTACAGTCTGCGTTGTCAAGTTGATACAAATAGCAGTCATAATCCTCCCTGGAAAGTACTTGGCTATCGAATTTTATTTATTAAATGTGGTTAAAGTTTGAAAAGTTAAGTCCATATTCTCAGCTGGTGACTGTAAGAGTTGTTCTAATACTTGAATAAAACTAGACGGCTCGCATTACTGGCAGCAGGACAAAGGTGTATCATGGCTTCCAGCTCCAGCCTCACAAATACATCCCTGCTGCCATGGAAATTAAAAGAGTGCGAAGCGTGGCATTGCCCCAGTGTGCTGGCTCCTCAGTATGGCTGCCCACAGCTCTGCTGACACTGAGCACCACTGAAATATGCTGCTGATGTGGTCATGAGGATGGCTGCAAACTGGGACAGGTATGGGGGGGTAAATGGCAGCTACAAGTCTGTCATGTCATGATGTCATTCGTTTTGTTATTCCAGGCTCAGCAGTTGCAGGGCTCCCTCCATATAATCCATAAATTACAGTAGCACCTTGTCATACTTTTAGATTATTCTCTTCTGCTTCCTTTTCAAATTTTTCTATCCCCCCTACAAGTACAAAGAGGGAACTGCAGTACTCTAGGAATTCAGATCTGGGCTTCTTTTACAGGCACAGGGTCACTGTGCCTGAAAAAATCTATGACTCTTCTTTGATAGTCACAGAAGTTGTGCAGGGAAAAAGACTATATGAAAGTCTTGACAGCACAACAGAGCCTTATGAAAACTTTTTTTTAGCAATATGTCTAATTTCATATTAATTATTGGTTTCTATACCTCTTCCATTTTTTACTTATGATCCAGGTACATCAGTCAATGAATTAACTTTTTTTAAGATGACATATTTTAACATTCCCCCCCAGCAGCAGTAGAAAACAACGTATTTGTTAGTATTTATTCATGTACCATTGCATTAAATTATACACCACTGTATAATGAACTACTGCAATGTCATTTTCAAAATGAAGATACTGTATTTCACTAACTTACCATCAACAGCTACTTGAATCTTTTGACTGGCAGCTATTGTCCCGTTTCCACGGACATTGACTTTTACAATGTAATTACCCTCGTCACTCGTATGCAACGGATTGATCATCAAAGATGCATTTGGTGGTATGAGGGTAAATTTGTGCTGGTATTCCAAGTCTGGAACAACTGTTTGATTTACAGAGCCAAGCAAGTATTTTGGATTACTCTGAGGCCTCTCAAAAAGCCAAATTATCTGGATTTCAGAAGCTGTTGCACTGAAATTGTAGTCAACAGTAAGATGGAGTGGTTGCCCCTCAATACCATGGATGGTATGAGATGGTATCGTCAACTTCAAGGCAGAACAAACACCTGCATAAAAATAAAAGAACAAAATAAACTCAAATGGAAACCCTAGAAAACAACAGAGAAATACTCACAGAGAAAAAACTCTCAAGGTTAAAGCTTACACTTTTTTGCATGGTTATAATTCAGATTTCAAGTAAGAAAGGGGCAAACACATACTGACTTCAGTGAAATTGGGTCTAGCTACAGAGGTCCAGCTTTAAAATATATTAAAAGGCAAAGGAAATGTATTTGCAGTTTCTGGGCAGAGGATCTTTCATTGTTTGACAAAATGAGAAAATGTTCATTTACCTTAACATTTTAAATATTTTCCTTTTAAAATATTCCCAATTTCTAACAGTCTTAGATTGCAAACTCAATTTTCAGGGTTTTTTTTCTGGGTTGGTTTAGCTAGGGTGAAACATTTTTGGCTTTGCCAGTTATACTGAGAAACTGACTGGAAATCTGAGGAGCAGCACTTCTATTTCTGATTAAAATTATATACAAGTTATTAACGCCGACTTCTCTGTACACCTAAGACTAAATCCAAGAAATATTACTAAGCCTGCAAAAGTCAAGCATTCCAGTTTTAGGAGAGAGCAGAATTAAGGTTTGCTCTTGATATGCACAAAAGCCTAATTTTCAGTCACATGATTCATCCTGATCTCCAAGAATCCTGCCCCTCTTGGGATGCAAAAAGGGCATTCCTCAGCTAATCACCAGATTTCCATATATTATTCTTGAAGCATTTTCCATTGTTTCAGCCTGGGACAGATGCATAGAACATCATTAAAACTTTACTTTTAGGACCAAGTGATCTATTTCCATGTGAGCTTTTGCACAGCACTTACAAGTTCAGCGAAAGTGTGAAGTGTTGACAATAATGGATTGATTTCACACCACCACTAGAGCCAATGCAGCATTACAGACAAGGACTTTAAGCCCAGAGGGAATTAACAGCCAAAACACCCACTCATTTTAGATGATCAGTTTGTAATATTAAAGACTAGATTTGTTAAAATAGGTATAAGCAGATTTTAGTGTGTTCCAGATGTAGCTCCTATTGATCTCAGTTGCAGGTTTGATGGCTCAGCTTTGAGTGCTCAGTATTGCTGAAGACCACACTGCAAGTGCTAAGTCAAAACCCTACAAAAAAGTGCAACCTTGTATTAGTGAGAACATGGGACAAAACCAGAGAAGTGTAGAAAAATGATGGAAAGGTTTAAGAGAAGGATAAACCAGAGAAGTTTACATATTTAAGTTTTTCCAGGTGAAAAACCTGAAAGGCTGAAGCACATAAAATTGAAGTCTCCTCCCCAAACCATTTTTAATAGTGTGTGGCCTGTTGTTCTTGCACTGTTTTCCAACAGCTCCTAGGGACTTGCTAGACTCTGGTTAATGGGAGATTAGTTTTGTTTGTTGTTATGAACTCCCTCTGTTCGGACCTTACAATGAGTTAAACTGCTGTTTTCCATCTGAGTAAGAGAGTGTTAATTCCTCAGTAAAATCCTTCACAAAATATTTACTGTTGGAAATGTATTTCATATAACTCATCAAAACCATTTAAATTTTTAGACTTTCTTAAAAATATTTGTCAAACAATGGGAGATCTGAAAATGATAAATTAAAAGTCCTTCATTCTTTAGGCAAGACATAGCTCAGTTTTTGAGTCTGAGTAGCTGTCAGTAAGTGATTGTGCTGTAGGACAAGAAGCCAGTAACAGCTGCAGTGCAATGATAAAATATGTATAATGTTTCTCACAGATCTGTTTGTGAGGAAAATAAGCAAAATGCAAGCAGGCCCAGTGAGCACCAGGTTACCTGGAACCACCCTGTAGAAGGTACAACCATAATACAGTAGAGAGATAATAACATAGAGAAGTGTGGCTGGAAATCTTAATTTCCTCTCCTTTAAAAAATGTGGGGATAGAAGCTGTAAATTAACCTTGTTCCACTTTATTAATGGGGAAAAGCAGCTTCATGTAGCAGTCTGGAAAGACATTTTGATCTGCAGCTAAGGAAATTTTTTTGGCAAAGTCCAGGTGAGGGCAGAACCCTCATTTTCCCCCGGAGCCCGTTCAGGAGTGGCTTTGGGCTGCTGCCATTTTTGCTGCTCTCTCTGAGTCTGATGGGGTGATTTCATGGGGTGCCATCAGCATGGAGGAGCTCCTCCATGGTTGGCAGGGTGAGAGGCAAGGCGGGCTCAGGCTTGGAGTTGTTAATAGATAGCAGTGCTCTGTCAAAGCTGAGGGTTTTACAGGAGCAATGTTGGGAGACTTTCGGTTTTGAGAGAAATCGAATCTTTCACACTCTGGAGTGTTCTTCATCAAAAGGGTTGTCTGCTTAACCAGAAAGGTTGTCAACCACTGGACCAGGCTGCCCAGGGATGTGGCTGAGTCACCATCCCTGGAGGTATTAAGACATTGTGTAGATATAGTGCTTAGGGACATGGTTTAGTCATGGACTTGGCAGTGTTAATGGTTGAATTAGATGATCTTAAGGGCATTTTCCAAACGAAATGATTCTGTGACTTTATTCTTTTAGACTAATGTTGATTTTTAGTTAAAACTGAAGACTGTTATGACTAATCCTTGAATTAATGTTAACATTGAAATCAGGCCCACGTAACAACTCTTACTTCATTCTCATCAGGCACAAATGCCATATATTTTAGGCCTACTTCTATAGCTTTCTGAATATATTACATGTTTTTTCAGGGTGATGAAATTCCCCAAACTAGTTTTTGTATAATGTACCAAAATGACCTCCATTTGGAGCTCAGTGATCTGTGCTGTGCTTCCATCTCACTTTCCTGTCACCAGTATTAGCAAGCACAACAAAATCTTTGTTGACATAAAACAAGGGCTGCAGCTTTAGTTTAAATAAAAAACTATGACATAGCTTTGAGTTTATGGCACAAACTGAAACCTGCTTAGCAAGGTTTTATCATTCTCTAAATTTAACATGCACATCTCCTTGTCAAAATGAAGTTGGGTCCATAACAACTTTTCACCAGTGTGTTCACTCAGCTCTTCTGCTCTCAAAATCACTGAACTTGGGGCAAAATGACACAAGATCAGTGACAACAGTTTTTACACATTTCACAAATATGTTAAATTATGAGAAGAAGAGATATAATGAACCCAGAAATCTGCAATTCCTATACACTATGGTTATAGCAGGAGGGACTTAAGAATACTCTTCCCCAGTCTGGGATTTTTGCTCAAGAACAAGTGTCTGCCGGACACTGGTATTTCACTTAATGTTAGCTTCTGAGGCCAATGTCTTCAGTGGGCTTTGTGTCATGCCCCCAGTACACCTGATTCTTGGCATTCTTCCCACAGAAGTAAGAGTAAAGGTATATGATGAGACTTCCTGGTGAACAAACCTGTACGTCAAAGGACTCAGCTTGCGCACTGGTATCTCTTGTCAGATTTTAATTAAAATTGTCCAACAGAGCAGTAATGTAGATAAAGCAGATATTCACTGTATTTTTTATCAAACATGGTTTTCATTTTTAAAGAAATCTGTTAAACTTCATGTAAAACTACACTGCTATGAAGCTAAAACTCTTCACAAAGTATTTAGCTCAAAATCAAGGAAACTAGGTGACTGTATGTGAAGTTCCCAAAGTAAATACACAAAAAATTGTCCTTAAACAAGTAAGGATGCACTACATTTGTAATATTATATATTTCCTCTGTGGATATTTACAAAAACAATTAAACATAGAATGACAAGAATTTGTAGAAGTATAAGTTTGTCTAACATTTGATCACCTGTCAAAGTGCACAGAACATCCATTTTTTATCAGCTGCGTAAAAACTGTAGATTCCAAACAAAAGTACGATTAATGGGAAGACATTCTGAGAGCCTGATTTAGTTTTAATGCCAAGTACATTTAATTATGATGTTCAAATTTTCTATGTTAAGTATAAGGCATTCTAACGAACTGCAAAATAATCTATCACCAGAACTGCTTCAACATAATACATTTTAAAGTGCTATGCAATGGTTTCTGTATGAACCTTTGGTTCAGAATGTGTCCAGCCTTACTTGTTAAAAAGAACATAAAAGGAATATATATTATGCAATAAAAAGTCGCCATATATATGTAATATACACTTTATGTACAGCACTATTTTTTGTCAGCTAATGAAGGTATATAGCTCCACTCCTAAAACAAGGTGACTGATTAAGAGCTTTTAGGCTAATTTCTTGGAATAAAACATCCAACAATGCAACAGAACTATCTTCAATTTTATAAAGATCTATTCCATAAGTTTTATAAAACCAAGTCACATTTCCACAATAACATCAAATACAATTCATACTGTTTCTTACCTACAAGCAGAACATATATTCTGCACTGCAAGTCCCAAAAGAAGTTTGCTAAAGGGCTCCATGAAAACATCCTGTCCCACACAAATGCCACCTTCTTCTCAGCGCTAAGCCAGGGCTTGGACCTGCAGCTGCTGGTTTATTTGCTAGGGAAATCAGCAATGAGTTAACAGGCCCTATCCTGTCCCCTGCCTTATGTGATTTGAATATGTGTATACAAAGAACAAAGGGAGTGGAGCACCTGTTAGATGAGCACCCATCTTCATTGCCTCTGACTTTATTGTAACCCTTCCCTGGCAGTCACAGCAAATATAACACAGAAAGTAATAAATGAGGTGCAGAATACAAAGTACGTTCGATTAATAAAAATAAGTGAATGCGCCCAATGTACATGTTAGATAGGTATTAACATCCTTTAGTTGCCGTTTCATAAAAAAATATGGTGCTGCTAGATGGTTCTCTTATTTCAAAAGTGTATTTCAAAAGGTATTTTTTCAGATCTTTTTCAGTGCCACGCTCTCTTCTTCTCTTTCAAATATTGAGAGCAAGAGCCTTGCTTAAATGTTTTCCTAGAACGTTCAAGCCCATAACTTTTCTGTATTTTTTTTTGCTAACATAAGTGTAACTTGGTGATGATTTAGCTCTCTTCCTCAGAACAACATCTAATATGACGTGTCTATCAGGCACCATCTAACAAAGAATCCCGTGGCTGGAGTGGACAGCTTACTACAGGTGTTGAGTTAGTTGCTGATTACTGTTTATTCTGCATTAACTTACATGGGTTTAATTAGTATTAACGTATGATTTGGATTTTGTCCAGGGCCGTCCCTCACTGCACAAAGCTAATCGGCAGTAAACCAGGTAACCCTCCCAACAGTTGCGTGTGCAGTAACAATTTGTAACAGCAAATATTTGCATCGACTGGGATGGTTTATCCATATAGAAAAACACAGTAAGTTTTCTCTATACAGCACTTAGGCAGACTGTTATGGATTAACAAATATTAGGCTAGACTGTATCCTGCCTCGTGTGGGAGGGACTAGTGGCAAAGAATCACCTCCCCCTTACTGCAAGGGTCCTGCAAGGGGCCAAGCCCCCACCTGAAGGGCTGAACTCTCAATTTTTACTTAAAGGAGGTGAAAATACCCAGAACCTTTCAGAATTCTTATAGGCTCTGTACAATCAAATGTAAGAAAAATGAGGATTATTTCAGGTTAACAAAAACGTCAGCCCCTGGTATAAGCCAGGAGATGCAGAGGGTATTTTGCCCAAAGGCTCCCTAGGCCCACTGTCCTGCCCCTCCTGAATACTGTTGTTTATAACCTCTTAATCCACTAGATCAAATTGCAACCTTTTATAAAACCTAAATTAGAAATTATGACCTACTTGGTCTCAACAGGTAATAAAATACTGGTCACAGGTTCCAATTAGTTTCTATCTGAAACGATGGGAGCTTTCATATTAGGATAAAGCCTGTGTTGGTACTTTAAATGCCCTATGTGGGCAAAGTAAATAATAATAATTAAAAAAAAAAAGAACAGATTAGCATAGTTAAACTTTTCAGGTAGACGTGTCCCCTTATTCCCAGCATTGGGATACAGTCCTGATGTCATTGATACTGTTAAGCTTTTAGAGTTAAGTCACACAAATGAAGTGGATGTGAAAGATGTGCATTATTTTTTCTGTAGAATTCTAGCTTGTGCTGTTTGCTAAATGCAATTAGACTTAATGCAAATCAAACCTCATTCCTTTTTAATAAAACCCAACTGCATAAAAGCAATTTTATTTGTGCAGTAACATTCTGAACTTTTCTGCCAGTTTTAGTTATTTTATTAATGAGAAGCGGCTTTGTTATGTGCTAAACTTGTCAGAGGTTCTTCACAGAAATAACTACAGACTATAACCCCAGTGGTAGGCAGAAGTAATGGATTCTTGCTGAAGAACACAGGGAATGGCCCACCTGTCCTGACATTCACTTTGTCACTGCATCTGTCCAGGGAGCAGGACACCCACTTCTACCTGACCTACCCTGCAACAACCTAGCAGCCAGCTGGGGGGCTAAATAATAACGGGCTTGGGAAAGGCATGCTGAGCTGACCTACATGCAGACTCCAGGATGCCCTGAAGGAAAGACCACCTTTCCTTGCAGGCACTACGGTGCTGCAGTGGGTGCGCTGGTAGCCCTATTACAGAATGCTGTCCAGTTAAGTCAAGATTACAGGATACATTTTTCTTGTATTGGTATAAAATAGATTTTAAATGCTAACAGCTTTTAAGTTGAGATACATAAAACCAAATTGTAGAGACACACCAGCTTCTTTTGGTGATACAGAACTGCATCATCTGTGAACAGGCTGGACACCTTTGTGCACAACACCTGAGACAACCCCAGGCAAACAGAATGGTGAATGCTCAAGTGCATTTTCTAGTTAGTCTGTTTAGACAAAGCCTGGCTTTGTCTTCTCAGAGAACTGCTTTCCAAGTCTGAAGGAGCGAACCTCAATGTTCGAATACCCCAAATCCCAGAGAAACCCCAGGGCAAGCCTGCCAGGGCAAGCTGAGGCATTGAGGATGCAAACGCGAGGAAGATGCTCAGGCAGAATCACAGAATCGCTAGGCTGGAAAACGGATCATCGAGTTCAACCATACCCGTCCTCTACTACACCATATAACTGAGCTCCATGCGCCTTTTAAATACACCCAGGTGTGGTGACCCAACCACGTCCCTGGGCAGCCCGTTCCCGTGCCTGACACACGGGACACGGGTTGAGCGGTGCTTTCAAACAGCACGCTGCCAAACTACGAGCTCCTTCCATAGCTCCGGCTGGCCGACAGAGCTGCACCGGAGCCACCGTCCCGCCGGCAGAAGCCCTCCCTCCTCGGCGGCGCAGTTCGGCACCCTGGGCGGAACCGCTTCCGCAGCCACTGCGGCGGCTGGGTCCCCGCTTCCCGGGAACAGCCGGGGAGTCGCTTCGCGTCTCCTCACGGCGCCGGCGCGCCTCAGGTCCGGGTCCCCTCCAGGGCTCCCCCTCGGCGATCCCTCGGCCCGGCTGCCGCCCCACCTCTCAGCCAAGCGCCGCCTGAGAGCTGCCGGCACCAGCCCCGTGCGTTCTGACGGAAGAGACCGCCCCAACGAGCTCCCTTGACAGGTCCCCGCCCTCCCCTTCGTGCTGACGGGAGTTGTAGTTGGGCGCCGCCGCCCGAGGACTACCAGTCCCGGGGAGCAGCGGGCGGGCTCTGTCAGGTGGCGTCCAACATGGCTTCTCTGTGCCCGTCGGGTCCGGAGCTCGCAGCTGCGCCGAGCTGCTGAGCGCTTTCGGGGTGTCGGCGTCGGCGGTATCATCATGCAGAAGATCAAGTCACTGATGACCCGCCAGGTGAGCGCCTCGCCCCGGGGGGGCATCAGGGTCCCGCCCTAGGGGAGTCCCGGGCTATCCTCCGGCGCGCCGGGCCTGGGCCCACGGCGCGGAGGGTGCCGGGGCCGGGGAAGGCGTGTGCCGCCGTGCCCAGGCACTCTGATGGGCGTCGCCTTCAACCCAGCTTGTGGGGAGAGGGAAGGCTTAGCGTGTCTTAGCTCACGGTACGCTCGCACCCTGCTGTTTCTCTTCTCTCTACCAAGGAATGGAAGCATGCTCAGGGGCCGGCATGTAGCTTGTGCGGTATCAGACAAAGTGGCGCTGAAGTTGACACGTCGGAGTCGGTTTTGGAGTGCTGGGCCGCGGTGCTGTGCCATGGCTTTGTCTGGTGCCAAGGCTGCTACTCAGAAGGCAGGCCGAGCTGTGGGGGTGCTGGGGAAGTGCCTGGGTAGGCACGTACGGAGTGTCCGTCTGTTAGCCTGCTTCCTTGTACCTGTTGTCTCCAAGATAACGCAGATCTAGGCTATGTTTGGACCAGTATTTCTAAGGTTGTGAGCCTTTCTAAAGGGGTGTGTTAGAAGAGCATTCAAGTCATTCATGTATACAGAATATCCGTAAATTTGCTTGCCTGTTTGCCTGCGTGTCTGAATTTGAGAACTTACAAAAATCACTTGAGTCACCCAGCACTTCAGACATTGTAGGTAGTTATAGGGAGTGATGGGAAAGGCAGAAGTTGAACTTTCTTGTTTTTCCAAACTATGTCCTCAGAGCTGTGATGCTTCAGGAGGCAAGGCTTAAAAATGGATACCGGCATGGGAGCTGAATCTGCAGAATAATGTTCTGCTCCCCTTCAATGTAGGGCTAAATGATTGATTTTCAGATTGACTAAAAGGAGTCGTGGGAAGCCTGCCCAGTGTTGAAATGTGGTCTGAAAATGATGCAACTTATGCAATTTTCAGCCTTTCAGAAGGATTAAGTTACATTTAGCATTTGATAAGTGAAACTTGTTACTGCTTTTGACAATAAACTGCTAGTACTGCTGCTGTTTGAAAGGATAAGGAGAAGATTTCATGGGAAGTAGAAGCTGCAGCAGTTGCTTTGGTTGTTTGTTACTCTGAATTTGCATTGCACTGAGGTGAGTCACCTTTGGTGGTGGTAACTGGAAAGGGAGGATGTTTTGAAATGATGTGCAACAAAATCTGAGAATCAAAACCATAATGAAGAGGTTTTGCATCCTAGGAAGATGGAACAATAGTAGAATGTAGTAGTTACCACAAAAGTGATGAATTTGTTATCAGTTTCAAAGGATAGCTATAAACTTTTTTCATCAAACTCCCCCACTAATTGCATAGGTCCTTTTGTTTCGAAGGAAGGGTAGGTACCCAGGGCCTGAAAGGGCCTTGGAAACAGTACTGTTAGCATCAGCCACCAGAGTAGGAGGGAAATCTGCCTGAAACTTTTGGCTCATGTGAACACCCTGAAGTTTCAAGGGAAACTGGTGTCTGAACCATATCTGACACTTGAATGTTTACATTCACCTCTGACTAGGGTGTTGGCAGAAGATGAGCTAAGCATCATGTTCTGTGGTATTGCTTCATAACATTGTGAATATATTGGATATTGACAGGACAAGAGGCAATGGGCATAAACTTGAATATAGGAAGTTCCACCTAAACATGAGGAGGAACTTCTCTACTGTGAGAGTGACAGAGCACTGGCACAGGCTGCCCAAGGAGGCTGTGGAGTCTCCATCTCTGGAGATACTCAAAACTGGCCTGGATGCTGTCTTGTGCAGCCTGCTCTAGGTAATCATGCTCTGGCAGGGGGATTGGACAGGATGGCCCCCAGAGGTCCCTTCCAACCCCTGTTATTCAGTGATTCTGCAAACAGTTTCACAGCTAGTTAATGGATTCTTCATGTACAAAGCTTCAGTCTATTCCTACAGCATATTTGATTTATGTGGCTATTTGTGTTTTAAAGAGTAATAATTACATAAAGCATCTTTTATGCATTTTTTTCTTAGTCTAGTCATGCATAAGGAAAATCTGAGCATTATATGGTAAATAGCCAAATGTGCCATCAAGCAAAACTAATAAAATTTTGCTACAGACTAGGTGGCACTTAGCCTGAATTTCATTATTTGATTCCATTAAGCCATTAAGTTAACGGAATGAAATGTTATGTTTTTTGGACAAGGTAAGACTTGTGCAGCTTAATTACAAGATAAATAATCAGTCTGAACTGACTATTCTAATTCTTTTAAAGGGTCTAAGGAGTCCTCAGGAGAGTGTTCATGACCTCAGTCCTATTGAAAGCTTTCGGATTCCTAGTAAGGTATGATGCACAGTCCCCCCCACTCCCATCATTTTTAGCTATTAATTTTTAATTTTAAATTCCAGGTTTACTGTTGTTTTGCCTTTTTTTGGACAGTTTTTTCTTGCTGAAAATCTTTAAAAATATTTTTATGAAAGAATTAAGAGGTGTGAGTGAGGCAGAACAGTTCACCAACTCAGAATGAACTTGCATTAAAATTTCTGTTCTGGAACTTTTGAGTTGTTACTGGATGCTGATAATTAGTATTATCTAGGTTTCCTGCTGAAATGAAGGAAAAAAAACCCAGGAAAAAGAAAAGTGTCTTCCCCCCCCAGCCCCCGCTTTTTCCTATCCTTTTTTTCCTTAACTATGTAAAGTAGATGCTGTATGGGTGGCCTGTATAATTCTAGTCTTGATATTTACTCCTTTCATGGCGCTGTAAGTTTATGTTGTAGCTTCAGCATATATAATTAACTTAATGTTTTACTTTAAATGCTATATCTTTATAACAATAATAATAATGTGTTTTTAAAAAATATTTTTTGGTCTTGCTACTTAAATGATGCCTGCCTACTCATGTCTCTCAAAAGATGCTGAATAATCTGGGCATGCGGGAACAGTGGTCACAGTATTTGGTTGTTCCTTGTAGGTTGTGTTGATCTGAGTGGATGATTCACAAGACTTGCTGTGGATGTTGTTTATTATTGTCTCCTAATTTAGACTTCTACCTTTAATCCACAAGATATTTCAGTTACTGACATGAATTTGGATGCCTTATTTTACAATAGTTTAAAAAAAAAAACCCTGACAAAAAAGCCCCTCATGTTTCTTTATTTCTATGCAAGTCCTGTGCAATATGTTGCTTGTGCTGAGACAGACCAGAAAATCAGCATGACTGTGTATTTACAAAAGTCAAGTAACAGTCTCTGAATTGGTTCATACTGCTCTGTTAAACAGAGGACAATACATGGATTTCAAACAGTGAAGATATTCAGTTGCAGTGATGTTGAAAGAACAGTCTCTCTATGGCTTAGGTTTCAAAAGTGCAGATTCCTGCCACAAATTGAACATCTGGTTTGAAAGTGGGGTTTTTTTGCCATGTTGACTATCCAGTTATCAGTAGATGTAAGGTATCTTGTCTGGATTTCCATTCTTTAATTGTTAGATGCTGTGTGTGGTAATCTTACACCTTATATCAATAGCGGTGGGAAAACAAATACCTGTCACTAATTTGTAATTTTTCATACAATTATGTCAAACATTTGCAATGTGAACACACTATCTGCAACTGTTCTGCAAATAGAATCTCATTGTAGTTATGATTTCTGTGCCTGAAAAGAAAATATTACATCAACATTAGAGCATGTCACCTGATTATTTCTTTTAACGCTGACTAACCAAAGTAGTATTCTCTCCTGTGCCACAGAATGAGTCTCATATTTTTCTGTTCTGCCCTTCCAAAATGTTTTAGATGAGTAGTTCTCAAAATTCTGAGCTGCTGACATTAACTTTTTCCTTCTCAACAACTTGTATTGAGTGAAACTCTTAAAATTTCGTGACGCTGTGCTTAAAAGAAAACATTTGATCACAAGAACCTTGAATAAAAATTACTGTGTTCTGATCAGTTCCACTCCTGGCTGTGGTCCCAAGCCATTTGTCACGGTAACTTTACTTCCAGCCTTTTTCTTCTAGAGGAGGGATTTATACCGTCATGCCTCCTTAACTTCACTAAAACCTTGATTGTAGTTTTTACTTTTTAAGTGATGAGACATCGGATGAGGCATTGTAATGTGTCTCCTGTCACTGTGAGCAGAGATTCAGATGCTTGAGAACAGGAGTTCTGTGGGATGGGAAGGGGGAGAGATTGTGTTTGCAGTGTGAGCAGCCAGCAAGGAGCTGTGGTTTTAATACTTCACAGAAGTTGAGAGTCGCTGAGGTTTTGTGTATTGGTATTTGTTTGAACCAAAGCTGTAGTCAGTGCAGCGGCAGCATACTGATGTCAAAAATCAGAATTATGTTATTGGATCAAGCAGCTTTGCTGGATACAAGCTAATGCCCCTCAGGAATTATTTCACAATAGTGGACAAATTTGATAAAGGGAATTCACTTTTGAATGGAAAAGTAAAGACTAAAAGTAAGGTGCAGATTTCTAAAGGCAGTGAGTAAAAACTTCATATGCTTTCATGGTGCTGTTTGAAAGCCTATGTTGCTCTCTGCTGCCACATTTTAATAACTGGTGTTTTTTATAGCACCAGCCAAATACTGTTTTGATGATGGAATGGTTATGATGCTGCACTTTCATCATCACGCTGCCACATTCAAAGTGGTGTCTGGATTGATTTAGGTCAAGTGTTACTGAAAGTTTCAGAAGCTGAGATAAAGCTATTGAGAGATATACAGAATGAAAGGCTAGAGCCAGCATGAATTATTGGAAAAGAGCACAAGCCATTGATAGATAATGCTAACTCTAGGGACAAAACCATGCTTTTGAAGTGGGGAAATTTCAAATGGGAAATACGGAGCAGGGGAAGAAGAGTGTGTTGGCATTGATGCAATATTTTCCCTGAGGGGAAAACCAGCAACATTCTTTTGGGCTTTGGTATCTTCTTCTTGCTGGTTTGTTGGCTGGTGGCTTGCTGGCAAGCATGCTGAGGTGATGACTGTACTCAATTTTTTATTTTTAAGTGATGAAGTAATTTGTTACCTGGATATTTTACAGAATACCTCTGAGTGTATGCATTCTCATTAACAAGTATTCCAATAAGTTCTGCAGCTCAGCTCTCTTGAAAAGTTTCAGTTTGCTTCTGCCATATGGAGGCAAAACACCAGAAAAGTCGTGTTATGGAGACTCCTACCACCAACTCGGTCACACAGCGGAATAAGTATATAATAGTTTGTCTGTGATGCAGTCTGTAGATAAGGCAAATCTGAACTCCCAAGACAGGGATTATAGAAGAGAAAATGCTTTGCAGAGAGATCTCATATCTTTTTTTGATTGACATGTTTTACTTTGTGTGCCCTGATCACCCTGGGGAACTGTCATCTTTTTAACCATTCTGTTATCATCAGCTTTGTTGTTTCCCAATCCGACAACAGTTTTGTTTAGTAGATTCTGTCACAAAAGGTATTTTGTACACTGAATTCAAGTGTGTGGGGTTAATGAGTTGACTTTGAATTAGGTTATGTTTATCTTGATGATAATCAGCTCTTATACAATATACAAATATTAGTTGACTTTGTGGCTTGTGGGGGTAAACAACACTGGAAGTTTATAGTTTGAGGCTTTTCCTCTAGATACAGAAGTGTGGCTTCCTTAGTCTGTGTGGGTTTCTATTTCCCCAACAGCAGCTGAGTGCTTTTCAGGAGTGCATTAAGCGGTGGTGTGACTAATATCTGTTCTATGCATCAGGCTTTGTTGTTCTCTCCACCAGAATTATTTTCACAGTGTAATGTTTGTTTTGGAAGAGTGAGAGCTTTTTAGTAAGTGCTCTGTATGCATACTGAAAAAGGAAAGATCAAAAGAAGGTTCTGTGCATTTCATGTGGAAGATAAGGGACTACTTCACACTTCTCCAGCTGTGGATTAGCTGGGGTAGGGGGCAAGTAAAATAAAAAAATTTTCGAGGTGAGCTTATAGGTATAGTTGTACATACCTATGTGAGACATACATGATATAATACATATCTTTTTATATAGATAAAATTAAAACAATGTGTGTGTGTGTATATATATACACATAAATACTTTACAATATAATTTCATCATGGTAGGATATTGCAATGTACCTGCTGATTGAATCTGTTGAGTGGGCCCTTCCCCTCATCCTGGTATTTAGGATTAGCTTTTAACATAGAGTTTTAACATAGGTTAAGAGGAGTTGGACTTGATCCTTGGGTGTCCCTTCCTAGTCACTACATTCTGTGGTTCTATGGTGGATGTTATCCAAGTTCAGAATGGAGGGATATAGATCAATAGTGTGTTCACTGGTGTGTTTTTGGCTTGTGACAGAGGGAAGCTGTGTACAAATGAGCGCAGTGCAGACTTGGCCCCTGGCACAAGTCCGTAGGCTTTTGATGACTTTCAGCTTCTGGTTAGGTTAGGAAACTTCTTCAATTTTTTTTTTTTCTCCTCTGAGCAGTATCAATTAACTCTTTTCAATGTCTTCACCTCCCAAGTCTTTTGGGTCATAGTTTTGGTTTCTTTTGGTTGCATTCCATAGACTGGAATGCAGAGGCTGTTTGCTTCCACTCTGTCCCAACAATGCTTCATTCAGTGGAGCCATATTATTACAAGCACTGTAGAATAAAGGTGAGTGGGAGTATGATGCGCTGGGAAATGGCTGCATTGGTTATCTAAAACTTGCTGAACTGTGTTTCAGATGAGCCTGCAATGAAATAACTCTTCTGAAGTATGTTTCAAGGAATTGCCACTGGCTCCCAAAGCTGTAAACTTCTATTTCATAGAGCAGGAAGGCAAGATGGTGTGAGAAGTGTGTGGACACAAATACTGTTTTATTTAGCAGTGACTTCTTCAGGTATGCAAAGGTGACAGACAAATAGTTCTGGGGTTTTTTTTTTGTTTGGTTTTGGGTGGGTTTTTTTGTTTGGATTTTTTTCCCCCTTTTTTCTTTGTCTCCCTAGAAACTGCCTTTCACTGATCTATTTAGGTGGCATTATGAAAGAGAGACCTGCTGCTTGGGATTGCACTAATCATAACCTGAAAGGAAGTATGTTTGACAGGGTAAATTTTCTTTCCATGAAAGTAGGATTCAAAGTACTGCCGAAAAATAATTGCACATTTATCACCACAAGTGATGCAAGTTTTATGTGGGAGGTGAAGTGTCATCCTGAGCAAAACTTCGGAAAAATGAGTAGTCCATGAAACAGCACCTTGGATGGCTGTGTTGGCCCATTATTCCTTAGAGAGTTCCTACTGCTGGGCAGGTGGATTGAAATTAATACTGTGGTGTTCACCTTGCCTATGTGCTGCTTTTGCTGATATTCTCTGTATCTAATTGGTTCAGTTTACAATACTGAAGTTCACTGTGTGATTATCATCGTATGATTCCCTCTGTCCCAATTTTTTGTAGGTTTTTCTGTTCATAATAGCACCTGAACTGCTGAATTTACACACCATTTACATAAATTTTACTGACAGGTGTGTTTTAGTGTTTACTTTTTATTTCAAAGGCAGATATTTAGGTGGCATTAGTTGTAAAAGTGTCTTGAATGCTTTAAAAGAACTCTCTCTCCCTCAGCAAACTGTGTGGGTATGAGCTCCAGAGTACGGAATTTGGCCTTCCCTGAGGCCCCTGAAACTATGGGCTTCATATATATATAGTAACTTTTTTCTAAATGAGGAAAATAATGAGGAATGAGGAATATCAGCAAATAAACTTTAGGCAAGGACATTCGCTTCCGTCAATGGTGAGTGAATAGATTGGCCTTGAGCATGTGATTTACTTGAAACTAGTGGAGCATGGTGGACTGGAAGTTGCAGTTAATCATGGCATAAAGTCTGTTGATACAGAGAGTAATTTATATGGGAGCTTAAGTTTATCCTGGAGAGGTTGTTCTCGCTAGACTGCTTTTCTTGAAAGAATGAACAAGATAAAGAAAAACCCTGTCCATTTAGCAAATATTTTCCTAGGTAGCATTTGGCAAGAAACACTGAGATGAATGGTCTTTCTGAGACAGGATAAAATGGTTTCTTAGTAATTTTCCTAGACGCATCAAAGTCAGCTTTAATTTTTTACTGGAAACTGTGGTTTTCTACAAAGACAAAAAGGTCATTGATTACATTTCATTGTTTCATGGTTTGGCTCTGGATGGATGCCAGATGCCTACCAAAGTTGCTCTATCACTCCCCTTTTCAGCTGGACAAGGGAGAAAATACATGTTGAGAGGCTTAGGAGTTGAGATAACGACAGGGGGAGATCATTCTGCAATTAGCCTCATCGGTGAAAGAGATTCAACATGGAATAAAAAACCCATCTGATTTATTTATTACACTACACACACAGTGAAACTTGAATAAGATAATGAGATGTAAAACCAGTCCCTTTTTCGTGGACTCACCTTTATTCATAATTTCTCGCCCTTCTCCCTCCCTCCCCAGGTGTCACAGGAGGAGATTGGGATGGGGGGTTCGGTCCATTCCTCACAAGTTTTTTTCCTTCTTAGCTGGCGGAGGAAGGGGGGGGGGTTGCAGTCCTCATACTTTCCCTGCTCCAGTGTGGGGGCCCACCCATAGGAGACAGTCCTCCATGAACTTCTTCAACTTGAGTCCTTTACCACAAGGCTTCAGCTGCCCCAGCACAGGTCCCATCTATAGGGTGCTGTCCTTCAGGCCCAGACTGCTCCATCCTGGTCCCCCAGGGAATCACAAGGCCCCTCAGCAAACCTGCTCTGGAGTGGGCCTCCCTCTCCATGGGCTGCAGATCCTGCCAGGAGCTTGCTCCAATGTGGATCACAATGTCATCCATAATCCTCCACCTGCTCCAGTGTGGGGACTTCTCCACTGGCTGCAGGTGGGATCTCTGCTCCCCATCATCTTCCATGGGCTGCAGGGGGACAACCTGTTCCACTAGGGTCTCCTCCATGGGCTGCAGGGAAATCTCTCTCTCTAGCACCTGCAGCATCTTCCATCCCCCTTCTTCACTGACTTTGGTGTCTGCAAAGTTTCTTACATCTTCTCACTCCCATCCCTGGTGGCAAAAAGCAGTTGCTTGTGGGTTTGTTTTTTTTTTTTTTCTCTTAAATGGGATTCCCAGAAGTGCTGTGACCATCAATGATGGGCATGGCCTTGGTCAGCAGTGGGTCCAGCCTTGAGCCGGCTGGTGTTTACTCTGTCGGGCCTACAGAAAGCTTCTAGCTGCTTCTTGCAGAAGCCACCCCTGCAGCCCTCCCACCTCCACCAGAACCCAACCATGCAAAAACACAACACATTGAAATACTAATAAAAATAACCCTCCCAATTTATTGTCATGTGTCTCTAAATCCAAAATATGTATCCACAATGGCTTTCTTAAGCCATCTTAAGGGGATGTCGATCACCATTGACCTATGGCATTGACATACCACTTCACCAATATGATAGGATATCATACTAGAAATTCAGATGATCCTAAAGATTATCTTCTTGGGTTTCATTTTTTTCTTTTTTCTTTTAAAAACCAACCATGCAGGAACTTGTAGCCAAACATCAGATGATCTTCATAGAGTCTGTTCTACCAGGTTGGAAGTGACCTCAAGGATCTTCTGGTGAAACCTTTCTTGGCAAAAGCATGGTCTGGACAAGATGTCCTAGCACACTGTTCATCTGCATCTTTGAAGTGTACGATGTTGGGGAATCCACTCTTCCCTGGGGACATTGTTCCAGTGACTGATTATTCCCATTGTGAAAAATTTTCCACTTGTGTCCAATCAGAATCTTCCTGGGGTAACTCGCACCCATTGCCTCTGTTTTTTTTTTCTCTGTGACCCCTTGTAGCCTCTCTATAAGTATGGGAATGAGGTCTCCCGTAAACCTTCTTTTCTCAAGGTTGAACCAGGCAGGTTTACACAGCCTTTCCTCATACAGCAGACTTCCCAGTCCTTTGATCATCTTCATGTACCTTCTCTGGACCCTCTCCAGCTGGTCCACATCTTTTTGGTATAGCAGGGACCAAAACTGAATGCAGTATTCCAGGTGCAGCCTGACAAGCGCTGAGTAGAGTGGAATAATGACTTCTTTATCTCTGCTGGTTGATGTCCTTGTTGATGATAAAATAGCTGAGTCCATTTGCAACATTTCAATGGACAAATTAAACTGACCCTGATGCATGTCTTGGATAATTTTAAATTTTATTTTCATATAGCTAAAACTCAATGTACTGTAAGATGGTATGCTAACTTATAGAGGGATGTATAGCATAAAGCTGACATTTGTTAGGGAGTCTGGAGGGAAGCAATTTTTTTGTTTGTTTTAAAGAAATAAATAGAAGTGCATATGGTTAGATAATAGATTTATTGCTTTATAAATTAAATTGCAAGAATAGTATGCCACTGAATATGAATATGTGTCCTCAACTGCTCCTTGTACCCTCATATGATGAAAGTTCAAACCCATAGATGAAAAAGTAGGAGACTCTAAAGGAGCTGTTTTTCAAGAATCTTTTCATTCTCATCCCTCATAACCTGCCCTCCTCTCATGTTCTTCTCACATTCTTAGTAAAGATGAAGTGTGAGGTGGGTGCGCGCCATTGCTGGGTGAATTACGTGGCCGGAGCTGCAGGGACAGGCCTGCCTGCAGTGGGTCCTGCCTGTCTGTGGTGCCAGTGTGGTGCCGCAGGCTCTTCTCTGCCAGCTCCCTTCAAACTTGAGTTGGTGCCATGTGCTGTCAGTGCCACATAGCTAACCCAGCCTTTGCCCTTGTCAGAGCAAGGCGCTGTAGTGGCTTGTGGCCTTGTGAATGTGCGCCGGCTAAACACGGGGCCATGCACAAATCCCATTTTTAGTAGTTTGGCTAAAGAATAGCATCATTTTCCTTTGTTATTGTTCATTCATTGTTGTCATACTGCTTTTTTTGTGTGATACTTCCTTACTCCTTTTGCCCATGCCTCCCCTCGCACAGCCTCTTGCAGGGTGGGTCTGTGCTTGGGCGGTAGGTTGCTGCTTTCACC
Organism: Laterallus jamaicensis coturniculus; assembly: GCA_022605575.1. NCBI lineage: Eukaryota > Metazoa > Chordata > Aves > Gruiformes > Rallidae > Laterallus > Laterallus jamaicensis. The sequence continues at coordinate 5,437,584 of JAKCOX010000008.1, forward strand.
CCGCGTCGAGACATGTTTCTCCCCCTCGCTGCAGGGAGGCGCCGGTGGCAGTGACTGTGAATGAGGCGTTTGCAGGCGCTCGGTCTGTGGAGCTCTGAGGGGAAGAAGGTGGCTCCTCGGTGGCTTTTCTCCGCGTTACCCTCTCTGCCTCATCTTGGCTCGAAGCCGCCTTCCAGCTGCAGCTTCGCCCATGCTCCAGAGGGTGGCGCCCGAGCAGCGCCCAGCGACAGCGGCCAAGCCCGGCCCGGCCCGGCCTGCGTCGGGGCGGGGTCTCACCCCCTCTTCTTCCAACTCGGTTGTACCCGCTCGTGTCCCCGAGGGGACTCTGCTGCTTGGGGGCATGAAATCCGGTTTTCTCTGCATTGGAGCCATTGCTTTTGGCTCCGTGTCAGCCTTCACCCTCTCCCCCTTGTTATTTTTTTAATTCAAGAGGTATTTCAAAGGGGCAGCGATTCATTCTGGTGCTCTTCCTAACTGTTCACTCTTTTGTGTAGAGAAACCGCACCTTGCCTTGTAATTTAAAATGCTTTTTTGCCTCATAAGGAGTACGTGTTGACCTTATTTCAGTTGTTTTACAAAATAAGCAGGTTAGTGGTTGTTTAAGTCAATTAATCTATAATTTGATGCCTCTAAACTGGTGAAATAAGCCCTTGACCTCTTGGTGATGAAAATACCAGTACCTTGTTGCACTGTGACAAGTCTGTGTTATTGGGAGGCTTGTGGTCTTCAAGGAACACTTCAGTGTGCTGGATCGCTTCACCAGGGTTAAATTCCTATGTCAAGCAATTTGATCCATTAAATCTTGATTTTTGCTGAAAGAATATCCTGATACTTCTCCCTTTGGAATCTCTGATAGAGGATTTTAGTATTTTTATTCCTTTGATGGGAAGAGTCTCCAGGAGAGGGCTAGTATTGGTTGAAATGTCCAGTATAGCAGGGGAAGTGAAGGTTCAGGCTCAGTCCTCTCCTTGTTGCAACCAGTGGAAGCAGCTGAATTGTTGAGACTTTCTAGGGTCAGCAAAGAGGGGGATGCTCACCTCCCGAATATTAACTTTCAGAAAGCTGACATCTCTGCTTGGACTACAGTGCTAGTTGGAGTAAAATCTGAAATCTGACAATTTTATTAAAGAAGGCAGATATGTTCTGGTAAAAAATATAAGGGTTTAATGGCATGGGGTTTATTACAGTGGATTCTAAGGGCTGAATTGAAAAGTTCTACAATTGTAATGACACTGTCTACCTTAAGCTTACAAAGATGATTGTTCTTGTTGAAAAAAATCAGGTTTTATTTGTTACATTTCTCTGATTTTTTTTGCTTCTGGAGAAATAGCCTGCCAATTTATTTTTAGTTTATTATGAGAATTTTTGAAGTTCAGGAGGAAAAAACTGTGGACTCAACCCCCATTTGTGCTGTAAGTGTGTTGTCAAAGAAGTATTGAAGTGATTTGCAACACTGAAGTATGCACTATGTTCTTTGAAAAGTTTTTAATATCTTGCTGTTTGTAGTGGGAAGAACAAGCTGCAGTGTACTGATCTTTCTGTTCTTTGCCATTGTTTCTTGTACTAATGTTGTAAATGGCTTTTGAAAAATACTTGTTTTGGTAAAACACTGTTCCAGTTAGTGTGTGATGGATATCATGGAAATCCTTTTTTGTTTTGTGAAGGAGGAGCTTAGAGAACTACGAGAAGAACCAACTGATCCTCAAGCTCAGCAGGAAATAATTAACAGCATTGAAGAAGTTTATTTTTCCAATGATTCCTTTGATATTGTGAAGTATGAATTAGAGGTAAGCTGACTTCTTAAAAGACAAGACAGTCATATAACAAAAAATGAGAGTCAAAAGTAGGCTTGTTCCAATGAGCTATTTTTCATTTTGGTTCTTATTGTCTGGCATTAGTACAAAACTCTACCCTCCTGCCTAATCTTGTGGTTGTGTGGAGCTTCTAGCGTACAATATTGGTATGGAGTTTTTTCATGTGGCAGAATTAATCTCAGTTGTGCTAACAGAAACTTTGTAATTTAAACTGTAGTGAAAAAGCCAAAATAGCTGGAGGGGAAAAAATCCATTCTGTATTGTGGGTAATGTTTTTAGCAAGCCGACTGAGGCATAGTAATTTCAATTAACAGGGGACTTGTATGTATACACGTATGTCTTAAAATAAGGTAACTGTGAAGTAATTATAGTATTGGGGGATGTAATTATGATAATACTTTATCTTAACATTGATTTATTTCAACATTAAAAATAATAGATTAATTCTGCAAATTAGATTACAGAAACAATGCAAATGTTTCTTTAATGGATTTGATTGATTAGTTAATCCTACATGTGTATTTAAAATCCTTTAATTTCTCACTGAATTTAATCTGTTGTTTACATGCAGAGGCTTCCTCCAGTACTTAGTCTTCAAGAACTGGAAGAGTACAGAGACAAATTAAAACAACAGCAAGCTGCTGTAAGTAAAGTTGTTTCCTCTGTACCCTCAGGCAATTTGTTGCATTGTTTGCAAGTCTAGCCAGAACTCTTAACTGAAAAAGTTTTGATTTCTTAAATGCATTGTATATTAAGCATTTTTTCTTTTAATAGTATGTTGAGTACTTTTATAGTGGAAAATTATAGGAGTAAGTCATCAAGTCATGTGAAATCATAGAAGTAAATGGTGGTGATAAGTAGAGTAACAAGGAGCAAATGTATGGACTATTTCTTCAGAAACTTGATTTTCTGAATGTTCAGTATAAAAGACAAAATATTTAAAAAACTCTTTCCTTAAAGTTGCTCTTTCTGTTATTTTTCATTTGCCAATTTTTTAATCACCTGCAAGGATTTCTAGTGGATACTGGTACAGAGTTATTACATAATAAAGCAAATAAAATGTAACAATGAGTAATAACTATAATTTATGGAGAGAAGTTGGAGTTGCAGCTTCTGAAAGGTACTTGTTACATTTCAGGCTTTTTTATTTTCTATTCACACATTAATTATTGATTCATTGGGTCTTCTAAAGATGAGTAATATGGTACAGGAAATGGATGTTTTCATTGTGGCATTTGGCAAGTATCTGCAAGTAAAATCACAGTAATAATAGTAACTCATGTCTTTAAATGAATTAAATGTACAGAAGGAGAATATTTGGTTGTTAACATACACAGAGAACAAGTCCTTCTGACTAAGATTGCTTTTCTCAGAATAAACCTCTGAGATTTGTAAAGTATTACTGAGAAGTTGAGCAAATCAATATTCTGTGTTTCTCACCAACAGGTATAAGGAAAGAAGTTGAAAGTGGTTTTTGGTTTTGTGTTGTTTGGGTTTTTATAGTGTGTGGGTTTGGTTTTTTTTCCCTTTTGTTTGGTTTTGTGGGTTTCGTTGTTGTTTGTGTTGGTTTTGTTTTTATAAGAGACTGTCTAGTTTTGCAAGGAATACACTCAAGGCTTGGACACAACTTCATTGAGATATGCTGCACAGACCTAATAATACCTGTTATCAATGTCTTGGCCATTCTGTTGCAACTAGGGGAGGAGTTTCATTGCATGGCTGCTGCTGAACTATATGAACTGGAAAGTGCATGCAGCTAGTGGATTCTAGGGGTGAGAACTGAGCAGAAGTTTTCTAGTAAACATGGCCCATATGTGTCTTTCTTTTAGAAAATAAACAGAACTTCTCAAAGATAAAACTGACAAGAAACATGTGCCCAATTCTTCCCCCACCATCCCTGTCCTAGTTAGGATTGGGCTTTTCTTATGTCTTCCTTAATCTAGTCTCAGTGTGATTCTGCTATAGGAAGGAATTGTTGCTTGGGTTTGTTTTCCTCCCTGGGCATGTCTCAAGTTGCTAAAATTTATCGTATGCTGTATGTCACATGCCTTTGTGTCATATTTCCAGGTGAAGCATCAGCCTGTTACATGTTTACTTCTGTCTCAGTTACTGTCCATTTATCTTTTAATATGTCTTTAGGTTACTGTCTTAAAGGACATTAATGTTCTTCATGGAAGTCAGTACTGTAGAATGTACTGTGTTGTTAGTACAGTCCTTAAAATATTTTAATGCCAATTGTGAACTCTAGGAGATAGAGGACTCAGTAAGTCTCTTAACAGATCACACAATACCTCTGCTTTAGAAAAAAAGCCAAGTGCCCCTTTCACTTCAGTGCACGTATCTATAGCTGGCGTAGGAATTTATTGTATTGGTTTAGAGATAATCCCAACTTCTGAATTTCTGTAACACAAATGTGTGTGACTTATAGGAAACAGAGCTCTGATCTTCCCCTTCCCACTGCCTGTTACTGTACTTTAGCTTAGCTGATCTTGGTCATGCTGGTTTTTTTCAGGGTCACTACAGACTCCATCTTTTCTCTAGTTTTCCCATTACAGTTTTCCATTCCACTGGATTGCCCAGAGAAGTAGTGGATGCCCCGTCCCTGGAAGTGTTCAAGGCCAGGTTGAATAGGGCCCTGGGCAACTTTGTGTAGATCCAGGCCTGAGGTTGGTGGCCCTGCCTGTGGCAGGGGGGTTGGAGCTCTATGATCCCCGGGGTCCCTCCCAACCCATGCCATTCTATGATTCTATGATATATTCCAACTCCCTCAAGACTTCTTTAATATGTGTATCATGACAGCTTTAATTTGTTTGATCATCTCGGTACAGACAATTTTAATTAGTAGAACGACATTCTCAGCTGTATCTTTTTCTATTTATATTTTTATTCCAGAAAATTGTTTTGGAAAAAATTGTTTGGTCCCCTCAAAGAACCTTGTAGTTTGTGTTCCTTGATAACTGCTGTCACGTTCATTGCCAGCAATTGCAATTCTGGACTCCAAAAGTTAAGGATTAAAAAAATAAATACAATTGAATGGAAGATGGAGGTGTGGGGCAAATTGGAAATGAATGGAAATACCCTGGGATAGTATCACTCATCCAAAAGGAAAGAGGGTAGTTTGGAAGCTTGGAGAAGTAGTATCACTAATTTCAGGGAAAGAAAAATGATATGGCTGTGGCAGATACTTAAAGTTGTTGAGGTTGATATTAGTCAAGGGTAAGTGAGAACCTGCAAAACAAGAAAAGGGCTGTAAAAGCTGAAAATGAAACTCAGCTTTTATTACTATTTAATGTTGGAACTAGATGATCTTTGAGGTCCCTTCCAGCCCAAAGCATTCTGTGGTTTTATGATTCATGTGTACTGCTTGACCAGTCCCTTTAACAAAAAATGAAGAATCAAATAATGAAATTCATACTAGGCCAGGGCATGACTGGCAGGTATATCCCTGTCGTTAAGTTTTTACAGGTACAGGGCTAGTGGGAAGAACAGGTTGGAAATGGGAAATGATAATTTCACAGCGTGTAGACTGCAGTGAACAAAACTTGTGTAGAACCCCGAGGTCACATAGGCTTGTGTAGCTTTTGGACTAATAACATCCTTTCCTGCGTCCACCCAGTTCTGGAGTGGTTCTTCTGCTGTCCTGCAGAAGAATGCTGTATTATATATAGAACAACTAAGAGGTTTTAAAATAATTTTGAGATTTTAGCCATTTTTTAATATGGAAGGAGAGAATCCTTGTTCAGATTGCCAGCTGATGATGTTGGAGTACTTCGAAGACCATTTGTGTGCACGTGCTCTTCCAGAGGATGTGAACTGGCCTGGTGGAGCCACAAGAATGCTCATTGAAGATCCCAACATCATGCTATGTTTGACTAAGTGGTCAAATATAAAAAAAACCCTCATCTCTTTTGCATTGTGGACTGGCTGACTGTCATAGCCAGTTTTATTTTGTTCCCATTTTTGGAAGTATTGTTTCCCAAGAAAAATATAGAGCAATATTGAGAATTTCTGTTTCATGTTTGAACTGTTTCTTCTTAAATATTTTTAGTCCATTGTGAAAAACAAAACCAGACACACTGTTCTTGGGCTTGTGATTATATGACTGCCACTGTTGGATCTTTTTTAAGCTTGTGTGTTTGCGCACAAGAGTCTGATCAAGGTAGCAGTGCCCATTTTTAAATCCATTACAGACAGCATCTCTCAGTAGCAGTCTACTTACTGTTAGTTCAGAACAATGGAGAAAATTTTAAAATATGCATGTTCTGTGGGCTAAAGAAAGTATAATGTTCACAGGGTGGATATTAATTTTTACAGGGATTTTATTTAATACAGCATCAGTCTGCAGAGTAGGTGTCCTTATGGCTTTCTAACATCTCCATGGTAAATGATTAATTTAAATTTGTAGTCTAATAGTAACAACAAGCAGAATGTAAGCAGTTATGTCCTATATTATTTCTATTTCCTCTTCTAGTGTGCTCCTTAAAAAGCAGAAAGGCAAGGGATTAATTTAAAAATGCTCACTAATTCCTAGATGGAACTGTGAATTTTTTTCTAAGTTTGCTCCTAAGGAAAGCTGACTTGTCACTTTTAGAATTTTTTACCTTCTTGGGGCAAATTTGTTAATAAATTGGAAAACTACAGAACTAAAGATACAGAATTGCAAGTTTGTAGAATGTTAGTGTAGGGATGGCCTACTTAACTGACACTGTTATACATCACATGTAATATTCATTTTTTAGGTATCAAAGAAAGTTGCAGACTTGATTCTTGAAAAACAGCCCGCATATGTTCAGGTAAGACAACTGACTGACTTTTTAAGAGTAAACCATTCCATTTTGTGCTGTTACAATGCTGTACCTGCTTCCCTGGGGATTAAATCTAGCAGTTTGTTAGTAGAGGTGCTAGTGTCTGGTTGGAACTAGCTGTGTGTGTCTGTAGAGTGAAAAGAAACAAGCCTGTATTGAGCTAACGTCCCTTAGGATGATGATAAAGGCTTCAGCATGTAACCATTTTAAGAATGCTTTCTGGAAACATGATTTCACAGGCTGTAAAGGAATTGAACAGGCACTACTTTAGTGCCTGTGTTTAGGCATGATTTCAGATCTCTTTCCATAAGAGAAAACAGCAATGACCTTTCTTAAGAGCACTTAACCTTAAAACCTGCCACCAGTCTCAGGCAGTCATGAGAAGAAAGCATCTAAGAGGTGACCGAGCTGGGAAAAGAACCTTGATATGTCAAAGATCTTTAGCTATTTGCAGTAGAATACTGGTATGACTTATCTGCTTGCCCCCAAACCATATTTGGAACAGCTGTCACAATGATTCTTCAAAGAGAAAGTGGAGAAAGTGGGGTTTTTACCCATTTATTCTTAATAATATCCCTATATGTTTGGTCAACTCTGCCTGATTTTATCCAGTCTTTCCAGGAAACAACAATGAGAATTCTGTGAAAGTGAAAACTTGGGGTTATTATTAAAGGAGTCTGAGAATTATCCAACGGTGGTGGATAATTTTGTGTGTGTACAGCACCTTGTGTAAGCACCATCAGCTATAATGCCAATTTGCATTTTTGTCAAGAAGCTGGGGAGTGCGTGGGAGGGCAATGATGGCTGCATTTTATTTTTCCCTTCCTTTATCTTGTTACTTCTTCTTTCTTGTTAACCTTCCTGTTACATCTCTCCCTTCTTTGCCTCCTGCTTCTCAACTGATACACTTTTGCTGGAGATTAGAGCTTGTGCCTCTTTGGTGTTAACCCATGGTAGATGTCATCTAGAAATGATGAAATTATTTTCCTCTTTGATCCAGAGTACATGACTTTCTCTGCTGGTCACTTGCACTCATGACCTAGACAAGGAGACCTTTCAAGTCTCCTGTCTGTGCTCTGGCATTTTCATGGTAGCAGGAGTACTGCTGTTTAAAGTGAAATGGTAGGGATGGTATGAGCATTGTCATCTCCTGCAACAGCTGTTGGAAGAAAAAAGCTGTGAGGATAATATTATTTCAGTTTTAGTTAAAGGAGTCACATGGGAGGCTAAGTAAGTGTTATGGTTGTTGAGTTGAGGGGGGCAGAAAGGGTAATTGTAATGTATTGAAACCTTCTGGTATGGTTTGGCAGTTGTGTATGTTTGAAATTGATGTTGTACTGCTTTTCCAGAATCCAGCATCTTCACTTTGAAACCCCCCTTTCAGTGTATAGTGTTACTGTGGACAATGTGCTTCTGGCATATTGCTATGTAATGTTAATATTCCAGCAGCATCTTAGGAAAGTGCACATATTTTATACCAAGAAGTTCTTTTAGATGTTCCAAAGAGACAGTTAAAAATCCATCATGCCCGTAAGAATCTTTCAAAAAAAGATAATTCTCAAAACGCCCGAGTAAGTCAATAATCCTTCAGTGTTACTTATGGGCACAGGCTTGCACAGTGCTATTCTTGTCAGTAGACTTACTGGAGATTTATGGTGGGTGTCACAGGACTCACCTTCCCACTGACTCATGAAGTGAATGTCCTGCTGTGCCGTAGGTACTTTGTAATGTACCAGTTCAGTGTCCAATTACAGTAAGACATCACCAGAAGAAGCGCTGACTGTTTCCTGGACATGTTGTTTCCACTGTGCAAAGGGAAGTGCAGCAAAGTCATGGTTTGCACCCCATTCCTAGTATGAAATACTATTCTGTCAGGCAGTACTATGGGCTGAGAGAGGCATGGCACAGGCAGAAGGCAAGGGATTTATAGTTTTCCCATCTCCTTAAAGGAAAAACATGCTTTGAGAACAACCAATGGGTGGAAGATTGTCTTTGAGAAAAAAATGTATTCGGCCCTAAGTGCTGCAAGGAAGCCTGCACCTCTCTGAGGACTGTGAGGCTGTACCCTGTTCTTCTGCATCTCATCTGGTCGCATTAGAGGAGAGATTTTAAGGAATCTTTGCAAGAGGGAAGGCTAGAATGAAGTAACTCCTTATTGTCTGTGCTTCCTTGTGAAAAAGGGAACAACAGGCGTTTGAATAGCTCTAACATTTGCTAAGTATGCTTTTAGTAAGAAGTAGGGAACTGTGGAGAGTAAGCTTTGGATTTGGTTTCTCGGGATAAGTGCATCATCAACTAAGCGGTCATTTTTGCAAAAGCATCATTGTTAATGTAAAGGTGATTTGTCACAATTACTTGTGTCTTTGGAGGCTGATTGTAAACTGAACTATAAATATATTTTTGTTTGTCATATGTTTTAAAATTATGATTAATATTTTAAAAAAAACATTTTTTTTTTTAGCAAGGGAGAGTGTTTACTTTTCTGCAGTGCAGTTCCTAACAAAAATCCTAATATGTCTGTTAAAAAAAAGAAAGTTGGGTTGTTTTTTTTTTTTTTAGGATTTGAGATGTTGCTAGGAACTAAAGTCAAAATCCAGCTAAATTCAGGTCAGCTCTGCTGATGAGTTTTCAGCTGAAATTCAACACGATACAATTAATGTTCATTACGAAGTGGCATCTATCAAATTAGTAGAACACAAGTGCTTCTAAACAAGAAAATGCTCTGTGAAACAATTTTTTGTGGTGTTTTCTGCTCTGGCATATTAATGCAAAGGAAACCCTCTGCTTCTGTCCCTGAAGCTTTGTTCATTCTGATGTGGTGCATTAATGGTGTAGAGCTTCTTAGACTAAATGTACAGTATATAAATGTAGAGGCCCATTGCAGTGAAAATGGATTTTAAGTATCTTTCTTCAAAAGATAATTGTATTGTAAAAGGTATCGTATATTAAGGCTATATTCCAGTGCTTAGCATATATACAATGTAAAACAAATAATACCTTAAGTAGCTCTAGAAAGTCATCATAGCACTTGAGCAGGAACCTGCTGATCAGCTTTTGCTGGTGTGTAGCATGACTTTACCTTGTATATTTATATAACCTGTCGTCTCTCTGCAGGAACTTGAACGTGTTACATCATTGCAGTCTGGCCTTCAGTTAGCAGCTGTTATTTGCACAAATGGAAGAAGGTATCCTGCTTAAAAAATGGCAGAGCTTGAAAGAGGGGGACTTAAAAATCTGTAAACCCAAGCAGTTTCCTTGCTGGTGATATTTTCTACTTATATGCTGAATAGAATTGGTAGTTAATAGTAATTAATAGTAGTTAAAGATACTGAAACAAATGGCAGCTGCTGCCTCTCTTGCAGCTCTTACTTTTTTGAATGGGCAGATTTCTTTAATACAGGAATTTTTTTGAGATACGCCATTGATCAGCAAAATTCCACAGAAGGGAAAAGCATACCATTTAGTAGTCTGTTGGCATTATCTCAATTTCTGGGTTTCCCTAACAATGCTGACAGTCCTATTTTTTTGTATGTATTTTAATAGATGTGTTAGAATTTGTTAGAAATAAGTTTTACTTTACATACCATCAGAGATTATGTTCATTTTTTTACTTTTGCAGACACCTGAATATAGCAAAGGAAGGCTTCATACAAACTAGTTTGGGGCTTCTTGCAAATCAAAGGAAACGGCAGTTGCTTATTGGACTGCTGAAGTCTCTGAGAACAATAAAAACACTGGTATGTACAGTTGTTTTTGTTCAACACCAAATATTTTTCTCTATTTCTGTGTACTTATCACTTGTTTTTAATCATTTTTAGCAAAGAACTGATGTGCGTTTGAGTGAGATGTTGGAGGTAAGTCACTGCCAGACTACTGTAATTTGAAGCTATTCTAAGTTTGCTTTTACCAGTCATCTTAGTTTTGTCCCTTCTTTCCTTCCTTTTGCAATCAGGTTGTGATGGTGTGTGTGTGTGTTGAAATTATATTTTTATTCTCTTTTAACTCTTGTGAGAAGTATTTCATATCAGATTATATAGCCTTTGTGCTGGGGAGAGAGTATTTTCTGTCAAAGACTCAATCCTGCTTTAGATCTGGGCACTGAGGCTTGAGTGAGATCAGTAAGAGTACTATGGAGTCATCACACCCCTCCCTACCCTCAACTTCTTTTCTGACCTTACCTTGATACTTGGAAGCAAAAAGAAAGTGAGATTTAGCTCACTGTTGATATGCTGGATCTAGTGTTCTGCTGAGGTATTACTCTACAAATTTATAATGGGCTCCCTATTTAGTATTTGGAAATGCAGTAGATTCTGTCCTTATTCATTGAGTTGGCATGCTGGCCATGACACTGAAAATTCTGCTGATACAGTATATGTATTTTCTAAAAAAGCAGCAGATACTGCAAAGAGCAAAATTAAGATATTGTCTTAAGATGATTAAATTATATGAACAGCTTAAGGATTTTACTGACAACTGTATTTTAATCATCTAGTGTAACATATTTGTCTTGTTTAGTTTGCCTAATATTTACAGGTAATAAGAGGATGGAAAATCATTATGATATTCCCTAGGTACTAAATTTGGAAATTGTGTCATAATAATTGTAACTCTTAAGTGCCTTTGAGCTTAATTCTCTTTTCAGTAATACACCTTCTCTCAGCACACTTCCTTCTTTGGCAAGCAAGAATGTATTCGTGTACAGGCTGCATAAGCGTCGCCTGTTGCTCGGTGAGCCTTGCACCATAGTCAGCTTTTCATTTCTGCGCTGTATTTTATCGCACAGGGAGTCAGCTCTTCAGGGTCTACTGGTGGCAGTTGTCTTGAGACAGAGGTGTGACCATTGCATTCACACACAGACCCCAATGTCTTATTTTCATAAATTTTAAATATTAAGGGTTGGAACTGCTCTTTGTGGCGAAGTGAAGTTTTAAAGCTCCGCTCAGCAACTGCTCCCAACAAGGTATCCCAGATGTCAGCCAACTTACTGTCTTTACTTCAGGAAGTTAGTACCTTGGAATATGCATGAGAGCTATTAGTAGCCATTCACAGAAGAAGCATTTAGATAGGGTTCCCAGTTAAAAAAAGACCAGACACAAAGCGGTAATAACTTACAGGGGTGAGCTGCATCTACGATGTATTAGTAATATATGTTATGCAAGCAGGCTTTCTGATTTGAGCTCTGTGGGAGCAAGTACCAGGTTTCCAATGGAGAAAGATGCAAAGAGCTGCAAATGCAGGAATTGTTTTTGACCAATGTATCGTTCTGTTCTCATCTAATGGATAATGTGGGTGTGGGGTGTGTGTTTTTAGCTAAACTTGATCTGCATTAGAATGTTGCTGGTAAAACCAATTTCATTTCAGAAACTCTTTTACGATAATAGCCAAATATAAATTGCCTATGCGTTTTTGCTCTTCAGTCAATGACTTTGAAATTCTACTAGCAGCTTTGCATTTGAGCTCTCTGAAGCACATAATATAAGGCATGTAATTAGGATAAAAAAGAGAAGCTCTTAGCTGTTAAAGAGGGTTTTCCTCCCTCCAAGAGCCTTCTGGGCTGATATCTAATAGAATACAAAAATAGTAGTAGATGGTGGGGTTTTATGTTTTTGTGTGCATGTTTTTGTTTTAGTTTTGTCCTGGCATCTTCATGTACTTCCTGACTGATCTATCTACCTATTGGGTATTATTCTTATAAATTAGTACAGTATTTCCTTTCAAATATGTTCTTGTGTGAGCTAGTTGTGTTTAAATGAATTTCTAATGAATTTCTAATTATCTATAAAATGTGTGAAGTGAAATAGTGTTTATTTGGGTATAATGTTGGAGTATCTCCCTTGTCTCTTTTTAGATTTTGTAAACTGTGGCAGCAACCTGCCAGTGATTGAGTTTACCTCTTTCCTTGCTCATGAATAGATCATACGGTATTAACAGAGGTTTGAAAGTTAACTGGGAAAATGTTAGTTGTTTTGCAATAGAAACTTTCTGATACATGATGTATAAATGTATAAGTAAACAAAACAGCAAGTAATTTGCATAAGGAAATGTAATACATAGTGTTTTCAGATGTTGCTAACGTCGAATTCTAAACTCCATGCATATAAGGTTCTGCAAGAGACCCTCACACATTTCTTTCAGTATACATAAGCATGCAGCCAAAAATGGTGTTGCAGAACTTGCTTCAAAAGCCAAATTAGCTTTCCATTGTATTTTATCCTAAGGAAGAGGACTATCCAGGAGCTATTCAACTGTGCTTGGAGTGCCAGAAAGCTGCAAGCACTTTCAAACACTACAGTTGCATAAGGTAAGGTGACATTGTGCAGATTTTAGTTTGTGTATGATTTAATCTAAGTGATATAAACCAGTGATAATTAATTCTTATTCTCTAAAGCAGCTTTGATTGAAATTTAATTTTCTGCTTAGAAGAGTAAAATTGAGGCATTTGTTAAAGCATAAGCACTCTCAGTAGTTCGTTAGCCTGCCCCGTGCCACTACTAACCAGTCTTCACAATCATAACACTATATAATGTATATTTGGACTATATTGTTGTTTCATAACTCTTGTAGTATGTTGGCAGGTGAAGTTTCAACTATGACTCTATTATAACTGCGCTACAACCTGTAGCTTAGAGGTACCAGAGCTTATTTTTTAGTAAGCAGGTTTATTTTCTGTGATTAATTTACATACAGCAAGATGGCTTATGGAGGGTAACTTGCCTTCATTCTTGGCTGTGAAATTAGCAAGTGCTCAGAGCTTCATGCTGTTGTGGAGAAGCTGCTTTCAGAACTGGAACTAGTTTGTGTATTTGCTGGTCTTAGATTAGAAAAACCTGATATTTCCATTGCTTCTTAGGAAGAAATAATTGGGTAAACATGAAGTTCAAAGTCATAATAAGATAATAAAGGAGTAAAATGAAATTAATTTTAATGTTTCATCTACGAAGATAATTAGATTAATTAGAATTTTTTTAAAATGAAAATTTTAGTTTTGTGGGTAGAATTCTGGCATTGTTTTATCTCTTGTCAGAATGCTCTCTGACTGAGAAGGAACGAAGTCTATAAAAATACATGCTTTGCCTGCCTTTGTCCTCTAAATGTATGCTTTTTTGCAAGATTTTGAGGTGTAATTGTTTCCTTATCTGGAGAAGAACCAAAATTTGTATGGTATTAGAAAGTGTACCTGGAAATAAGCCCCTCTCTATTCTGAAGTTTCCTTTTGAAGCTGCTTCTTGCTTTTGTTCTGGTTTTGTAAAGCTTGAGGGGGGGTAAATTGACCTCACAGCCAACATTTACCTAGATACATTAAAATTTTGAATCCCTTCCTTATATGGTAGTGAATGAAAATTCTTTTTTATTTATTTTGAGGAAAAATTACTGTGATTTCCCTTAGTCCTTGCAATTCAGTTGTTGAGAATCAAGTTGACTCCTGAACATCTTTTGCTCTGCTTGACTCTACCTTCTGTAGAGAGGAGGTCTTCCAACCTTCCATACCTCTGTCTCATCTATATTGTTCAGTAAGGTCCCCTTAGTATTTATTGCTCTTTCAGATGCTCTGTGGCTTCCAGCATTAATCTGATTTATTCTGCTTATCTCCTGCATGTTTTTTTCTTTTTGAGAAGTTAGCAGCATCTCTTCAGCTTGAAAAGGCAGCTTCATTTCTTGGAATGTTACAGTGCTAACCTGGAAACCCTTGCTCTTTTGAGATTCAGATTTAATTACGTGCTTTCTTTGACTTAAAATTCTGTTTTGTGTAAATAACACAGAAGTTTCTGTTGAATATTACATCACTTCAAACTTTATTGCAGCTTCAAACTTTTATCTCTGCTACATAATGTCCAGTAATAGCAAAGTTTGAAACTTTGGAAGTTTGGAAATTCAGACTAGCAGTTCATGTTTTTGCTATGTGGCATCTTTAACTGCAAAAGTCATAGTGTAAATCTGATGGCCTGCATGATGTATAGCTGTGAATGACTTCCTTGTTGCACTCAAAAGGACATCTTTGTGTCCGAGAAGTTTTTTGAAAGAAAGGATGATGACCAAAAACCTCATCACTGCTGCTTTATTCTGAGACAGTTGAACTCATTTTTGTTAGCATTGTGAGACATCTTAGCTGTAAATCCCAGCCTAGTGCATACATCTCAGTCTGCACACGCTATTTTACTTTCAGAAATCTGAGAGTATATATTGTATAGAATAATGTCTCACTAGTAGGGGGTGGCAGTAAATGAATAAATAGATCTTTTGCATTTCTGTTTAGGACTGCAGGGAAAAACAGCTAGTCAGGAAAACAGATACACGCTGGCATTTACAATGTGCTATTTGAGGCATCACTTCTGTATCTTAACATGAAATTGTCGCACTATCCCTTTGATTGTCTACTATCCACATCACAAGAATTGGTGCCTTCCTTTGTACAATGTCTACATTTTTCTTACTAGGTGATGGTAGGAACCAGCTGTAGCTCTTAAACAGCAGGGGATTTAAACCTTTCTATGAAGCATATAATTTTTTAAGTTTTGGTGTGTACATAATCTGAGGAGTCCAGCACTTCAGCTTCCTTGCTAAGACTTCTTTGGTTTTAAGAGTGGCAGCTCATCTGCCTTTGAAATAATAGGCTGGATGCCTATTACTTTTGTTCTCCACTGTCAGTGTCTTAGGGAATACTTGTATTATGTGATTTATTTTTGTTTAAAAACGTAAATAAAAGTCTTCTGCCTTCTGTTGTTGTTCAGTTCTGATGTGAGTATACTCCTTTGACAAACCTGAAGTGTCAGATAATAGGATGGCTCTATCGCATTTGGGTCGAAATGTTACTGCTGTTACATTGCAGTAATGTGCCTTCTAAAAATGCAGTAATTTTTTAAAAAAAGTAAGGTTTTTTGGTTTTTTTAAAAAAATTGAATTAAATTAATACCTTGAATTAAATTCTCAATTACAGTAAATGGGCTTTCATAATAATCATGTAACCATTATGTCCAAGCACTACCTTTACAATTCTGTCTTAGAAAATACATATGGATTTAGCTGGACACTGCATTTCTACATACTCACTTCAGTACTTGATCAAAGTTACTTTTCTTATGAAATGTTGTCATTGCGCCTTCTTTTTTAGATTAGTCAGCATAAATGTAGGTGCTGCATTGCTGCTGACACCTCCATATATCGTAACTTGGTGGAATAAATAGACTGTGAAGGTATGTGTTTAAAATTGGTGCTTGAGCCCTCACTTGAATGGGAAGAGAGCACTGTCACAGGAGATGAATGGATAAGAAACATGTAGCCATTTCATTTTGGTTACGTTTCGTGTGGAAAAAGGTCTTTTGAATTTCTTTCCATTCTCCTCTCCCAAAAGGAAATAAATCTATACCCTTCCAGAATGGCTACAATCTTGGGGCATTTGCTGGGAATTGTGGTATGTGGGCTCAGGTCCCTGAGCTGCCCAAGCCTCTGTTGTCACCAGGTGATTGCAAGCCGAGGCTTGCCAGGGGTTAAGAATAGTGGAAACAAGGCACTAGTTTTCATGATGATATATGCTGGTGATGAAATCAGTCAAAGATGAAATTAGTCAAACATGATCACCTGCAATAATCAAGAAATGCTTTCTGGAGCTCAAGAGGTTTTTGTAGCCCTGCGTTGCAGTAGTTGAGCCAGTTCTTCATGTGCGTGGGCATGCGAGTTGCCTGGCTGAGGGGAAAAATCCATGTGTATTTTTAATCTAATTAGAAAAGGTGAAGAAATGATAGACAGCAGCAGCAGCATGTTTGTGACATTTGAAAGACCTCATACTTGCTCCCAGCAGGGACTCTTTTGGTTATTGTAGGACTTAGAGCAGTACAATGGTTTAATTTGCTCAGTCTATGCAAAGACTGCTTATGCATTGCACCAGTTTTTGCTAATGTCAGCAGCTTCTGTGTTTTAGACTAATTTCAGTGTGTAAACCAACTATATGTTTATACCCAGGCAGTGATGGTCTGAGCTGTACCTAGTTCTAAAGATGTAAAGGAGTGATGCTCTGCACAGAACAAGGATCTTTCTCTTGTTCTAATGTCTTGCTGCTAAAGAACCGAGTAACAGGAAACTATTATAAACTCCAGCAGGAGATGTAGTAATGTGAAATTTGTCAAGACTTTTCTGTTTGCAGGTGTTGCATGTGGAGAAACAACAAAGAAATACTGGCTACTTGATTTAGTGTTTTATGCCACCTCTTTCTGATAGAGTTTTTTTATTTAAACCTTTCTTTGGAGGATGTTGTATCCAGGTTATCCAACAGACCTAAAAAAGGAGGGGTATTGGACGTATTATTTAAGTGGAGATAATTAGGTAGGGAACACAGAATCTGTCTTTTGATAGTTAATGTAGGCCCCATAGAAGATCCAGAGTGCAGAAGTAACTTGTCTAAAATGAGGCATGGTAATTATCCCATGAAAACTCTGTGCTTTCCATGCTGAAGAGAATATCCTGCTGATTTTTTGGTTGCTTTGACTCTGCCAGACAAAAACCAGAGTAGTCACGTTTTGCATCTTAATTTTCTGGCTAGTATTCTGAAATTTTGAAAGCTGGTTGTTGTGCCTTTCTTTGTCCTAAACAGTTTCTATTATGGTAGCTATTTTTTGGTAATCTTCCTATACCAGTTATAGCTCAGAGAAGTTAAATGATTTTTTAAAAGAAGATTTTCTGATAGTTGTGTGAGCTGAAGCTTTTTTCTTTCCTGTAGTGTTTCTATAAGGGATTCCTGAGCAACAAGCAAAGGTTACAGTACTATAACTTGCAAAGACTTGAGAGCCCTGGCCTTTCTGGTCATGTTTGGCTGTAGACCAAAGTGCCAAATCAAAACATTTAGAGCACAAGTTTCTTGAGGGCTGGGAATGTCTTTGAATTCTTGGCTAAATTCTAGCAGGATGGACTCTTGTCTAAAGCTGTTGCTTTGTAAACCTTGGATAATGTGCTGCTGTAATAAATATTTTAATTTGAAGTGTTCAGAGATGTTAGCAAATGCTTGCAGTAAATGCCTTTCAGTAATAACAGTAGAGTGGTGGTGTTAGTCTGATGCAGTAATGGTTAATGAATTATGGTCAATTACTATATTGTGGCTCAGTGGAAGGCGAATAGTTTTTTTGGAAACGTGAAGCTTGGTGAAATGTTAATATGATCAATAGTTTGGTATTAAACAGTTCATTTCTTTCTTTAATAGTGAGTTAAATTCAAAACTGCAAGACACCTTGGAACAAATAGAGGTAAGAATTAATATACTGGTGTTTAGTGTAAGTTAGTATTTAACCTTTACGTACTAGAGCTTTCTAATGCAGTCTTCCTAGCAATTACAGAACATTCACATTTCTTTCAAATACAGACTTTGGAATGCTCTAATCATTGTGATTCATGTAGACTTTTGTGCTGCAGTCAACTTAAATGCTCTGTAATATTTTATGAAACTTATGAGCCCAGCTCACTAATTGTGCCCACTTCAGGTGGTAAAGCGCTCACATTAAATAGATAGGCACCTCACTTTTCAAGTACTTGATCTAAGGTGTGCTCCCTGTATGATGAAGATGCACAGTGTTTTTCGGTTCATGAACAGCTGTGAGTACTTTAGGCCACTCTTAAATAGTAAAAAAAAAAAAAAAAAAAAAAGTAAAATCAGCAGCATGCCAGTAGTTTTGTATAAGCTACACAAGAGATCAGAGTTTCACCGGAGATTTTAGAGGTCTACAAACTGAGGACAACTGGATAGGGCCAGTGCTAAGCCCGAGGAAGTAAGACTTGAATATCTGGGAAAGATGTGACTAAGACAGAAGATGAGTTTAAGATGGTAGATGCTATCACAGAAGCAGATTATTTTAAAGTTGCAAGTGTCTTGCTCGAAATTGGTGGGGGAAAAAGAAGTTCTTAAACAATAAGAATTCTTTTAACTCCAGTACTGGGTAATTTTGAGCTGGACCTTGTCAAGCTTTCTGTAACAAGTCTGGTAATGTAGGTGTGTATATGTAGCACATGTAATGCCTACATGTGTAATGCATATCAGGAAAGTGAGTTAGTTGTCCTAGCAGCTCTCCACACCTCTGGCAGATTAGTGCATGTCTTATCATACCTCATTATTTAATTCCCTGTGCAATTAGAATGTTGTTCAATTTCCTTCATTTATGCCTTTGCACTTCAGCTTTCTTGCAAAGCTTTCCTTTGTTCTTTTATGCTTTCACTGATCTATGCTCTATTCAGAGCATGTCTGGTTCAAAAGAGCTGATGAAGAGTGAGTGTTTTCTTCTCACTCTCACACAGGCTAGTCATTAAACTCGTCTTTTTTTCTTTCTTAAGATCACTCAGCTTTCATTCCTATTGCCTTAATTTGTGTGCCATTTATTCCTTATGAGCAAACAGTGAAGTTACTTAAAAGGAGATACACATCTTTTCTTCCTTCCAGTAACAGCTTTGCAGAGAAAATTGTGCTCTTGCTCAAATCTGGTAATAATATGCCATGTTGGTTGGTGAACTGGTTAGCTAGCTAAATAATCATACCCAAAGATTTTTATTTGCTATGTATGAATTTATAGAAGTATTTTATTTCCCTCCTGTGAAAGTACCTTATTTTCTATTGGAATTATGTCTACACATATGGGTGAGTGTAAGTCATCTTGGGGTTCAAAGAGTGTGCCTGTAAAATATATGCTTTAATTAATAAAGAATCATATGCTGCTAGTTAATATTTTATTAATTAGTCTCAATAGCTGAGTTTATCTATTCCTCTTTTTTGTTTTCTTGCAAATTAGGTTTTAATGCTGACCTTACTTTTATACTGTCTTGCAGATAAAATGCAAGGACTCTAGTGGAAGGAACCATTGTCAAATGTAGCTGGAAAGATGAATGTGCTCTGTGTTTGAGAGGGCAGTCTGATGTCCCTGTTTCTCTGTACAGCTATTCCTCATGATACAAGGGGAAAAAATCAGTATATGGCTGAAGTTGAAATTGCAGAGTAACCCTTCAAGAAGTTAAAGTTCTGAATCTTTAGGTTACTTGTCCTTTTACTGTTTTGCTTAGGAAAATAATGAAGTATTTTGTTGTATTCTACACTTCTTTTTTGAGCTTAAGGAAAATCTTGATCTGCTTAAAGAAACCCAACAAAATGAAACACACCCTTGCTCAAACCCAACAACAACCAAAAAAATCAAGCCACCAAATCCCTAGGATTAAAATCCATAAATATTTTGTGGCAAATGAGTAATTAATGAACATTTTCCAGTGAATTAAGTAAAAGTATATAGGGTCTAAACAGTCCTCTATGGTTTCTAATTGCAAGAGCAAGACTACATCCTTAAACAATAGGAATTGAAATGGCTTTAGTGATTAGCAAGGAGATAAAATACCTGCTAGCTGTGTATGTTTTAGGTTATTGATTCCTGTTTTCCTTTCTTGCATTGTTGATTGAAAATAACTAGTTAGGCTGTCCAAGTATATTAGAGCATCTCAGTGAGAGTTATGTTATTAAGCTACATGGTCAAATTCTTGGAAGCCTTATTTTATTACTCATGAAGATCCTGGTTTAGTAGTTTTTTCATTTAGTGCACATAATAGATGAACTTCATTTATTGCAAAGCTGTTCTGTGTGCTCAGACACAGTCCTGACAGCAGGACTCATAATTGTGTGTGTGTGTTTTCTTCTCCTGTGGTACTGATCATACCACCACTCCCTCCCACCCCCTCCCACCCCCCCCCAGATCGAGGTTTTTCTTAGGGGTGGGGGTAAAACAAGTTAGAAATCCCAGCTCTCATATTATGGTGATAGTCCTTCTCCAAGTAAACATCACTTTGAGTTTGATTTCAATGAAATAGCATGCTTTTTACTGCACTAGTTCTTGGAAATGGTGGGAATTGTTTGGTTGACAGAAATTTCAGACTGAACTGTTGCAGACTGCAAGAAGTAACATTTGAGCATCTCAAAGTAGTCCAATAATGTTCAGTCTTGGCTTTTGTACAAGCATAATTATAAGGTTGGTTAAATAAACATCTTTCCTGCATTTGCTGTTGTTTAAGTAATACATTACTTTGCCTGGTTTTATTAAGTGTTTAACACATTTTTTCCTTCATTTATATAGGAACAATTGGATGTAGCGCTCTCCAAAATATGCAAGAACTTTGATGTGGGTCATTATACTAAGGTTCAGCAGGCTTACAGGCTGCTTGGAAAAACACAGGTTGGTACTCATCTTCTGAGTAAGTCACAAAGAATGGGAGTGTAACAATCTCAATGGGAATTTATTTTCCTAATGCTGATGACTCGTGCTGAGTATAGAAGGATTTCTATTAATGCTCAGATAATGTAACAGTTATTGTTAAAAGTAAATTGTGTCTTACTGTATGTAAGTTTTTGGACATGGTACAACTGTAACAGTTCCATATTTCAGCTCTATTTATAAATGGTAGTAATTGTTTTTGGGCTTGTGTACACTATTTTTTATTCCTAGGTCCCTGTTACTGTGTTGTGCACAGCCTGTACCATGTATGTGTGCTTCCCATTTTATATTGTACTCAAAATGTGACAGGAATGAAAATGTGGGGAAGTATTTTCTTTGGGGCAACAAAACTACACAAACCATGTCATAATTACACTGTGGTCATGTCTGGAATGTTGAATCTCTGTGTGCCTAGAGCCTTTTATATGTAAATAGGAGTAGGTCTGTATTCTCCCACTGGATATAGCTCTCTTCTGTTGGTCCATTGCCTTGAGGCTTAGGATGGTTTCTCTGGGAAGGCAGTGAACACATTTCCTTTTGAAACAGATAGGATGTGTGGGATATGGTACCAAGCTCCTGATAAGTAAAGGGGAGAAAGGAGAGGGGAAAGTCCTGGAGGCATCTTTTGTTCAGTAATCTGTGAGGCTAAACATGGTGCCAGTGCAGTGATGATGTTTTGCTTAGATTTTTAGCTTTAGTTGATAAAGATCACATGAAAATGTTTGCTCCTGTTAAGGAGGGGATGAGAGCCCTATTTGTTCTTCCTTATGCTTCATGGGGGAGGGGGACAGCGGTTTAATGTTGTTTCCCAGTATTCAGAAGCACAGCTGAGATTGGAATGCCTTTGTTAGGGTTTGTTTTTACAATTTTTGTTTGTTTTTTGTTCCTTTCTAATTAGAACTTTTCTAGCAAAGTAGGGTGGTTCTTCTGTGGCTTGACTGTGATGACAGTGTAGCTCTGCAATGGAGTAGAAACTCATTTCTCTTCCATACTTTGACAATGTGCAGAATTAATAGAGTGGATAAAGACTGCAACTAAAAATCAGGGAAGAAGATTAATTTGACTAGTGTTATGATTTATGTTAGAAGTGTTATTTGCTGCAAAGTTTTTGCCTTCTTTGTTCTCATGATAAGCTTGGGTTTGACATTTTTTTATTACTACTGAGGTATGTATTTTGAACTTGTTCTGGAAAGAACTTAATTGCATCATTATTGAAATAACTCCCATTTTGACCCCTCCTCATTAAACAAAATGACAGGAATCTTAAGGATCTTCAGTACTTTTCATGTTTTCATTTGTCATTCTGTTTTCTTTGATTAATTCGAGTTGGGATGAGCTGCAGATTATTTGTGATAGGATTGAAGCAGAACTGTTGCTCACTTCTTAATTGTGTCTCTCAGCAGCTCAGAATCTCAAATAGCAAGTAGCAAAAATTGACCATTTTCACATTTGCAGGAAATGTTAACTTCATTCTGGCATATCAAATAATGTTTTAATAAATTATTATATATCATATATATATAATGTATTAGCATATATTGATACAGTGAGAGAATTCAGTGTGTCAAATAGACTGATGTTATGTACAGTTTATTAACAAAAGATTAGGGAAACAGCCTAACTTGAAATGATTACTTATATGTGAAAACTTATCTATTCATCACTGTTTAGTACATGTACTGATAATTTTTTTTCTAAAGTGCCATATTTTGCTTTTATTGCAAAAGGGTTTTGTAAGAAATTTATTGATGTCATGTGCATGCACTTTCTGTAACACTTAATCCTGCTTTAGATTGTTCAAAGAAGAAATGAATGGCAAATGAATGGATTGAAGACTGTGGTTTAGTTTTATTTTTGTTGAAAGTGGGAAAAATAGGTCTGGTCTCAGCTTGTCTTTTTGCACATTCATCCATAATTGGAAGGGTGAATGAATGAGTAAATTCTGTAATGAAATAGATACATGTAAAATTAATATTTATGAGTTATCATGTAAAAAACCTGGTAAGCTATAGAAGGAGGATGGCAGGGGATTTTACCAATAATGCCAGAACTCTTTTGTGTTACCATATTGCCAAGTCTTAGGTATTTTTGAAACAAAGATTGGAGGCCATGCTTACAATCTCCTGTGTTCAGTACTAAAAAAGATTGAGAGACTATGTTGTGTGAGAAACTGAATTTTACAATTTGATGCTGTGTTATTCTTTTTCTTTCAGACAGCAATGGACCAGTTACATATGCACTTTACTCAAGCCATTCATAACACTGTGTTTCAAGTGGTCCTTGGATACGTGGAGTTGTGTGCAGGAAACACAGACACCAAGTTTCAGAAGTTACAGTACAAAGACCTCTGCACAGTATGTAGTTCTTGCATATATGTATATTTTTTAATCTGAAATTTTCCACAGGTGTAAATAGGGACTCAAGATAACCCTACAACTACTAGATTTTCTTCATACAACTCAGAAGCTCGTTGAGAGATTGGTTATTCACAGCTTAATGCTGATTTTGATTGCACTGAATCTTGGTACTTTAGAGTTAGTGCACACAGCACCTGAATAAATGTAAAGAAGTAAATTGTAGGTTACAAACAGGAGATGAAGACTTAAAAACTGTCAGCTTTGAACTTTATTTCAGTGCATTTTGTCTGAGATTGCAATTTCTGTAATACTGCATTTCGGTAAGGATTCTTGTAAAGAGTCTTCTCATTAGCCTAATATTTTATCAGATTGATTGTACTTTTGGTATCAAGGTAATAAACAGCTGCAATACTGAGATGCAAAAGCCTGATAATGGGCAGATTCTGGACTAGGCATAAACCCATAAACTGGTATTTTCCTCTAGTACAGATTTCAGATGCAGTGTCTTGCATGCTTATGCTTTTTTTTTTTCTCCTATTAGAATGAATTCCTGTAATTTGAGTAGTATCTTTAGTTCACTCAGTAATTCTTTCACTTGTGATCTTACTGTTCCACCCTTCTCTGGTGGGGAGAGGGAGTGTGAGATGTTTTTAGGGGGTTGTAACCTTGATTTAAAACTTGAAATTATGTTTCCATCTTGGCTGTTGTTTATTCACATGTTTCAGTCAAAGGCTCATAATATCTCATCCACTCGGAGACCCATGCCACCAGTTGCAATTTATTAAATCAAAGTACAATCTCAAGGAGATTAAAAGTCATATTCTGATCCACTCTGCTCTTTCAGTTCTCAGATCTCCTGGGATTGTGTAGCTTCAACTAGTAAACAACACATTTGTGTTGTAAACGGTTTCATTGTGAAGAGGTGCCCCTTTGACTTAAAAGGCTTACATAATTTAGGAATCTTCATATGAATGAGAGTAGATTATGAAAACTCAATTTATTTTGAGTAATTTACGTAACTATTAATGAAAGGAACAAGGGTGTTTTTGCATTTCACTGAGATGAATTCTCATTGAAAACAGCCAGCAAACCCTGATCTCTCTTTTCCAGACTGAAGCCTCTTCATACTTCTGCATTAAGTCTTCAAAGGGTGTCTTTGTACTCACTTTCTAGTTTCTAATGCACTTTTTTAATGAGTGTTTTTTCTTTATATTCCTTATGCCCTTCAGTATTATTTCTCATTCTTTGCTGATATTTGTGATACTAACCTCCTTTATTTACAAGCAGTACTGCTGAGGTCCTCCTGACATCTTAATTGTGTGTGCTGTTACTCCTTACCCTTTACAGTGCACAAGGCTCTTTCAAATCACTGGAAATAGGGTATTTTGTAGTACATGGAAAGAAAGTGGCTTTGACTCTGTGGTTACAAAATTACTATCTTGTTACTTCTATTTGGTTTTCCTTCTGCAGAGCCCTCCTGAGGTGCTTTAATCATGTGAGCTTGTAAATTGCTGGAATCTGTCAGTCTGTATGAAGGTGCCCAAACTCTAGGACTGTAATGTACTATGAATACTGAAGTAATTTCAGTGGTTTTTTATTTTTTTAAAATTTTTATCTACTCTTTTGGTAGCAGGTATTTTGGGGACAGGCTGCAGATGGGAAATTTTGTTATCTGTTACAAACTGCTGTTCAGTGTTGGTTGTTTCCATTTGTGAAAGTCAAAGTTGAATAAACTGGGCTATTGTAGCAATTACATTTCTACCTCCCTGTAGAAAAAATACCAACAGATGATCATCTCTGGCGTTCAGTTGTCAGGGAGTAAATTGTTTGAATACTAAAATATGTGGTTCCAATGAGAACCCTTTCAGCCTGTCCACACTGTTAAGCCAGGATGCTCTTAACGTATTAAGTGGTTGTGAAATGCTTACTCTAATTAAACAATAGAAGTCATGCAAAACAAGTCTTCCTTTTTGGGTAGATTTCCTGTTCTGTGTTTCTAAAAATCTTTCTACATAAACACATTTAGCTCATTTCCATTTTACATAGGTAGTAGGGGATTATGGTGGTTTTTCTTCCCTTTGTTTTAGGTTCTTTTGCTTCTTTCTTTTCATGAAGTCAGACACTGGATCTTATAATAATGTGGGTTTTTTTAAAGGATAATGTTTTCAGTAATTCTTAGCCGTTTATAAAAGTTATGTGCCTGTGCACTTTCCTTGTTGAGCATTTTTTTCCTAGTGATATGCCACGGTCCTCATCTCACATCCTTTCTCCAATTGAATACTGCTGGAGCAGGGGACAGTTTGGCTGTTTCAGCTTCAAGTTTTGATTTTTCTTTATTCTAGAATCACAGAATCACAGAATTGTAGGGATTGGAAGGGACCTCGAGAGATCATCGGGTCCAAACCCCCTGCCAAGGCAGGCTCCCTATCTCATATTACACAGATAGGCGTCCAGACGAGACTTGAATATCTCCAGAGAAGGAGACTCCACCACCTCCCTGGGCAGCCTATTCCAGGGCTCTGTCACCCTCACTGGGAAAAAGTTCCTCCGCATGTTGGTGCGGAACTTCCTGTGCTCCAATTTGCAGCCATTGCCCCTTGTCCTGTCTCCACTGACCACAGAAAAGGGGCAGGTCAATTCCCCCTGCACCCCATACTTAAGATATTTATAAACATTGATTAGTTTCCCCCTCAGTCTTCTTTTCTCCAGGCTGAACAGCCCCAGCTCACTCAGCCTTTCCTCATAGGGGAGATGTTCCAGACCCCTAATCAACTTTGTCGCCCTTCTCTGGACTCTCTCCAGAAGGTCCCTGTCTTTTTTATACCGGGGAGCCCAGAACTGGACACAGTACTCCAGGTGGGGCCTGACCAACGCAGAGTAGAGGGGGAGAATCACCTCCCTTGACCTGCTGGACACACTCTTCCTGATACATCCCAGGATCCCATTGGCTCTCTTGGCCACCAGGGCACACTGCTGGCTCATAGCCAACCTGTCATCAACCAGGACCCCCAGGTCCTTCTCCACAGAGCTCTTTTCCAACAGGTCATCCCCCAGCCTGTACTGATACAGTTGGTTATTCCTCCCCAGGTGCAAGACTTTACACTTGCACTTGTTGAATTTCATTAGGTTTCTCCCTGCCCAGCTCTCCAGCCTGTCCAGGTCTCGCTGGATGGCAGCACAGTGTTCCTGCGTGTCAGCCACCCCTCCCAGCTTTGTATCAGACATAGGCCCTGACAATATTCTTCTGTTCCCATGAGAAAGGAAAAGTTACTCATGCTGAGAGGATCATAATAATCACATTCTCAAAACACAGCAGCCTTGCTGATAGGGGTACAGGCCACCCTAAACCAAGAAGCAGTTATGGGAAGGTATTTGGGAGTAACAGAACATGTTAGGAGCCAATCATAACAAGATGGTCAAAACAGCAGGTGTGTGGATACTTTTAGGTATTAAAGGTAAACTAAGGATGTTTAGCTATAAGATAGGTTTATCAGAACTCGTTATAATTACTAACCAATCAATATGGTGTGAACAGTGTGTGTAACCAATTAGCAGTTTTTTAGCTTGCCACATTGGTAGTGAAAAAGGTATATAATCTGTGTGATTTCACCTAATAAATGGCTGGCTGGCTTCATGGCTTCACCTACAATTCATATATTGAATTGCATGTTGCTCTCTGCCGATCGCCACAATAATCTTCTGGCCACTTGGAAGCCAGTGTGTGTTCAAATATAGTCATCTACACAAAGTTCAGATTTTATAGCTACTAAAGCCCTGAAATACAGTAACATATTCTGATGAGTTGGAAGAGGAAATTGCTGAAAGAGCTGTTGAAACAGTAGCACAACTTATTGTTTAAATGAGAAACTTCTTGTCCTATTCTGTTCTATCCTTAGCAAAGGTTAATAGTACCTGAGATTACTGACTGCACTATTGAGACACTTTAATCTGTATCCACTCTCCAGTTAAAGGGCGTTTTAGAAAACAAATAGTATTTTCGATTGTCACTTCCTTTATGCACCAAGAACTTGACATTTTTTTGTTGGTGTTTCCAGAATTTATATCCTTGAGCCACCTCTGGTTTGATAGGGACCAGAACTAGAATAGTAATTGATTATAAAGACCCCCACAAACCCAAGCAAATTGGTAAGGTTTTTGTGAGTCCTTGATCATAAGCAGAGCGTAGGAGAATGTCTTGGGTGGTGTGTGCTACTGCCAGGAGTGTTATCTGAACTTAGAAAGCAAGAGAACATGATTAAATAGAAAGTAAGTAAAGATGTATAGTTTATAACTTAAAGCTGTAGCTTTTACTTTAAAGCTGAAAAATAGGAGGGGCATAAGTTATGCATCTGCATTTGGAAGAAATTTGTCTAGTCCAGTGTTTACTGTCCAGCAAATGTAATATTCAGGCTTATCAAGGTTTCATTGCAATTCATTGCTCAGGAAGGGCACTCAGTATTTAGAAAACCATGGTTATATCAGTGGGTGAGGATGCAATTCAGAAGGAACTGATTGCTTTGATTAAGGGTTTGCTCTCTATAGAATCCATGGTTGATTATCTTGGTGGTTTTATTGACATCACTGTTGCAGAAGTTTTTACTAGAAGACTCTTCAAAAATCTGCATTGCTGTTCCATAAATATAAGAGCTGGTTAATGTATGGGCCAATTGGAACAGTACCAAAAAAGTTGCTAAGAAATAAACTTTACACTTTTAGACAGCATTTGATTAGTTGCCCAAAATCTGGCATTTGTCAGTTCTCAGATACTTTTGAAAAAGAAACTGATCTATGTCAAGTACCTCAGCTGTATGAATATGGAGCTTTTGTATGGTTTGTTTTGCCTATGCAAGAAATGATCAAAAATGTTAAGTTTTACAATGTTGTGTTGTTTTTTGTAGCATATTACATCAGACAGCTACATTCCATGCCTTGCTGATCTCTGCAAAGCCCTCTGGGAAGTCATGCTGAGTTACTACCGAACGATGCAGTGGCATGAGAATCATGACCCAGATGAGGCAGCAGCTGTGTCTTCTGGTAAGAAATTACTGGGAAGAAAACTTCTTTGCTTGTGCTCGAGTTGTTAATTTGAGAGTTGGTACCTTTGTGGACTTGTGTCAGTGCCTTTGGTTGCTCTTAGTGTGCAGTAAGGACTTACGTACTCACTGGATTTTTGTAGTCTTCTGTAGTAGGTTGGGTTTTTTAAAAATTAATGGATATGTGTATGTGCCAGTATTATATAAACAGTTTTATATTAAATAGTGCTGTTAAGTTGGAAGTCATCTGTGGTTAATGACTGCAAAATCTAAAGATTTTTCCCTAAAAATTTGAAATTTCAGATTTTTTTGATCAGTGTTGAAATTTTTCACTGCCTGTTAAACTTAGTAGATTGGATTGTGTACTATGAAAGATGACTGGAACAATAGGGAATGATTCTTTTGTAAATCTGTCATTAAAATTACCAGGAAATGCAATTTCCTCAATGTTGTATCATCTGTACTAGTCAATCCATCATAAGACATGATTTCATTGATGCCCTTAAAAGAAAAGGCAAAGCATTTAAAGTATAATTTTGGTTTTCTTTTACTGATGATCCAGTTTGGTTTTTAAGGACAGAAGCACAAAACCTTTGCCTGTTGTCTGTCTAAGTCCCCTTAAGTACATTTTCCTGGATGTACACTTGATTAATGTAAAGTGTCTGAAGATACTTTTATTTCCCACTAACCCAGGATACCTGTGTTTAGCAGTATTGGGGTTTATGCAAAGCTTATTTATTTGCATCAGATAGGTTTGCCCTTTTCCTACTGAAAATGAGGCTTCTGTTGAAGGACAAGGACTGTAGCTTATTCCTCATTGGCTGATTTGCATAAAGCTTGTATCCTTTATGGTGGAGGATAAGAAGAAAGGGAAAAAATTGAAATAGGAATAAAGAACAGATCTTGGAACACTATGATTCTTACAATGTGTCTGAAATCCTCTTACAATGTGTCTGAAATCCTCTTACAATATATCCAAAATCCAACATTTTCCTCAAAAGACAGTTTTGTTACAGATTTTAAGTCTTAAAAAGAATTAAACTTACCCTAATTAGTCTTCCTCCTATAAATAAGAAGAATTAATTAAATTCTGAGTGTCATTCCCATATTGTGTTAAATCTTTAAAAAAAATTAAAAATGTGGATTTGTTGAAACTGTTAATTTTGGCAGAAAGTGTTTAAGTATTGAAACACTGAATTTTAATTCTAATTTTAATTTAATTCTAGTTTTGAGATGCACAAAGGGGAAGAAAGGTTCTGAAGTCTTGAGTTAATTGCCTATTTTCACTAATATTTATTTTAAAATTTAAAATAACTTCAGGTAATGATATTCCCTTCTCTTGTTTTCATTTTGTTGTGAACATTGCATGTGTAAAATAAAGCAGGTATCATAATGACTTTATTGCATGGAAACATTATCACAGTAGACTCCATGCTCTATTCCAGATATAATTTTAAAAGTAGTTCCCCTTGGTGTGGTTACTTGTGGGATCCTGAAGAAGGAAATTAATTTGCACTGCAAAACCTTTTAAAGGAACTTTAAGCCTAATAAAGCAGTATATTCAGTCACATGAGTAATTTGGAATACATTGCTTTTTAAATGCATGCCAGAGTGTTTTGGTGTTTTTACTACTAATCCACTAAACCTTCTGTCACTCATTGTTTAGGTTTTGGAGACCTTGTGGCTTAGCTGTAATGTACAGCTAGAGTATATTTGAGCTACTGAATCACTTTTTCAAATCCCACAACAATGGTAAAGCACACACAGGGGGTATGGTAAAGCACACACAGGGGAATTTTACAAATATAATTTAATTTTAGAGGGACTATAAATATCTACCAAACATCTGCTTTTTTCTAAAAGTCGCTTTTCACGCTACAGTAATTATTAAACCTGTACATGGAAGTCTCATGCTGTATTTATTGATTTAATGGCTGTGATATGTGCTGAAACCAAAGAGTACAGTTCCTGTAGGAAACACAGTTATGTCAGAAGGGATCATTCGGGTCGTGCTAAAATTGTTCCCGTGATTAAAGCACGCAGACTGGAGCAATAGAAGCAGTGGTCTTAACTGTTGTATGTGTGTCTGGCTGCTGTCATTTTGAGAACTCAAAGCTGTCCAAGTATTTTTCTCTTGCTGTGCTTGTTTATGTCAGCAGTCTTGGAAAGGACCTTAAATGGGTTGAGGGACTCGTGATCTCAGGGCATGAGTCTGCCTCGGTTGATGAGGATTGTGTCAGGGATGAATTAAGCTGTCTGGACATCCATAAATCCTTGGGTTCAGACAGGATGCACCTGAGGGTGCTGAGGGAGCTGGCAGAAACCATTGCTAGGCCATTATCCATCATCTTTGCCAAATCTTGGGAAACAGGAGAGGTGTCTGAGGACTGGACTGCCCTTCCAAAAGGGCAAAAAGGAGGACCTGGGTAACTACAGACTGGTCAGCCTTACTTCCATCCCTGGAAAGGTGATAGAAATACTTATCCTGTGTCTAAAGGCACATTAAGGATAGGAGGGCTGTTAGGAGCAGTCAGCATGGTTTTACCAAGGGGAAGTAATGTTTGACTAATCTAATAGCCTTTAATGAGGATATAACCAGGTGGACAGATGATGTCAGAGCAGTAGATGTGGTCTATCGTGACCTCAGTAAAGCATTTGACACTGTCTCCTAGAGCATCCTTGTGGCTGAGCTGTGGAAGCATGGTCTGGAAGATCAAGTAGTGAGGTGGATTGAGAGCTAATTGAAGGGAAGAAGCCAGCAAGTTTTGGTCAATGGGACACAGTCTAGCTGGAGGCCTGTGTCTAGTGGAGTCCCTCAGGGGTCAGCACTGGGACCTGTACTGTTCAATGTATGCACTAATGACCTGGATGAGGGAATAGAGTGTACAGTCAGCAGGTTTGCTGATGACACAAAACTGGGTGGCTGACACACCAGAGGGCTGTGTTGCCATTCAGTGAGACTTAAGACAGGCTGGAGAGTTGGGTGGGGAGAACTTCATTGAGATTTAACAAGAGCACATAAAGGGTCTTGCATCTAGGGAAGAACAACCCCAGATACCAGTATAGGTTGGGGACTGGCCTGTTGGAGAGCAGCATTGGTGAGAGGGTCCTGGTGGACAGCAGGATGACCCTGAACCAGCAATGTGCCCTGGTGGCTAAGAAGGCCAATGGCATCCTGGGGTGTATTAGAAGGGGTGTGGTTAGTAGGTCAAGAAAGGCCCTTCTCCTCCTCTGCTCTGCCCTGGTGAGGCCGCATCTGCAATATTGTGTCCATCTCTGAGCTCCTCAGTTCAGGAGGGACATTGAACACCTTGAAAGAGTCCAGTGCAGGGCTACCAAGATGATTCAGGGAGTAGAACACAGGCTGAAGGAGCTGGTCCTCTTTAGCTTGGAAGAGACTGAGAGGTGACCTTATTAATGTTTATATTAATGTAAAGGGCGAGAGTCAGGAGGATGAAGCAGGGCTCTTCTCAGTGATGGCCAGCAATTGGACAATGAACAGTGGATGCAAGCTGGAGCATAGGAAGTTCTATGTGAATATAAGGAGGAACTTTTTCCCTGTGAGGGTGACAGAGCACTGGAACAGGCTGCCCAGAGTTGTGGAGTCTCCTCTCTGGAGACATTCAAACCCCACCTGTACGTGTTCCTGTGTGATTTTGTCTAGGTGATCCTGCTCTGGCAGGGGAGTTGGACTAGATGATCTTCTGAGATCCATTCCAACTCCTAATGTTCTGTGATTCTGTGAAATACATAGTATTGATAGTTCTATGAACCATCAATAACAACACATAAATCATTGCTCTATAAGATACTGTTGGAAAGATAGAATTAAGCGTTCATATGTAGGCAGTTTAATCATACAGAATATAAATAGTGAACTATGTCAACTCCACAGCATGAAATGAGTTACATGTCATGTTTAATGAATTGCTACGTATTCTGTGATTTTGTTGTTCATGTAGTAAACAGCAAATTGCTGTGATAAAGGTTTTCATTCCTGAAAATAAACGCTTTACTGACAAGTTTATCATTGCCCTGTTGGTCAGGGTTAAACCATTGTTTGTGTTTATGATATAGAATCAAAGAAAAATGAGTTTTGAAGGGACCTGAATGGGTCATTATGTGTCTTCCCTACTCAAAGCAAAGTGAACTTCAAAATGGTGTGGGTTTGTGCAGTCCCTGTCTGGTTCACCTGGATTTTCACATACCATAAACGTTACCATGATGTTGATGTAATCCACGTGTTTTCCCGAGGCACGAATTTGTCAGAAGAACTGAAATTGAGCAGCAAAGTGGTGACTACAGTATTCAAACTCCTGATTTTGCAAGTATAGTCCTAGTGGTAAGAGTTGGTAACAGCTGTAATAGCTGCAACATTCACTGTTCACTGAAAAGCAAGAAGAAAATGATGTATATATATACATACATTTAATTTCAGCCATTTTAATTTTTAAAGCACTCAGTTTGTAATACTGTGTAAGTTCTGTTCAAGACCTGCTTGGCATTCAAAGAATGAAGCTAGAGGACACTGATTTGGTTATTTTTTCCTTTTTTCTTTTTTTCTCCCTGTCTGCCTAGCAATGATTAAACATAAACCTTTTGTTATGACTGAAGGCTGCCTTTATGAACTTTAAAGAAATACTGAGAAACCTGAAAAATTGCTGTATTTAAATCAGAGAACTGGAAGAATAACTCCTGGCTGATTCTGATTCGTATTTTTATGTGAAGTTATGAATATTTATATATTTTACTACCTGTTCCAAATTCTTTAAAGCAACACTTGTAGATGTTTCTGGAGCTTTATCTAAGCCTTGATTTTTCAAGGAAATTATTCTGAATTTAAATATATTTGTGGGTATGAAATTAGCTGCACTACATTTCATTAAAAGGCTGGAAACCAGACCTCTTAGCATGCCTGGCCACAAAGTAGGAGAATGCAGAGAGAATATTCCATGGATTTTCATTGAACAATAGCATCCATGTGACTCTGTGCAAGCATTCCCTCATAAATGGCAGTTGGTGAGCATGAGGGCGATGGTGTTAGTCTTGAGAACACGTCAAAGATTCTGATTCATTGTGGTTTTACCCCAGGCAGCAACAAAGCCCCATGCACCTGCTTGTTCACTGCCCCCTGGCAGTTGTTCACTACCCCCTGGCAGGATGGGGGTAAGAATCAGACGAGTAAAAGTGAGAAAACTGGTGGGTTGATGTAAGGACAGTTTAACAGAGAAAGCAAAAACCATGCAAAGAAAACCAAGGAATTAATTCCCACCTTCCATGGGCAGGCAGGAGTTCATCCCCAGGGAAGCAGGGCTCCATCACGCATAATGGTGACTTGGAAGATAAGCACCATCACTCTGAATGTGTGTGTGTGTCCCATTCTTCTTCCCCCAGCTTTATAAGTTAGGCATGATGTCATATGGGATGGGATGGGATATCCCTTGGTCAGTTGGGGTCAGCTGTCCTGGCTGTGTCCCCTCCCAACTCCTTGTACACCCCCAGTCCACTTGTTGGTGGGGTCATGTGAGAAGCAGAAAAGCCCTTGGCTCTGTGTAAGCACTGCTCGGCTACAAGAAACACGTCTGTTATCATCACTGTTTTCAACACCAGTCCAAAACAGAGACCTGTATGAATGGTGAAGAAAATTAACTCTATCTTAACCCAAACCAGCACACTTACTTGGCTTCACTCTGCAGAAGTGTAGAGGAGGTTGCAGAAGCTTCTGAAGAGTGTTCTGTGACTAAGATAAGCTGGCTTTGTTTACTCATATAGTCAGAGAAAGGATAAATCTGCTTAGTGTTTCTCTAGTTGGGTTTTCTTTCTGTTTATATTTTGTTTACTCTTCCATGATAAACCACTTTTAAAAATGCATTTGTCAGAATTATTGCTTTCAGGAGAAGAGGAGCATACTTAGATACAGTTAGTAAATTATAATTTATTTATGGAGTGGCTAATATTAGTTTTATGAGTTTTCTTTCATAAGGAACATTTTCTTTGAGTGCCCTGCAACAGCATAGTATGAAATTATGTCTGAGTTTTGTTTTCACATCAAGTAGCCTTTTATCTCCTTATTTTGAAACTCTCAGTTCACCTGCAAAAGCAGTCTCAAAGACTTGAAACAGAAAGAAAGTTTTGGAAGAAATATATATAAGCCTAAACCCAAATTCCAGAATATATTTTCTTATGTTTTTAATTGTTAGAAGTTGTGCAGTTGAAACTATCCGAGCTTTTATATTTGACTACATACAGTATTGTACTGGTTCTGTATCCTTGAGGTCTAGCCTCATGGGCAGACTAATTTGAAATTAATTGGCTTGAAGATTCCTTTTCATAGTGTTTATATGTTTGCTGTTGTAATCCTGAGCTCACAGATGAAGCTCCATCAGTGTTTGCTAAGGATTTTAGTTTAGTAATGTGCCCAGACACATCAAATAGCTCCACTTGAAAGAAATTAAGCAAAGCCAGCATCCTTCTCAGGAACTGTATTCCCCACATTTTCTTACTTTAAATGGAGCTACAGATGTGGAAGGTTTAATAGTATTTTTGTTGTTCCTATTATGCTTATATATTATGAGCTCATATCATTGGTAATATATATTTAGAATATTTTAAAATTTTTTATTTACATGAGAAATGTCAATACTTCTTTTTTGGAGAAGTGTACTCTGTAAAAGTCAAAGCAAAAACCAGGTGGTTGATGGGGAGAAGGAAAGTGTGCATCATGCTCTTTTACTTAGAGAGAATCTGACCTGGACTGGGAACATGGAACACTGGTGAGTGCTAATCAGGATTACTGACTGAGACAGAAGGAAACTGCCTGCTTGATGGGGAGCACCAGATGATCTGAAGAAAATATGGTCAGAACATGGTCAGGTTCTGCTCTGCTCTTTTATATTTTGGTTTAATTGAGTTGTCTGAAGCATCTGGTACCAA
The DNA here is from genome assembly GCA_022605575.1 of Laterallus jamaicensis coturniculus. Classification (NCBI taxonomy): domain Eukaryota; kingdom Metazoa; phylum Chordata; class Aves; order Gruiformes; family Rallidae; genus Laterallus; species Laterallus jamaicensis. The sequence continues at coordinate 5,472,748 of JAKCOX010000008.1, forward strand.
TCACAATGATTGTGTTCAGGGGATGACTCTTACTTCCTCCTCTTAAATGTGCAGCTCATGGTATTTACACAGTATTCACCTAGACTCCATGGTCTGGATTCAGGGCACGGAGTGACTTGGTAAAGAGTGCTTTTGTTGTTGACAAAAAAATTCTTAGCACTGGCAGATGGAGGGTAGATGTAGGTTCTTTATGATTCTGGACTTTTCTTCGGTAGACAGCAAAATTAGATGTGAAAAATTGCTACTGTCTCTAAGGAAGGTGAAATGAAGCCAGGATGCTTTCTGGAGAAGAAACTATCAAGCTTACTGATGAAGAACTGCAAAGGTCAGTCAGGATTAGGTCTCAGTGTGGTCCTGTTAGCACCTTACCATGTAAGGAACACTATTGCAACAGGGATTTTTCTCCTTACTAGTTTTGAATGACCAGGTAAAATCCTGTCCCTGCCCAGATGAATTCAGCTCATGAATGAAAATCTGCTGGAGCTGCACCTGGGCTGTCTGGCAGTTTCACACAGTTAAACAGTTGAGTGTGCTTCACCAGCTTAGTCCTGTCTCCCAGAGTGGAAGCTGCATGTTATCCCAAGGAGACAGTTGGGTCCATGGCCTTAGATGGCTTCCAAAGACCTTGCTGAATCTCGAAATCATTTCCTTCTCCTCCCAAAAAACATTTTCCACAAGTTAGGGCTGTCCGAGATGCTGCTGCAAGTTGTTGATGAGCTGTTAATTGTTCTACTCTTTACCTTCCTTTTTACATTATCACAGTGAAGTATCTACTTGGTCTTGAAGTGCAACAGATTAAAAAGAAACCATTTTTCAAGAATGTAATTTAAGTCAAGGAAGTTAGGATGACCTAGTCTGTTAGACATGTCCTCTTACTCCCAGGTTGGCCCAAAGACTGTCTTGCCCATGATACTGAAAGAAATTTTGATTTTACTTTTTACTTCCATTTCTGTCTCTGGGTTCCTGTAGGACCTGGGCTTTGTGCTGCCTGTTCCTGGGAAACTTAGGCAGCAGGGATGAGACTGCCTGATGGGCATGCAAAAGGGCAGCTTGGGGCTGGGTGGAGGTTTTTGAGAGGAAATGCTGGAATAAGTGAAAGAAATAGCTTTGAGTTTGGAGCCCACGTGTGGAGGTAGAGATGAGAGGGTCTGGGCCAGGAACAAGGGAGGGAATAGTCTTCTCAGGTACTAAAAACTAGCTGGAGGTTGCAGAAAAGATGGAAAGACAGGTCTGAGGAGAATGGTGATGCTGGGGTACTACAGGCAATCTTAATTTTCTGTGTTTGCAACCTCTTGAATGATGGGCTAGAAGGAGGGCTGTACACTTCATAACGGTACAGTGAATATTTAGGTGAATTGTTATTTTTCATGTCAAATCACTAAAGGGTTTGGGCTAAAGGACATGCAAAGTTTTTTTCCTTGTCAGGAACAGCAGAGTTTTTTTATCATGGGAAAAGTTTGTATGTGGAGTCTGGCTAAAGGTGGATCTTTCTGGGGTCGGTCATAGGCTGTGAAATAAACTGTGTGACACTGTGCTATTACAGATTGCAAGTGTAACCACAACTGTTTGCACACAAACTACATACAAAATACTACCTTCTGTTTTTAAAATGGAAATAAAATGTGTTTCCTCCATGGGGAGAGAAGGGGCCACATATAGGGAAGTTTTTTGGAGAGTGATCCAGTGCTATGGGAATGAAAGGTTTAGAATTAAATAAAATAATTTGCAAGAATTATTAAAATTGAGATTATTTCATGCATAAGCTTAAAGTAGTGGGCAGGGAGAAAGAAAAGACAATGCTGTGTTGTTTCAATAGTCTGTGGAGAAAGTTTCAGTGTTTTTCCTCAGAGTTGCAGGCAGTTTACTGAGGCAGAAAGTTAAAATCTTGCTGTGAAATTAAGCTCATTCTTCTCTACAAAGGTAGAACATTTAGAGAATCTTGCAGAGGATAAGCAGTGCTCACTTCAGCATTAGGCTTAAATCTTTCATATTTGAAATATCAGTATTTGTTACTCTCATCTTTATTTTTATTGAACAGGGCATCGTGCTCACATCAAAGCAATTAGACGCTCTCCTGGTCTGCGTTAGCATATAATATTTATATGTGATTTATTCATTTCTTTTCAAAAGTTTAGAGCAAGGGAGCTCTCCTGGAGTTTGCATAATGGATAATGTGATAATGACTAATACAGAAGTTTCATTATGGGTAGAAAACTAGCATGCATTTCAAAGCTTTTGGAAGTACCTACAGTGCCTTTCACCTTCAGTTTCAGATGGCAGCACTGTGATTGGAACTGCAGAGAACAGTTTTGACCGCAGCTATGTAAAAAAGAAACTGGAACATGGGCTTTCCCGAATATGGCAGGTATGGCTTTGGCTTTCTTCCTAAATATTTATCTCCTCCCTCTCCCAACCCCTCCCTGGTATTAATTGCAGTTATACTGAAGCCCTGGAGAGATTGAAGAGATTTGTTTTGAGCTAAATATGTCAAAACCATGGAAATATAATATCTGTGACTCAGTGACTGTTTTGTCGCTATGCTGACATTGTCAGGATACCAAAGCACAGAGACATGACTTTCAGCCTGATTGCACTTTTCCCAACCTGTGTGCTGCCACACAATCTATTTTTTTTTCCTCATATGCTTTTCTCTGATAGATTATGCTTCTGGAATAACGATAGCTATGGAGAACTTGAAGTCTTGTGAACCTGCCTGATTTCACAGTATTCCTGGTCTGACTGCTGGATTGGTTTGATGTGCAGTGAGACCCCAAATATATGATGAAAAAGTTGTAAACTGTTTACGTGACTGAATTGTAATTCAGAGTTCTGTTTTTGCAGTGATAATAAAGCATCTATGATTGACCTTGTGTGACAGTGTTTTAAAGAAACTGATTGTCATATTGTTTTAGAAAGTCAATGAGAAGTTACTCATGTTACAGAAAATGGATTTCTACTCTAAGTCTCAAAAAGAAAGCCATAAGTGCAAACACAGCAAGAAGTGTTAATGAATCAGGCAGCTGAGCCTGCACCTTTTTGTATCTAGTGTACTAAGTATACAAAAACTTGTTTGTGTTTTGTAGGATGTTCAACTGAAAGTGAAAACATATCTTCTGGGAACAGATCTGTCTAATTTCAAATATGACGACTTCATATTTGTACTTGATGTTATCAGCAGGTATACTTACATGGTCAGAAGAACACTTAATGCATGTGCACAAACTTCAACTCTGATAAGACAGTGGAGTTAATTAAGGCTGTTATTCACATTCTGATGCCAACTTTGCTCATACCTACTGATAGTTTGAAGAGCACTTCTTTATGTGGGAGTTTATGAGGATGTACTTAGAAGAGGTAGCATAAATCGCTTTGCTGCTCAAGTAGTGGTTAAGTGCAGTATTATTTCAATGTTGTCCACTTTTAAGATTTCAGATTTGCAAATCTGATGATTTTGATGTTTCTTCAAGCTTTTAAAGGGACTCTTGATCAAGAGCAGTAAAATACAGTGGTACTGCTAACCTGTACAGCATTATATCCTCCTGTTTTGGTAATAAAACAGTAGATTCAAACTGAGCTATACAGCTTGCCCTGCGTAATGGGATCTCAAAAAGACATTTATTTTGCTTGTGGCTCTTTGTGTTTTGGATGTTATGATAGGATTTGGAGGGAAATGTGATGTGGACTTGTGTGGGATGGGTGAAGTGTTTGCAACTTAACATTTGTGCTCTGCTTTTTTGGAGACCCATGTATGCTCATGTTAATGATTTAGGCTTGTAATTGTAGTTGAAACAGTAGCATTAATGAATACTTAAGACCTTTGTTTTATTATTGTAGATTGATGCAAGTTGGAGAAGAATTTTGTGGCAGTAAGTCTGAAGTTTTGCAAGAATCTATCAGAAAACAAAGCGTTAACTATTTCAAAACATACCACAGGTGAGATGAATCTAATGCAGTGGATGAATCTAATGGCATTTATTTTAGTAAGGTTTAACTTGAATAATTTCCAAAAGAATTCCACTACATAATGTTCCTGCATTGAAGCTGACAGATAATAGAATACATTTCATGATGAGAATAGGTCTCTTTATCCTGGAGAAAGTGTGAGGGTGCACAAGCCTTTGCTTCTGATATGATTGTGGAAGACTGTAGTTCTGCAGCAGGCAAGCCAGATAAAGATGAACTTTTTATTTAGAATCTCAGGATGCCTCTTAAGCTGTCTCCTGGGATCCTCAGGTTGAATGCCTCCTGAAGTCCCTACTTCCTAGAAAAATTGTTATTTCTTTTGCTGTGCCATTAAATAAAAAGAGCTGATATGTGTAGCTATGAAATATTCTGTCAATGTGCAATTTTGTCTTATGTCAGTTGAGATGTTTAGAACAGAGTGTGTCCTTTTGAGTCATATTTTCTTAGTATTTTCTTTTTATTGGCAGTATCTAATTGTTTCAGTCAACTCTGCAGCCAGTCACGTGGCTTATGCACAGGCAGCCTCTGGCCTCAGATACAATATATGGCTGTGACAGCTTCAGGACTTGTCTGTCTGTTTTAATTCTCTTGATTTCCCATATGTTTTGGTTTGGATGATTGACAACTCTTGCATTCTAGTTACCTAGCATTTATCTTCTTTCTGGGTATGGAATGCTAGGAAGATAATGAGGAGAAATACAGCATTCTCTGTTATAAGAAACGCTTACTTTACCAGTCTTGATCTGTTGTCCTCTGTTGGGTGGGAACGGTCATGCAACTGTTGCATCCAAACCCATTTTGTCTGAGGCTTTCTGCATAAGTTGTATAAAGAATGCAAATTATGACAGTAGAACATGAGACAGTGTCTAAATTCAGAAGTTGAGAACTTGGTTTGGAATTTCTTCTACCTTTGGTAGTTTGTAGCTAGGGTTTCTTTCTGAACATTCAATGAAGACCTCAGTTCCAGTTGCCTGAAAAGCTTGAGCTTTTAGATGTACATTATGTCTTGTCAGGAGATGAATTAAGATGCCAGTCCACATGTTTTTATTTCTTGAAAGCATTTCTGAAGCCTGAACTGAATTTTGTGAACTGATGTGGAAACTGAGCTTGCAGCTCCAGGTTCAGAAGAGCTGCTTTGGTCTCCCTAGCCTCCTTTAGTACACTGATTTACCATATAATACCTTCTTTGTTTAAGTAAATCTCGTTTTAACCATTATGTTTTTGCTCATGTTTAAAGGATCTATTTAACAGTTCAGGGAATCAGAGTGTAATTTTCTGAATTATCTTTTGGGTAAAATAAAGATTAATGCTCACTGATTGAATATGTATAGGAACTTTTTTTTTTTTAAATAATATGTGTGTTTTTTTAAGGTAATGCTTCTTGTAACTGTTGTGAAAATAAGAGGAAACGCTTATTGATAAGACTCAAAATTTGGGGCCCATTAATACTTTGTGTATGTTTTATGCTGTATGGGTATTGTGTAGATTATTTGGCTGATGCTTTCATCCTCAGAAGGAGAAAATACAAAAAAATCCCTTCTTTCCCAGCTGTATCCCTCAGGAGGATTTATATGAGACCTTTAAGCATCTTGCCTTTTCAGATCAAACTAATGTGGCTTTTGCTCCCCTTGTGGATTTAATTGGTGGGGGGAGTGGGGAAGCAGCAGCTAGTGCTTTTAAGGATTCATTAGAATATAAAAGCTCCATAGAGCTGAATTGCTCAGAGTCCAGGAGTAATGAGTTCTTTGATTGTGTAATTTGACAAATGTGGCCTCCTGGGCAGTGTGGTGTTGTAAAGAACTGCCAACTTAAAGAAAGCATTCAAAGAAACTGGTCAAGTCATTCAAAAAGCATAGAAGAGCAGTGTAATACTAGAGCATACGTGAGGCCTTTTTTTGGTAAAAGTTGATTATCTTGAAAAATTAGAATGGGCTTTCCACAGAGAGCATCAGTGAGGCGATTTTTGGGAATGCAATTTCTTTTTTGGCCTGATAGCTTGTAAAAAGGTGTGTCTGATCACTAAAGCTTTTCAGAGAACAAATGCATCAGACCTTCTGCCTCTGCCACTTTCTAGACTTGTAAGTTGGCAAAAATGAAGAGCATTTGTTGAGGTTTGTTTGTTTGTCAATACCTTGATTTCACCTTTGAAATGATACAAAAACTGTTTCTGTGTGGCTTTTAGAAGTTTGCTTTTCTATCTCCTTAGCCTTCCTCTCAGAGAATTTTCTTCTGTAACACTGTTTTTCACAGCATCTTTGTCTGTTGCTTCTGTCAGCTTTACTGCACGAAAGTGTGCAAGCTGTGGCTACTCAGTGCCTCAGAAATGGCACTTGAAGTCTTTGTATTTAGCTGGTGAATTTAAATAGAAACAGCTAACTGTAGTCATAATTCACACATTGCTCGTCTTGCTGAGGCAAGAAAACTTTAATTGTGGTGATTATAGTTCAGTGTTGAAATAGCAGTATTTCTAGAATATTTTGCTGCATAATTAGTGCATAATTTGCCAACTGCTACTTGTTAAACAGAACAATGTACTGTGAATTAAGAAGGAAAGATACAGCGATGTGACCTCAGTAAGCTCTCATGGCTGTCTTTTCCTTTATGGGTTCCTGCTTCTGTGGCAAGAAGAGTTTCTTTATTAAAGATACCTCTGCTTATGGCTGAATAGAAGCTTTTTTATGATTAAAAGAGGCTTTTTTAATGATTAAAACTGTAACAGAAGCAATACGGCTATGTAACAGTTTGGTACGTTTCTCTATTAACTTTTCTATGCTAGTGCCAAGGTGAAGTTAAACTATGAAGAAAAATATAACTGAGGAGATCAGTGGCTGTTTAACTTTTTTCTTCTCTGAAAAGTTAAGATGTCTGTAGAGCATTATTTCTTTCCACTTGCTTTGCTACCTGTTGGCTTCAGTGAGTTTGAAAGAAGCATCTGTCTTGTGTGAGCTCACAGAGTCTGTTGTACTGCTAGTAGAGTGTTTGTATATATTATACTGCTTCCTAGATTATACATGGAGGAAAAAAGGTCCAGTATTGCTGCCTATCATAGATGTTTCTTGATGCCTTCTTAATGGTTATGACAAAAAAATGTTTCCAAATTTTGTAGGTTATCATTCTTTGAGAGTTTTTCCAGAGGTGTCATAAAACATACACTGTGTTAGTAGCTGCAGCTTTTAGGTGGTCTGTCAGCTGAAAGAATGAATTAAATATCCATTTTCAAGTATGACTTTTTATACCATTTTTGAAAGGTTTTTTCACTACATAAGTTAAATAATTGTCTGCTTCCTTATTTACTCTTGCTGCCAACTAAGAGTGTTCATTTGTTGTATTTCAGAACCCGTCTTGAAGAATTAAGAATGTTTTTGGAGAATGAGACCTGGGAACTTTGTCCTGTTAAATCAAGCTTTAATATTCTGCAGCTCCATGTATGTTCTATGAATAACACATACAAACATATTAATAGTTGAATAGCTAAAAGACCAGGTGTATTGGGAATTAGTAGAATATCAACTGCTGTGCAGAAGTTTTCAATGGCTGCTAAGACACCCTAAATTTCACTTTGTGATACTGGAAATTTAAGATTCAAATGCTTTTAAAACCGTAGTGTTCCTGCTTCAGGCAGGAAGAGGTTTACAGAGGATGCTTGAGTTGTAAGCATGGTTAGCCTTTATTTTTCATGTTTTAATGTGCTACTGCTATGTCAGTTTTCCATTTCTTTATTATCTATCTGAAAGTAAGATGTTAAAAGATGACTGCCTAAAAGTAGTCACATGAGCACTCACTAGCTTTCCGATTTTGGTATCTGTTTCTGGAAACAGAGGTCATGTTAGCTCATTAGTTAATTCCTCTGTGGTGATGTACAGTTGAAAGCAAGCAGTTGGTGTCCTCACCTAAAGTGATTTTTGTGAAGTTTAGCACATGGTGGGTGAATTTCACCTGTTTTGCCACTTGTGGGTACAAAAATAGATACAGCTGAGCGATATCAGGCAAAAGATAATTTTGCAGCTTTGGTAGAGTTAAGAGTTTAAATAAGCAAGAGACTATTAGGGCAGTAATAACAGAGAGGAAAAAAGGAAGAAGGGCCCTCGATAGCGTTCAGTAGCAATAGAAATAATAATTTCAATGGAGAAGTGGGAATATAAATCCATACATACTGCTCAAGGGAGTGGGGCAGCAGAAAGTGCAGAAAGAAACCTATTTATTTAAACAGAAATCTAACATTGCAGTCCTTCTCACTGCATACATTTTGATCTTTAAACCTTAGATAAATGCTAATGTATATTTTGCCGTTTATGAAGATCGATAGTTGGAGTTTAATAGATGAAAATTGTATGTCAACTGAGATAAGTTGAGGTTTTTAGGAAAAAAAATGTATAAAATCAGACCTTATGTGTCCTAATCATTCCATATACTTGCAAAAGTCTGCACTCAGGCAGTCCTCAGGAGATTGATATGCAATGTGTTTGAAAAGCAATACCTTTTGACATGAACTTTCAAAAATTAAAGTATTTTTAAAAAGTCAGCTTTAGGAAATTACTAGGTAACTTGTATTATGAAAACTAGAGTTTTTAATAGAATTCAGGTCTTGTTTTGTCTCCTCATTTCTTTGAAATGAAAAATGCACTTAGTTTTCACCTTGTTTTACACAGCAAATACTTTCAGAATGCAGGGGTTGTATTTCATGTCGCTGTAAACTACTGCTGAATTTAGAAAGGTGAGCAGCATAAGACTGCCAGTTGTTGCCAGCATGAAAAGCGTATTTAAATAAGCAGCAAGCTTTGTCTAAAAGTTTTCATATTGTGTTGATTGTTATTGTATTATGCTCTGTTTTAATGGAACTGGAATCGTAATAATGCTGAAACTGTTTTAGTCACCAACAAAACTGTCCTTTATTTTTATCAATAGGAATTTAAGTTCATGGAGCAGTCACGTTCCCCATCTGTGTCACCTAGTAAGCAGCCTGCCTCAGCCATTTCAACAACGGTGACGTTATTTGAGCAGTACTGTAACGAAGGAAACCCCTTTGAAATTCAGGCCGACAGCAAAGATGATGAGACAGAAGATGTGTTAGCTTCCAATGGGGTATGGAGTGTTCTGGGGGGGAGGGGAGCAAAGCAAATCTTGCTCTCAGTAAATGGTGATTTATTTTGCATATCAATGATGGCAGAATGTCTTAGTACAAGGGTCAGTTAGCTGCTGCACTGTGCAAAATCTCAAGGCACACTACTGCTTTAATTAGGTTGGTTACTTTGCTGTTAACAGTGCCAAAAAGCCAGGCATCCTGTTTAAGTTGTAGCTTGTTTTGCAGAGAATCAGTACTTTTTCCACTGAAGTCAAGTGTTCTTGAAGGTCAAGCAAGACACGTTCCACTTCAACCCCTGGAAAAATCCTAATATAAGTTAGCTTTCTTTGTGTAAGCAGTTTTGTCATTTTACGACTTGCTTTCTGGCTACTTAGGAAGGAATTATTCTGGGTTGCTCCTTCTGTAGTGTTTGTTCACACCCAGGTGATATGCCATGGATTATCTGGTGCTTGTTAGACAGTTTTTAATTGTAATTTAAATACTCATGACACTTGCTTTGTCGTGGGATCTACTGTAAACTGAACAATAACTTAATCTATTTTTTTCAGAATTTTGCCAAAATCTAGCAGTGATCAGATACCTTTAACTTTAAAACTTTGCACCATACTCGTAAATGCTATATCATGCTATTTTTGCCAAGACCTTGGCTTGTTTTTATCCCTTTGATTTTTTGGGCTGGTTTTTTTTGGATAAGATTAAATTTGTTGCCTTACTGCAACAGGGAGTCACTCAATCAACCATGCAATCATCCTGGGTAAAAATGTCTTTTTATTCTGAAATTGTCTGTACTGTTTTCATCATTGCTCTCTGTTTTATGAAGATGTGTGAGGCTCAATTGCAACCAGAGCTGAAGCTCCTTAGGACAGTAAGCATTAGTTCCTTACTAAAGGATCTCAGGCTTTGCATTTTGCTGTCTCTGCAAGTACTGTGGGAGAGATGGGGTTCTTGAACATACCTGCCAGATACCGTATGCCTTCTCTGGTGGGGCTGCCTCAGCAGCAGCAGGTTACGTTTTTGGTGAAACAGGCTGGAGGGAGTCATGATCCTTTGGATTCCCAGTAGGCTGATGTGTTACATGTGTACTCCATGTTGGGGTTTCCCTATCTTTAAGTTTGAACAGTGCCCCGTTTGTTTGGTGTACATGTTGTCAGGGATCTTAAAGGCTGGCTGCACTGTCCTCTTTTTTCAATGCTGTGTGCCAATTTAGCATTCTTTGTTAGTGAAAGCTTAATATGAACTATATAATTCGTATTCTAAAATAGTTGTTTCTAACCTTAGATTTAGTTGGTATTTGCAGTACTTAAGTATTGTGTATAGAACTAAATTTTAAAAATTAAAATGACTTAAATTACATTTCAGCTTGTGTAATTTCAAATTGGTTATGAAGGATGATGGTTTTGATTTTTCTTTCCTCTTCATGGAAGTCAGTTGTGATGAATATTTCCTTTGTTGGACATGTTTCTATCAGTGCTGAATATAAACAGTTTTATTTCATATGCTAACTTGAGTTTAGTGCATTTGAAAATGGGAATTAATTGCTTTTAATATTGAAAGATATTAAGTTAATCTGAAGAATAGTACAGAGAATGCTAAGGAGGCACGGACTTGTTTTTTGTTGATGTATTTGGCTGCTAACTCAGTCACTGAAATTATAGAATCCTTTCCAAGATCTTTGAGCAAGAAAATTATTATGCATATTTACATAGAGAGCTGAGGCACAGGATTGGTTAATTAACTTTGGTGGTTGTAGACATCTCACCTGGCTGGTTGGTATTAGAACCAAGGTTTCCTGTGACCCAACATACTCCATGTGACCATCGTAAGTCCCTTTTTGCATTTTTCATTTCCTCTCTCTACTACTGTTTTTTCCAAAGTGCTGACAGATAGAAAAAACCTTATTTAAATTATGTTTAAAAAAAAAAAGTGACACCTATTTGGTTATCTTTTACATAGAAACAGAACTAACTTCCTTAGGTAGTATGGGATAAAATCTGTGCAGAGATCTTTCAGTTTCTTGGCTGACCAAGATGAGATGACTAAGGTGAGACACATTTTAACACTTAAAGTGGAAATTATTTCAGATGGAAGTTGCAAAACTTTTGTTTCCAAAAAATGCAGATGTGTTTCTAGACATCTCTAGAAATGGCATGACAAGGACATAATTGATTTACTTGTCAAATGAATCTGTAGGTAAGAATGGGAAAGAACTGTCAGGATTTCGTTTGAGAATTTAACAGTCATTTGAACTGCTTAGTTGTTGCAGTTCTCTACAAACTGTACTCTGGATCCAGTCGCCTCAGGTCTGTATCTTGATCTTCAGTGGGATGCTTTATGTCCCCTTTCTGTGGCTTCCTAAAATATTGTGGTTGCGTTATAGTCAACTTACAGTTTTGCAACAACTTTGAATCTTACCACTGTCCTACACATTTGTTTCAGCTGTTGCCTAAAGAGTTGTGAACTGATGATTGCCACAAGATACCTGGACTCTTAAAAAGAGGTCAACATTTTAATTGCAGACTCTGCATATTCAAAATGCATTTATAAATTCTCTTCAGGTTGAGGTCACTTTTTAAAGGTTGTGATTTAATTCCTGCATACTTTAAAATGAAGATGTTTTTAGCTCATCAAATAACTTTTCCAGCTCATTTATAGCATTAGGTTGAAGAGACTAGATAAAGTATTTTTCCATGTTTAAAAAAAAATTCTTGTAATTTAGGGCAGTTAATATGTCAACTGTCAAATTCATCTATCAATAAGAATTGTAGTTAACAATTTGTAGGCAATTTATCATTTTACTATTCCTGGATTTTAATTGAATTAGCATGTCATTTATTATATATTAATGCATAATAAGCAGTGATAAGTCTCCATGCTAATGTTCCAGCCAAGTTAGTTAAACTGTGACTTTCTTTGTCCTTAATCAAGCCTGAACTCAGCTCATTTTTGAAATAAACCGAGCTGTTTTCATTATACTTTCCTTTGTCAGAAATGTTCATGAGGCAGAAATTTTGTCTGTGAATACTAATGATCTGAACATTTCTTTTTAGTCTGTGCCTCATCCTACATCCTTTTTTTTTCTTTTTTTTAAATTTGAGCTGGTTTTGCTTTGAATTTGTACCATAGGCTTCTCACTTTTTTAATACACTGCTTTCATAGCGGTAGGCTTAAAAAACATCCATAGCTTAGGGCCAGGGATTGACATGTATGATTGAAAAAAATCTATTTCTTAGTATATTTTGGATGATTGAGAGATTGGCATTACTTTAGTGTGTCTTCCTTGGTTTTTCTCCTCTGGAGAGCAGTTGCATCCCTCATAGCCCTGAGGTTTCTTAAGGATCCTGGAATCAGAATGACATGGATAAAACAACTTCAGAGTAGTGTACATGTTAAGGAAAAGTTAGAGGGAAAATTATTGTGGTCTCTTTTCAAGTGGAAGTACATCCTGGAGCCCAGTAGCTAATGTTCTAATAGCTGTGTAGGTGTTCAGTAAAAAAGGTTCTGCCACAGAGCATCAAGTCTTTGTTTTTCTCTGATCTGTTTGGGATTAAGAAAGACACCTTATGAAAAAATTATTATTTATGAAGTGCCTAAAGCACCTATACTACAGAGCAACCTAGAATACTTGACAAAGAATTTGACATTAAATATCTCTTTTGAGTGAAAAAAGATTGCAAATTCCAGGTGTTTAAAAAAATTAGCCAATTTTAGTCAAAAGTCAACTTTTAGTATGGATGTGTAGCTTCATAATGATAGAAAGGATTTATTATCTGTATTTGTGGCTAGTATTTCTCCACATTACTCATACTCCTGTGATAAAAATACATGTCTACCGTGGAAATCCTCTTTTACATTATATATGCTGTACCCTGGGTTGCTCATTTTTTCCCAGATATCAGTTGTTAGGCTCAAACCTTCCATCCTTGAATTGAAAATAATTCCTTTGAGATCTTTGAAACGCAGTTTAACATTTGAGATGCAATTCAACAATTGTACAGAGTAAAACAGCTTCAGAAAATTAAAAATGCAGCTAAGTATTTGGAGGCAATAGTTGTCTGTAACTACTTAAGCTTCTTATTTTTCAAAAAATGCAATTGACTTCAGATGTTCCTCAGGTTAAGAAGGCATAGCATCTCAAGACAGGAATGCATGGTCAATTTAGCTATGCATTCACATTTTTCATAGGGTTATTCTGGAATAATTGTTGCATTTGTGACAAATGAAGCAAATGGTGCTATCTTCCATCAAAGAGGAATTGTTTCACTGATAATTAGATAAATACTCCAAATATAAGGATCTTCTGGCTGTAACTAGATAAAGGATGCTGTATGTTTCAAAGCAAAACCAAGAACCAGCACACAAAAATAAATTTGAGTGTGCCTCGGACACCTAATCAAGTTTTCTGAGAAAGCAAGGGGGAAAAACAATGCTTTTAATCAAGCCCCCATTGATTTATTTGATATAGTTGAGTTATATCATTAGAGTGTTTCTCTTGAATAATATATAGTGCTTTGTGGTTTTGGTTTTTGTTGTAGCTTTTATTTTCCACTACAAGGAATTTAATCGGTTTGGGGTATGGAATCCTGTTCTGCAGTTTTTGGTTGTTGCATGTATAGTGCAAGTTTGTATGTATAGAACCTACAGCTGTATAGAAAGTGACTCTTCTTGCTGCTGATGTGGATAGAATAATACACAGCTGAAGAAATTAAATGCAGAAAAATTAGTGAGGAAAAACCAACATGGTAACAGTAACCATGAGAAATACCAATGTTTTTGTAAGAGCATTTGGGTGCTTATTGTTTGTTTGAAGTGTTTGTGCTTAGTCAAAATCACTTCTGTCTCTAACAGGTTAAGTGGCTGGAAAACTCTAGTAGTAATATCTTTCAGAATGTACTAAAAAACAATTTTAGAAATAACTGCAAATTGTTTTATGCTGTTTGTTTTTTAACATGTTCAATATAAGTATTTTTGTGCCGCAATAGCTTATTCTTTCTTGCATTAATAACTAAGGATTATGCAGTGCCAAGTTTTTCGGGGTTTTTGGTTTGTTGCAACCACACAGATAAATTTTGAGGTTGTATTCATGTCTTTTCAGATTGTAAAGCAAATAAAAGGCCAGATATTTGGGTATTTGATACAGCAGGAAGAAAGAATAAGCTGGGGGAAATAGGGTGATGCGAATATTTACTCTTTTCTGAGACCAGAAGTTTGTTTAGAAATGCATTTACAAATGCTTTGTATAATTTGGCTGCTGCATTTTTAGCCAACATCATCATCAGCCTTTCAACTGGCAAAGTTATTTGTATCCTGATTGAGGTAAAAACCAAGAAGTGACCAAAATAGGTTAAATGAGCAATGTTACCATAAGGAAAATAATGGCAGTCAATTCCTTTTTTTTTAACAGTATGAATCGGATGAACAAGAAAAAAGTGGATATCAAGAGTATGATAGTGACAGTGATGTTCCTGAAGAGCTGAAAAGAGATTATGTGGATGAGCAGACAGGAGATGCCCCTGTGAAAAGGCAAGTAGATTATATGAGTCTTTGGTCTCATTTACATGCTTTTCATCTCAGTACTGTAATTAGTTAATTTTCTGTTTAATCTTTACTCTATGACAATGGAATAATAATCACATAATCTTTATGCTACCTGCACAGTCAGAAAGGCTCAGCACTTAGATCTCCAAAACTACTCATCATTATTGCAGAAGGAAACTTTGGAAAGATTTTGAAGGTGGATAAAAACTCTCTGAAGCAGGTAGTGGAAAACTGATTAGCAAACATTAGATGTTAACTGAAGCTTTTCTCTACAACAGCTGTTGTGCATGCATGTCTCTTCTGTTGTGTTTGAAGCTTCTGCAGAAGAGAAGTGAATTTTTACAGGTGGAAATGATTTAATTCTTCTGCAACTTGAAAGCAGTCATTTGGATTTTTAAATTACCCTTAGTACACACGCACACAAATATATGAATACACATATTATATTTTTATTAATCTGTATATAAATATTTCTATTCCTATTAACAAATATCAACCCTGTAGCCTTTAAAAGGATCTGAAATACAGATTTCTGTCTCGGCTATTGTACTATGTAGATGGCCTTTCAGACTTTATTTGTATGTAAAGGATTGCAGAAGAACTTGAAAGACTTCACTTGAGTCCAAGTAAAGGAATGTAGGGGTTTTTTTCCCAAAATAACTCTTTAGGATAAAATATTATTAGTATGATTTGATAAGGTACATCATACAAATGACCTCATTTCAAAGAAGTGGAGGAAAATTTGATAAAAATTACTTAATTGGAAGAAACTGCAGTCACTGTCCATGGCTTTGTTCTGTGAAATTGAAGCATTCTGAATTTTTTTGAAGAATATAATTTTGAGGTACAGCAGCTGGCAGATGGTTTCTCTTACAGACTCATAGAATCTTGAGTTGGAAGGGGGCCATAAGGATCATCAAATCCAACTCCTCTCTGCTTGCAGGACTACAATTTATGAAAAAAATATTATTTGTGTGCCCTAGGATATAACAGTCACATTTGGTGTATTGTGTTGTGTTTCCTTTAAAGTGTTTCTCGAGAAACTCTGAGGAGCAGGAAGAAATCAGATTATAACCTCAATAAAGTGAATGCACCGATCCTAACAAACACTACGCTGAATGTAATAAGGCTTGTTGGTATGTAGAACTACTGTAGTTTTTTATTAATGTTTTTTATTTTAATGCAAACCTATGGATTATAGCAAATATGTTAAATTTATTTGATTTTTTAAAATATATATCTAGTTCGTCTCTACTTCCACTCTTTGAAAATGTTAATGATATAGAAATAAAGCACTAAACCAAAATATTTTTAATTAAATAGACAAATTTGGTTATATCTTATGAGCTGGTTTTACTTTGAGAATTAATCTGCAGGCATATATTGATTTTTAACCAATACTGGTGCATTATTTGTCTAAAACAGTGAATATGTAAAAACAGTGGAGATAGAAAGGAAGTAGATTAACAGATTATGTTGTTAATGGGTCTTGGTGGATCAAATGCTTCATTTTAAAGTAGTAAAAGAACTTAAAGATTGGAGAGGTTTTGCCCTTTCATTGCTCAAATTCTCACACCCTCAATAACTATTTTTACTACGTGGTAGACAGTGAGAAGTAAAGTACCCACCCATACTGGTAATTTCAGTAATTGAAGTGCACCCTGGTAATCACCAAGGAGTTTGGCAAGCTCTGTCACTGGAGGTGATCAAAATGCAGCTGTGCAGGCCACTGAGCAACCTCATCTCCTCAGACCTGCTTGAGCAGGAGGTTGCACTAGATGACCTCTGGAGGTCCCATTACAAACCAATTCTAGATGTAGCGGGATTGATTTTAGTCTGATCATGACCTGCATTTGATTATCTAGATAATTGTCTGGTAGTGATTTTCTGCCCCTGTCTTTCATTTTATTTCTGAAGAATTTATAGATAAATTTACTAGGTTAGGCAGGAAAGAGAAATTCTTTATCTGTTATATTAATGAAGCTTGTCTTTGATTATGTGTTTGGAAATGATTGTGATACTTCAGAGTAACCTGTTTTAAAAGAGACTACTCTGATACCTGGTTAGTACCTTTTGCTGGCTTAGAGCAGCAAATAAATGAAAAAATAATTTTCTAAACCTCTTTTTGCATTTTTTTTTTGTCCTCAGCAGTATAGACCTGAAATAAGAATTAAGATAATCTGTTGTAACTTTTCTGGTATTGATCTGTGAGTTGGGCTAGAGAGATTGGCTTGCTGTCTTCTAGAATAAGGTTTTCTGTAAGAAAACCTTGACCCCTGCCCTTACACAGTGTAAGAGTAGGTGGAGCTGTAGTTCTTGTTTTCCAGTTTTTCATACATTGTATTTGTGGGTTCTGACCATAAGCTCAAATCTGAAACATAATTTGCAAATCTTATGCATGTTTCCTTCCCCCTTCCGGAATTACATTTAATTTTCAGTATTTCTGTTATTGGGGATGTTTCATATTGTTTCTGTAATGACTGATAGTAGCATGTTTTGGAACATGGAATTGGAGAGCAACCTCCTGCAGCCCTTGCAACAGAGAGACATGTCATTTAGTACTGCCTGTAAATATGATTTTTTAAGCTCTAGCTTAAGAATACTTCTGTTCCCACCATTCTAACATGAGTTCTATTCCAAAAGCCTTATCAACTTAATGATTAAAAAAAAGCTACCCACCTATTTTCTGCCCACGTAATCTTATGCCAAAATAAATTTTTAGCTTTAACAGATCATCTTGTTCTTTGATGCATAGTGCCCTGCTGTTTTTACAGAAACCAATCTTACGTATTCTCAGCTTTGGATTTGCTAAACTAAATGTTCCAAGCTTTTTAGTGTCCTCTCTCTTTGTCTGCCAGAAGCTTAAATCCCCTACTTTCTTACCGGTTCTTTTTCTGCTCTTGTTATAGGCTTATCAAATTCATGTGTAATCCTTGGATGAGATCTCACTGCATTGTGTTACTGTTTTATGGCAACATCCTGGTTGTAAGTGGAGTTGCCTCCCTTCTGCACCTCTTTGGATTTCTCACAGCTTCCTTGTACTGGCAGCTCAGTCCATCTGTAATGAGCTTGTACTGCCAGCAGGTCCTTCACTTTTCCAGTTTTTTCCAAGGGATGAGCTGCTAGTCCATAGGAGAAAGATGCATGGTTTTAATTAATTAGTCCCCAAGTGCATGCCTTTACATTTTGTACTACTGAATTTCATCCAATTTTTATTACAGCAGTCATCAAGGTCCTTTGGTTCCTCCTGTACATTATGTCAATCCTTTTCTGTTTTGATGGTGCCTCCTTATTTTTTTCCATTATCACACTCTTATTTTTGTGCCAGAGGCATTCCTGCAAATATTAACAAAGACGCCAGTTGCTAGGAACTCCACTAGTAACTTTTCCAGATACCTCCCTTTTGAACACACTTCATTCTGTCTTCTCTTTTATTAAACCCTTACTCATTTAAAAACTCGAGCTTTTCATGTTTACTGTGCGATATTCTTAAATGAATAATTTCACTAAATCCCAGACAGCTGAAAAGTAATGTGTCCTTTGTCTAGGAAATCATGTAGGTTCCCTAACAAGAATATAGATCTTAGTCTGGTACAGTTTACTGCTGGTGGTAGATCCAGAATTTATCTTAAAGTTGCCTTTGTTTATGATTCTATCACTTCCATTCATTTTTCAAAACTTTACCTGAAGTCCCACATCCTCTAAATTAAAGCAGTGATAAGCTGTTTCTGGGATGACTATTTTCCCCTCTTCTTGAATGTGTTTTAGTTTGCTGCTCTTCAGTCACAGCAGTACAACCCTGCCTTGTCTGCTTTTTGTACGCACAGGTGATTGCAATGATTACCAGACTGGTGATCTTGGAGCCATTTTTTTATGATGTCCTGATTCCTTCGCTCCTGTAGCTTGACTGGTTTTTTCCTGCTCATTCTCAATGTGGCTGTTAGTCAACCTGTTCTCCTCACTTTTCTCAGTGTAATTGTCCCTAAGGAATATCAAGGCAAACTATTCATTCCCACTTTTTGTGCTCTCTTGTTTGTCTACAGTTTTTGTCCTGCAACATCCCCCTGGTTTGGTTTTGTTACTCTTTTGTAACTGGAAAACTCCTGATTTCTACCATCTATGAAAAAAATAGTTTTGGCAAGACTTCTGGTACTTCTAGTTCTTAATGTAACTTCTTGAGCAGATAAGTTTGTTTTTCCCTTTGTCCTTGTCCTAGTTGTTCATGGCTTCTCATTTTCTTTGCAGTTTCTCCTGTCTCTAATATGCAACGACCCTGCCTCACTTTTATCCTAATTTGTATCTTTTTTGAGCAATGCCTACCATTTGATAACCTAAATGAAACAGGGTTTTTTTGTACCATGTTCCTGTTAGACATGAACTGCATATTACAGCTCCATCACGGAAGCTGAAAATGGCTTCAACTTTTGTCAGAAATTTTGGTGTTGGCATACAGATGTTTACTTAATTACTTCCATGCAGCATCCACAGGAATGTCAGACACAATTTTTTAACTAATAGTTAATTACTACAAAACCAAGAAATACATAATATAGCAAGCACTTTTTAGCCAGATTATTGGATTTATTAGTTTTTCCTCCTTTCTTGTCTCTTGAATCATTCCTGTTGAACAGGAAGATAAGCATGTTGTGACTTGGCAGGTTTGGCTGGGTGTGGTGCTGCATTGTAGGAGATTTAGGTACGATCCAGTCCCCTGGATTTTCCCTCAGCAGACAGGAATGCTGTGGAACATGCCCATCTTTTAACAGTGGTCTCAGCTGGTGCCATGGAAGGCTCCAGTTTGTCTCACACTGTCTCAGATTTTTGGCTAGGAAAGTGCCTTACTACTTAACATGAATTTCAAGGACTATAACTAGATGGTTGTCTAGGATCCCTTTATTATCAGTGGACAACTGTAGGTAGCCCCAGAAGATGATAGAGGTTGTTGGCTCTCTTAGATGTCTTTCGCTGTGTGGCATTGCATATATATCTTACTACTTGGCTTCTGGACCTGCTTGCCCTCTGATCCAGAGATCTTCTCAACCAATGTGAGCTAAAGGTCTAGTTTTTAGATCGGATTAGGAGAAAGTGAATTGCATATGCAAGACCAGCGATGTGGAGCTTCAGAAAATAAGCAGGTGCCTAATGTGGTGCAGGGGACACTGTAGATGGGTTCTATGTACAGATGTTCCTTGAAAAGAAATCTATCTTTTAACAGAAAATTGTTTTGGTGGCAGTGATGTGAGTGCTTCAGCTTCTGTTTTGTCCCTGCTACATTTTGCCACTGATACTCCTGCCTCCTTTACATTGCACCTGCATTATTTTTGGTAGATCTAGATCTGCTCCCTGGTTGTAGTCAAAACCAAATCATACAGGAAACTAGGTTTAAAAAGGGAAGTCTGGAGTGAGATGAAGATGCAGATTTAATTTGCCCAATCAAGTAAAAGAAATGGTTCCCTCATGTTTTAAGAGGGCTGTTATGCAAGTAGTAGTACTCACTGTGTGAGTGTAATAGTGCTCATAACCCATTTTGAACTATTTTTGGGTTGTATGCTTTGTATGGAGGCTAGATGAATAAACCAATGTAGCTTAATATTTATAAACTACATAAATGAGTTGCAGTGTATAACAGAAATGGAAACTGCTAGAACTTCATTTAATTTGGATTTCAAATGAACAGTTCAATTCTGTTTTTTCCCATCAAGCTAATAAACCAGGTAGCTGTTCCACTGTGTTCAGTATGAAGGAGCTACTAGATTTATTTATAAGGTTTATTTTTTCCTATCCAGTCATTGTGTGTTGACTTAAAATATAAGGCAAAAATGAACCTTTGTTTAATTTGTATCAAATATTTTGATCTAGATTCTATACATCAACAAGAATCATTTATGACTCTGCTATAACATAGTCATGTTCATATATATATATGGTGATTGGGTGATTTCTTATTTTAATTAATATCATTCTAACTTAAGAAAAACCCATTAAGCTATTTCTTAGGTTGAGGTTTTTAGTGCTCTTTTTTGCCTTATTTCTGACTTTGTTGTGAATGGGTTTTTGGGGAAGAGAAACTCTTAGATTTTGCTTGTTTTAAAACCCATGAACTTTTAAGAAAATAATGGCAGTTCTCATAGCAGAGATCATGTAGCTGAAGGAAGGGGTTGATCACATAGTGTAGAATTTCCCTAAATCACACAGTCTTTCAAAATGAAACAATTACAATGAGCTTTTCACTCTTTCCTTCAAAGTGGCATCTTGGCTTCTATGGATATTGTAGGAAGCTGCATGTTTGGAATTGGGAGTGTCCCTAGGAAAGTGTTTGGCTGATGACCACAGATACACTAAAAGTCAAACACATTGTTCAGGAGGTTGTTTACCTTTTTGATTTAGTGATCAGTGTAATATAGGTTAGTCTGGTAGACACTAGGCTCTGCAGTTACCGTCTTTAACAGAGAAAGTAGTGCTGCAAATAATACTTCAGAAGAAACTCGGCAACTGTTCAGCAGTTTTAGCTGTTAACAGAGAGCCTCTAGTAAGTCAAGCTACTTTGTGTGGCTGAACTCAAGTGGTGTTTCCAACTGTTTCTGGAAGTTTCTAGCACGGCTTGGATTTGAACTGTTAATGTTGTTTGGAAATGTTCTCATATACCCCCTATTCACCCAAAATGGGAGCTTCAGCACAACTAGGTAACAAGGCATAGAAGTTAAAACTTGGCATCCTGCTAGAGGGAGCAACTAGGAGGAAATGTTCTTGGAACACTTGTTGTGTCAAGATGCAGAGTGATGTAGTAATAAAGAAATGTTCTTGGCATCAGAAGATTTTTTATAGGGACAATACTTGGGCAGTGCATAGTGCATAGTCCTTTGGAAAAGCCTAAGATACTGCCCAAGAGATTACCTTCAATATTCATGTTAGCTGCACAAGTACTTGGAAGTGTGATTGTGACAGAATGTGACATATCACCCTCAGACTCTGTGTGGGTTGCAGGTGAGTTCAAAAATGTGATTTTCAGAGCACATGGGAAAAAAATCAGCCTGTGTCAATACAGAGAGAGTATTCAGATAGCACATAGGGAGGTGACAGCTGTTTTGATTAGGGTACTGTCTTTTCCTAAACATCCCAAAATTTTCCTGTTGGGCTGTGCTGGAATTGGCTGCATTTGGTGTTCCCTTTTGGAAGACAAATAGATTTTTTAAAGTCTGTTTTTCAGCTTGTATGTAATGCTAATTAAGCATAGAATTAACAATTGGGCTAAACTGCCAAATATTAAATATTGCAGCCTGTGTCAAATCTCAGAAAAATACCAAAATATATGCTTGCATGTGGTAGCAAACAGGGACACAGGTGTGTGGTGTTCAAGCAGGGCATCTACATGAAAACCTGGAAAGTAGCAATGTCAGGGTATTGCTTGATTCTACCATAGCCCTAAATCATGTTGCTAGGTATGTACCTGTATCATGTAGAAGTCAAATGAATGTTATCTTTAGTGACCTACACAAGTAATTGCTTAAAAAAATTCAAAGAAATCCTTATACTAAAAGCTGTTTGTGTTTCTTTCTTACTCAGTTTCTCTGCTTAAAACGATATTTTCTGTATCAATATGTAGTGAAGTGCTTTACATTAACTCAAAAACCAGTGTTGTTGACTATAGGCAAAAGAAATTATTTTAGAACCCAGTCTCACATACTTTTTTCCAACCTGTCATGTCAAAACATGTCTCATGTCTGGAATGTGACAATTTGTTAAATGCTCTGCTTATCCTACAAGCTGGGTGGACTGTACTTTTCGGTTCAAAAATTGCTGTCATTACAATAACACAAAACTTATTATATATTCTTTATGTTTTTAAGACTCTTAATAGGGCAAATAGTATTGTCATTTTTGAGCCAGCCTGCAGGAAATGTAGGGTCTCTGCAGTATCAGATTTTATATTAAATATGTTTCTTGCATGACCCTATCAAAAGAGCAATGTCCTGTGCTGGAAAACAGAAATCTGCAGGGCCTGAGAAGTAGACCGGTAGGGAAAAATTTATCTCAGAAAACCTATAGGTGAAGGTCCTGAACTACTTGGTATTTGTTTTGTTTCTGGGCTGGTTTTTTTTTTTTTAATTTTTAAATTTTTATTTTCACGAGGCCGTTGTGCAACACCATGGAACAGGAGGGAAGAGAAGGAAGGATTCTTCTCCCTGGATATGCCATGGTTCTGGCATCCTCGTTTTCTGTCCCTCTAGAAGCATGTCAAACTTACATCTTGAACCTGTTTGGGTTTCTAACCCCAGAATAAGAAGGAAGCAGAGGATAAATGCTCTGTTGCTGATTATTCCTAGGGTTGTTGGGTGAAATCTAATCTTGGGCACATCATTTTTATGCTGTGCTTTTCTATTGCTTGAAAAATATCCTTATGTTCATATTTAAACACACATTAATGCATAAAATCTTGAGTTAGCCTATGTATCATTTACTATTATTTCTTTAGCCATGATTTTTTTTTGCTAAAGGGAGCTGTATATTTTGAATTTGGTACCAGAAGTCCAAGAATGGTTCGAGAAATTTTGATACAGATTAACATCCACATTTGGAGAAGTCTTGAGGCATTTGTTGTGTCTTAATTATGATATTTAGCTTTGGGTTTGAATCTCCCAAGTAGTTCTTAATTGTTTTTCAGGGCTAAATAATGAACTTTGTAAAGCTGTTTTTGAGTTTGTCAAACTCAGCGCTCTTTGTAGCACTTGTGCTGAGGAAACTCATCTTCTGTATTTCATTTTTTAAGGAAAGTACATGCAGATGATGAATATTCTGAAACCAATTGCATTTGATGTGATCCACTTCATGTCCCAGCTCTTCGATTACTATCTGTATGCAGTCTATACGTTTTTTGGCCGGAACGATGCGGTAGGTAGAAACATTATTCATTTCCAAGTATCACTGTACCCACAGGATGAGAATACAGAGATCTCTCTACTTAAAATGCTGCCTAATATGTAATCCCCAGGAAAAAATAGTGGCAACAGAATGGATTTGAATGTGGGAGTAAGAAAAGGCTGATTAGATCAGCAATATGGGGAGTAAGTACTGGGAGCAGCATTATCACAGGAACATGAATCCTATTACATTTTGAATAGATTCTGTACTCTTTTCTTCCCCCCCACACCCCTGCCACCCCCCACCTTTCCCCAGCAGTGTTTTGAAAGGGAACAAAGACAATATGAAATACCCAAAAGTAGTAGAAGAAAATGGGGAGCAAAGGAGCAGTCTGCAGAAGGAGGGTGGTAGTTTGGAAACTAGGGAGTATAAGGTGATTTCATTTTCCTGTGTGCATTTCCCTAACTTAGGTAAGAATAGCAAAAGGAAGAGGAGAAGGGGACCATAAAAGTTAAGTAGTGGCTCATGTTTAAGAGGTTCAAAATAAACTTTTTCAGAGCTAGTATTCTTCTGTCAAACTAATTGCATTAACAGAACCAAGGGGGTTTTTGAGTGATCTTGTAGCTGATATAAATGCTTGTTGGCAATGCCTGCACATAACATAGATCAACTTTCATCTGAATTGTCTTTAAGCATTTATGAAAAGCTGTGTGTAAAAACAATCTTCTCTTTTGGCCCCTAAATTACTCCACAAGTTATAATAACATGGGGTTCCAAATTAATCATCATCTGTTGGCAAATTGTAATGGATTTTCAGATTCAACATATGGTTCTAAATGATTTTGAGCTGTTCTCTTTGGCAGCACAAATGTATTTGCAATTTGCTTGTGTTTAGGAGATGGCTGTTTTTGGGGTGTGAGTTTCTGTTTTGTTTTTTTAAGATAATTGATTTCCATTGGCTCAGTCAGCTGCTCTGGGGTTCGTATTGTGTTGCATTTATTTTTATGTTTTTTGCACCTCCTGTTTTGTGTTTTTAAAGCCCAAACCGAGTTCCTCACTCTCTAACAGAGAACAGCACAGTGCTAGGCAGGTAATCTTACAGCAGATGTGTGGTGTAATTGTGATGTTTTTACAGTGTGCCTAATTTTTGTTTTGACAGATGATTTTCCATGGGAAACATAATGTTTACAAAGGGTCTATGAATGTAATAAACCCTCTTGAAGTGCTCCTTAAATGTCCCTGCTCCCTAAAGGTTTATAAACCTTTAGAAATTTGAGATGGGTAATGGTATGTGATTTAGACCACTAGGAATGTTCCTGTTGCATTTTTATTTATGAAATTGCATCAAATGAGATTCTTAAAAATATGCTGGTAATACAGCTTCCATAAATGGTCGAAGTGTTTTGTGAATATTGCATTTCTGTTGTATGTGTGAGTTAGTACACACGTAAGGACAATGATTAATTGTACAGAGTTCATTGCCAGTTCAGTGAAAACCAAGGATTTAAAATAGTCATGTTGGCTTCTAAGTCCAGTCGGGATGCTAAGGCATTGCTCTTTACAGAACTCTTTAGAATGATTATCCTATGCATTCAGTATTTGGCTTCCTTCATTGCCAGAGTTGCATATTCATTGTAACCAGAATTGCTCTTTCAAAACCTTCTTAATTTCTGGGATGCTAGTTAAGGCTGACTTTCCTTATCTCAAATTATGGAGCAACCTAACATGAAATGAAAAGAAATTGCCTATATTTAATATCTACTAAGTAAAGTGTAAGGCATTCATAAACATGCCCCATGATAGCCTTCCTTAGCAGAATAAATTTGATTACATTATAATAGTTTATAAACTATTGGCCATTCTTATAGAATACAATTTTTTTTTTGTAATTATAAGGGGTTATGTAGACTTACTGATGGGTAAAATCACTCTGTAAATTGTTTAATGCTCTGCTTACTGACCTTACCATGTCATAATTTGTGGAATGTAGGTATCTACCATTTTCCACATAACAATAGCAAAAACTTCCATGAAGCATGACAGTTTTACTGGTGAGTGACATGCTCTGTGTGAAGCCACGAGGTTCTGACCTTGTGGAAAAATGCTGAGCAACAATCTTTTCTGGTTTTCTTTGGTTTTTGTTTGTATTCCCCCCTCATACATGTGGATGCAGAATTCTGTCTTCGGGCTGTAACTGGTTGTCTCAAACAGAGTTACCGCAGAACACTGCCGGGGAGGGGGCAGCCACAGCTTCTCTGGGCAGCCTGTGCCAGTGCCTCGCCACCCTCACAGGGAAGAATTTAATCCTAATGTGTAATCTAATTCTGCCCTCTTTCAGTTTAAACTCATTATCCTATCACTCCATGCCCATGTAAACAGGCATAACAAAGGCATAAACACTTTTTATCAACTGTGGATAATAGAATAGTGGATTATGTCTGCTGGAGCAGGATCTAGATTTCAGCAAAATGTGCTTCCAGCAGGAATTCAGCTCAGATGTAAATTTTCACTGAATGTATAGGAGTATAGAGCCAGATGGACATCTTAGTGAGAAATGTTAGATGCAGTAGGTGGGGACCTAAATTACATCTTTTTGTATTTAAAGGAGTGGATGGGATGACATGAATGTGAACACTTCCTTCCCTGATTTAGTATATTGAAAGGAAATCTAGTAATACAGTGTACAGCAGTGCTCTAAATATTGTTAGGTAAATTGCCTTTTGGTGTGAATCACATACCAGAACTCTATTCAAATACTTCCAGATTCTTGACATAAATGTGTGTTTCCTAGCTGTCCTAATTCCACTTCCTTTGTTGTGTTAGTTTGTTCTTTGTGTGTTTGGGGTTTTTTAAAATTGGAAGTAGAAGATAAATAGCTACATTAATTACACATGTTGAATCAGACCCTCAGCTGTTATAATTCATTACATTTAGCAAGAAATCAGTGTAGCTATATTGATTTATGTTAGCTGATCGTCTGCCCCATAATACTTCAGAGCTGTGAACATGAAGATGGCACACTTCTCAGGTAGATCTTTATATGTGTTAAGTAATAATAAATGTTTTATAAAGATCAATGAATATAATTTTACTTACCTGAAGTAGATATTTAATAAGGAATTGCAAGAAATTCCTTGAGAGACAAAGTCAAGACCATCTGGCTTGGGCAGAGTATGCATGCAAGTCTTGGTAGGGGCATTGTGGCCCACCATTCTGGGCTTGTCTCCCTAATGGGGAAGCCCAGAGTCCCACACCCATATTACATTAACACCACATTGCAATAATAGAGGATACTGGTTGTTTGTCAGTACGAATGGTAAGCTGTCATCTTCGTAACAGGTACTGGGGTCATTCTTCACAGCAGTGCAGTGTCGAGTGCCATGACTGCTGTTGTTTTTCTTTGCATTTTGTATGGTTGCAATTATGCCCTAGAACTTTAAGTTGTAGCTAGTGTTCACTAACTGACATTTTGCTGTGTCACCATAAAGTTTAAGTCACTGGGTTTTCCTTTCCCAACTTAAGTAGAATCCTTTTTTTCCAGTTTGAATCGGCAGGACTGGGCCTCAGTAGCAGCAGATTACGCACCACGCTGAACAGAATCCAGGAGAGTCTGATTGATCTGGTAAGTGCCTGGATTTTCTTAATGCTCAGTGGAATAGAGATCTGGGTAGGAAACTGAGGAATTATATTTCATTGTGGCTTTCTGAGTTTTATCTTGCTTCATATTCAGTGTCTGTCAAGAGAAAAGTTTAGTTTCATGGTGTATCATGATGTAGATCTCAGGATTGTATGGAATCACTTGTTTCTAATATACAACAACATTATTTTAATTGCTTTTGCAAGATATAACAACAAATTATCTATTTAAATCTTATAATCTATTACACTTCATGTAATAGAGACAAACATGCAGTGTTATCCTTACAAAATGAAATGTCTTTCTGAACCTACATTGTAACAGTACAACAGATGAATCCTTTTTCTTCAGTAAAAGACCAGCATAACAGTAAGCCGCCCTGAAGTTCATTCACCTTACAAGATAATAGAAATAGGTTGGAAGGGACCTCAAAGATTATCCATTTCCAACCCTCTGCCATGGTCAGGAGCACCCTCTACTACACTCGTCTGCCCAAAGCCCCATCCAGCCTGGCCTTGAACACTGCCAGGGAGGGGGCAGCCACAGCTTCTCTGGGCAACCTGTTCCAGTGCCTCACCACCATCACAAGGGAATATTTTCTTCCTAATATCTAATCTAAATCTACCCTCTTTCAATTTAAAACCATTACCCCTTGTCCTGTCACTCCATGCCCTTGTAAATACTCCCTCTCCAGATTTTCTGTAGCCCCTTCAGGTAATAGAAGGCTGCAATAAAGTCTTCCCAGAGCCTCCTCCAGGCAGAAGTTCTTAAAGTCGTCTCTGAATCCTAGGGAACTTTTGCTGATGTATTTTATAGATTATATTCCATTGACCACTTCATGATTTATTTTCAGAATGTGAGAAGTAAAGATGGTGCTCATGTCACACTATGTTTCAGTCCTTCTGAAACCTAGTAGTTTCTGTCACAGTAGGTTTCTGTCCTTCACATCACATTAGAAAGGGTAAATGTGGGACTTCAAGTAGATTTTGTAGGTTCAACTGAGCAGCAAAGTTTATAAGGAAATATTGCTAAGGACTATGCAAAAAAAAAAGGGAATTAGAAGTTATCTTTATCCACCTAAATATAAAACCCTTGAAACATTATGAAGAAATTTCCTAAGAGTATCATAAATGGCTTGTTTAGTAGTTAATACCATGGATGCTGCAGAAAGGATTTCTTAGGCTTCTGCCTTTAGGAAAAAGTAGAAGACAGATGCTCAACTCTGATTTTCACAAGGATTCGACACTCCACAGAAGTGTACTTTATGTGTTTTTAATTCCTTGAAGTAGTCCATTGAATCTTAAACTGTTCTTTCAGAGAAGCTTCTTAAAGGGTTTTGGGGCCATTTCTTGCAGAGTCAGTAGAGGGAGCATAAGATAACTAATAACCCCAGGCCCCGATAAACCAGGAAAAAGTTAATCATATTGATGTTCATCTCAAAGGCAGAATATTCAGAAAGAAAATAAAATTCTAGGCAGATCTTGCAAACAAATCAGTTAAAGATTATAGAAGAATGAAAGCTATGGCATGAATTTTTCAAACTTGCTGTGTAGTCACAGTTCTCAATGATGCTTTATAGACTTGAATTTTTTTTTATACATAATTAAAAAAAAATTTCTGTGAGTAAATTGGAAAAATAACAGCACTTTTTTTTCTTCCTCAGTCATTTAATAGTGCTGTTAACAGATGATAGTGTCAATTGAAATTTAATAGCCATGTTCCAAGCAAGGTATGAAAGGAGGAAGAAATCTTAAAGGCATTCCATGAGGTTTATTAATATCTTACAAACTTATGCTGGTCTTATGCTATAAGTGGAAATTTTTCACTTCCTGACTCATGAGGAAGAAAAATTCTGGGTATTTTTTATTGCCTGCTGATTATTAAGGGTTTGTGAAAGTCAAGATTAATCTTTACTGTGTCATAAAATTGGTATTTCTCATGATTGTGTGAACTGTTCTGGGCTGCTCTTAGAATTCTCATCTCTTATCTTCGGTTATTGTAAATTGCTTTCTGAAAGTATGCATGTTCATGTTGTGGGGTTCAGTCTTACAGCCTGCTGGGAATTTCTTTTTTTTTTTTTTCATTGTCTTCTATTCAGCTAACTTTATTAAGGGCTGTTACTTCTGTTGCATTCCAGTTTCTGATGGCAGCATCTTTCAATATTTTATTTTATTTTCATAAAGATAGCCTGAATCTGATAGTGCTGAATCTGTGACTAAGGCTCAGCCAAAATTGCCTGTAGATCAGAATAGTTCCTGTAATCTGTCAGTGACTGTGAAGGTTGAGCTCTGTGGTCTATGTCAAGACTGTTTAGACTGGACCATTCCTAGCTTGCTCTTGGACTTTGACCATTCCTCCTTTGAAATACCAAGTGGATGAAGGCCTGTGTACTCTATATTTGTTGTGAGGAGTTAGAGGAATACTTCGAGGGTTTAGAAGCCATCCTTGCCACCTTTTTCATACAATCCTAGAATGCTTTGTGTTGGAAAGGACCTCAGGATCATCTGGTTCCAACCCTTCTGCCAGGGGCAGGGACACCTTCTACTAGATCAGGTTGCCCAGAGCCCAATCTAACCTGACCTTAAACACTTCCAGGGATGGGGCTTCCACAACCACTCTGGGTAACCTGTGCCAGCACCTCACCACCCTTGGAGTAAAGAATTTCTTCCTAACATCTAACCTAAACCTTTGCTCTTTCAGCTTGAATCCATTGCCCCTTGTCCTATCACTACTGGTGAACAGTCCCTCTCCCACCTTCCTATAGGACCCCTTTCTGTAGACTCCATAGTTTCTGTTTGGGATTAAAGTAATGCTATCTGGTTTATGTCAGATACATTTTTAGGATACAACTTTTATTATTATTCAGCTGCATTTTAAGCTTCCTCACACCCTTCCCCTGCTCCAGCGTGGGGTCCCATGCACAGGAGGCAGTCCTCCATGAACTTCTCCAGTGTGAGTCCTTTCCTACAGGGCTTTGGCTCTTCACCAGTTGCCTCAGTGTGGGTCACCTCTGTGGGGTGCAGTCATAAATCACAGAATGTCTCTCAGTCTCTCAGGCCCAGACTGCTCCAGCCTGGTCCTCCACGAAGGCGCAAGCTTCCCCTAGCAAACCTGCTCTGCTGTGGGTCTTTCACTCTCACTGTCTTGCTCTCCTGCTGTCTTTCTGTCTCTCTCCACGGGCTGTGTGTCCTGCCAGCAGCTTGCTCCAACGCGGGTCACAGTGTCTTCCATATGTTTCCACCCAGTCCAGCACGGGGCCTCTCCACGGGCTGCAGGTGGGGTCTCTGCTCCCCATCATCTTCACTGACCGTGGTGTCTGCACAGTTTCTTACATCTTCTCAACTCCCTGATCTGGTGACAAAAACAGCAGCTGTTTGCACCTTTTTTTCTCCTAAATGTGATTCCCTGAGTCTCTGTGACCATCACTGATGGGCTTGGCCTTGGTCAGCGGGGGATCCATCCTCGAGCCCAGCTGGTGTTTACTCTGTCAGGCCTAGGGGATGCTTCTAGCTGCTTCTTGCAGAAGGGTCCACAACCCCACCCCGCCTACACCAGAACCCTGCCATGCAAAACCACAACAAGCATCTTCAGTATGAAGAGTACAGACGTCAGTTGTAGGCATTCCCTGTAGCTCCTTACGGAGACGCTCTAGTATAAGTTTATACTTCCCTATTATTAAAGTCCAAGAAGTGTCTGTCCTTTAATATATACTGTACTTAGTGTATACTGACCATATATGAGAGAAAAGTACTACTCTGGTTTTCATCTGGACCACTGAGAGACAGAGAGTTTGATTTCTTATGGCCACTGAGCATCTATTAAATAGCTATTAAACCGCAGTGATGAAACCACTTCCTCTCCTTTCCCCTGCATGCCTCCTCATGCATCCATCGCTTACCCTCTGCTTCTGCTGGAAGGTCCTTGTCCCCTCTAAGCCTTACTCAGCTGTAGCTGAGTCACGTCTCCACTGTTTTGCAATCTACTGATTCATAGCAAAGCCAACTGTCTTTTATGAACTGCAGCAAGTCCACCTGCAGTTTAATGTTTTAGACTGTGAGCAGGAAACCACTGAGATATGAACATGTGTTCAGTTGTGTTAACTTCACCGTAGAGCAACAGTGTGACACCTCAGCTGTGATACATATTATTGGCTGTGATACATGTTGTTCACTGTCTGTATGCTGCTCCTGATAATAATAAACTGAGATAATAAACATTAGAGTAAACAAAAACCCCAAGCAATAACCACCAAACCTCACCACTTTGGTTGGAAGTAAAAGCATCTCTCCTCCTCCTATTTATGATTTAAAAATATGTTTGTAATTTGGATGGTTTTTAAATTTCAATGTATTGCATGATGTAATCAAAATGGTAATGATAAAGGGACTTAAATCTTTACAAGTGGGATGCCTGGAGATGCCTATGCACACTTGATCCTTGTGTTTGTCATTGCTAAGAGGAGCGTGTGTTTGCAACAGTAGTGATGTTCATACTAGTCCACTGAGACTAGCAAGGCCCCAAGGCATCAATCAAATTGATGTGATCTATGATAATTGGTGATTTTGAAATTTCTACTTCTGGTTCCTTGCTTTATCTGTCTTTAAGCAGCTTCTTATGTATCTTTGCAAAATGTAACTTGGTCATGGTACTGCCATTACCTATATGTTGTTTGTAACTGTCCTGTGCATGCAGCTATCTGCCTTGAGTGATACTGCTGCTTCCAAAAGTGAGATTTTTTTGGTAAATAACCATGGAATATTCATAAATATTTCAGTGCAAACTGGCTTCCTTGTGTGAAAGTGAGATTTAGAATTAAGTTTGTTAGACTTATGGTGCCTTCTTACATAGGTAGAAAGTATAAAGTAAAAAAGGGCTCAGCCCTGGGTCCAGTCCTGTTCAATACCTTATCAGTGACCTGGATGAAGGGATTGAATGTTTCCTCAGTAAGTCCATGAAGGACACTAAGCTGGGAGGAAGTGTCGATCTGCCTGAGGGTAGGGAGGCTCTTCAGAGGGTTCTGGACAGGCTGGATTGATGGGCTGAGACCAACAGGATGAGGTTTAACAAGGCCAAGTGCAGAGTCCTGCGCTTGGGCCATGACAACCCCATGCAGTGCTACAGGCTTGGGGAAGAGTGGCTGGAGAGCTGCCTGGCAGAGAAGGACCTGGGGGTGTTGGTTGACTGCCAACTGAACGTGAGCCAGCAGTGTGCCCAGGTGGCCAAGAAGGAAAATGGCATTTTGGCTTGTATCAGAAACAGTGTGGCCAGCAGGTCCAGGGAAGTGATTGTGCCCCTGTACTTGGCATAGGTGAGGCCACATCATGAGTACTGTGTTTAGTTTTGGGCCCCTCACTCCAAGAAAGACATTGAGGTCCTGGAGTGTGCCCAGAGAAGGGCAACCAGGCTGGTGAAGGGGCTGGAGAGCAAACCTTATGAGGAGAGGCTGAGGGAACTGGGGTTATTTAGCCTGGAGAAGAGGAGGCTGAGAGGAGGCCTTATCGCTGCCTACAATTACCTGAAAAGAGGTTGTAGAGAGGTGGGTGTTGTTTTTTCAGCTGTAAACATAAGATAAGGAAAATGGGAGGATTAATTTCCAGCCCATCTTGTCTTTGACCCTTTGATGCTGTGGAACAGTTCAGTTCAATGATGATCTATTTTGGAGATACGTGGCTATTAGGAGAAAATTTTTTACCAAAAGAGGGGAGAAGCAGTGGAACTGACTACCCAGGGAGGTGTCAGAATCGTGGTCCCTGGAGCTATTAAAAAAATGGGTAGATGTGGTGCTTCGGAAGATGGTTTAGAGGTTACAGTGGTGTAGGGCTGATGGTTGGATTTGATGATCTTGAAGGTCTTTTCCAACCTTAATGATTTTCATCCCAGATCTGGAAACAAGCAATTCTATTTCACTTAAAAAGGTCACAGCATAATCCTGTATCACATAGTGTGGTCATGCACCCTGTTAGGGCCTGCTTTGGCATACTGGTGAGCTCTGGAGATTCAAGACTGTGAAATTTGTTACTTTACATGGCAATGCCTGGTATAGGATACTGCTCACTGAAATGGTAGCTGTTGTTTGGCTGAAGGTAATTTTTGCAACTTCTACAATCCTTGCTTGGTCTCCTGCCCCTTCAAAGAAAAATAAACCTGAATTTAAAAAAAGAAATCACAATTTGCAGGGTTTCTTTCCTCTCTCTGAGAAGATTTGTTCAATGTAGATAATGTTTAAGGTGGTATGTTAATTGCTTGTCAAGGGAGGAGAACTCTGCATACAAAAGAAAGTTTTGACCTGACAAGCACTTGGAAAATCTGCTAGGACTTCTGCAGCTGTTCTGCATCCTCACATTCACTTAGAGCTCTTCACACAACTTTTGTTTGACTGTATTACCCAAGTAGACCAGAATGATCTACTGAAGTTTTCTAGTTTTTTCTTTGAATATATATTTTAAAAGTCTGCTATTTAACTTTAAACACAAAGAAATAAATGAAATGCAAAGACCCCAGAAGTTTCTATGCAAATCTTACTGAAGTCTCTTACTGAAGTCAGTAGAACAGGCCCTGCTGAGGTTTGGGACATTCTTGTTTTGTGACAAAGAGCATGGAGGATCCAGATTCTTGACATCTGAAACCTCATGCCTACTAGAGGGCATGATCAGCTCAGCCCTGGGGACTTTGTAATGCTGGCAAGCTTGGGGATCCTTTACATGGTACTTCATAATGCTGTGAAAGTATCACTTGCCTGCAGAGGATTGTGAATAAGTAGAAAATTAATAGCATGGTTTCTCAAGAGGGTTTGTTGGGTTTTTAATGATCTGCTCTCTTACGGTGTGTTGAGTGGTGATCATGGTAGTAGATCATATTATTCGTATTTGATTTAGTTTCTAAAGGACTGAGTCAAGATTATCCACTTGGTAAAGATTGTGCCTCTCAGCAAGAAAATACTAATTTTGCAACTTAAAACATAGTAGGAGTATTGAAAAATTCTGTTTTTAAACTATAGCATCATACTCAAAAATCAGTTACCCTTGAATGCAGTGTGCTCTTACAATTGGCTTTACCTGTCATTTTCAGCATCAAGTTTCACAAACTTACCCAAGGGTTGTCTTAAGGGGAGGGAACAAAGCTGACGTGTTGCTTTCAATGCATTTCTTCTAATAAAAAATACTGGGGTCTTAAGCAGTTGCTTGGAGTCAGTGGAGCTATTTTCAGACTTATTTGAATACAATAAGGGGTTATGCTTTCTTTGTTCAGTGCTTGTTTTCTTGTACTCAATGCTGGTGATATTTCAGAAACTATCAATTACAGTTTCCTAAAGAGGGATGATGGAGCTGCCCTGTCTTAGGCATACATCTGGGGTCAGTCTGCTTTTCCTTCTCCATTAGCACACATCCAGTTCTTGGTAACAGTGTCGGTATATTGGAGCTGCTGTAGACAGTTTGACTGGTATCAGCTTTTTGGCTAGTCTGACTTTTTTCCATGCCTTTCAAACACCACTTATTCTTCTAAGATCATGATTTCTTCAGTAGCATTTAGAGGTATTGGCATTTGCTCACAGCAGAATCGAAACTCAAATTGTGTATGTATATTAAATCAAAACAATTCTTCATTGAAAGTCTCATGCAAAATGTATTAGGTCAGGAGAAGTTCCGGTTTGAAAGATTATTATTAGTGTGATCTGCAGCACTTTGTGTGTAGGGACAAGTTGTGTGCTTTACTGGCTTTTGTTTAAAGTTGGTGAAAGTAGATGATTATAATTAACTGTCAATCATCTACACCGTAAATGGCAGATGATCAGCTATTTTGATCATAAGTTCTGTTGGATAAGTGAAATAAATACATGTTTCCAAGCTCATGATGAGATCAGGCTCTGTAAAAATATGTCTCTTGCAAATTGCATGTCAAACTTTTGCATTAGATAATTAGCTTAGGTAGTTTATACTCCTGGTTTAGATAATTAGTTTATAGTCTCTTCTTCCCACTAAGATGGAAGGCTTAATAGAAGCTTGCCACTGGGTTCTGCCAAACTGTTGAAATTATTATGTTCTCTTGTTACAGAAGATATGTTTTAGAGTAAGAGACTGAAGAAGATAGTTCTTCCTTCCACAGATTTGTTCTTTTTTTCCCTTCCTATTCATTACAGAAGTTCTTCCTTGGAGTAAACAATTAAATGCTAAAGTAAAATACCCAACAATTAATAAACATTATCATGCTTACACTTATTTGGTACCTGTTATTTGCTAATACAAGCCTTCCTGCTGTAAAAACACGTTCCAGATGTAATCAAATTCAGTAACAGCTGTCACATAAAGGTACTTTCCAAAGCATACACTATAGTTTATACTGCTGTTATTAAAAACCCTTAAACAGGTAAAGCAGTTATAAGCCTGCTTTACCATTCCTGTATCCTGGTACTTTCAGGCTTTTATAAGTAATTGCTGTCTGTGTATGCCAATCATGTTTTGCTTGAGAAAGCTCAAGTCTTTTCGGATGCACGAGTTAGTAATTTTCCT
This sequence comes from Laterallus jamaicensis coturniculus, assembly GCA_022605575.1. Classification (NCBI taxonomy): domain Eukaryota; kingdom Metazoa; phylum Chordata; class Aves; order Gruiformes; family Rallidae; genus Laterallus; species Laterallus jamaicensis. The sequence goes on from JAKCOX010000008.1 coordinate 5,508,332, forward strand.
CTAGCCTTAGCCTAAGTTATACCTGCTGTAAGGTGTAGGTCTATATGGAATGCTGGTTAGCCTGCACTTCTGTACCTGCTACAGTTGATTTGGTTATTGTTCAGATAATTTTGGTGCTTTTGATGAATTTATTCTTTAAAAAAAGTTGCTGTGTTTTTTTTCCTGTTTGGCAGAAGGTTAAAGTGTCTTTTTGTTTGCAGCAGTTCCACATGTAAATTGAGATTATTTTATCAAATCTGTATTTTGTCCAGTTTTCTTACGAAGATGTTACGTGGGCTGTACTATGTTTTACATCTATCGTTATTCTGCTCTACCAGCAAGACCTATTCTGGCACAGAGGAAAGCTAAGCAAGTTTGTTGTGCTTTGCTGTTGGTGTCCGCAAGCTTGATACTGGGTGCTACAATATGTTCTCAGTATAACTTGACATTCCTTGAAATTAAAGTTGGGCTGTCTGCTGTTTAATTTCCTGGCTTCTACTCCCCTCCTTTGTTGCGCTCCCTTCCAGTTTCAGGCGACGTTACCTGTTCTCCATGGGTACTCAAAGGGAATCTCTGACATCAGAGATTGTCTGGCAGATTTTTTTAAATTACTGGAAGGGTTAACTTTAACAAGCCCAGTCCATTGCAAAACATCTGATTTCTTTAAATAGTCTGTAGCCTTTTTTCCTGTTCCAGCCTGAATGTTTTGCCCCTTTATTGCTGCTTTCAATCATTTGATCATTTCTGTTAATGAAGGCTGGTGGAACAAACACACGCACCACTGAAACCCTTTCAGAATGATCTTGTGCTTTACTTGGGGATTGGCACGCCGGCTGTTTTCTTGGGCTTCCTTTTTGCTATCAACATGCTTTTGCAATGCCTGCTTGACTTCCTCTAAAAACAGCAAGTCAGGAGAGTGAAACGCTCATACTGTGTTTGGCCAGTACATTTGAACCAAAGTTTGACTCCCTTGTTGAACCCAAACATATCTTTGATTTAGCCAGTTGTCTTGTGCACATTTTGTGTCTTCAGGTGCAACACAATTTTGGAATTTAGACGTTTCACAGGAGAGTTACCGTCATGGAAAGCAGGCAGGTAGAAAAAAACAGTTCAAAATATATCTCAATACTGAAGAGAGATGCAGTTTTGAAGTGCATTAAATATAAAATTAAATATTTATGATATTTGGGATTTTTTCATAATTAGTAATTAGCCTTTGAAGGAAACAAAAAGGACTAAATCTTTACAACTCTTCCCCCAGCTCTGTGGCTCTTAAGAATAGAGAAATGGTTGGATGGGCTGTGTGTTTGGGTTTTTATCATGTGTAAACTGTTCAAAGCTTTTAATTGTTTTTGTTTAGGTTAGGTTTTTTTTGAGAATGAAACGCAGTGAACAGGAAAAAGAGAAGGCAAATAAAGAGTGGATTTTGATAGTTAATCAGTGGTGTCTTTTGGCTCAGTTAATATTTTTAAAGAATCGACTGTTATGCCTAGATGATCAGGTTTTATTGCCTGTGTGAACTGTACTTGTGGATGTACCAGGTGGGGATCTTCAGAGCTTTGTTGAAAGGGGTTACATGAGTTTTAGCAAATATCCAGGCCTTTTGGCCTGTTTATTGATTCTGATGGACTCACAGAATGCAAACTTCACTGTACTGTGAAGCGCCTGGCCAGTTTTGATTACAAATTTATCTAGCTGAATGTGAACACAGATCAGAGCAAAGAAAATTAATTTTTCAAACAAAATTAATTTTTCAAACACAGTGCTGTGGCTAGCCTTTATAATTGTTCTCATGTTCAGTGCAACTGTATCTGAGAGCATTTAATATAAGCTTCTTTTAAAAGTTTTATCGTCTGCTCATTGATATATTTCTGTGAGATCTTTTAGCGCTACAAATGATGTGCTGATGGCATTGCTCAGTCAGCAGCCTTTGTTTGTAATGTCAGAATTTCTGTGGGGATCCTTCAAGGCTTCCTGTTTTATCTGCTTTCTGCTTCTGTAACCAACTACAGAATATTGTTGGAAGTCTGAAGACATTTTCTTCACCCTGGAAAGTGAGAACTCCTCTCTCCCAGTCTGTACTTTATTCTGTCTGCTGTAGCCAATATCTGTGTTTGTGTTTGACATCTTTGGGAGATGCAGAGCTGAAAGAGCCTTTCTGAGTGAGCAAATCCTGCTCCCTATTGCCTTGGGCTGTCACAGCACAGGATACAGCTGTCAACCAGAATCCAAGATAGTTAAAGTGGAACTTGTGATGCTTTTGTTCCTCCACACCTGAAACCATTTTTAACAGCTTAGACATGATTACCTTCCTGGTTGCCTTATGTTCTTCCTGTCACTTTTGGCATCTTTTACAGCAGTCTGAGAATTATGCTGATTTGTTGTTTGAGTCCAACCATAAATGTCAGGTCTTAGTGGTTGTGTGTTCATAGGTTGGTTTGCAGCAGTGCATGCTTTTCTTCAAAAGCAAGATCAGATGCTACTACTACTTTTACCACTACTTTGTTACTATGCTAATGCTCAAATTTATTTCCATTCTATAGAAGGAGGCTCATTTGTTGTAGCACCTGTTTGACCATAGAGTTTCCATCCCAGCATCATAGAGGGCTCTTAGGAAGTCAGTGCCATGTCAGGCCTACCTTCTTTATCTGCTCTGGGTTCTATGTCACATGTTTCTCATCTTTTTATAGCCTGTGTATACGCAGCAAATAGTATATGAATAATTAATCTAAAACCAGAATTAGGTTTATAGTTTTATGTCATGGTACAGCTTTGGCAAATAGCTATGCTTCAGAGGGTCCATTTATAGACCTACTCTGACTGATAGGATAGCTCTGGGAATTTATTCCTTCTGTGATTTGTCTTCCAGCTGTAATTTATCCTTACATTCCTCAAATCTAGAGGTGGGGGTTTTCTCATTTTGCCCTCTTCCCCCACCCTGGCTTTTCTCTCCACTCCATCTTCTTCTCTCCCCCCTTTTTTCTTTGTTCTTTCCCACCTTCCCACTTCCCCCTTCCTTATTTGGCTGCTGTCAGATTGAGGAGACAGTCTCCGAGCGTGAGAAGTCAGTCTCCCTGTAGGCAGTTGGGCTGAAGCCTATATGTGCATTAAGGTGCAGTAAGAAGTTTGTTGTCTTGTCTTTTTTTTTTTCTTCCCCTGAGATAGATATTGATCTACACAATGTGATGTTTTTCACCTGTTTGAACACCATGCTGTTCAAATAGAAAACTCTATGCTTGCCTTTTGATTCAGGCTTGATTTAAATTACACCTTAGAATTACAAACATTCCTTCATCTTACCTGTCATCTGAAACTGCTCAGCTGGAGCCTTTCTTGCTGTTTTCCTGTTTTTGCAGTTGTTTAATTCTTTGTTTTAGGAGGTCTCTGCTGATGCTGCAGGAACTCTCACAGCTGCTGAAGAGAGAAAGGAGAAGGTGCCAAGCCCACATCTCAGTCATCTCGTAGTTTTGACATCTGGCAATTCGCTCTATGGTTTGGCAGAGAGAGTGGTAGCCACGGAATCCTTGTAGGTTATTTACTGTACACTGCATTTTGTTGTCACTGGAAGCTATGGATTGTTTAAGAAATTGTGATTACAGGCCAAAACCTTCTTGAGAGGTCAAAAATTCTTATTTCTCAATGTGATTTTTAAATATGAGTGATAGAAGTAATTTCCTAATTAAAGGTAGTGGGATCTAACCATCTGGTCTAACCACCAGCCAGCACATGCCGTGAAACTTTACTGCAGCTAGTCCAGTAATTTGTGACAGTGCAAGGCCAAATCTAACAGGAAAAATCTTTAATTTTAAAGAGGCTAATGGGAATATTTAATCTATATGGTTCATTTAAACCTTATATTAAAGACTCATGCTGATGGCTGAGACTCAAAACTGCTTAGTTCATAATGGTTTGGCTTGAATTGCAATGTTCTTTGTCTACCTGTAAGAAGAGATTATAACAAGTGAGTAACACTAAACTCTTACAGAGTGGTTAAAATAATACTGAGGGTCAGATGGGGAGGGTTTTTTTCACCCCACAAAAGATGATGCTTAAAAATTAGTTTTAAAAATGTGTTTTCAGAGGAGCTTATTTGGTTTTGCATTCATTTATGCTTAGTTAGAAAACATGCAATTGTATTTTAAAAATTGTCAGAACTGAGAATACTTGTTGATATGCTGGCATGGAACTGGTATGGTTCTTCTCAGGAGTAAATTTCCCAAAGTTTCATCTCATTATTGCCAAGTATGTCAGCTGTAGAATGAAAGTTGTATGCGAAATGGTGCATTTAGTTCATAGTAAATTTTCTTTGCTTTCAAAGGGTATTTCTGGCTGAGCAGTTTGAGTTTCTTCAGCCTCATCTCGATGCAGTGATGCCAGCTGCCAAGAAGCCTTTTCTTCAGCAGTTCTATTCGCAGGTCAGAATTGTGTAATTCATTGCTGGTATTTGAAACTTGTACAATATGTTGCAAATACTTGTTTGTCATAGTTATGTATCACTCTCACTAACCAGAAATGTAATGAATTGAATTTGATTTCTGTTCCATTTCAGACAGTGTCAACTGCTAGTGAACTACGTAAACCGGTGTATTGGATTGTTGCTGCTAAAGCCATTGATTATGAACAAATGCTGCTTCTCATGGCTAATGTGAAATGGGATGTGAAGGAAATCATGTCACAGCACAATATATATGTAGATGCTCTTTTAAAGGTAAATACTTTCTTGGAAATGGTGTACTAGAGTTTATAAGCATTTAATTAGTGTAATACTTCGTTAAAACTGTTAAAGTAGCATGGTTAGAGCAATAGAACACCCTGTGACACTTGGCAAGGGTCAGGAAGTCTGTCCAGAATGTTCATTATTCTTGCTGCTTGCAGATTGTTTTCAGTGGTGGTTTTTTGACTACAGGGTGAGTGAAAATGAACACAGAAGTTTAGTGAGTTTCGTATCTAAGTCTTGAATAGTAGATAAATATGTAGTAAGCAGAGTAACGTGAAAGAAAATCTAGTGGGCTGAGATAGTGTTAGGGTTTTTTCATTTTCTCTTTTAACAGCTATTTGATGTTCTCTATAATTCTACTGGTTGTCTTTGAGTTGTATTGTAGTGGCAATAAGTCAAACCAGCACTGAAAATGATCGTGCACTGTCTAATTCAAGTTGCTATATTTAGAAGTAGGCATTTGAAAAGAAAAGTGAGAAGGAATTTGTTCACCCAACTTCTCAGTTGCATTCAATAGAAGTAGTTATACAATTGCTGTGTCTTAGGGTATGCAGAACCAGCTCTTGGGAGGATCTCTCTCTCATTTTTATATATGCTTGAATTATGTTTCTAGGTCTTTTGAAGGAAGTTCTGGAAGTGGTATAATTAAACTAATTCTTACAGAGAAAGTGAAAATGTTATTTTAAAGATATGTGAGCTATCACAGAAAAAGTTATGCATCCGTGCTGAGTAACAGTTTTGATTACACCTTTGCACTTTGTAGCTGTATTTAAATAAGTCAGTGCAAAGAAGGGAGAATATCATCTGATAGAGGATGATACATCATTATGCTGAATTTGACTGGATCTTTGTGATAACTCTTCTTTATGCCGCCGTGGCTTTTTGAATTCAGTTTGTAGTCACATTTCATCTCTGCAATGAAACATTTTCCTTTTCTGAGTGTGCAACTGCTGATGAACTTGCTTCAGGACAATCTGGGCTAATACAATTTTAAATGACTTCTGGCCTTTACATTATATAATTAATAATAGTTGCTACAGAAGCTTTTAGATTACTGCTAGGCAATTGGTGATGTGGTCTGTACCCTGGAACTCCAGGAGTATTGGCTATAAGCACAGCGTTTAATGTAATAACCAACTACTTTTAGCCATGTGCACACATATGCAGAATTCTACTCAGCCATCATATGTATGGAAGTGGGGAAAGAACAATGTTCAAGGAATTAATTAGCACAGAGTGTTAGCCATCCTCATCTTCGAAAGAATGAGTTGCATGCTGGTTCAAATGTGACAGTGTGGTATCCTGCTTCCGCCTGCCAAAGGTGGTTACTGAGATCCCCTTCTGATTTTCTTCACTTAGGGAATTTTTGATGGTGGGTGGAAAAAAGGAGGAGAGGAGAAAAAGAAAGAGAGAAATAAAAAGAGGACACACCCTCACCCCCCCTCCCCCCAGATTAACAGCGTTTAGTGAATGCACTTCATTGGACAAATACAGTCATAATGGGCTGGGTCACAAACTGCTTTTGCTGGTTACACAGTATACTTCATTATGAGTCTATATTTAAGTTGTCTGATACTTTTTTTAAATGAGAGGTGTTAGTCACTGGCAGCAGACTTCTGTTTCAGACTTCTGTTTCAGTCACAAAATCATTGTAGCAGTAATTACTTTCAGTTATGACAAGATTGTCACTCATGGTAACAGCTTAAATCCATGCAGGCCATTGATGTTTCAGGTGGAAACGTGTCTTCCCTCAATCTGTATCTAGAGTTGCAGTATGCTCCTGAACTGTTGGACTGGGACTCTTTTTCAGTGGGTGTGCTCAGCTCCTTTTAAAGCACTACGCAACTAGTGGTTACAGTATTTCTGAGCTTCTCTTTGAAAGCTGATGTGGAGTTTATTTAGGGGGATAGAGAGATCATCACTGGGTTTTCTTCGGTGGCATATTGACTTTTAGAAGTTAATGATGATTTTAGGGAGCAAGGAAATGAAAATGACATTTGAAGATTTAGCTGCTTGGTGTCAGTTTGACAGAGAACTACATCTACTGAGAGCAGAAAAGTATTTCCTTTTTTAAAAGAAATTACTGAGGTAATGTGAATGCTATAGTAGAAAGCTGTATGCTTTCTCCTTCATATGTTAAGCTTGTCTCTGCAGTCTGTGTCTAAGTAGCTTCTCTGCTTTCCTCTAATTTTTCAGTGTTCTCTTTCATGTCCATTTCTAATTCTTTGTTGTTGCTAGGGATGTGTAGAGTCTGATCTAAAGCAATAATGATCTCTCATGTTTCATCAGGAATTTGAAGAATTTAACAGAAGGCTGAACGAGGTGTCTAAGAGAGTCCGTATTCCCCTGCCAGTCTCAAACATCCTTTGGGAGCACTGTATACGGTTGGCCAATAGAACTCTTGTGGAAGGGTAAGTAGTTCATGAAAGTCTTCCTTGTGGGCAGATGTGTCTAAAATGATACCATCTAATGTTCTCATTTTGTAGCATGCTGGTAAGCTTTTCTGCTTTTGGGGAGCCTAAAAAATAGCAAGGCTAAACATAGCCCTTAGCAGTTATTTCACAGAGTCTGGTACAGCATTAAGTCTAAAGGGAGGGATGGTCTTGTACCTAGATAGTGTTGAAGAATGACATTGAGTGTTTTATCGAAACATTCAAACCAACATAATTCTTTTTCAAAGAAACTGAAAATCTGAAAATGATCATTTTTTCAACAAAGCAAAAGAAACTTGCAATGTAATTGTCAGCATCTCTGTGGTGATATCATTTCTCTTTGCTAGCTTCTTCTGCATTATAGAATATGTGCTGTCTTCCACTTCTGCAGCATAAACTTCCATATTTCTTTCCTGGTTATCTGTGCCCTATGCATTCTCTACTACTTATTTTACTTCTTTCCAGCCCACTCTCCTGCTGTCTACTCTGAATTAGAACCTCAACAATATCCTCTCCAAGTGTTAGCTGCCTATTGAGGATCATCAGCTTCCACTGCTTCCATCAAGCCATCGTTTTCAAACTCATGCCCGTTTCTTTCCATAGACTCACAGAAACGTTTTGTTTGGAAAGTAAGATCAAGTCCAACCGTTAAGCTAATACTGCCAAGTCCAACCACTTAAACCCAAAGCACCACACCTGTATGTCTTTTAAATACCTCCAGGGATGGTGACTAAACCACTTCCCTGGGCAGCCTGTTCCAATGACTGATAACACTTTTGGGAAAGAAATTTTTCCTAATATCCAATCTAAACCATCCCTGGCACAACTTGAGGCTGTTTCCTCTTGTATAGCTTGTTATTTGGGAGAAGAGACTAACACCCACCTGGCCACAACCTCTTTTTAGGGAGTTGTAAAGAGCAGAAAGGTCTTCCCTCAGCCTCCTTTTCTCCAGGCTGAACAACCCTAGTTCCTACAATGTCTCCTTCTAAGACTTTTGCTCTAGACCCTTGACCAGCTTCATTGCCCTTCTTTGCGTACACTCCAGCACCTCAATGCCTTTCTCCTAGCAAGGGGCTCTGAAGCTGAACACAGTACTTCAGATGTGGCCTCACCAGTGCCTAGTACTGATAGAAGCCAGGATGCTGCTTGGCCTTCTTAGCCAGCTGGACATAGTGTTGGCTCATATTCTTCCGGCTATCAAGCAATACCCCTAGGTCCTTTCCACTAAACCATCATTCTTTTGCAGTCTCTTGAGAGATCAATGTCATCTTCAGGAAGGCTAAATCCTCCCTCTGATTTCTCAATTTTTTCATATGACATGTGATTATTAAAAGTATCTTTTCTTCTTGAAATTTTCCACTTACCATGCTCCAAATCCAAATAAGTGGAACACAGACATTTTCTCCTTCTCCTGTCCCTTTTTCTTTCCAGTGAATAACACCATCAGTCACTATCCACCTCCTCTGCTTCAGTCTTTGTGCCTGTTTTGGCCTTGCTGCTTTTTCTTACTTCACAATCTTACTCATCTTTGTGACTTCAGTGGTCATGAACCACTTGATTCTTAGCTCTGAAGATCATGCTCCATGCTGCAGTTTTTGATAATACGTGTGACTTTACCATTAAACTTTCACCTGAGCATTTCAATGACTGGTCAGATTGGACTGGGAATATCTTGCTGGTATGATTTGTCCTGTGCCCTTTCTTATAGTGTAAGAGCACTCATTATCACTCCTCCCAAATATCTGCCTGTATTTTGTCATTCTTGCTCAGTTCTTTTTTTCTTAGATATCTCATAGTTTCTTTTTCCAGTGGGGAGAGAGAAGGAAGCTATTCTGAGTACCTTCATAACTTCTTTCATCTCTGACTTCCATGATGGTATGGGATTAAAAATCATGAAGGAGGTGTTTCTTTTCCAGTCACCCACTCAACTGAAATTGCTGTCATCATGCTTTTTGAATGAGGAATCATCTCCAGTGCAGTCAGCCATATTTTCCTTTAATTTAGAGGCTTTAACCACTTGGGTCGCTTAATTTTTGCCATATCTCCTAGTTTTGTGTTCTCCTGTTTCCCATTTGGCTTCTTGAAGTGCATCAGTATGTCCTATTGAGACTCATGGACCAATCTCCTATGGAGCCCCAGAGGATTTGTGCCTTGGTCCCCTCTCTTTTTACTTCTCTTATTTCTGCATTGTGCAGATTCTTTCTGCATACTAGATGGAAGGGTGGAGTTTCTTATTCTTTACCTGATCTCGCTCTATGTCCAGTTTCTAGCTGCACGTTTCCACTGTCTGCTTTGCATCAGACCTGGTAATCTAGGAACTGTATAATAATTAGGATCAACTTCATGAACCAGTGGAAGACTGAGCTTGGTTTAAATTTGGTGCAGCTGCTAAGGGCATTGATAGTCATTGCCTGTGATCTTGACAGAGGCAATTTCTTATCCATTTGAAAAACTGCAAAGATCGTTTTCCTTATTTCTTGCCTATCTCCCCACTGTAATCCTTCCTGGTATTACCCTGCCCTAAGCTCAGCTACTGTTGCTCCTTTGAGCCAAAACCTGTTGCTGGTTGTCAGTCTACTCCCATTAAAATATTAACCTCTCACAGAGATGGGCAGTGCTGTCACCCTTTCTCCTCTGTTTGTTGTGGGTGTTTTTGAACAAACGGGCATATGCCTTTCACTTTGCTGCCGCCATTGATTCCACAAGCTCCAGGTGACCATCCCTAAAGCTGTCACGTTACTTTTCAGACTTCATCGGTCATGATCACTTGACTAAAGCCACAGTCTAGTGTGCTGATCAGCATTGGTTTCATTTCCTTCAACACTCTTCTAGTTAGTTGTTCAGTGTAGGAATTCTTTTTGAGGGGATGGTGTTTTTCTAAGTTTCACTAGGTTCAGCAGAGTTCTGCTTTATCAGTGGGGCTAAAACATACCAGTGCAAATAAAACTCTGCGTTAGGCATCATCCTAAGAGGAGTTCTTGTCTGCTTTTAACTTAAATCCATAATTATGTCCCACCTCAAGGTTCAAAGGACTAGAGTTCAACAACTTTGAGAAGTAAGATTCATTTCTATTCCCTTTTAAGTTTGACTTTCCATCGTGTTTCTCTTTTCAGTTACGCCAACGTAAAGAAGTGCAGCAATGAGGGACGTGCCTTGATGCAACTGGACTTTCAGCAGTTCTTAATGAAACTAGAAAAGCTAACAGACATTAGGCCTATTCCAGATAAAGAATTTGTGGAGACATACATTAAAGCCTACTACCTAACAGAAAATGACATGGAACGCTGGATAAAAGAACATAGGGTAAGAATTAAGTTTGTATTCCTCTACTGCCTATCTGTAAAGTTCACCATGATAGAATCATGCTCATAACTTTAAATGCATTAAAATTCTCTGCATTCAAAATTACTATGTGCCTCTCTATGTATATATTCATTTAGTATAACAAAACCCGTATGGGAAGCAGTATAAATATAGATGTGTACGTGCATGTATATGTTCATTTTATTTATCATATGAGCTTGGTATGTGTTTGTACTGATTGAACATCTGATGACTGGGAACAATGAGTAAGCCACATCTACCTATTTTATCAAACAAAATGTAGAGAACTAGAGTGAAGGGAGGTCAAAACCAGTTGTATTCTGGTCACTATATGCCAAAGTGCACAAGCGGCTCATTGAGAAGTATGATTTGAAATCAGACTTTGACTTTAGAAATAGATCGATTAAACTCAGTTCTAAGACACAGTGGGTAAGGGTCCTTCCTTTTCCTTCATTTTCTAGTACTGACTCAGGACCAACATTGCTCTCTGAGATAAGTCTTCGTTTGTATTTTGAAAGCATTTAGCATGCTTTTGTGGTAGCATAACCTAACAATTATAGCAGGACTGTGTAAGTAATAGTGACTGGAGCTGCTCATTGTTGAAGTGCAAAGTCTTTTAAAATGGAGCAATTTAAAATCTGTATTTTGGGATTACTGTAAATCCTACTAGAAAAGGATGAAAGAAGTATGTCCTCAGTATCGGTTCCCTTGTTATACCTGGAGCCATGAGAAACATTGTGAGCTGCTGTTTGGTGACCTACATGGAAAATCTCTTGTTTAAGCCTGCTGGTGGAAGCTATATTTTGGATAGTATTTAAGTATCAAGGTGATGCTGACCCATGTGGTGTTTTGGCAGGTGTTAAGAATTCTTGTCTCAACATTTTTGACATTTTTTCTTCCTTCATCACATACCGAAGTGAACGTTGTCCTGTAGACAGAAGTATTTAGAATCTTATTGGAAATGAGAAGGCAAAATAAGATCAATTGTCACAATTTATTTATAAAAAGATTTTTTTTTTTGTTAAAAGCTTATCCTATTTGCATATATATTTCCCACCACATCTCCCAAAGAATGGAAAATACATTAAAAATCAGCGTAGGTACATATGTATTCATGGAATTACTTTCTGTGAACTCAGTCCATCAATACCAAAGTCATAAGCATTTCCATTTGTGTTTGCCATGTAGCAAAATAGAGTTTTGTCCTCTGCCTCAACTATGACAACTGTTTAGAGCTGTCTTAGCTGCTGCTTTAAATCTGCCTTGTGTGCTGACTGCTCTGTCAGTTGAAAAGTCCACAGTGAGCATGTCTGTGTTTTTAAGCGTTCTTTGCCTGGTGTTTTGTTCTGCCATAACATGACCTGCTTTTATTTGCCAGGAATATTCCACTAAGCAGTTGACCAATCTGGTGAATGTTTGTCTGGGCTCCCACATCAACAAAAAGGCAAGACAGAAGCTGCTAGCTGCTATTGATGACATAGACAGGCCTAAAAGATAACTGGAGAAAGCTGCTTTCCTCGTGACTTGTACCTTCTTCTCTTCATGTGAAGCATGTGGACAAATCTGTCATGGACTAATGACAACATTCTCTTAAAAACATTGTGCATGACCTTTCTTACCGGCACTGGAGACACTCTGAAGTGGCATAATGTTCGAAGATAGACTTTTCTAATCTGTAGAATTAATTTCTATTGTATTTCTTGCCTTGGGTTTTGGGTTTTTTTTTTGTTACTTGCCCTTAGTAAAGGGCCACTGCTTGTGTATCATTGGTGAGCTGTATATTTTGCAGAAATGTATACTGTGAGTAAAATCAAAATCAGAGAAACACATTGGCTTAATATATAACTGATGCTCTTTTTTAATAAAGGGGCTAATTGAAAATATGGTTTCGTTCCTCCATGGTTTCATCCTCAGCAAATGTGTGTTGTTACGGGCCAGTGTACAATGGAAGGAGCTGTACAATATGTGATCGCTGTAACTTGCATGTGGATTAAGAGTGCATCAACTAAAGACTCTCATGCTAAAGCCTCTCATCTTCATATGCATTTAAAATGTCTGTTTATTTCAGAATTAATTTAGTCATATCAAAATCATTTACTTCAGATAAACGGAAGGTAATAAACACTGTACACTAATGTGATTTCTTTGAGAGACTTTTCTTTTCCTAACTCAACTATGCAAAGTGTCATTTGCAATAGAAATTAGTATTTTCTTGTGGTGTGTTGACCCTGGCTGGAGGCCAGATGCCCCTCAAAGCCTCTCTGTCAATGCTGTCCTCTGCTGGACCAGAGTGAAAACATAATGAACGGCTCGTGGGTTGAAATAAGGATAGGGAGAGATCAATCAGCAATTACTGTCACAGGCAAAGCAGACTCAACTAGGAAAAAGTTACTCTAATTTATTACCCAATCACAACAGAGTAGGATAATGAAAAATAAAACCTGATCTTAGAACACCTTCACCCCATCCCTCCCTTCTTCCCAGGCACAACTTTATTCCCAATTTCTCTGCATCTTCCCCCTGAGTGCACAAGGGAATGGGGGCTGAAGTCAGTTTGTCATGAGTTGTCTCTCCCACTCCTTCCTCCTCGGGGTTGGGGTGGGGGGGGCGGGGAGGGGGTGTGTGGATTCCTCACATTCTTCCCCTGCTCCAGTGTGGGGTCCCGTGGTGGTAAACTCTCCATTTCAGGTTCCTACTTGCCACTGTACTTTGAATTAAGCCATGGGGGTGCCAGGACTTAAGCAGTACCTAGAGACAGAAAAACGCCCTCTAGAATCACAGTAATTGCTCTTTTCTGTAGCTCGATTTCCCCATCAGAAGTGGACTGGGTGTCATTGTGTGAATTCAGTGAGAGCCTGTAGACTGTTTTAGAATAATATAATTTACATTTTAAATTTTGACTGTGTAGTATTCAGCTGCTTTGTTCTGTATTTTAAAAGAAGTAAGATTTAAAACAAAGTTTAACTCCATTCTTCATTGACCATGCCATCATGCTGAGTTCCATTTAAAACGTGTTTAGCAGCGTGTCAATATATGTGTGGAAGCTGAGTCGCTTTTACCCTCATTAAAAAGGTGGTTCAAAAAAAAGCAAAGCCTAGTTCATTTTGAAAGTGTGAACTTTTGTGTCAGTGTATCTGCCCTGAAGGCAGAGCCTGAAACAAAAGCTCTTGGAAGAAATAGAAATGTGTCAGTGACAATTAGTATAAAATATGTTACAATTTTCTTCTCATAAGAAATTTCGATATCTTTAGCAGAGCTTTGGAGAGCTGAACACATGGTTAATTCCTCCTGAACTGCTTAGGTTGCTGTAATTAGATCGCTTACCAAAAGGCAGGAGGCTGGAGTGGAAGGTCGAGGAAGGAGGTGAGTGATTGCATGAATTCTTGTCTGGAGTCATTTTTTGTAGTGCATTTTTAGTCCAATTTGTTAATTTTAAGTAAGCCCCCAAATAACAGAATGTGTGAGAGGCATTGTTAAGCCAGTGCAACAACTATTGATCTTCATTCCTAGATGCCTCCAAAATGACTATATTTTCCAGAGGAACCTCTACTCACTACCCAGGACTGATGCTTAGAGAGAAGCTATGCAGCTTACTGGCTCACATACTATCTTATATACATGATTTAACTTTCAGGTTGCCCTTTATGGAGTCAGGACTTGAACTCAGTGATCCTCGTGGGTCCCTTCTGACTCAGGATATCACAGAATCGTTGGGGTTGGAAGGGACCCCAAGAGATCATCAGGTCCAACCCCTCTGCCAAAGATATTCTACGTAACTTGGTCCTGAAAGACTAATGAAGCCAGGTTTTGACTGAATGTTGAATTATTAACTTAGTATGTCTAGTGCTACCAATGATGGAGATTATTTAATACAGAGCTGTGGATGTGGGTTGTGCTCTTGTCCGCCTATCATGGAACACACAAAGTGATACATCCCCCTCTTCTTCCTGTGCAAGTGATATATTTGGGGGGGGTTCTCTTTGAGACCTCCCTTAGGGTTAATGTTTATGAAACTTCTGCATTTGTAACTTGAACTTTGAATAAAGCCAGTGCTTAAAATAAACCCACCAACAAAGCCAAAAAAAAACCCCACCCCAAATCCTCCCCCCCCAATCCTCTCCACCCTGATTAAAGTGATAAATAGCGCTGTCTCCCGACAAAATCCTCAAAAGGCCAAATGTCAGCAGGCACCTGCTGTATCATAAAGGCTGCAGACAGAGATGGCTGAAAAGAATTGCAGATTTATTGTGTGTGAGTGATGCTATCTCTTTTATTTATAACCACGGCCTGAGACAGCAAAACGTGAAGACTAAACACTGCACCAGACACCAGGATTGTGGTACAAGTATGGAAATAACACAATCTGCGAACACTGAAGTTTGTGCTCGCTGCCTATTTATGGGTATTTGGGAGCGTAGTGTTCTTGCAACTCTGGAGCTGTTTTTCATCACAGAGGGGACTTGCTTTTTGAGCATGTCCTGCTATTCCATGAGATCCCAGAGTGATGTGGAGCAGCATCTTTATACCAAAGTCTTGGCAAATCTCTGGGTTTTGTGTATGTTTATTGATTATTTTAATAGGTCTTAAGTCAATAACATGGAATATGATAAAGTACATGCCTGAGAGATTGAGAAGATGAGTAACATCTTTTTTTTGTGCAGTGGATCCATTGCTATATTTTAACTATTTTTTTTAATATTCTGTCTAGTTTCAGGGAGTTCATGTGCATAAAATGAACTAAATATTGTTGGATGTGACCTAAACTTGAATCTGCTTGGCTGTCCTGTTAAAGGAAATTCCAGCAGTGCCCCTTAGCTCTGCTGGGTTGGTCTGAAACTTTTGATCTGGATATACACATAAGAGAAAAACAACTTTCAGAGCAGAGATGTGTAGATCTGTGCATCACATTTGGAGATTATCTTGCACAGTTTTCAGCACAGTCAGATTTAAAACTGGTAAGCAGATGTCTAAGCCTGTGTGTATCTTTGAAAAGCAAAATATATGAGGAAGCTGAAGATGTAGGAGAGATGCAGTGAAGTGCCTCTTTGCTCGTAGCACAAGATGAGTGGATGATGAGATGTGCAAAAGCACTGCAGGCATTTCTGAGGATATTTTACAGGTAAATCCAAGGTTTGTATTTCTATGTCCTCCTTGCCCTGTAGCTCTTGTAACTTTATCAGCTCTGTTGATAGTCAACCCATTCATAAGAATAAAACTGAAATGTCACCTCAGGCTTTTTCTTAAGCAAACAGGTTGGGCACAGTTGCTGGAGCATGGTGTTCCTTCCTGCCCCAAGCAGAGATCCTGGGTGGCTGTGCCTGCTGCCCGGGCTGCCCAGGAGACGCCTGCTTCCCTCCTCCCAAGGCACACCCCCTGTGTGCCGGAGGGTGGGCAGAAGCAGGCTGAAAGGCAGCCGCACATCAGCATCGTGAATGCTGAGCTCACTCTGGGACAACTTGAACTTCTCTTAACGCCTCAATAAATGGGGCAATTGTGGTTGCCTGATGCAGTTGTTAGCACAGCATGAAGCACCTCTCAGGACTGTTTAATTCTCCAAGTGTCGGAAAATGTCACCAATGTAAATGAGTTTGACCGGGGGCTGCTTCCTGGCCCCGAGCTGCCAACATCTGTCTCCTCCAGAGCAGTCAGGATATTTAAGCAGCCAAATGCTCCGACCAGCTGAGCATTCATGGGCAGTTGATAATGTGCTACATTTCAACTAGACAAAGTTGTTGCCATGAATAGTAATGCCGTTGGCTCTTCCTTCCCCCCTCACACGCCGGCCCGGTGGTGTTCTGGTGTCTGCTGTTTGACAGGGTGCTTCCTTCTAAGAGCTTGCAGAGCCGTGGTGCTGGGGAGGAGGGGTCTGTGTGCTTCTAGTGAGATGTTTACTGCTGCTTCCTGTCGCTCCGAATCTCTTCGGTACGATGCAGGGCTCTGGGCGATGGGGGTGGGGGTGTTTGCCTGCATGCACTAGCAGAGCTGTTGGTTCTCACGGCTGGCCCGGCCCAGGGGGGAAGGAGCTCCCCGCGTCTGGCGGGTTCGGTAACGCTTCAGAGATGCTGCATGCTACAACGTGCAGGTCACGGACCCAGCCCGAGCTTTCATTTAGGTTCTGCTCTGTCTTGGTACTCGGTGTAGGGAAGTTTATTTTATTTTTCTGTGCTGTTCCTAACTATAAAAGGAATGCTGTTACCTACCATGTTTTATAAAGTGCGTGGTTACGCAGGCATGAGCTGTGCTTTCTAGTGGGAACCAGAGACTGAACCCCAGGGAAACTAAAGCATCAAATCTTCACAGAGAAGAAAACACGAAAGGAAACTACCTGCCCCGTGTCCCAGGTGTTTTAGGTCCTGTTTCCTTTGCAGTAGGACACGAACCAGTAATCTCACGCATGCTGTTCCTTCCAGCGCTGTGCTTCTATCTGTCTGCCCCAACAGTGCGGTTGCCTGTGCAGCCCAGGACCCTGCTATGGTCCAGAAAATGTGGGCTGAGCTATAGATGGGACAAAATTGAAGTGAGATTTACATTTTCTAAAAATGAAAGTATGTAAAGATATTAAAAATGCATACTGTCCTTCAATAAACCATCAATAAAAGCTCATGCCCTCTGTGTGAATCGAGAGAATAGTTAGATACTAAGAAGAGAAGTAGCGTAGAGATACCATATAGATGTAAACTAAGGTTTATTGGGACAAATAGTCTTCCAAAGAGACACAAGCCATTAGACACTTGCAGATAAGATCTCACCTTTATTGTGATGTTCAGTGTGATTTCAAGGTAAAGGAAAATATATTTGCACCAGTTCCTCTCCCTTCTCATTTGTGTGTACCTGGCTCCCATATATTCTTCCCTGCACATCCAAACATTATTTTTCTTGAGGCACTGAGTTATACCTAAATGGCAGAATCAATATCCAAAAGGAGACAGACCAGGAGGAACCAGGAAAATATAAATGCGACTTAAGATCTTGTTTGCTTACAAAAAAACTAGAACACACAATTCTTGAGCATGCATTTTCATTACAAATAATGTCTTTTTGTAAAGCTCAAATCTGAGACTCTCAAATCAAATATTCAGGTACAGGGGTCAGGGAAGAGTTCTGCACAATGCCTACCCATGCTTTCTTCACCCCGACCCTAAAGTCACAGAATCATTTAGGTTGAAAAAGATCTTCAAGATCTTTGAGTCCAACCCTAAAGTCAGCACTGCAAAGTCTACCACTAAACCATGTTCCTGAACACTGAGTCTACATGTCTTATAAATACCTCCAGAGATGGTGACTTCCTTGGGCAGCTTGTTCCAGAGTTTGAAAACCCTTTTAGGGAAGAAATTTTTCCTCATCTCCAGTCCTCACCTCTCCTAAGGGGAAATGATGGGGTAAGTTTGGTTTGGGGTTTTTTTGTAGGCACTAAGACATTATCTTCAGTTGGGTGAGTGGGCGGCTGGGTGTTCAGACTCTAAGCTGGTAGGCTCTTTTTAAGATTCTGGGTGATTCTTATGAACTTCTGTGCTCTTATCTCATGTCTTTGGGTTGAGAGATACAATACAGACTCATTTCTGTGTTAAATTTCAATTTTATACATTTGATATGAATGAATTATATGAATAATTAAACCACATTTATTAACCTGTAATGAACGATCGGTAAAGCCGGGAATTGGACAGAGCGATGGGGGGGAAAGGGGGGTAGGTTTTGAAGCCTACTCTTTGCAGGAATAAGAAAAAAAATCTTGACTTTTGATGAAGTAAAATTTTCTGGAGGTCAGTATGTGCCTAGATTGCAACCCAAAAAATACAAGTACAATCTTCTACAGTACCTGTAGCTCATGATGAATCTTTATACTCTTGCTATTTCATGAGGTCAGTGAAAGATTTTCAGATTGAACTTTTTTCTATATGTACCCTTTCCTGAAAACCAGCCAGTGATCAAACTGGTGGTGTTAGCAAACATTATATTTGGGTTTTTTTAGAAAAAGTAAATTTTTAAAAATGCAGAAGACTGTGGGTTTCTTTAAATATTTTATTAATATATTCACCTTGCTTTACTATTTACAAGATGGAGTAGAAGCAGAGAATAGAGAAGAAAGCATTTGCTGCTTTTACAGAAAACTGGCAGATTGATTTTAGACATTCATTTGAATGCTACATCACACTGTAAACAAAAAGAAGATATTAATGGTCAGAGGCAGTTTGTGAGGGGAACCCCAGTTATTGGTGTTACTTCTGATTTAGGAGTATTGTAACTGCACTTGGGTACTTCAGTCATGGACAACATCATCACCGTGAGGGGCTTTAGTAAAAAATGTGGAACTAAATGTATTTTGTTGCTTCAGTAGAAGCAGAATCCAGTCCCACAGTGGTAATGAGCTGTGCCTCTGTTCGGTCTTCTTGACCTTTTGCATTGTGCCACCCATTGTGGCTGAGGTGAGCTTCCAAGGATGCAGTGGGAATGGCAAACTGGTGCTGAAAGTTGGGCTCCAGATGCAGTAGTGTTTCCACACCAGCCCTGGAGCGAGGCTGACTGATGGTATTAGTGGGTCTGGGATGCCAACTGGCAGAGCAGCTGGACCATGGGCCGAACAGGGTTACCAATATTTCCAATATGTTCCTGGGCTGGAGAGGGGCAAAGGATTGGGGAAAAAGAACAGCTGTCCCAGCAAAATCCAGTGTGAGTTGGGAACTGGTTTGGATCCTGGATCTATTAATTAATTAAATTATTAATTAAAAAGTAGTAAAAATCCTGTTACAAAATGGAAAACTTCTTATATTCACTTAATAATTTTGTGGTGATGAGGCTTAGGACGTAGTGCAGGGAAGGACCAGAAAAAGGGGAAATGGTTTCTGTGTCTGATAGGATCTCCCATGATCTGTTCCAGTGCAAGGAGAGGAGGAGGCCACCTAGGCAAAGTGCTCTCTTTCCCTTGCCATGGAGAGGGAACAGTAACCTTCCTGGTTCCTCTCCTTCACTCCGGTAAATCAACCTAATACCAAGTTTTTTTGCATTCATCTTGAATTACTGTTTGTTAGTTAAGCCTATAAAATGGTAACTGTTCAACATATTGAACAGGTTTTTCTTGAAGGTACAGAAAGCATTGAGCTGATGTAAGTAGTCATTCTTCACTGTGCATTATATACCTGCCTGGATATCAGTGAAAAATCATCTGCAGAATGGGTGTATGTGTATTGTCTGTGGTTTAGAATGCCTGTTTTTGTCAAAATGACGCTAGTCCAAATGATTAGGTGTAATGGAGAAGGAGAATACAGATGCTACAAAGCGCTACGAGAAGGCTGAATTTGCTCTGAAGAAAGACTTTATGTTTTCTTTAGTCCCATTACAGTCTGTAGGAGCAAAGTAACCTGAAAAGGAAAGGCACAAATCACCTTTCTTTTGCTTCCTACAGTAACTCATGGACAAAAGACAGATTAGTCTTCCGATGCATTGTGTCAGATAATTCTTCCTCTGAGTCAGCCACCCTCCCCCAACCCGAACCTGCCTGAGACAGCAGTTAGGTTGTACACACATACATCCCGCTGCCTTTGCAAACAGAGAGAGCTGTGTGCCTCCAGGGTCCCGACAGCACCACAGTCTGTATTTTCCCAATGAACCATAAAGGTCCCAAATGGTTCTGGTGTGTACGGGGGACAGGTGAGACCGGGCAGGTGTCGCTGCCCTTGCAACCAGCAGCAATCAGGCCATTGCCAGTGTCCCCTCATGGGTCAATCTTGTGCCTTTTCCTGCAGGAGGTGAAAAAGATACCTGAGCAAGGTCTAACAGGCCTAGAAATGGGACTTTTTCTGAACATTGGGGATTTAGTCCAATACAGAAGTGCACAGTGCTTACCAGGTGCTAAAGCCAGCCTGCTTGGAAGATTAATTCCCAATGTAAGGGATTCAATGACCCACAGATAGGGAGGAGACCAGAGGGTCCCTATTTCCTGAAATCTTGCAAACAGAGTCATTGGGTTTTCTTAAAGATGTTTCTTCTAACATTAACCATCTGCTGTGATGTGATATGACATAGCTTCTGTGTCACTGCCCTGTTTCGGATCAGTAAGGAATATGACTGAAACTTGCAGTTTCTCAAAGTTAACTTTGAGGGCATGGAGAGATAAATCTCAAAATACAGAGGAGACCATCGCCACTGAGAATGAAGAGGACTGAGTCAGTGACAGACCAGAACTGTTTCTCAAAAAACACCAACAGAGCACAGAAAATGCTCAGCTTCAGCCAGCACAAAGGCAGTGAGGAAAAAACTGACTTTGAAGCAAGGATTTGGAGAGAAAAACCCTGAGCAAAATATTGACTTCCAACCTTCCATCAATACATGCCTTGAAAACGTAAATCCAGCAACTGAATTCCTTTTGCATGCAACAGACTGTGAAACAAACCTTTGAGATGAAAACCATTACTGAGGTAGGAAGGAAATGTTTTTCTCCATACAAAGTTGAATGTAGTTTTTAGTCCCTAGAAATATATGTGTGTTCAGGGCCAGTGCTGTATGTGAACTCTGCCTGAAAGACATTTCTCCATCTTGATCCATTTACAAATTGAGACAGAGAAGCACCAATTAACCTCAGGTCATTAATTTCAAATAAACTATCCATTTTCTTTTTTCTTTGCTTTTCTTTAACTTGTGTAATGGCCTGTGGGGAGGAAAAAACCCCCAAACTTGATTTGATTCCTTTCTGAATGTATCAGTATCAGGGCTCAGTTTACCACTTGCCCTTTGAGCTGCTAAAGACATTTCTATGTCTTTATTTTTTGTCTCCATCTTCTACTTCCCCAGCTGAGATGTTTTACTAGGGAAGATTAGTCTCAGCTCTTATCTTGGCTGAGAACATGAGTCTTCTTTTTCAGTGTTTTTGGGAGAAGGAGCAAGAGTTCAGGATCTAGAAGAGCAAGTATCTGCTTTTATGGCTTTAGTTTCATGGGTTTGTTTTAGCTTAATTATTTGAAAGATGATTTCTATATTTTTTCTTTAGTTTTTATTTTTTTCTTTGTTTTAATTGACAATTAAAAAGACTAGGGTATTTGTTAGGTTTTATAATGTGCCAAGAGACCCCCTGCTGTGAGCTACTTAGATGCTTGGTAGTGTTTCTTCGTCTACATATACCATTTGTTATACAATATAGAGCTCCTCCTGGGGTTTTAATTTAATGGGGAGCTATATGGGGAACATTCAGTCAGCCTCATGACCACCTCTGAGTTGAAACTTTCAGGAATAAGTAGTGCTGAGTGGAGCAGGGACCCCTTGTCAGCACCTCCTTGCTCTGGATGCAACCAGATTTCTCTTCCATAGTGGGAAATGCCTGGAAGTTTTGGGCATGGCTGAGTTTACTCTGGAGCTGGGGTACTTCATGAGGCTGACCCCACTGTTCAGTCTATATTAGGTCATACTTAACAGCACTTTTAATAGTGCCGTAGGGATTGCTGAGTATGATGGGAAACTATGCTATTCTTCGATTAGGCAGGAGCTCTGTTACCTCAAGGAGACCCATCCAGTGGCTTGCTAGCTGCTTGGCTCAGTTGTGTACATGACTTGCAGCATAAGGAGGTGCACTGTGCAGCTCCTGAGGATGGTCAGATGTAGGTTCTAATGACCTAAGGGCTGCCCCTGAATGGATTCTTCTGCTCATGAAAGGAGTGTTGGAATGTCATGCCAGCTCATTTTACTCATTTTCTTATCAGCTTTTTAAAAACCCTGATTGTTTAAACTTAAAGTTAACCACACCAAAAATAGGGAGACAACTAAAAACCCAAAGCCCCCATAAAAGAGATAAAAGTCACAGTTTAATTCTGATTTGTTTTCCACATGCAATTTAGAAATATAAATCATCAGGGAAGCCACATCTGATTTCACTGAACAGTGGTTTGAGAATTGAAACATTTTATACCTAGGCAGGTGGGGGTTAAAGTGATTAAATGTTTGAACAGAGAGAATAGAATGAGTCAATAGAGCTTTCTCTCAAACCAGACAGGGCCTGTGACTTGTTGAAATATGAGAGTGAAGCTCTGCAGAACAAGTGTCTGGACAGAAATTCTCTTCATGATCTGCCCCTCGGGTTACATTCGACACGAGCAGACATGGTATTTTCTAGTGCAAATACTGCAGCTCAGTGAATTGCATCATCTGCTGCTGGCATCAGAAGAGGCTCCATTAGAAGAGGGGTGGCCAGCAGGGACAGGGAGGTGATTGTCCCTCTCTACTCTGTCCTTGTGAAGCCCCATCTGGAGCACTGTGTCCAGATCTGGGGCCCCCAATACAAGAAAGATGTGGAACTGTTGGAAAGGGTTCAGAGGAGGGCCACGAAGATGATTAGAGGGCTGGAGCACCTCCCCTACGAAGAGAGGCTGAGGGATCTGTTCAGCCTAGAAAAGATAAGGCTGCAGGGGGACCTCATTGCAGCCTTACAGGAGAGGAATCAACTTTTTAAAAGGGTAGACAATGGCAGGACAAGGGGGAATGGATTAAAGCTAAAGGATTTAGATTAGATATTAGGGGGAAGTTTTTTACAGAGGGAGTGGTAAGGTGCTGGAACGGGCTGCCCAGAGAGGTGGTAGATGCCCTGTTCCTGGAGGTTTTTCAAAGCCAGGCTGGATGGGGCGATGGACAACCAATCTAGATCATGCCTGGAGGTTGGTGGCAGGGGGTTGGAGCTCAGCAATAACAAGAACATCTCTGTGTTATCAACACTGTTACAGCAACAGTCCAAAGCAGAACTCCATACCAACTGCTATGAAGAAAATTATCTCTCTTCCAGCCAAAACCAGGAAAAAGTGACTGCACCAAGCATGAGCTTGAGGTTCTGAGGTTCTTGAAGGTGTTTGACTTAGCATGCACCTCATGTAGATACACATGTCTGCATGGGATCATTGATACCACTGTGTAAATCAGAATGACTCTCTGTGAGTTAAACTACATGTTATGCTTCAGTGACCCTTCTGTGACTGTGAAAGGCAGCTGGCTCAGAGCTGTTGTCCTGACACACACACTTTCTGAAAGCATCAGTGAAACGTCTGGTTGACCGAGAATGCGAAGTTGTTTCTAAACTGATTTATCTTACTTAAGGGAACATATGGTACAGATCTGCCATTTGATTTAGGAGATTGCAGAGCTATTTCTCAGAACCGTATATTTCTTAGAGCCTGGGACAGGAAGGATTTCTGCTTGTAGTATTTCATGGCATTACTGCTTGTATAATTCCAAACTTACATAAAGAGCTGTAGCATGTTGTTTAAACTATCTGTTAAAATAATTCTGAATAAAATGAGTCTGTCAGTACTTTGAAATAAACTTTATTTTCTAAAACCAATACCTTCTATATGTATATTCTGTACTACCTCTTTATAATTAACCCCCCTAACTTTTTTTTTGAGTGTGTGTGTGTTTATTCCTATTATTTCATATTATTTAGTTTTCAGTTGCTTGGTAACCATTGAGAGGCTTGTCCTTGTCATATCCATAAAAATGTAGAACATGCAACACACACACAAGTCAGTTGTAACACTATCTACTCAAAGCCTGCTCTCCAGAGCAATTCTTTACGCTGCTCTGGAGTCTACTTCTTTATTTAGATTTTTCCTATGCCCTTTTCTGGAACCTACTTGCAAGCTCCTGGTCCTCTCCTCTTTCTCCCTCCCTCTTCACTGCCTCCTTCACCAGGGAAAAAAACCCTCCAAACCTCCTGAAATTTCAAGGAGTTTCTATTGCACTCAGCTCCTATGTGTGTAATGACTAATTCTTAACTCTGACTTTTATTCCTGTGTGTCAAAAGCTCCACTTGCCCTGTGAATGTCAACAAGCACCTTTGGCTTTCCTGAGACATTTGTCACGCAACGCAATGAATCATTCACTGCAATACAGTGGCATTTGAGAGCCTGAGACAACACAGAATTGATCCATTCTAATAACAGAATAACTAATCATAAGAGATACGTGTAATTGATCTGGGTGGGAGATCAGCGGGGTCAGCAGCTATGGGGGGTGGCCATGAGGGAAGTGTTTAGGAGGCTTTTACTCTTATACCCAAATTCTCTTCACAGGTGAAAGGAAAAACAAAACTTTGTATGTGAAGTCAAGAATTTGTTGTTGATCTAATGAAAAGTTTTGAGAGTAAGATAAAGTCAGATTAATTAGGTGGTTACAATACTACATTTTCTTGTTCCATATATCTAATTCAAATTAATACTGGAAATTCTTGGTAATAGAGTTAAAAATGTTATAAAAGAAAATAGCCTTCCTAGTATATTTGTTGTGCTCACCCTTGCATTGTTCCTACAGCTGCCCGTCCGACGGTTTCAATGGATGTGCCTGTGGGGGGTTCTGAGGAGCTGCCAACAGCCTGCAGCACTCACTGGAAAGAGAATCACAGAATGATAGAGGTTGGAAGGGACCTTGAAAGATCATCTAGTCCAACTCCACTGTCAGAGCATCCACCTTTGAATGTCTCCAGAGAAGGAGACTCCACAACTTCTCTGGGAGGCCTAGGAGAAAGACATTTGGTCTTCTGCCTCTTTGCCAGGAGAAATGTAATGGTAAGTTTTCTTACTCCACTACCTTGTGATGCACTGAGGCTTATTTTGTTTGGGTTTTTACAGCACAATTTGCTTCTCTGATCTGTTCACCGGTTCCCAGTTATTCAGCATTTCTGGTAGTGCTAGAGCTGGCTTTACCAGAGCAGTGCGAGTTTGCACTCTACAGGGGCTGCTGACTCGATGAGCACGATTTCTTTTAAAATCTGTGGCCTCCAGTATCACCCTGCACCTGCCATCTTTCACACCAATTTCACTCCAGGCAGTGCACAGGCACTTTGGTTCACACGGCATAGCTACTCATTAAACTACAGACAGCAACTCAACCAAAACAAGCTTCAGAGGGTAGATGGCTGCTGTGAAAGTTAAACAGCTAAAATCAGTTCTGTCCAAAGTAGTGCCTCAGGTTATGCAGTTTCAGGCCAATATAAAGCCTGTGAGTAGTAATGGCAAAAATCTTAATACCGGCCTACGTTATCTGGACTCATGTTGCATCTTAGTGTAGTACTCTGGCTTTGATGGAAGCTGTGTTGAAAGACTTAGAGATATCCAGCTTACCTTCAGGCAGACCGCAAAAACAGGCAGGCTGGTTTTTATAGATGTCAAATGGTGGTTGTTTTTTTTTTTTTTAATTGTGTGATATATTGAAGGATAGTTAGTTGTCAGATGGATAAGAATGGCATGTTCTGGAGTCTGTTCAACCATCTCCATAATCATCAGATATGGCAAGCAGTCTCTTTTAGCAGAGAAAAATCAATCAATCAGGTCCAGGCACATAAAGGCCAGATTTTGCATTTTACCTTCAAAATATACCATAAAAAATGGTGTTGCATTTTTGCTAGCTTTTACCAACATTTAGATGAATGATGTGTTCCATACATGTTAACTATCCCCAGAGATTTCTAAGACAAATAGCAATGCTTTTTATTGAGGCCATTCCTCTCACATCACCATCAGTGTGCTCTGAATGTTCTGGTGGCTAGGGCTGTGTGAAGAAAAGGGTCTTGGGATATCTCAGTTTTTGTATCTTGGTTGATTCCTCAGTGTGGAATTCAGACAAGGAGCAAATCTGTTGATGAGCCAAAATTTGTAGCCAGTGCCAATGGAAACTGTGACATCACCATGTCAAGTTTATTAAGTTTCCACTTTGCTCCTAGTAGCACGAGGTGTTCAGGTTTGGAGTAGGTTGGTATGAAGCTATTTTCTAGAAGTATAGTGTGACCTCCACACCTAGCTGGTATTTGCCTATTTCGTTTGCAGATTTTTGTCCTCTTTCAGGCAGGTTGACAGTGGCCATCCTCTTGTCTTTTATTTCCAAGTCAGTCTGAAGTCTGAGGGTAAAGTTGTATGTGTGTAGTAGGTGATCGCATAGTTCTGTGGGCTACTATTGCATTTCTTTCAAAGATGACTGTTTATATGTGTAAGTTGAATGGTAGCTATTTAAATGGATCCAGTCTTGAGAGTACATAGTATGATTAATTCTTTGTGTCTCTTGTGTTTTAGATAATTATTGCTGAGTGGTTGATCCTAGTCAGTGGAGAGAATCTCAGAGTTTTTGTTTTTTACTGAAGGAGCAAGGCTCTGCTTGCTGTTTCACTGAAGGGAGTAACATGAGGAGTTCATACAATTGAGCAGCAAAAGGAGCAGCCCAAGCTCTTGAGAATACTGTTACTTTACAGCTGGTTCTTATTTCCCCCTCTGCCATTGCAGTTGCTGTTGTGATGTGCAAAGGGATGCTAACACTTTTGTTTCCATCTCCCTGATAAGTGGTTTGGGTGTTTTGTCTATTTTCATTGAGAAGAGACAAATTGGGATGAGACAGACCGTAGGATGTTTTATGTTTCTGGTAGCGATGTGGCTCTTGTTGGGTTGCAGACTGGAACCTCCCTTGAAGCTCTGGAGGCAGAAACCAACGCCGGGACCCCAGACATGTCAAAGGTATAAAAAAAGTATAAAAAATATATAGGGATATAAAGCCACCCCCCCTCCCCCCAACCTTCCTTATATTAAAGTCTAAGCTAGCTTCATACTGTTTATTTCTCAAATAAAAATATGGTTCCTTCTAAGACAAAACTTCAGAAGTATGAAGTGGTTTTGAACTGTTGTTGATGTCTTGTATAGAAGTGCTTTCAGTACCTAAGTTCTTATAGGATTTGAATGTTTTGTGTCATGCTGTTTCCCTGATATATTACCATAGAGGTATATTTTCCCTCTGTTTGCATTTCATGAAAAAAAAAGAAAAAGCTGGATGTAAAAAGGAGTAGCTCTGATGTCCACCAGCAGAAAAGCATCACTTGTGAAATTCATTTGCACTTAACCACAAAGCACTGAAGTGTATACTTCAAAGCCTTCGGCTTTGTGCTGAAAGAACCAGGACCATCCAATCAATTCACTTTGGAAGTTTGTTTAGGCACTCTGCTGAATCAGGGTACAGTTTAAGTGAGAAAACATTCTCTAATGATTGATCTTCAGAACACTTCACTGTAAAACAGACTGGCACTATAAAGCATTACTTTATTAAACACAGGTAAAATGGTGAACTAGCGTGTCATGAGGCAAAACTGAGCAAGAGCAGAGGTCATGGCCCAGATCTTGGGCACTGCTGAGTAGAACAGCTTCCCTAATCCTGTATCATGGTGTTTATCTGTAATGCCATGTAGTGCAAATAGGACCCCTCAGAGCCCCAGAGGGCTAGGCCAGGCAGGAGCGAAAAGGGCAGGACTCAGACAGTAAACCCTGGGGCCAGCCTGCGTTGTTCTCCGCTTCTTATGGCTGTGGACCTCTCCTGGTCTTCTGCACCAAATCCCAGTTTTCCCATTCATGAAGGACAAGTGTAAGAGTGCATTGCTTGTATTAGAGGACTCCAATAGAAAAATGCATTGTATACAGAAGCATACAGATGTTCATCAGAGACCATCCCTGAAGAACAGGTCACAGTTCCCCGGTCAGGTGAGAGCAAGTTCAACCTGCTTCAAAGGTGCATGTGGTGCTGCTGGAGCCTGGCTGGCAGACAGGGTTCCTAATGCAGAAGTAGGAGGTGGGATATAGTGAAACACCTGACTGAAGTAATCATGGGTAAAAACTGTGTACATACATGCATCCATACATACATCCTATGTACATACATACATCCTATGTACATACATACATCCTATGAAGCCACAATGAGAGCAAGTCGTGTCAGAGTCCTCTGATAGTAGCTTCTATTAAAGTGCTTACCATGGGGAATGGACTCACACGCTGCACTTTGATAACAATTTTCTAAGGCCATTTCCCAGGCATGGAAAGGTAACCTTTCTCAATTTAGCTGGAAGTTAGAGAGCTAGTTTCTGCAAAGCATGCCCATCTTCCGTCTCAACCTGCATATCAGGTGCATCCTTCCCCTTATGTTGCTCATTGTCATTCACAGTCTGCCATTCATGGATGCTGTTGAAAGCTTTTCATTTCACATCTGGAAGCTGAAGCTGTCTTAAAACTTTCCTCATATATTTTATCAGTCAACAAGAAGAATGAGGCCCTGGGACCTCTGAGTATAATCGTGGGTGAGATTAGCCCAGCAAATGAAACACCTGCATGTTCCTTCTGTGAACATGCGCTGTTTTCTGTGGCAACTTAGATCATAATTTCAGTTATGAACCTGCTGTCGTTTAACTGGAGTGTGGTTTGTTGTGTGGTGCATCTCTTTATCTTCAAGGAGATTTGGAATGTTGTTTTGTAGGTGTCTCTAATACCTGGTTTTCACTTGGTTTTGCTCAAATAGCAGTTGTCAAATTACAGACCAGAGTTTAGCTACATTTAACATAAAACCAAAGATTAATGGCATCACTCTGATCAATCTAAATATAGTAAAAGCCATCTAGTTCTGAAGCACTAGCTACAGACTCATCACAAAAGTAAAGCAAACTTGTCCAGATCACTCAGACACAGCCAGCCCATGACCCATGTTGAGGAATTAACGAAGGTGAAGGAGTAAGGACCAAGCCCAAAGCTTGAATAAGCCAACAGCAGTTTTTCCTTTGTCTTTGACAGGCTTTTAGTCCAGAGTTCTTTGTTTGCTTCTGGCCCTGCAAAAATCAGTGTCAGAAACCCCATTGACATCAGTGATGCAGAAACTGATGGTAGAGGTCGCATTTCAAAGTTAAGGAAAAAAATTTCATGTAATTTCACTTGGAATAAAATATCCAGAGCTAGATGGGCAATAAGGATGTAAGATCATGACCACAGCTGTTAACTGTTAGAGGTCCTTCTGTCCTATGTAATTCACTGCCCTAAATTGTCAGGGAAGTTTGCTCTTTAAGCTACTGGGTTACTGTGCACATTACTGCTTCAAGAAATTTAAGCTCTTAAGGTCATTTACTCCCAAAAATATGGCATGTAGTTATGACACATCTTCAGGAACAGATGTGTTTGCAGGTCTGCACTTTGCACTCAGCTGATTAAAATGGAGCTCAAAGAACTGCAGCATGTTTTATAACTGATGCTTTCTTTTCTTGATAAAAGTATTAATATTAATATATTCCTTAATTATTTTATATTTTATTATGGCTGAAGAAATGCTAACATCTTGTTACTTAAAGAGTTGCAATATGTGTTTTCCCAGAACACAACATTGCTCACCATTTTGCAGATACCAAGATTGATATCGTAAATAGAAATACTTCTGCCATTGTATAAAGACAATTAAATTTTAAACCTACTGCAATAAAAAGAATTGAAATTTTTTTATGAGTAGCTATAGTTGCCATAAATTGTAATGAAAAAAAATTGAGTGAATAAACTGCATGAGTGATAAAAGTCGTAACTCATACCAGACTTAATTTCTGTAGTCACTGTAAACTCAGTCTTTTATGGATCCACAGGTTTTGCCTGCTCTGTTCTGGGATGCTTTTGCCAGTGTTAGGAATATTGCAGCACTGCTGTGAGGCCGTTCTCTGGGGACATAAATTATTTTGCCTCAGACCTGAAGCTGTTAGCAACTGATTAACAAAATTACAAAACTAAGGGCTTCTGCTGTTGGAGCCCAGGCTCTCATTGGGATAAAATCTGCACAGATATTTGGGTTGAGTTTGCAGATTTTTGTGCCTTTGAAAATGGTCTCATGCTATGAGTATGAAAAATGAACCAGTGAGGCTGAAAGAAGAAACATTTTGACAGCGCAGTTGAATTTTGACTCAAACCACTATCAAAAACTGAGAGCTTATTTTTTTTTATGTGAGACATAGATCTTTCTCATTGTAGAACTGAGAAGGACAGAGAAAATTAATGAGGCCTCTGGATGAGTCAACAAAGGGGTGTCTGCTGTCTTTTGGGATACTTCCAGAGAAGTTTTGTGGTTGCTTTCCATGTCCAGGAGCTGTTAAAAAAAATAATCCCCAAATCAAGAAAAAGGGTCACAGTGCCTGAAGAGAAATGGCGATATAGGCATTATTTCCTGATGTGGAATGAAGGGCTTTCATACAGACTCATATAGGTCAATTCGCATTTACCCTATTTCTGAGAGGAGCGAGTACCTCATCCTCATGTGGAGGAAGAGAGGTTTCCCTATGTGGATGTGAAATAACGTTCACCTATTTAGCTTTTCTTTGAAACTACCAAAACTCTGATACTGTATTATCTCCATAAATGTACTATTATTTATGTATTTGTTGTTTATTTTTGGCCTCAGTATGGCAAGTAGTCCCAAAGTTTTGATCAAATAAATGCGGGAAAGAATTCTTTTAAATGGGTTTGAATATGCTGCCTTTTGATGCTCTTACATCTTCAGACAAGAAGAATGGAAGTTCTGGTAGTTTTTCTGTTGCTCAGCATCCTAAATATTTTCATCAGACATCTCTCCAGTAATCCCTTTTCCAATATCAGCATTTCCATACTATCTTTCCTTCTCAGAAGGGGGAATTAATTCTTGTTCTCTCAGTTCCAGGGAGAAAACTCAGGTCTTTAAGATATTGCAAAAAGCAAAGCCAGGGTCAGCTTCAGGACAGCCAGCCTGCTCAGGGCAGGTGTACCTTCAGAAGAGATCTCATATGGACAGTGGGAGAGAGGGATAAAGCGCCCACAACAGGTGGTTGCTTGTCTAGACAGCACTGTGTCAACTGCTGCCTAGTATCCAACGTTACTGTCCTGTATGCCCTTTTAGAGACTTGTTCTTTCTCTGCTGGTGTTATTCATGCTTTGAATAACTTTGTAAACACCATGTGCCTTCCATTAAGACTGATGATACCTACATGTAGTGGCTAATGTAGGCATTTTAAGACTCTCTTGAATACTTTGACTCTTTCAGAGTTCTTGGTGATGTACTAATCCCTCTGACGAAAATACAGAAGAGGAGGAGTAGGCCCAGTGGGAACATGTCCCTGGTAAAACATCATCCACCCTCTCAAAAGTGTTCCCTGAAACCCCTCATTAATGCACAGGTCCACAGATTCTTCCATCATTCTGCATCCAACATATTTACACCATTCCTTCGATGTTCATACTTGCTGTTGTTTTCTCTGTGAAACCCATTTTAGTTTTTACAGTTTTCCTTTAAAATGTTAATTGTTAAAAACGAATGCTTATTTTTAGTAGAATTTGTATGCCTACTTGTAGAAGTACAAGACCTCTGAGTGAATGAGTAAGCTTCTGGGTAGAATTAAGGACTACCAATTATACATGACTTTCACAAAACCGCCCTTGAGGTGTTAGAATAAAAAACCTGATAGGTATGTATTTAGCTACTCTAAGTGAAAGTATCCAAAGAGGAAACAGACCTTTTCCAAGAGTTTTGAATGCTTTTGAAACCTCAGGGCTAGCTTATAATTAAATATTGGGGGAAAAAATACTTTTAGCAAACTTCTACATAAATCACTGGTATCAAAGCTGGCAAGGACTGCTGGCTCTCAGGCACTGCGTTAGCCTCTGGCTCCCCACCTTACCCAAGACAGCTTTGGATTCACTCCAGTTGTACACTGTGTTTCTATAGGTTACTGCTATGTTTCTCTGACAGCAAATCACCTTAGCAGAGAGCACTAACCTAGTGTGAAAGCTTGTACATGTGGATATGTCCAGAGAATACTTATCACAACATGCAGCCTACAACTGGGCTGCCAGTGCAGTTTGTAACCATGCTAACCTGTGTTGAAACACGTCAGCAGTGGGTTTTTTCATGCAATCTGTTTTTCCTTTCAACAGAGTTCTCCAGGAAAAATCGTCTGCCCCGTCTGTTCTGTAAGGCATGTCCTCGCTGAAGACCAGTCAGGGTAACTACATGAGTTGGGACAGGATATGTGCAAAGTGAGACTCACTTAGCTCTCCTGGGAAGTACCTCTGATACTAACAGGTATAAATGCCATGGGCTGCATGGATGGTCTGCAGGGAGCAGGCAACTTTGCTCTCAATCCTTTGCAGCTCCCCAGTCCTCCATAGCATCAAATCTGTCTTCACTCTGAGCTCAGAAAGTTCACCATGGTCCATAATCTGCCCATAATGCCAGCTGTCCTCCCCATATTGACTGATTTTTTAAATGACGATCTTTGTGCTTTCTCCTGTTCTGTGCCTCATGTCCAGGGAAAAAAGAATTACCAGTAACATACTCCTGACCCCGCTGCTCTTCTGCAAATCACTCCTTAAAATTCTTTCCTTTGCTTTGACATTTTTAAAACCTTGGCGCCTGTAAACTTCCCTGCGTGCCAAGACTCAAGTCTGCCATGATGACCAGTGCTATCTCCCTGGTTTCCTGAGCTCCCTGGCTGTCTGCACATGTCTTGCTACAGTGCTGAGAACAGTGATTTCTTGTAACATCTATACAGGAGAATAACACTGAAGCAGGAACAGCTTTGCTTACAAAATAATGGACCAGCAGTTAATATAAAAGCATCTCTGAAAGAAGCTGAGGGGAAAAAATGGAAGAGCTTAGCTGTTTGGCTTGATTCAGTAGCAAGTGGACAGCACAGAGCAGAGGACAAACATAGCTAGGGAATACTGAATACTGCACAGATTAAAGGTATGTGCCTAGATAGGAGAACAGGCATTTTTCTGGGGGAAAAGTTTCTCTGGGGGAAACTCAGTTCCTAGGAACATTGTGAGCTTTGTTGACTACTTTCACTCCTCTTATTGCCTAGTTACAATTTCTGGCTACAGATCTTACACTTGAGCACCTTGGTAAAGCATTTTTGTAAGTAGTCACTGCTACAAGTCTACCTCTGCATCACGGCCAGAATTGTGCCCTATGGTCCCTTCACCATGGGTGCAGGGCAAAGGGACAAATTGTAGGGGCTTTGTGTCAAGAAGTACAGTAGAAAGCTAAGGTCAAACTGTATTACAAAATGGAAATTGCACTTAGATAAGAAAAAAAGGTGTCTGGTTGAAAAGGCATGGATCAGATGCCTCCTGAGAGGAATCATTACCTCATGGGCCCAATATTTCTGAGATGTCTGACTGGACTGCCAGGGATGACATGGGATCTGCTGAAGGTCCATACCTTTCTGGAGAGGCAACAGCTGGCCAAGGTTTACCAGGGCATCAGGCTTAGTGCAAGAGGTGACTTGTGCATTGCAAAGACTTGCTTTCTTTATCTAGACCACAGTTTTGGGTTTTAAGCAAACAAGAAGATTTACAGAAAACACAAATCTTTCTGTGAAATTGCTTCAGCAATGAGCTTTTTAATCCACTGGCATATGTAAATTCTTGTCACCTTTGATGACTGTGCAGAATGTTAAAATGCAGTTTCGGGATGTTGTGATTTTTAGCTGAACAAAATGCATATGATACTGAGCATGGCATCCTGTGGTTTTATGCCCAGTTAAAAAGTAACATATGCTCACTATCACTTTTTGTATCCCTTATGTATTCCATTTGGTTCAGTTTTTTTTAAAATACTATTTTACTGTAGGATAATCATTTAAATCCCTTCACTGAAACTGCAGTATTCAACAAATTACTTCCATGACAAGTGACAGGACCATTAAGTACTTCCTTGTTCAGCAATAGCTGCAAAAATGGGAAGCTTGGCTTCATGTAGGTTTAAACAGGGGCTCAGGCAGCTGATGGAACAGATTGCTTTAGGGACCTGACATTGAATATAATGGTAATTTGTATTTTGGTTTCTTTTCCATATCAGTGTGTGTCCAGAGGTGGCACAGACAAAAAAGTGAGAAACTCAAGAAGACATCCCAAGCAGATGCAATAATGGCAACCTGGAAGCAGATGGAAGACAGAGAGAAGGTAACTAACTTTTTGGGATATGACATGGTGGAAAGAGGTGTGGACACACAAGCCAATCTCTCTTTCTCTTCACTGACTGTGAATTAAATTTAGGTGATTAGTGGACTAGATGCAAAATGAAGTGACCATGGCGCTAAAGTGAGGTGAAGTTAAAACTCACGTATGCCTCTTGCATATCTTGAAGGATGACATAAGTTGTTAAGATCCTCTGAGTGGAGGAGTTCTGTTCAGTCCAGCAAAGACTGACAGATTATTGTCCTGCATAGAAAAGATCATCACTTTGAATGTGTTTTTTTTCAAGTTTCACTGTTGTGTTTGAGCTGCATATATATATATATAAAGAAATCTATTTGACTAGAAACTGCCTGCTCCACACGGCCATCAGACAACATACATTGCAAAACAACAAGGACAAAACAAAGCAATGACTTGCTGCTGTCTACATACTCTTTGTGATGCTCTGACAATACAAAAAGGCAAAACACTGTGCTTGCCTGAGAGCTGTGTGGAGTACAGATTGGGTAGGATAAGTGATGAGCCCCAAACATCACCTTTGCTGCCATTAAAGTCTTTCATGGCTCTCATACTGGTGAAAGCAGGGACTGCCTTTGGGGAATTTTCAAGATGGCATTTTTATTTGAATATGCATGAACGCTGATAAAATACCTAGTCACGTGGTCACAAACAAGGCCATATGAGAGAGTAGCAGCCACTTTTGCATACAGAGGAGTGACTCACAACCAGTACAATTTATTTCTGTCAAGACAGTAGATTGAATTTGCCAGGTCTTACTGTGAGATGCTCAGTTACCTGACAACCTGTGCTCTGGGACACGCTGCTTTACACTGCCACAGGGAGGTGGCCAGATAAAACTGGGGCCAGGGAAACTGTTCGCAAGGAGGATGCAGCACCTGAGTGACCTTGGTCCCTTCACAAACTGGACTGCTGCTGATTTGGTCATGGCTTATTGTGAGGGGACAAAATTTTATTTCATAGCTGAAGCAGGAATGTGGGAATCCCATGTCAGGCCTGAGAGGCAGGGAGTAACATAGACACTTGCATTTCTGTGTTGAGGTACAAGAACAGGAATGAGCTCACTGCATTAGAGAAACCAACCTAGAATTCTGCTCAGTAGTGGCCTTCAGGAGGAGAGAGTTATAAGCAAATAATTAAGATCTTCAGGATGTTCCCAGTTTAAGTGATGGAATCAATTAGAGGAAGGCTGATCTAATGGAAAATTACAAAATACATTAGTTGGTCCTGAGACAGAGGGAACAGTGAAAGATTTGTTATAAATTAGAACCACCTGAGATTTCTTTCTTCTAAATTTTAAAATCAGTTATTTCTCCCAAGCCTTTCAAAATATGATGAGAGGATGAAATTAATAAATATTGCACTTGACATCAACTTTCATCCTTTCACAGAATTGTAGGGGTTGGAAGGGACCTTGAGAGATCATCAGGTCCAACACCTCTGCCAAAGCAGGTTCCCTAGGTCAGATCGCACAGGTAAGCATCCAGATGAGTCTTGAATATCTCCAGAGAAGGAGACTCCACAACACCCCCTGGGCAGCCTATTCCAGTGCTCTGTCACCCTTACTTGTGAGAAAGTTCTTCTGCATATTGATGTGGAACTTCCTATGCTCCAATTTGCAGCTATTGCCCCTTGTCCTGTCTCCACAGGCCATTGAAATGAGGTTGGATCTTTCCCATTGTGTCCCACACTTGAGATATTTATAAACATTAATAAGATCCCCAACTTATTGTGGTGGTTCAGCCCCAAGCAGTGACTGAGCACCACACACCGCTCGTTCACCCCCAGAGGAGAAACAGACAGAGCCCCCATGGGTTGGGATAAGGACAGTTACTGGCAAAATCACTGTGAAACTGTAACAGTCCACAGCAAATTACTCTGTGGGCCAACCCAATGCTTCAGCCACCCTCAGATTACCCTGGAGGAACCCAGAGGTGCCCCTCTCTGACCAGCCCCTCTTATGGGTGAGTGATGTCAGGTGGTGTTGAAAGTAGCCCCAGCTAAGTTAGCTCACCTGGCTTAACTTGCCTCACCTGTGCTGGCTGCTTGGGGAGGTTAATTCTGGCCTAGCCAGAACCAGGACACCTATTTTTTAAAGAAAAATATTTGCCAGAGTACGCAGTTCTAGATCGTTGAGTGATTTATTTTTCCTTATTGTTATATAGCATTTCTGCCCTACAGATATCAGATAGATGAAGTAAAATTGTCTCTCATTTCACCAAATAGCTTGTGACAATAGGATGATGAAAAAAAATATTTCACAGGATAACAATACCTTTTAAAAAGCTCTATATTTTTAGCAGAGTCCCTCTAGATTTCCCAGAGGAATCTTTGGGTAATTCCAGAGGCCTTTCCTCTACCTGTTTATTAAGTTTTTTTCTGCTAACTTTAGGGGACATTCTGCATAAGCCTTGAGAACTGTAGCCCAGGACCAAAGGCTACATGAGCCTGCAACAGGTGAAACCCTAAAAGTCCTGCTATGTGTCCTCAATTTAATGTCATTGCTGAACCAAAGTCATAGAATATACTGAGCTGGAAGGAACCCATAAGGATAATTGAGTTCAACTCCCTGAAGTCAGGGAGAACTTAGTCCTTCCTCAGACTAAGTAAAGACTTCAGGACAGGATCAATATCAGTTTCTTTCATTTGCCTCTAGACAGGGAAAATTAATATATTTTACAGTAAAACCACTGGATTTTGAAAAATAATAATTAGGGCTTCACTTCATTGAGACACTTGGGAAAATGCATACCTAATCTTTCAACGGGAAAAATGTTGAGTGTTTAATGACTGCTAGATTGTTTATCTGAAAAAAAGGATTTTATTTTAATTCCTTTTAAATGAATACCTTCTTTTTATGACCAGATCAGTTTTCAAACCTGTGACTTCAGGCATATTGAACAAAGAACTGAATGGAGTGAGTGTTCAAAGGAAGAACTAAGATTTCTGGAGCCTTTTTCATCAGCTAACCCTTCCTTAGGTAAACAAAACATTTGTTATTTAGCTTAAAGACTGTAGCTGTGCATTTTTCCTTACTGAGAGTCCTGCTGCACCAAGGGTGTGATGGTTTGGCCCTGGCTGGAGACCAGATGCCCACCAAAGCCACTCTACCACTCCCCTTTTCAGCTGGACAGGGGAGAAAATATATATGAAAGGCTTAGGAGTCAAGATAGGAACAGGGAGAGATCATTCTGCAGTTAGTGTCACGGGCAAAACAGACTCAACACAGAATAAAGGAAAGAAAACTCTAATTTATTACACTACACACACACACACAGAGTGAGACTAGAATCAGATAATGAGAAGTGTGACTAGATCTTAAAGGCCCCCCCCCCCTCCATTCTTAGCAGACTTCACTTTAGTCATGATTTCGCTCCCTTCTCCCCTGCCCCCCTCACCCCTCTGCCCCCCTCCCACTGCACTGTGGCACGGGGGGGGGGAGGGTCAGGGAATGGGGGTTTCTGTCAGTTCCTCAAGAGTTGTTTTCCTTCTTAGCTGGGGGGGAGGTGTATTCCTCACACCCTTCCCCTGCTCCGCCCATGGGAGACAGTCCAAATTCTCCAGAACTTCTCCAATGTGAGTCCTTTCCCACGGGGCTTCAGCTCTTCCCCAGCTGCCCCAGTGTGGGTCACTGCTATGGGGTGCAGCCATAAATCATAGAATGTCTCTCAAGCCCAGACTGCTCCAGCCTGGTCCTCCACGGGGTCACAAGCCCTGCCAGCAAACCTGCTCCAGCATGGATGTCTCTCTTGCTCATCTCTGTATCTCTCTCTCCACAGGTTGCAAATGCTGGCAGAGGCTTGCTCCAATGTGGGTCACAGTGTCTTCTGTATGCCTTCACCTGCTCCAGCTTGGGGCCTCTCCACAGGCTGCCGGTGGGGTCTCAGCCTTTTCCATGGGCTGCGGGGGGACATCTGCTCCACCATGGGTTTCTCCACGGGCTGCTGGGGCATCTTTCTCTCCAGCACTTCCCTGGCCTTGGTGTTTGCACAGTTTCTTACATCTTCTTACTCCTTTCTCTGGTGCCAAAAAGCAGCCGATTGCATTTTTTTTTTCTAAGTGTGATTCCCAGATGCACTGTGACCATTGCTGATGGGCTCGGCCTTGGTCAACACTGACTCCAGCCTTGAGCTGGCTGGTGTTTGCTCTGTGGGTCCCTCACAGAGCTTCTGGCTGCTTCTTGCAGAAGCCACCTCTGCAGCCCCCCTTCTTCACCGGAACCCAGCCACACAAAAATACAACCAAGTCTTCACAGGGTTTAAGCAGCTCAAGAAGCTGGAAGATGTCCACTTGTGCTGTTTGTTGCTAGAGCCATCAATCTTGATCAGAGCTGGCAAACATACCAGGCCTTTGTACAACTGTCTGAAATAATACTCTTTGCTGATTGAGTAACACAACCATTTGGGAAAATTTCTCGGAGACAAAATCGACAGCTTTTTCTCCTTGGCCCATTAATTAAAATTGCCACATTCTGACTGTCAATATGTTCTTTGAAGGCAAAAGAAAATGGATAGCTGATTTTTGCCTAGGGACATATCAGATCCAAAAGCAATGGAGTTCTGCACTCACAGAGTGTTTCAGTCCTAAGGGTCTGTCCACTTGGCTCACTGCGGAGTCAGAAAACTGAAACATTTTTCCTACACCTTGTCATCAAGTTTATCTATAAATGATCCAAAGACAGTAAAATTTCCCTATTCTTGGTAACTTTTGAGAAGGGTATCAAATTTGCAAAGCTTCAGGGAAAACCATACTTTGTCCTTAAAATGCCCTTCTGTTTTCATTTATCCTGCTGGTTACGGAATATTGATTAAGGCTGCTTGTCGAGGTGTGGTCTGCTTCTCACACAGGCACCAGAAGAAACATTATCCTCTGGTGCAAGTTATAAAGGAATAGGAATGAAACGGGCCATTGAATATGAAGCTGAAATAAAAAGGAATTTTATTTTTATCCCCTTTTGCTAGGGTCTGCCCTACTCCATCCCTTCAGTTCTTCCACCCACGTGCCCCTGCTCCTGCACCTCTTTGCTTAAAGGTAAACCTATGGTTGTGACTACAACTAGGGGTGTAAATGGCCAAATTACCTGCAAGGACATCACCCATCAGGGGAAAACAGCAAGGGATGCTGCTGCAGAAGCAGCCAGACCAGGGACCACGCTGCTGGTGAGCCTCATGTTGTCTGGTGTTTTCATTACAGTCACCACTCTGGGAATGAAAAGGGAGAGCAGGAGCTTCGTTAATAAAAAGCAGGGAACTCTCATTATTTTTCTAATACTAATACTAACACTAACACTTGGTGCTGAACTTTGTGGATTTTTGAAGTCAAGTGTGTTGCAAGGAGAAGGGCTGGTTCTACTTCATGAGAAACCTTCATTTACATAACTTTTAAGCCCTCTTAGTGTCTGGCAGAATGCAACCTCCAAAAGAGGAGGTTCTCTTTGCCCAGCCATTCACTTGTGTTCTGTCTGTCTTGAGGGATTATTTGTTCATCTTTCTAAAGGCAAGGAAAAATTTGTCAAGATTTTCTTAAGAATAACTGAGGTCTCAAAGTAACGTTAAATAGCCTCAGAAGATTTTTCTGGTGCAGAAGTGCTGCTTCTCTGATAAAAAGAAAATCAGACAACTATAAAAGCAGATTTAAACCTGTTCTGCTCAAGACAGGGTAGTGTATACTCCACAGCAGCAGCCACATGTGGGTGTTCATGCTGCATCTGCAACAGAAACCTGTGTTGACAATTTGATCATCTTATCCATCTGGTTTTCTACTCACACTGCTGCATCAAACGCCCTCTGTGTCACTGGCTCCAAAAGCCCTGTCAGGTTTATGAGGAGATATTTGTCCGAGGTGTCTCCAGGAGATCTCTGGAGATATCAAGAAAAAACACTGGGACCCTGTGGGGACGTTATACCTCACAGATGTCTCTTATCTGCTGTCAGACAACAGATGGTATGTGTTTCTCCAATAAAGCTGCAAAGAGCTATGACAGCAGGATGAGATTTGAAGTACTAAGTACTGTTTAATGAATCCAGAGAGCCCATTAGTTTATTATTTACTCCTTGAAAGATTAAATATAAGCACCTTTGCTCAGGTGCCACAATGATCTTCCAGACCTCGCTAACTCCCTGTTGGGGACCTCCTTGCTCTGCAGTGTTGCAGCCTACTCTTCTGTCAGCCCTGTCTGGAGCAGGAGATGTTGGGCTTAGGGAGATGGTGTCAGGCTCTGCTTCCCTGCCCATCTCAGCAGCAGCTGTCAAACCTCTGCAGACCGCAGAGGAGCTGGGGCCAAGGCCTGGAGGTCACCACTGGCTGTTTTATGTGCCTGTGTGGCACAGTATGGCTCCCCTGCAGCAATCAGGCTCTGAGTCTGAGCAAAGATAATTTACCTCACTTTTACTGCCCCTTCCTATTTGTACCACTGATTTTTAGACTCCCACTTTTGTTACCGGGACTAGCTGGCACTGTACACCCACGTGTGGGTCAACAGGGATGGGAACAACTGCTGTCATGAAAAAACAAATGGTCCTGTTCATCTATCACAACCTTAATTCTTGCTTGAGCTGATGTGAGTTACCAGAAAGAAGTTTTGATGAGCTAACATGATGTCTCCAGCTATGCACCCAGCTCTGATCTACAACTGTCATTTGTCTGCACTTCACTTAGGTGGTGTGCATCAGCCCAACCTTCCTCCAGCTGTGGTGCTCCATGCTCTGAAATACATTTGAATGAATCAGGAATCTGCTCATCCAGCCTCATTTTAATCAAGATTTGAGTTTCTGAGAGATGTGCCTTTCAACTCGGGTGCAGTGCTCCTACCCAAGCCTCTTCTGTGCCCCTCCCAACTGTACTCAGCACACTGCAGTACAGCTGTGGAGCTTGGATCCAAACCTAACCATCTCCAGTATGTAGAACATGCACTTACCGTGTCCTTGTTTGGCTTATTTGGAGCAGGAGACCAAGCAAGGAATTTAATCTCCAAAGGCCCAGGTGGGTATGGGCAAGGGGAAGGTGGCTTGGATGCCACGCTTCTCTTCATGTGTTTGAAGTGGATTTCTTTCTATGAACAATTTATTCCAGATTGTTTTACAACACATCTGCATCCTGTATGTCAATTTGCTACTTTGATGCTGTGCCCATGAAATAAAAGACTAATTTTCATGTGTGCTGTTATTTCCTCTCAAGAACTGCAATACAGTGTGGTTTTTTCCCTTCTCTGATCTCATTTGTATCACTGGTGTTTTTCCCTGATGGCAACCAGAAGCCTTACATAAGGCAACAAAGCTCTCCAGGGTTCAGGAACCAAACCAAAGTGCCAGTGCCTATTCCCATCTGCTTGGGAATGACATAGAGGTTGCTCATGGACATGTTTGCTGGCGTGTGTGGCAAAGCAACCATTGAAGCAGAGAGCTGCTGCGGACATTGGCAGCTCACTGCTTGGGAAGCAGGGCTTGGGGAACCACGGCCCTGCCTCATTTTGCCTGGTTTAAGAGCTCCTGGGTTTCTGATGGAAATACTGGTTCTCAACTATTTGCATCCACAGTTCCTGTCTCTTCATAGCATGGGTAGTGAATTACTCTGAAGTTCTCTTCTTTACCTTACCCCAGCGCTCTCTTTGGGTATCCTTCTTGAAAGCAAAATTCTTGCTGGAATTTGGTGGGTGTTGTTTCTACTCCATTTGTAAAATGTTTGACCAAAATCATATCATAGTATATGTTATTGTAACATAAGATAATATATAAATATATAACACTGTTACATATTATAGCAATGTAACATAATATACTGCAGCTTCCTTGAGACAGCCTTCAGAGCAGATGTACTCATCCCAGACACTATTGAGGACTTGTGCTATGAAAACCATAATTCCTTTAAGGTAAATCCAAGTCTGGTAATCCTACTTGCAGTAGTCCAAAATGACTAATAACTTCTGGGGGGAAAATAAACCACACAACTCTCCTGCTCTTTCCTTTATATGACCTACATAAATATATTTTATTTATTTACTCAAGGATATCATACAATAATTTACATTTGTTGTTTATTTTCATGGTAAGCACACTTTTCTGGTGGATACTGTGCATTTTGTATCAAGAGATAAAATATTATTTATTGGCTTCCTTGACAAGATTTCTGAATAAAAGTAGTTGCTACTATTTATTTTCATGACATAATGAGCTACTTTTTCCCATTGCAATTATAGAGATTTGGAGCATGTAACAAAAATAATGATTGTATTAGCCTTTTGGCATTGGATTAAGAGTTTTCCAGTTAAGTAAAATGATTGAAAATATGCTGATAGACTATGATTTTCTCTACCATATTTAATGTAATTCTATAGAAAAGTAGAGTAACTTTTGCTTCTAAAATTATTGTTTTGTTCTATGTTACTGGTGCATCTGGCAAAATGACTTGAGAAAAAGCACATGTATATATAGCTTCAGCTTCCTGGAACCTCATTTGACAGAAAATTCATAGAATGCTCTTTAATCCTCAGTACCACTTAAAACATTGAGAGTCATTTTGGGGTTTGAAGGGTACTGCTTCTGAATCAGAGACAGCCAAAGTGCTTCCACATTAGCCCAAGGCCTGAAATTGATAGTGGTTTCATTTCATTCTGACCATAGAGTCATAGAATGTGTTAGATTGGAAGGAACCTTTAAAGGCCATCTAGTACAACCCCACTGCAGTAAGCAGGGACATCTTCAACTAAATCAGAGCTTTTTCAAGCCTGCCCTTGAATGTCTCCAGGGATGGGGC
Organism: Laterallus jamaicensis coturniculus; assembly: GCA_022605575.1. Lineage (NCBI taxonomy): Eukaryota > Metazoa > Chordata > Aves > Gruiformes > Rallidae > Laterallus > Laterallus jamaicensis. The sequence goes on from JAKCOX010000008.1 coordinate 5,551,303, forward strand.
CTCCACCGCCTCTCTGGGCAACCTCTTTAAGTATTTAGCTACCCTCATAGTGAAGAACTTCTTCCTAATGTCTAATTTAAACCTACCCTGCTCTAGTTTAAAAACACTGCCCTTCCTCCTATCACTACATAGCCTGTCAACCAGTCCTTCCACATCTTTCCTGTAGGTCCCCTTCAGGCACTGGAAGGCCACTATAAGGTCTCCCCGGAACCTTTTCTTCTCGAGGCTGAACAAGCCCAATTCTGTCAGCCTGTCTTTGTAGGAGAGGCGCCCTAGCCCTCTAATCATCCTCTCAGCCCTCTTCTTGACCAAGAGATCCATGTCCTTTTTGTGCTGAGGGCTTCAGAGTATTCCAGGTTGGGTATCACCAAAGCAGAGTAGAGGGGGAGAATCATCTCTATCGATCTGCTGGCCACACTTCTTTTCACGCAGCCTAGGATGCGACTGGCAATCAGAAAAATGATATATAGTTGTATCAGCTGTGAGGGCAGCAAGATCTGACAGAAGGAGAGGTAGGCAAGAGGAGAAGAATAATAACTGTCAGAGCCCTCCCAGCAATCTCCTTGGTTCAGTGCTTGGAGGTTGAACTAATTTTTGGCCCTATCAGTATCGTCTGAATGAATTTATAGTGAATTTATAGTATGGTTGTTACAGGGAGACATATTTCGGTTAACCTTGTAGTGGGCTTTATTTCTGCCTAGAATTTAATATCGAAACTCCTGAAAATGGAAACTGTAGCAAACTGCAGACAGCCAATTAATGAAGGAGATAATTAAGAGGGTAAGTCTCTCAGACTGACTCACAGCCTTTCTCAGCTAATTGTTTCAATCACCAGCTGCAATGATGTAAAATTCTGGTGCATCAGCATTATGGAAAACAGTAGTTATTCATTTGTGAGTCCTGTTTGCAGGGATCAGCAGTTGTAATTGTTTGAAACCAAAGATCTGGAAACATAATCAAAAAATTTGCAATTAGAACAGTTGCTGAAGTTTCCATGTCATGAGATGACTGAGGCCTTTTCCAATAAACTGTGGAATATTTATGTTAGAAAGCGATTCAGTTTCCAGACTTCGTTTTAGTGGAAAATGAAGAGTGAGTGTTTTGTTGGGGTCTTCAATTGGATGGGGGGGGTTGGGGGGGAGGAAGCAGCTTTGAGAAGTGACAGGAAGCTCACATTGTAATTTCAGGGAGAAAAGTGTGTCACCAATTCCTTCCTGCTATATTTCTATCCGTAACATCCAGATGATAATATAACAGGCGCTCCCTTTCTCATTGCAATATGGCTTTTCAGTGCTGAGAGCTTATGAAGGCCCTGTTCTCTGTGTAACCCAGGGTACAAAGTGTATAAAATACCTTCAAAACCTGATCTTGAGGATTAGAGAACATCAGAACAGAAGTAAAGGTTTTAGTTCACCATGCACTTTCTCCACATTCATCTTCTCTTTCACTGGTGATATCAGCCCTAGCTGCGATTCCCCCCAGCTCCAGTGGTGTAACATGTTTTTCTCTTTCAGAGCATAACTGAAGAGGCATGTTCACCAGCTCAGCCTTCAGAATGAAGGGCATTAAACACAAGAACTGTATTCATATTGCATTTTCTCTGGAATCCAAGCCAATGCCAAGACCTTCCTTTTCCACCATCTGTCCCACATTGCATTTTACCATCTCCTCATTGCACTATCCTCAACCAAATCCATCAAATGGCTGAGATAGATGAAGGGAAAAAAAAAAGGAATGTTTTTGGAGTGTGCAATTTAACCATTTATTTTGAGACATAAGAATGAAAATGCTATAATCCAACCTGTGTGTATAGACATGACTATGGACCTGTGAGAGAGAAAAGTAGAAACACTTAAGATACTTCCATAAATTGCCATTAGTCTGGTTAGTAACACATGCTGTTCTTCCTAGATAAGGAGTCTGGCATAAGGGGAGGGTGGAATAGATTAACACATATCAGAATTAAATAGTCAATATACTTGCAACCTTAAGACAAAAAAATGATGCTGTTTGAGTTATTAAAGAATATACTCCCCTGGCTGAGGCACTGCAGAAAAAAAAAAGATGGATAAATTCATTTAGAAGTGAGAGACCTTAGAAAATTAAAAAAAATAAACCTTAAAGAAATAGAATTTGTTAATGAAGTGTTAAACTCTAGTGAAATGCTGGTTTCATAAACCAAATCATGGCAGGTAGAAAAACGCTAAGCTGCAGGGTAGGGTGGAGAGTGGCTCTCTTTTCCACTGCAGAGGCCGAGAGCTTCCTGAAGCCTAGGTTAAGGCAACTGAGAACATCCCTAAACAAAAAACCCAAACAACACCTAAGACAGTTATTTTGGTGGAAAAGAGCTTCACTGCATCAAAATATAACTTTAGTCAACCCAAACCACTTAGGTAACAGCACTCCTAGCCGTTGCGTAGGAACTCTTGGCAATGAAAGAACTTAATTTAGAAATATTCACTGTGGTTGCCCCAGTCATATCTTAGGTAGAACCTGAAGGATAGCTATGAGGAGTGAAGAGTGCTGTGATCCTCTATCTGGGAGGAGTACAGCAAATTTCATCATTTTCTGTTCTTACTGGCCATCAGTAGAAAGGTCAGAAATGAAGAAGTTAAGCTCAGAGGCAACACAAATAACTCTGCTAAAGAAGTTTGAGTGCATAGAAGTGTTTGCCACATTCTTTAGAGATATTTCTAACTCTAAATAAAAAAAGACCTACACAAAATTTGTCAACATTTTCATGCAGCCAAATTGTCTCTGGACAGCAATGTCCCACAGTGGTGCTAGTGGGACTTAAAACTCTCAACCCTGGCTTTTTGAATGGGAAACAGGCTCATTTGTAGGTCACATCTTTTTAAAGGTATATAAATTCATGTGTTAACTCCTTTATGTTCAGTTACTGTCAGATTGTCAGAAGAATGATGACCAGGCAAAATCCTATATGTTTGACTAGCTCAGTCACATTTTGTCAGCTTTAGACAGATTGCTTATGACTTCTGCATGGGCTGGAAAACTTGTTTATAACAGATTGTTTCTTCCTTGTTTTCCGGTGCTGTAATTAGAGGAGCAAGAACCATCTCCAGAGAAGAGAAGGCGTGTTCATGTTACTCAGATCTGTGGCACAAACCACTGGCAGACAAAACTCATAGCTTACAGTAATTTGACTTATGGCCCCAGATGTTTCTTTTTTTTTTTCAAATTCATTCTAATCTGTGTTGTTTGGGCTGTGAGAGAACAGCTTTTCATTTCCCTATTTTTCCCGTGACCATATAAAACCAGAACTGTCACCAGGGAAGAAGTACCAACCAAATCCCCCCATCCAACCCTCCTCTGATGGCTGTAAAAATCCCAAACCCTAACCAAATCAATAGGAAGACACAGTTCCTCCACTATTAATGCCTTCTTTCCATGTCAGAAAAAAATGTAATGAAGTTAATATGAACATCCTATTGACAAAGAGCTCAAGAATTGGAGCAACCCTACTCATGTACATGGCCTCAGGAAATCCTGGCATTTTCAAACCACATTTTAATGGAGTCAGCTGTAGCAGAGAATTAGGAAGACGATGACAGTTCTCTGATAGATAGGGATGAAGAAATGAAAAATTATGCTTTAAGGCAGGAAGTCCAAAATCTGATTCTGGTGAAAATTTTGCATTGTGAATTCCATGCAAAAATACAACTAGGACACCTATATTCTACCAAGATAGTCCACAATCGCTCCTCTCTATTTCCTACTTCTTAGTACTAGTTGTAACATTATATTTTCCTTAGTGTAGTTTCCATCTTGGAAATTAGGGTTTAATATTTCAGCTGCTTCTAATTTGACCACACTGAAACTTGGCTTTACTATTTACTCAGATGCATTTACCAAGGAATCCAATGAACTGTGATTTTTGAAGTGCAATAAAAATAGCAAACCTGTGTTGATTTCAGATATATTTTCCAAGGCGCTATGTCCAACATAGCCTGGTTTTGAGAAAACAGAAAAATGCAGGAAAATTGCTCTTGATCCTTGCCTATTCTTGATCACTCACAGCTAACACACCAATGGAGGATATGAATTCCAAACCCAAGGAAAGCTGATGGACATTAGCTAAGACTCTTACTGCTGCAGGTCTTGCCAACACAAGGCAAAACAGCACTTTTAATGGCAAGTAGAATATCCCCATAAAATAAGCCTGAGATAGGCAAAAAGGATGGAGGCTTTCCAGTTTGTAGCAGTGGGAATTTTTCAAGGCTTTCATGACAATGAAAAACTTGGGCTTGGTGGAGAAATGATGTAGCTATTTGGTGGCAGTGGGTGAGGTTTATAGTCCCAATAGAGGTGTGGATCTGTTATGAATCCAGCCTGTTATGGCAGACTATTTGGGAGGTGGGGTAGCATTTTAAGCTTAGACTTGCAGAAGCATCCACCGCCTTGTTCCTACACCATTAAGGTTCAGATTCTTGCTTTGGAGATTAATAATGTTGATAACGTTGTTCAACCTCTGCCACATGGTATTGGGAAAATGTGAGGTGCTTTTCCAGACTAATAAAAGTACAGGTATTTGACCTACCAGAGGCAAATTTTACAAGCTTGACCCTATCCTCAAATGAATTCAGGAAATTCATGGTACCAAAATACCTCTGAAGAGCTAAGGTTTCTCTGTTGCTGTAACATGTAAAAAATTTCACATCTCTGCCATGAAGTAAGACCATAAACCATCCCTTACCTATAATATTGAAATCCATACGAGCAAAAATGTGGTGGTTTGTTTTGTTATTTTGGCATTACACAATTCATTCATGCTCAAGACCCATTTGTAAAAGTCAGTAATGTCTCACAGTAAAGAACCTCAGAGCAATATTTGAAAACAGTAGAGAAACATACAAAATTTTCTGTGAAGCAGAGTGGTTTTCAATTGGGAAATGGAGCAATCATCTCTGGCTTTTAAACTGCATCTACACATGCAATTACTCTGTGTTTCAAATCAGAACTAGTGGCAACATGATGGAAAAATATCAGTAGAGGTGAAGTCTATTTTGATGGGCAATACTATGAATACTTTATTACCAGAAGAAATAAAAAGCAACATTTCAAAAGTCATGTAAGTGTTTGAGGTTTGGAGGGGTTTCCACATTAATAATGGGATATTGTTAACAAACAATTATTGGTTATCATATATTATTCTGTGATGCTGTGATTACATCACTTACAAGGGAAGAGGTGTGGGTATCATCTGTCAAGACTTCTCTAAGGCCTTTGACACAGTTGTCCAGAATATACTTCTCTCCAAATTGGAGAGATATGGATTTCATGGGTGGACTGTTCAGTGGATAAGAAATCTATTGGATGGTCACCTCTAGAGGCTGTTGTCAATGGATCAATGTCCAGGTTGCGATGGATGGCAAGTGGTGTCCCCCAGGGGTCTGTACTAGAGAAGTACTGTTTACTAGCTTCATCAGTGACATTGTGGGATTGAGTGCACCTTCAGCAAGTCTGCAGATAATCAAAACTGAGTGGTGCAATTGACATGCCTGAGGGATGAGATGTTATCCAGAGGGAACTGGAAAAACTCAAGAAATGGGCCCATGTCAGCCTAATGAGGTTCAACAAGGTCAAGTGCAAGGTCCTGCATCTGGATTAGGACAACCTCTCGTATTAGTACAGGCTGGGGGATGAAGGGATTGAAGGCAGCCCTGCAGAGAAGGACTTGGTCTACTGGTGGAGGAAAATCTGGACATAAGCTGACAAATGTGAACTTGCAGACCAGAAAGCCAGCCACATCCTGGGCTGCATCAAAAGAAGCATGGCCAGTAGGTCAAGGGAGGTGATTCTGCCCCTCTACTCTGCTCCTGTGAGATGCCACCTAAAGTGTTGAGTCCAGCTCTGGGGTCTCCGGTACAAGAAAGACATAGAGCTGTTGGAGCAGGTCCAGAAGAGGGCCATGGAGAAAATCAGAGGGATGGAGCTCCTCTCCTGTGAAGACAGGTTGAGAATTGAGCTTATTCAGCTTGAAGAAGAAAGATTCTGGGGAGAACTTATTGCAACCTTTCAGTACCTGAAAGGGCTTATAAGAAAGATGGGGACAGACTTTTCGTAAGGCCTGTTGTGGTAGTACAAGGGCTGATGGTTTTAAACTAAAAGAGAGTAGGTTTAGATATAAGCAAGCCATTTTTTATGATGGTGAAACACTGGAAGAGGTATCCCAGATAGGTGGTAGATGCCCCATCTCTGGAAATATTCAAAGTCAGGTTGGACAGGGGTCTGAGCAACATCATCTAGTTGAAGATGTCTCTGCTCCTTGCAGAGGGGGATTGGACTTGATGGCCTTAGTGGTCATTTTCCAACCAAACCATTCTGTGATTCTGATTCTATAATTATCAAAGACATGTTAGATCCATCTTTATCAGTTCTGAGTTTGTCTAATACACTTAAAATACCTCTGAAGATGGGTACTCAGGATTGTCCAAGGCCATCTGTCCCCCATGTGAGGAAAGACTTTCTAATTATGACAGATAACGTGTAACTGCTAATTGAAGCTCGTTAGTCTTGCCATTTGTCCAAAGAATATGAAAAAGGTTCTTTTCCCTTTTTCTTTGCATATACCTTTAAGGTGCAGAAAACTTCATTAAATGAGAGCAAGACATACTTGACAGCAAAAAATCATTTGTCATTTGTACATTTGCCAACTAAATGAACTTGATTGGTAGCAACAGTTCTCCTGAGCAGAAGAGCAAATGCAACAGTATTTGGGAGGTGCCAATGAAAGATTTTGTCCCTTGGCTGAATGAAAATATTCCTAGGATACATTTGACCACCATTGTGTTACATGCTTGTCTAATTGCCAAATTTTATTTATGCATATCTCTCACTGGTGATGTTTCATCTAATGAAAAATCCTTGTTAATAATATAAATTGTTCTGAGCCGGGATGTATTTTTCTCTTCCAATGACTTCCTATGCTAGCTGACTTCTGCAGCTCAGATGCATTGCTTCAGAAGCAGCTCTCTCTTAATAGCTTGGTAAACACCTCTGCCAAAATGAATTCTGCTGAAGAGCTGGTGTTTTTGAAAGTTACAGAACCAATCTGGGAAAGGGCTTTTGGGGTTTGTCTTTCTGAGGGCTACTGACATTCACAGACTGTGTAGGGATGCTTTGCCTGTGTCTGTTTTGCCCTCTGAGCTGTGTCCATCAGGTCTTTGTGACACAAAGGAGATTTTAACTTTCTTCCTGACTTTGTCACTGACAGTACTCACAACGATTTTCAGTGTAATCTTGTTACCCAGAGAGGGGCAGTTTTATAGCAGAAACTGAAAAAGTGAACATCAGGAGGTGTTCATGAAGTAGGATGTAAGCATGCAAGTAATATGCATGTATTGCATGCATTTGATATGCTTATATTTTTGAGAGGGTTTTATGTCTATGTATAATTGCACCTAATCCTTGCTGAAAGGTTCAGCTCTTTTGACTACAGAAGGCATCTAAAAATATGTGCACTTTATCCATGCTTTTTTGCACACCAACTCCACCTTAGCTGAGTAGTTGTCTTTTAGCAAACCAGTTGTTGGAGTGATCCATGAAGTGCAGGCACTGAATTCCTCCCCTCCCACCCCCTACCACTCAAATTGCATGATTTACAATCCAGTCGGATAATTGGAATTAAGGGTATAGAGTCTAGGCAGTTATTTTGTATTACATGTCCTGGTCCTGGCCAGGCCAGAGTTAAACTCCCCAAAGAGCCAGCACAGGTGAGCTGAGTTAGCCAGGTTGTTTTCTACACCACCTGACATCACTCCTCCATAAAAGGAGCTGGTCAGAAAGGGGTGCTCCTGGGTTTCTCCAGAGCAGTCTAAGTGTGTCTGGGGTGTCTGCTCAGTCCTTGTGTTGTGCAGTACTCTCTTATCATTGTGTAAGTGAAACTTGCTGCTGTTATTGTTGGCCTTTCATGGAGCTTTTGTCAGTAACTGTCCTTGACCCAGCCCACAGAAGCTCTGTCTGTTTTTCCTCTGGGAGTGTGAGAGCATGTGTGTGGTGCTCAGCCACTGATTGGGCTGAACCACTGCACATATATGTTTAAATATATGTGTGCGTAGTGTCTGCATCACAGCATGCTAGAGGTTTCCTTTGGAAAAGGCTCTTGGAAAAAACTGTTGAACATTTTTCTTTCTAATATTTCAGAATGTCTTAAATATTTGGGAAAACTCACTAACTAGAAGGAAGAAATTAATTTGCTCATGGCTGAGCACTTTTGTGAAGAAAGAGAAAATCCCAACAGAGAGTGGAAAGTGAAGTAGTTACTCAGGGATAGGTGGGTTGGGGAGAGAAAGGGAAAGCTCCTCCCCAATGACTTTTCTGTGTACTTTGATCAGGACTTAGAGACAGTTTTAGGTGTGCCTAGAGTAAAAAGATCTGACAGGTTGTGAGATTTTATCAACAAAAGCATACTTGTAAGAAAAGTCTGAATTTTGAGTGTAGGAGGAGAAGCCTGTCAGTGGTAGTCTCAACAAACACAGCGGGGCCAGAACTTTGCAATAATTTGTCTCAAGACCACACAATAAGTCTGTGGCAGGGACATGACCCAAATGCAGGTCTGCAGAGTCTGTGCAGGCCAGTGTCTTAACCACAGGGTTTAGCTTGATTTTTAATAGTGTTTCTGTGATGTTAATGCTATTGTGCTACTAGCTCATAGCTGGGTTTGTCAGAGACCTTAAGAAGGTTCTCAATGGGGTGAAAGTTATTTAACTGTTTAAGAACTAGTTGTTTGGTATTCATTCATATCTGATTACCTGAAGGGAAGAAGACACTCCAACATTTTTAAAATGAGTATGACTTTTAATTGCAAAAATAGAAGTCTCTCACAAAGCCAAAGCTTACTGAATACCCAGCTCTACACCAAAGCAATTGCTTGTGCAACAGTCCTGTACAACAAGCGAAATAAATGACTGACTGGCAGCCAGCTCAGCGTGGAACCCACCAGGTATCACCTTATCTGAGGGCTAGAGCAGACCTAACTTTCCAGGCTATCTGAAACCCTTCTCCAGGGCTTTGTCCTCCTCTATCTGCTGCGATAGGAAATGCCAGATCAAGGTTTAACTTCTGTATGGTTGCTTTCTGGGCTATCTCCCCAGTTCTTTGGGGGAATAAATAACCTGAAGAGACCAACAGCATCCCCCATATGTCTGCAGCCTCTGTGGGGACATGGGTGTTGCAGGAGCAGTACCAAGCATCCTCTCTCTAGTCCATCTGTAACCATTAACACTGATAAAACAGAAGCCCTAAAGGGTGAAATCCCAGTTTCCACATCATGGCAGCTGTTGCTTTTTACTTCAGTAAGGTCAAGATTTCGCCGCTCGCATCAGTCAGTAATTCTTTGTAAGAACATTTTCTACATGTGGTGAATACTTACAGCAAGGTTCTGCTTACGTACAGCACACAAGGCAACAGAACAATTGGCTTGCAATCAACAATAAATGTCTCCTGGTGTAGAAAATTGTCAGGGTTTTTATGGCATAAAAATACACTATTCAGTAAGTGCTAAAGTAGACAATTTCCTGGCTTATGTAAAAACAAAGAGATAATTAGAACTGCGTTTTCATTCATATCAGCCATAAACAATGACTTTGTGGTTTATAGGCTGTCCCTCAGATTTGACAACATAGGAAGTCTTGCTACTTTTTAAACCCTTCTCAATTTTGTGAACTATGCATTTCAAGTATAATCTGATAAACCTTGATTGCATAAAACTTCCCTTCCATGAATGTACAGTATCATTTCATCTAGATATGAATTTTAGAAAATCAAAACTGGGAAACTTTTTATATGCACAGGGAATTGTATAAAATATATCCAGGTTTTATTTTGTCTATTTTTATTCCTGAAGGTCTATTGCTAATTTACAAGGATGTCAATTCTAAACATAAAATATATTTCTTTTTTTTTTGTCCTAGTGCCATACTTTTTTTTTTTTTTGGTGGAAATGCATTTTTGGTAACTAATGTTCCGTTCCACACTCCAGAGATCTAGTACTTGTGTAATGTAATACAAATGGCTGAAAAGCAGAGACCTTTGTTCACAATATCCTGAGATGTAAGAAAAACTGTTATTAAATTACTCCTACAAGGTCTGTAGCTAGAAAAGAGAAACATGCTCTGGTTATTTTTCAGCATTTTCCCAAATGAGTTATGACAAACTGTTCATCATGTACCTGTGTAGGTGATGGCACATCTGCAGTGACCTGTTGTCCTTTCACATCCCTAATAACTCTGACTTCCCAAGGAGTTTCTCATCAAGGAGAAATTTTACAGCAGTGGAATGAAATGAAAAATCCTTTCACTCCCTCCTTTTGACAACGAAGGCTGCAGTATGGATTGTATCTACTTTTTGTTGAACATTCTCATACTATAATTCTCATGGAGACTCTGAATCACTGCCAGTTCACAGCTACAGCCTCTGCCAAAGGGGCACCTCCCTTCAGTTGCTGGAGAGCCAATTGTGAGCATGAAGGCTTACAGTTAAATATTTGCTGTATGCCCAAAGACAATAAAAGAGCTCATAAAATAAAAAAAGCCTGTACCACAATAAAATTTAGTAAGCAAAACCTTTTCTTCAGCTATTTCCTGCTCATTTGTTGTGGGCCTGAACTTGATAAACCTGCCCACATAGTCTGCAGCAAGCAGAGTATGAGCTCTGACCATTTATAGAGCAACATTCATTCTAGGCAGATATCCTACATAACTTTCATCCCCATGGAAGCCAAAACTGGAGATGCTGTCTCTAAGCTGGAGATGTGGCTGCTTTCTTCATGGAAGCTATTTCACAGATTGTTTAAATTGTGCAGAACATCCCTCCCAGGTCCTTCTCCACAGGGATGTTAATTGTGATGGTATTTATCCATAAAGGGTTTATTTATTAAAATATGTGTGCACATTCATGCACTCATCCACACGCTGGGTGGAGTTCATCCCCTGCAGTAGTTATTTGGAATAGCCATCCATCTCCTTGTGTACCAGTTGCCTCTCAGAAGCACCTACCTGTGCAAAACTGGTGATCAGCCTTGTACTGCTACTTGCATTGAGATATGTTGGCCTTGCTTGTTTGAAACTGAAGTGGTATTGGACTATATGTAGCATAATACTGATGAATTGGGATCTTTCATGTTAAATATGAAGGTGAGAAGGCTATTTCACCAAGTGTTTTCCATGTTTACTAGGTATTTGTATAACCTCTAAAACCAGAGATGGGTTAATCCTGCCCTTAGCCACACTGCTGAAATCAGTGAGAAATACTTCTGTGTTATCCAGTGTACAGTGAAATAAGAACTTTTCTGTACCCAGGAGCTGTCTGGTCCCAGGTCAGTCTTCTCCACAGCAGTGGGCCTTATGCTGGTGATATAAATGAGGTTACCCACTGGACAGCAGACATACCGCTGGGAAATAGATAATTTCTGCTTGCCTCCTGATCAGCCCCTTTTGTCAGCTCAGCAAACTGAGAAGTGCAGTGTGGTCAACGTCTCCTGACCCAGTCATTCTCATCATGAACCCATGTGGTGTGGCTGTAGGTAGATGGGTCACCCTGCTTGCCTATGCTCCATAAGGGCTCCCCAGAAATTGTTAAGGTAGTTGAGAGGCTACATATCTTCTCTGCCATGCAATCTTTCCCACTCATGACTTATGCTTTGTGCATTTTTGGGGGACTATTGGTCACTCTATACCTTAACACAGTTCTTATAAAAATATATTGCATGTATGTTTATATGTATAATTTTTATATGTATCTGTATGTATGCTACCTAGAATTTCCAGATGTTTTAATTTTGCACCTATTTTCTAACATTCAACTTCTACAGCTTTTAGGGGCTGCTTTTCCTAAATGCCAGGATCATACTGTCTCTGTGCTCAGACTTTTACCCCAAATTTAGTTTCAAGTCTACACCTACCAGTTTCATAATTCCAATGTTGTTTTTTAAAAAAAAAACCCTGGTGGGCCAAGCACCCAAGTTCTATGAACTGGTTTGGAATAAACTGCACACTTTCCAGTCCAACCTGTGGCAAGTACATTCTGGATCAACAGCAAGTAAAGACAAGGTGAAAACTGCAAAGGAGAAATATTCCTCCTCAAAACGCGTAGGACACACGGACAGGATAGTATTTCTTGTGCTGGCAATGCTAAGGTGCAGAGAAATGCAGAGCAGATGAGTGGAGGAGCTGCATCCCCTTGACCATATATGCACAAACTAACCTTGACAGCATGTGGGAATGGAGGGGCTGTATCTGGTCACACTGCTGCACATCAGACATAACATGAAGTAGTCTTCTGTGGTCACTTCTCAAAGGTGCTTTTACTTGCAGTGAGAGCAAAGGACACAGATTAGTAAAATCATTGTAGACATCTGATGTCCTTTAAAAATTGACTGAAGATACTTGTGGGTTTCTCTTTTAAAAATTGGCTCATGAGACTCTGAATCAGATTATGAAGAAAATTTCAGATACTAGATAATGAAAGTTAAGTGCCTTCCTGCCCCAGCAGAGCATGGTGCCCATCAGTGCTGCTACAAAAATCATAGAAAATCAGTCCTGACAGGAGTTTTACAGGTTATCCAAATGGTTCATCTGCCAAGGCAGACGAACAAGGCCTAAACCATCCTGACGCTGTCTGTGCTGGTTTGTGTTTCATGAGATCCACACACAACACCCTGGTTAGTCATCTTACTGTGATGCTTTCTTCATCTGCAGCAGTGCCTGTCACATGCTCAGTAATGATAACCTTCTCACCACTTAATTTTACTGGTTAAAACCACTGTCTTTTTTTAGGTTGAGAGGAACGTTCTGTTCTACACTAGATACAATGAGAAATACTTCATTTTCTTGATGATGCTCTGAGTACTCAATAAAGAGATACTTATAGATAGATTTGTGAGTCATCTGGAAGTGTCTGCAAAATTCTGTGCTGCACAGAAACATCTGGAGGTCATCAAAAGGATACTTTGAAATAAAACCTTACAGGTACCTTAATTACTATGGCTGCCACAGAACTATAGGTGTCACAGCAGCATAACTCTGGTGTCATCCTAAATCTCAAGGCTGGACAGGGTCTTAAATTTCAGTAGATAGTTGACTAAGGAGCTGGTCATGTTCTTCCTCTTGATGTGGCATTTCAAGCTGGACGTTTAACCTTCATTTGTTGCTGGATGGCGATGTTTGCTGTGCAGGAATCAACACTCCCTTTGAAGCATGTGTTCCTGGAGCAAGCATGATGCTGCATTGCAACGATCCAGCTGCCCTGGGAAATTCCCAGCTTGGCACTAACTTCAGCTGCAAAGTCTCTTTTTGTGTGGGTTTTTTTTTCCCCCGTGTGGCTAGCACTGGGTACAAATTGCACCTGGTTAGTCTTTTATGCTGCCAGAGGTCAAAGAGGGCATGCTCACATACTGAAGGGTCTCACTGGCTTGGGATCAACTACTATTTCAATGCAGATGACATATGGGTTACAAATTATCATATGTTTGAGGGGTAATCAAATAACTGCACTTCTAGCTTCATGAAGACACATCTGACTTCTAAAATTCCTAGCACTGGAAATGCAGATACCTTCATATTGTTAGTGTTTAGGACTTACATCTTTGAAAAATGGCTCTATTAAGGTTGGCAAAGGATGGAGGAGGATTTAGGAAAAGATGACAGAAATTCACCACATATATGTGGTTTGTTTTATCCCAAAGCAAAGTTGTCTTGCAACATTATAAACACATGAGCATTTTATAATGGCAGTGCAGGCAGACTTTAGCGTAGCATTATTGCTAAGAATTTTAATATAGAGACAATTGTCTGTTCTACCTTTGCTGTTCTTTTATTTCAGCTAAAACAATTCATTAAGTAAATCAAACAAAAACCAAGTCTTACTTTTAGCATCCAATGCCACAAGAAGGCTTTTAATGTGTGCTGCACTTCTATACCTACTAAAGAATAGCAACCAACATCTTCCTGATAGATTTAGTTGCTCAAACAAAGTAACCACACAAACCCTTCTGGCAGAGCAAATGTTCACTAAACTGTGTTTCCCTGTGTTTGGTGTCATGTATGAGAGGAAACAGATACAGCAGAGGTGCAGAGATTAATGCAAGGTTTGTTTCCTGTTAAGATACACCTCGATCAACCTGATTGAAGTGTCAGCTCCTTCCCTACTTTTTGATACACTGATACATTAATTATGCATTTCTTCTGTAACTGTGAAATGTATTAGAGACAAAACACCCTACTGCCAACACGTCATAATTATGGAGGTCGTATCAGCATTCCTGGTATTACTGTCACTAGTGTGTGGTACTATTTATAAAGCAGAGAAGTGAAATCTACCTTACGTATGGAATGACAACATTCCAAACCATCTTGAGATGAAGAAAAGAAGCATTTTCCATCAGAAAATATTCTGATTAAAAATTACTAACTACCTGTAAACAACATCCTTTCCTGCAAAGCCCGAGGGTGATGCCAACCCTGAACTCAGTATGTGTGTTAGACCGAATTTTTAGCGGCTGCCAATGATCATCACTCCACTGAAACCAAAGCTGCCAAAAAGGATGGACTTAATCACACACTGTTTTTACCACCTGAAGCTCAAATTGAGATCCTAAACCCCAGATCTCAAATTTGGCTTTTCCAAACATTCTTCTCAACAGACAATATTAGGAGTGAAGAAAGAGAAAAACCACTATAATGGCAAAGCATTTCCATTTTGTACATCCACATGAACATAATAGACTGCAAAATGACTTGTACTGACATGTTGTAAACATGTACATTATTAAAACCCACATGTTCATTATTAAACTTTGTGTATTATGTACACTTCTTTTACAATCAACTCGTTTGTATCTTTAGAAATTAAGAATGCCTTCTGGAGCTCTCCAGGGAAGTGTGGTGTGCCCCAAAGCTATTCAGACATATAGCATTCATAGCAGAGACACCTTATTGTCTTTAATGATTAAATAGTCCTCTTCTCATTGTTCACTGGTAAAAGTAGAAATGGTGATAGATTAAATACTGCTGTCCCAAAACCAGGACACTGGGTCAGGGCTGTTATATAGACATTTGAGATGAGCAAGAGTCACTACTGGCACTTGCAGCTGCCTCATCCTCTCTCCGTGTCTTTCTGCTTGGGCTGGGGTTGAAGCATCAGATGCAAGTGGATTAGGAAGGAAAGAAAAAAGGGACTGATAACTTCCCAGCTTCCTTCAAAGTTAAAGACTGTGATGAATATCTTGAAGTTATTAGCATTTGAAATACCTCATGCATATCTCAACCAAAGGCAAGGGAGAGGGAAAACGTGTGACAGTTTTTCAGAGAGATGTAAGAAGGAATGACATTATATTAATTAGATATTTTATGCATAAAACTCCACAGGAGTCACAGCCCTGCAAACTTCCTTGGCTCTGGCCATGCTGCTTGCAGATTCTTTACAATTAACTCAGTGTGGAAAATTAATCTATTTTGTCTCTTTTGTGATTTGCAGAACTTTTGCAGTGGCAGTACTGTAACTTCTAACCACAAATCAGCTTCTCCCTGACCTGATTTCTGCCTCAGTAATCACATAGAGACTCCAAAGATGCTTTGAATGTGTGATAAAGGGTACTTATCACTCACAAAAACTTACATTCATCATCTTTTTCTGATGACAGTCTCAGACTCACACATGAAATCATCACCTTCAATAATTAGGGACTCAGAGCAGCAACTGGATTCTAAAAATAGATTGCTTCCTGTGGTAAGACATTAGTTTCTCATTTCTAACCTGGGATCTTTTACTGCCATGATCATAATTTTATATGAGACAAGCATTCCTCTAGCATTCATCTCAGAATGGCTTTTAAAGCGAATTATAATTTTCAAACAAATTTCAGAGTTTATTCAGAGTGAAAGAATTGTGCCTTAGTGATGAGTTTCTGGGCAGAGTAATAGGGTGACAATTTTTCCTGTAAATAAATAACCTGGAACTACCAGTACTGCTGAACAAATCCAATTTTAAGATGCCTTTGGGAGTTGTTTGAGGCAGCCTAAAGAACTGATCTGATTCTATGAGGGTGTCTGAGATGGCTATTTCACCTCCATTTGTTTTATGCACTGCTGATGGGATAGGAATGTTTTGGGGCATCCTTTGGAGATCATCAAGATTTTAATACTTTGGAGTGATTCTTTTCATGTTCATCTGTTTGATTTTTCTTGCAATGTGCAAAATCCTTCAATAAGTCATCAATCTCATTAAAAGGGGAAAAGTAAAGAACTCCAAGCCAGTTACATCTTGTGAAAGTTGGTAGTTCAAATTCTGGTGTTAATGTATTGAAAGAAAAAAGTGCTGAAAGTTTCCAAGTGTGATGTACAAATTCATTCCTTCCTGTTTGCTATGGGGTAGCTGGCACTGTTAATATGGTCGGATGGCCACTTCATACAGCTTGTGTGAAGAGATGAGGAGATGCCATAGCCTGGTGTTCAGGTCCATGTTCACACCCTGCTGCAGAGCACAGGAAGAAATGCTATTCCCAACTCTGCATCACTCTCCCTCTGTGCCATCGCTGTCAAAGGCTGATGTGATTTGAATAGGATGTCTCCTTTTACCTGGTCTTGCCCTCTCCAGTTGTGGCTTTGATTTGTGCACTCCCACCCTTCTTCTCACTTTGTTCACAAGCAGAATGTGTGAAATGATGTGTTTGCAATAGCTGGTGCTGAGCTAGGCAGCTGTCTCTCCAGATTTTAATGCAACGAGTTCAGAGTCCTCTATGTATCTTCCATTTAACTGTTCATTGTTGGAATCATGATGGTACAGGTAAACGGGGACCTCTGTGATTGACGTGGCAGTGTAGGAGGTAGATCGCGTGGAACAGTGCTCTCGGCGCCTTTGGCCCCACTGGGTTTTATACTGTGTCCATTGCCTCTTCAAAGCTCCTTGTACCTGTTAAAGGAACATATAGTTATGGTCAAGCATCACTTCAACCCCATGTAATTGCATACATTTTAAAACATGATAAGGAGAAGGGAAGGGAAGGGAAGGGTAAAATGCTCCAAGGCTAATTCCATTAGGTTTGGTCTGCCTTTCTCCTCCCCTCTGCTCCCAGCTCCAGAGGCAGAAGCAGTTACTCATCTCTTGGCATTAGTTCCCTCCCTGCCTACCTATGGCAGCAATGACAGTTTCTGCAGTTGTTGCTGCTTGTAAAGAGATGCTACAGGTTAGCTGTTCCTTTAAGAGGGAAGTGTGCAATGGACTACTGCACAGGAACACAGTAGGATCCTGTGGTAGAAGAGGGAGGAGGAAGGAGAGATGGAGATTAGGACCCATCTGATGCTGCAGCTGGGTCCTTGCCCCTGGAATGGCTAATGCATTGTAATCTCTGAAGAAATGACCTTGAGTAAAACTGGCCATAAATGGCAAAGTGTGAATGCACTTCAAGAGCTTGCTGGCACTGATTTTGTAGAGAGAAAGAGTTGGGTGGTTTCAACTATGGAATTCCACCAGTGAATAAGAACCCCTTCTCCAGCTGCATGTTCAGGCACCCAGGCACTTGCTATCTCCTTCCCAAAGGAAGCGTTGAGACACAAGCAGGGAGTGGGTATACCCAGATCACCCAGATCAGTGATTCTGGACAGCAAAATGTGAGAATAGGAGCAGTTTGCCACAATAATCTGCTGTAAAGGACCACCCCTCAAGAAGAAGGCAGGGGTCAGGGGAGGAACTGTGATTGCAGGAGTGTCCCAGAGTTTCTGTGTTCCTGCTGAGGTGGGCACTGTATGTCATTTTGCTCAGGGAGTAGTCTGAAGTCACTCTCCAGGTTCTGTGCAGAACAGTATCTTTGATTCATGCAGATGAATTTGAATGACTTTAGCATTTATCAAGCCTCCACAATTCTAATTGCTATGAATGTGTATGTAGTAAAATGTTATCTACTCACTACCCTCAGCTGCCTGCAGAAAGCTGTTTCATGTCACATAAGGATAAAGCTTCAGAAGGAATTGCTATGAATATGAGATGCTTACTGAGTATTCAGAGGGAGTATGCAGCTTGCCAAGAATGGATATTTCAATCGCTTTAGCTTTTTAATTTTAATCCATGATGCAAGCCAAGGTATGAGGACTGATGCTATAAATCCTTACTCATGCAAGCAATTGCACTGACTTTGGTATGACTACTTGCTTGAGTAAACAAACATTTGCTGGACTAGACCTTTAAAAATCACTGAAAACAACATCCATGCCCAGTTTCCAATACTAGCTCTTTTTTTGCTGTTGCTTAGCTCAAGACAAAGTAGCTAAGAGTTCTTCACATTTATAGAAATGTATTGCTCATAAATAAAATAAATGGCTAAGTTTGGTTAATTGGATATCAAGCACGGAAAAGGCACATGGTTACAATGGGGTTCCAACTTCAATCAGTGGGGCTCTAAGCAAAGTTTACTATGCCAATATTGAGATTTAAAGTGAAATGCCTGCACGCACGGGTGTTACATATCATACCATTGCCAAAGTGTATGTAAGAAATAATTACTGTATGAAAGAGTAATGTGGATGGAAGACAGAAATATTACCCAAGGTAAACCCTGTAAAGACTTTAGTCACTTAATTGCCTTTTGATGTTACAGTATAAATATTATAGCTTAGCCACAGTAGAAGCAATGAGAAGGGACTAGAAGAAGAAAACTTTGGAAGGACTCAGTCAGTGACTTTCCCCAATATCACACAGGGGCAGAGGTTCCAGTAACTTACAGCTGCACAGAATGAGGACAATGCAAACATCTTGGGTGCACAGCAGCTCTGCCTGTCTGAAGCCGTCTCTCCATCACCACCACCACCACCGTGGTCATAAGCACCTTTTGCCATTGCACAACTCTGGCCTTCACCTCTGCCCCTCAATATTGGGTATGTTTGCATTTCACAGCAGTTCATCCACTCAGATTACTTTCAGTGTTTGGTGAAAATGGCAAGACCGTAGTCTTACAGCCTTCCTGTTCCCCCTCCCAGCCCCCTGGATAGAACCCAAGACTTTGATCACTCTTACATGGGCAGAAGAGCTGCTGTGAAGGTGATGAGCTCCTGATGAGCTCTCCAACTGCTCTCAATTATACTGGAGTCTGACAGGCCGTCAGGGCAGCCATAGGTCTGGACATGATAAGATGATTGACTAAAGAGGGAAGAATAATGTCACTTGAGTCTTAGGAAGCCTGCTGTGAGGAGCTTATAGTTTTCTCCTCTGAAGGGAGTGACATTTAAATTGTATGTATGGTCAGGGAGAGAACGGACACAACCCTTCCAGTTCAGCACATGATTAGAAGCGCCTTTAGTCAGGTTTATAAATCTCCACAGAGCACTGAGAGCATGAGGTCAAAGCAGCTGTGTTTATATTCTCTGCTGAACTTCTGGCCTGTATAAGAATCCAGCCACAAATGGATAATGGATAGTACAAGCTGCTGCACTTGAGTAAAGCAATGTATTAATCTAGATTTCTGCCGTATTCCAAGGATCTCAGATGATCATAACTCAGTGCCAAGTAAAACCATTCATGTGGGCATTTTAAATGTGTAAGCACTATTACTGAAAATCACATGCACAGCCACAATGGATTAACAACCAAGGAGTCTCCTGGGGACCCCGAGGGGCAGGGCAGTGTCTGCCATGCTCTCCGCACTGATAGCTGATGAAACAAAGTCCAAACGAATTAAGAGCCAGAGTTTATATCCTCCTCTGCTCTTCAGGACTTAAAAAGGTTTTTGTCTTGTCTATTATCCTCACTGGCACTTCAGATATATGGTTGATCTTCCTCCAAACAGACTTTCCATTTTGTTGGCCAGCCTTACAGTCCAGAAGCAATCTCAGGTCTGGAAATATGGTCTGGTGAGCAAAGACCTCGTATCATCTGTACAACACTGTTGCTGTTGGACAGAGAATCTACAGTGCAGCTGGACACTGAGACTTTATATGAAAATGCAAAAGAAGATCTGTTATTTTTAAAGTCGAAAAGAAATCCATTGTTCGTGTTCATTGCTCATTCTCCTAGATGAATGCAGGCATCGGCACAGCTTCTTATTACTGTTTTTACATTTCTGTAGATGGGCACATGGTACTAAAGTGAGGTTGGTGAGGAAGCAGTCAATGAATGCAATAATAAAACACTGTCAGGTAGTACAGAGTTTAGTGCTTGTCCTGGTGAAATTTCACATGTTGAAGTTAAACATTCCAGTAGGAAAAAGTAAACCCCAGAGTATCCAAGCTCCTGTGGTTCTAAAATTAATCTCCTTACCCCACACTGAATTTTCTCATGAGAAATAATTTTGAGCACTGTGGCAGCAGATATATACAGTGGCTTGGAAATAACCTCCTACTGTTACTGAAGATCAGACTGTGGCTTTGGTCTATGTCATAATGCACACAGCAGATCTGGGAGAAATGATCTCAGCTTAGTTCTCTTGGGCAGGCGGGTTCAGGCCAGCACTCCCATTGGAAGGGCCTGATGTCATCTTGGCATTAGTCTGCTACTGCTCCTCTGTAGACTGTCTACCTTATACATCTACACCTTGTGTAACTGCAGAAACAAATGGGACTTGGAGGAAATTTCATCCTGTTTTCTGTCACAGTCTAGCACAGGTATTCTAGTACGCAACCTTGCTTAATGATTATTAATAATGTGCTGATGCAAGTAGCACCAAATTGTCCTGACTCGGTATTAGTGAGGTGCCATCTTTGACTATCTGTCCACTTTAATGTGAAATTCTAAAAAAATTACTTCCTTTATTTTCTAGTAAATAAAATTTCCTGTAAGAAAATAATGAGAGGGTTTCTCCGCATCCCTGCCATTGACTGTTAGACAGTTTGCAAGTCTGAAGCAGATAAAATTTTGGAAATGGGTGCAATGCTGAAAAGTACCCAAGTGCCAACAAAAATCACTTTCAACATGTCTGGGAAAACTAAATCCCCACAGCTGTTTGTTCTTACCCCCAAACTGATGAACATTTCTGATTAGCCACTCCACTGAGGCACCATTAATCCTGTGTGCAGTCCAGAGCTACCCAGAGGTAGCTAAGTCATCCATGTGATTACATATGAGAGCAGTAGAGTACAAAACACAAAGCCATGTTTCAGTATTATATTCATTTTTTATCTCATTTTGGGCATCATCCTTTCCAGATGTATCCCCTCAGTGATGGCATGCTGAAAATTCAAGTATCAAAAGCGGATATCCTGATAAGAGCATTTCACAAAGAAGAGATCCTTTTGCTGTGGGCTTCCTGACGTGTGAAAAAGGCTTTTGGAGTCGAATAGGGATTTGGTGAATATTGCTGTCAGGATTTGGATTTAGACTGTGCATCTTCAGCCCACCCAGGGAATGACTGGCTGGTTTTGCCACTTCCAAACAGCAGTTCAGTCAATGCAGAAGTCTGCGAAAGCACAGCACGTCTCTGAGGTCTGATGTCTGAATATCATATATGAATATGATGCATTTTCTTAATCCAAATATATTTATTATGAATTCTAAATTCAATGTAATACAATACTTATTGAACAGAGAAGAGCTGTGCACTTATTTTAGACTCGTTTCCATTCCTGGAATGTGGTTTTTAGTTTTCTGCCTTGTACACACCATAGGTTAGTTCGTATCAGCGGCAAACCCCTTCATAACCTGCAATCTAATTTTTAATTAAATGATACATACAGTCAGCCATGACGTTGGCAAGAAAATCCTTAAGTATTCTATATTCATTATTGTGTAACTTGGAAATTGTATTCCTGGAGTTATAAGGGTGCATATACTTTTCTGACACTGTGGCATTACCAAAGGTACTTTGGAATTAGAGCTATCTGATGAAACACATCTAAGAAACAGCCTTTAAAATAGTTTATGTTTTCAGTGCATATTTTTGCTGCCATTCCTCATTTTTAGCATTGCTGCAGCCTTTAATCTAGGCACAAATCTGTATGTTCCCATTGGAGCTGCAGAATTACAGAGTAATCAACCTTTCACACTAAAGCAATAAAATATTAAGCATATTTGTTTTGCAAAAGCTAATCTGAAAAAACATGGAAGATGACACTGGGAAGAAGGAAGAAGGCAATGTTCAACACCAGGATTTTTGGGCAATGCACTGTTTGGAGGCAAGTGAGGACACCTGGAGCACTGCTTGTACATGGCTACACAGTCATTACTACAGGGATAGGATGTTTCAAAAATTGCCTGGCTGGTTTCTGCTTTCTCCATGCCAGGTCGTCCCTACCAAGGAGAATCAGAAGTCTTTCTGTGTTTCCATGGCATGGAGACACAAAGTGTTGACACTAAGGGACAAGGAGAAAGGTGGTAGTAGATGTGGGGGACAGGAATGTGATAGGAAAAAAAAAAGACTTTCCCATCCTGCCAACTTTGTTTAATTGGACCTGTGAAACCATGAACTTCTGTACTATGATCTTTACAGCTATAATTTCACGTTAGTTTCTGGTATCATTAACTGATCATGTTTCACCATTCTCTTTAATGCCTCCTGAGAAGCCATGCTACAGAATTACACTGGGAGGCCTCTCATCTTTTTTACTGTTGTGTTTCTCTGTACATTTATGCAGTGAGCCAGCCAGAAGCATTTGGACAGGTATATACACAAGTGGTAGCAGAATTTAATCCTCTCTGCCATCCCAAAAATTGGCAAACCAGCCAGTAGCACCTTATCACTAAAGTAACTTGCTTCAAGTTGCTATCAAAACATCTGTGTGGTGACATCACTACTTGGAATTTGCTACATTGTAATAATATACAGGGAGCACAAATATCTTTAGGTTGACATACTAAGTATTAGCATCACAAAGCTTGCTCTGTATCTAATACATCTGCTCTGGATTCAAAACCACATTTTAAAAAGTCTTCCTAGTTTTGCTAAGATATGTGGTGTTTTATTTCGCTACAGTTGAGTGCTTCTGATGTATTGAAAAAACATTTTTCTGCTAACCATCCTTAGGAACTGGCTTACTGTAGGAATTTAAATAGTTCTTGACATATTTTAACCCAGTATCTTTTTGTAAAACTTAAGAATTTAGTGAAGTGGACATAAACCCAACTGCAGTTATATAAAATATTGATCCAGCTGTAAGAGCATGGGTGACGTCTTTGCCTTAAGGGTTTATATTTCTCAGTTACTACTGACCTTAAAAAGGCCAATGCTTATCCTCCAAGGAGTGAAAATAATGGCACTCCTGCAGGCTCCTCTGCTCTGACAGTGCTTCTGGGGACAGCATCTGCCACTACACTGGGGCTGAACGTGGCACATGGCTCTCTAGGACAGAACCCTAGAGAACCCCATGGCTTCTTTTGGGGCAATGTGGTCCTTCCAGGTGATACATTCTGCTATCCTGGGCCAGGAAGGGAAGTAGAGAGCATTTTTCTTCTTTACTTAGACCTCTGTCTCAAAATTGCAGATGGTAGGAGGAGAGTGGCATGCCTGTACCTCGTTTGGTGCCATCTGCTTTGTAATGCTAACACTCCTAATTCATCTGCTCAGAGATATTCAAGTCACGGTCTGCACAGAGCTTTGCAAAATGAAAACTGCTGCTTGTATTATAGTGACTAAACCCAAGATTGTGTGGTGTCAAAGTCTGTAGTGCAATTACTTCATTTCCTCATTAATGAACAACCAAGTTCTGTCCGTTTGCTGTATTTCACATACTTACCTCACCATTGAAGAAGCAGAATATCGTTGCTACGAGTAAGCCCTAAAAGAAAGGAAAAGCAAAGAATTTAGAGACCAGACTATATACATTCTTTGGGGGTGTTGCTTGGAAATCTGTACCTGAGGAATACCACATAAAAATATTAGTCTGCTGTCTCTGCATCAGAGACATTTCACCTAACCTTCCCCTAATTCACAGTTACTTTATTACACTGATTTTTGTCTTTTCAACATGTTTTACCATTTTCTTCTATATTACCAGTTATAGGTCATCAGTCTTGTCAATTAAGTTATTTTTGTCCAAGAGGGCTAAAGAAGGAAAATTAAACAGCCCATAAGGAGGTATCTTGCTTACAGGGGAGTATCACACTGGTACTGACTCTACTGAAAAGATGGCAAAGGAATTGTGTCCTATGTGCTGGCCTTCGTTTGTCAGAGAGCAGTTACCCAGTTAAAAGTGTTGCTCGAGGAGACTCTTTGAAAGGCTTTAAATCAAACTTCAAGTCAGAATAAGTGGGCTTTTATGTAGGGCATCATGATGGATTGCAAGAATGTGAAAAGAAGTATAAATGTTCAGAGAAAGGAAAAAAAAATATAACCCCACAGTAGGTGAATTAGATGGTAGGGTTGGAGAACAAAAGAAGACAGAGTGCAGATGTCTCTAAAAGGTTTAAAATTCATTTCATTATTGCCACAGTTGTTCAGATAATATTTTTCTGCTGCTACAGGGCTAAACAGGGCCAAGCAAGGGACATGAGCTGAGAAAGTGTGACTTTAATGAGAGCCTGCCATTCTGACCAGTTACACTGGTCCATGTTATAAACCGCACTCGGTCTTATTAAAATAGCATTACATAGCATCACGAGGAGCCAAATGCCTTCATTTTAAATTACTTAAAGCAGCTAATATAAAGTAAATGTATGGCAGTTTGTGAAATTGAGGGGAAAACTGCAATACAATAGCTTGTGTTCCCAAGGGCTGCTTTGAAGAGCTTTACAGCTGTATCTTTTTATAAACCCTCATTTAACTGATTACCAGTTAAATTGTAGCTAACGCTTTTAAAAATGTCTTGGACTCTCAAGTGTGTATTTTGGACCACAAATGTAGGGAAGCAATAACTGTTTTAACAAAATGCTTATATACTAGAGATACACAGGCTGGTTTAAAGAGGTGCTGACCACCCGAATTTTGGCAATTATTTTACTCCAATACATTTTCTCTAATGCAGAATTTGTTATTTTACATGACATCAAATATGAACACATGAAAGCATGTTTGAGGAGGAGGAATGGTAGATGTAAGGAGAAAAAAGAAAGTTTCTCTTCATGTTTTGGAACAGCAGGAAGTATTCTCAAACCCCTCAAATCCCAGCATACAATGTGCAATGCACAATTGTTGGTCCATAAGCTCTGGTGTCAGAACAGCCACAGAGTCAACCAAAATCTTACACCCTTGAAGCAGGACTTTGTCAGACCACAGATTCCTAAATCAAAAAATGTATGCAGATTTGAGCAAACACATCACTTCTCCATGGCCTGGGCTGATTTTCTCCTGTGCTGTGAGTGCTACATTAATTTGCACAGTCATGCAAAGCATCTGATGTTGAACTGCACGGTACGTGGTCTCAGCAGGGGTCTCATTATTTTGCTAAACTGTTTTTATATTAACAGCAGTCAGCCACGATGGGAATTGAGATGAATCTTGATCTCCCCTGAGAGTAGAGATGCTCGATGGACATCTCATGTGAGGCACGGCAGATACAAAAGATGCCAGTAGGAGAGAATGAAGTGGAAAATTTTTTTCTAAGAAGTCTGCTGTTCAGCAGGAGTTTTAACAGGGAGTTTGGGAACTGCAGTTCACCTAAAGGCAGAAATTGAACCTGAACTATTGAAGTGAAGCCGTTTTCCATTTCAGTTCCTGTATGGTATTTGAATTCCTCTCACATCCTGCAATTACTCTGCTTTTCTTCTGTTGGAGAGTATAGTTCCCTTAGCCTGTGTTCTCTCCAAGCAACTTCTGACAGGAAAACTGAAAAGGAAGCTGTGGTGATGTGTTGTATCATCAGTTGTTCTTCTGGTCTGGAGTGAGCTGAGAGCAGATCTGGCTCCTGTTATTTTGAGACCATGTATGTTTGACGTCTGGCTGAAGAAATTATGTTCTCTTTTTGTTCTATAGATGTCTCATTGCTCTTCTTCCACCAGCAATGGCCATCTTCACTCTCCATCTATATTTGTGTTTGAATTCGTAGTATTTCTATTTCTATTATTTCTTCTTCCATTTTATACATTAAGTTTTGCCCATAGTTCAGAGTACTATTGCTATCTTCATCTGTAAAGCTACAGAGACATCAGGAGCAGAAAGCAGGTTTGCCTCTTTGGGGCCGGGAGGTCTTGGCATATTGATAATTCTACAGTGAAACTATTAAACATGGACTGGATGTAGGTTAATTATTTAATGTAAGGCTCAGAGGCTAATTCTCATATCTTTTTGACATATCTTCCATAGTGTCTAGCTGCTTCTGGTTTTTGCTCAGGGCGCAACTCTTGTTAAGCATGAGATCTCCAAGTCAATTATATTTCTCTGCCATTGCATGGAGTTGTTAAACTGACCTGTGATATATTGTCTGCTGACAGCAGGATAATGGAGGCAGTGGTACTGAAGGCAAGGATGAGGAATATATTTATTTTGAGATTAAGGCCTTTTATGACTGCTTCTCAAATTCTTTATTTCTGAATGAATGTGACTTTCAGCAGTCATACCCTGGGGACACTCTCCGCTTGACAGGTATTTAATTTGTATCTTACTCTCCTGGACGACATGAGTGTCTTCAAAAGAAATTCCATTAATTTGCTCAGGTTCAAAAGAAGTGAAAAAAATACCTATGCAGATACAGCTAATTTGCATGAATTTCTGATAGCCCAATTGTTTTTCTTCTAGCTCATGGCTCATAAAACCAGTAAAGCATAAATAGATATGTTTAGTTCTGTTATTCCTGAGCATGTCCTTAGTTTCTGCCTTAATTGCACACTGTACTGCTGTTTAGGCTTTAATGGGATGATCTCTTAATTATTGATGGTAGAAGATGAAGGCACATGTAATTGTACAGATGGCCACAATATAAAAAAAAAAATCTGTTTCTGATTCTGTGTGTGTGTTTTGGTTCATGTCCATTCACTTCTCACTTCTGGATCTGAATGCACCGCAAAAACCCCCAATGCCAACACCCGCCATGGCCAAGCTTCTTCGTAGAAGTACTTCCCATTCCCATCTGTCCCATTTCAGCAAAGATGAAGAGCTTTGAGAAAAACAATACCATGTTCTTCATCAGCTTCATTCACAGTACATTCATACAGCATCTCTGAGGTTAATGACTGCATCATAAAGTGTTCATATATGCTAAGTTAAAAGAAAATTAGCAAATCAAAGAAGGCGTCTGTGGTTTCTGCTGCTACTGAAGTGGAGAGATTGCCACGTGAGGGCTGAAGACTTCCTGCTGCAAAACAAGGGAGACATCCCATCAGCCAAAGCTCACACTTCTTTGATCTCTGCTGGAGGTTTCATTACGCTCATTTTGTACATGAATTTTTCATAGAAAAAGGGAGCTTTATAATATCCAGCTTTCAAAAAACTCCCATTTTCTCCAACTTTTATTGGCTCAAAATATTATAAAGTTTTGAAATTACTAATAATACAGAGAAAAAAAGGAATAGGAAATTAAAAACCCAACATGTATGTTGTCACAAGCAGTCCTATGAATTAAACTTGCACAGAAGGAAAAATGTTACTGGTTTGGCATCACAGAGGATACCTATTTCCCTCTAAATGGAGTAGCAGATAAAATGTATATCTTCTTAAAATGCATTGAAATATTTTACTATTTTACTTTTAAATGGGTTAATTTTGTTCTGAGTTATATTTACATCTTGGAGGCAGGGTGGATAAATATGTGACCCAAACCCATGCCTGAAAGATAACAAAATACAAAGGAGGCCCTTGTGAGGTGGATCCTCCTGCCTGGCAGGGTGGGTGCTATAATCTGGAGGGTGCTGCTTGGAGGCTGCTGCTGCGTAATCTTACTCAAGGAGAAAGAAATGTTTGATTATTCTCTATTTAATGTAAACCCCCCTCCCTTTTTATTTGCAGTAAAACCCAATGCCCTTATGCTCAATGTGTTAATTTCTAAATACAAGCAGACTTGCACATTCAGGGCCCCAGTCAGCAAGGTATTGTGAAGAATAACTTGCATATTGCTGTTTGTTCGGGGGCTGTTTCTCCACTGCACCACGTGGATGTCCATGGCTAAATCCTCTCTAGCATAGTGACAGTCCCACATCAGGTATGTGACAGCCTTTATTCAACCCAGCTACAAGATGCTGGAGAGAGAATTCAGAGAGAGAGGACAGTTGGTGGAAGAAGCTTGAAAGCAGAAGTGTGCTAGTCACTGAGCTTGTTTGAGACCATCCGCCTGGAAGGGGCTATATGTGGGGCTACCTAATGTATCATGGGGTTATTGCATTTTTCTTCTCTTCCTTTTTTCACTTGAGGCTTCTGCTATGGACCAAGACCAGAGATCAGAAGCTGGAATAATGGGATGTGCTCACTGGTAGCAGATCCTCAGACAGGAGTTCAGAACCACGATCTCTTTGCAACCTGGGACCTCCTCAAATTAGACACTTATTGGTTCCTAGGGTGGGGAAAGTGGCAGGGGACCAGGACCCAGGGAGATGCAGGCAGCCACAGCTGGGTGTGAAGCATGAGCCACAACCCTCTCTCAGCACAGACACCTCAGTGCAGTTACAGGCAGGAAACAGGGCCATTGTTGCTGCACTCCTTTGCAGAAGACACTCTACTTGACCAGATGCACCATTTCATTTTCACTGGGCAGTAGGATGGGACTTGTCAGGCTTTTAAGTGACAAATGTGTTTTCATGCCAGTGGTGTGCAAGGGCCAGCACATCCTGTACCGTTAATATTTTACACACTGAGGATCACTGCATCTTTCATGTGCTCTCACCATCACCTCATGGGCTTTAGAAAGTCAGATCCTCTAGGAAAATCTGCATCTCACTCACTGGGTCTCCCAGAGCGTTAATGTTTGCTTGGTGGTGCCTACCTTAGAAGCTCTGCTTAATAAACTAACTGCGTGATCAGCAATGCACCTACAGCGCCCCACTCTGTGCCTCAGTTATTCCAGGGAAGGGGTGAAATACCTTTCCTTTGCAATCTTCATTTCAGCACAGTCTGAAGACTGAAAAGCTGGTATTGGTGAAGGGAGATCTCTACTACTGCAGGATTCATGGGAGGCTGGCTGAATGAGCTGGAAAAATACATGCATTCGCATTTGCAGCAAAACAAACAGTCTTCCAATTTTTAATCGCTTATACATCTACTATACAGATCTATTGATCAGAATCTGGTCTACGTGATGAAACAGACATGAGCTGATAGGGGAGGATACAGAGTTTGTGACTTTCTCATACAGCTCTTTTTGAAAAAACACCTCTGCTTAAACCACTGAGCACTGATGACTGTACTGCAAAAAGGGCAGGACAGCTCAAACACAGCCTGGCTTTGGTTATTCAAAAATTATTTCAGCAGAGGAAACCTAACACAGAACATCTCCCAGTTCTTCAGTTGAGAAAACTGTTCTCTGAAAGAAATACCACTATACAGTTTCTTGTGGGAACAAATTCTTTCTCATTGACCATCTTCAATCCTCTGATTTTCACAATAGAATGCAGTGCTTGTTTGTACCATTTCTGTGTACATTAACTAATACATCAAACCATTGTGGTCAGTTAAAGCAGTGATGTGCTGTTGAAAACCTGCCTGTTCTAGAAAAGGTGTAAAAATTTAATCATTTAAGCAGTGCAGAAATGGAGAATGTATTATACTTTCCATGAGAAAAAACCCATGCATTTGCCCCCATGGTGTCTGCTTTTATATGACTCACATGCCACAGGATGCAAAAACTAATAGACTGCTGCTAGTTTCTGGAGACACAGGCTGCGCTGCGGTATATGAAAACGCAACAACTACCAGGAAAATATAGCTATTTGTTACACAAGCTAATACAATATCTGCTAATTACATAATCAGGCCTAGAAGAAAATGAGCACCAGAGGAGTGACTATATAGCTGGCTACCTTAAATATGCATACTAGAAATGTTTGGGAAAGGATTAAGGAAGCTTACTTCAGAATACAAATAAAATTCTGCCCTAAGTAGAGAAGGGGGTGTTGCTGGATGCTGCAGGTAGCAGGACAGCTACACAGCCCTCCCGAAAGGCCAAATTTTATGTGCTGGCATGATGCACACTGTCATTATACTGCAGAGGCATCAAGACCTCTTCTGTGAGGTCTGTATTGCTGCCCTGGCTGGGGGACAGCTCTGGGTGGACATTCACTACTCGGCAGGCCCAGTGGCTTCTCGGTACAGCAGCAGTAGGGAATGGGCAGTCCCCATGTGCCCTTGCTGGCATTCCCAGCACTGTCCCCACTGCTGAAACAGAACAAAATGTATTGGCAGGGGGCGATCAGGGTCAACAAGCTGTGGAGAGACATTCATTACAGATGATGGGAATGAGGGGAGAAGGAAACCATCAGAGATGAACCTTTGCCTCCTTAGATCCCTACATCACCTAATCCCATCCCTTGGTACAACAGTTCCACAATACTTTGCTTTTGTTTCTGGTTCCCTTTTAATCTTGGTTGGTGACTTTCTATTGCATAATGATCATAATTATGATTATTAATTAACATAATTAATTTTCTTTTTTAGTTCTCCAACAACCTCACAGGATTTGGAAGACTTTAAGAGTAAAATGGTTACTGTATCACGCTATCTTACCCTAACTGTAAGTAGCTTCTTATTGGAAAATTTATTTGGAGATACTCCTTTATGGCCCTTGAGACTGAAAAAGTGACAATACAGGTAACAACAGAAGAAAGACTCTTGTTCCACTTAAGCAGAACTGTAATATAAGATGGTATGAATTTCAAAATCAGACATGTAACTTCATTTTTTCTATGCACACAGGGGCATGCACACCCACAGTTTTAAAGATATAAGAGTGATAAGCAGAAACTGTAGTCTAAGATGACAGGGTTCATAGATTTTGCTGGCATTATTTATCACTTCATTTAAGAACAAAAGCACCACTGATCTTTTTTAAGCCGTTGTATTACTGTAACATTAAAATAATTTCTGCATTTACATTCTGCATGAAAGGAAATGAGAAGTGGGTCACTGTACTCACCCATGTTGAACTCTGCTCACAAATTCATTAGAAATCTGCCTTTGACAATCAGTATAGGATGGATGTATTACAGTCAGTAAACCAAATAATCAAGCATTTAAAGTAATTTAGGTTTGCTTTGTTTTGTTCTTAAAAGAAAATAAACCAGACTTACTGGATGATGCTGTGTTTTCAAAGAATTTACAGAATCAAAATGCCAGTCTTACATTTTAATTTAAAATGCCTAATAATGGAATTTTAACTCCTAAGTGAAGTTTCATTGCCTCATTCTCTGCTTCTTTGTGTTGGCATTCTCTCTGTACAACAGTTTGCACACACCTAGTTTTAATATTAACCTCACAGCACCAGTTTCAGTCAAATTGAGCACAGAAACTGTGTTGGAACAGAAAAGCTCTCCGTGTTCTCAGTTTTCTCTCCTTTATTTAGAAACAGCCATCTGATAATTTTTGCTACATTTTCTATTGTTTCCCCTATCTTATAGTTGCTCTTTATGCAGTCCTGCTACTTGTGCAAGGGCAGAAAATCCAATAATGGGAAAGTGATTGGAAAAGAATTGCAAAACAACAGTTATGCTCAGTTTCAGGGCAAAACAACTGGCAACAGCATCTTTTGTGCTAAATTAACTTGACACCAAGCACCTCACCTAAGCTGAAGTATATAACATACCTGGTAATGCATTAATATATGCATGATGTAATCATATATTTCTCCAGCAAGTCTGTTTTCTGGTCTCCAGGGAATAATAACAAACTGAATTCCCAGTAAGGGCACCAGGATTAAAGTGGCTCTGACAGCTTTCATATACATGTTGGACTCAGCACGGTGGGTATCTCTTAGCTTCGTCACCAAAACTCGGACAATGTTAAGCAAAAAGAAAAAATTGACCTGCAAAAGCAAAGCCATTATAGTTGAAAGTATTCAGATTAAACAGACATTCAAAATAAAAATGCAGAATGCATAAATGGCAGGAAAATGTAATTTTCTAGCTTTCTTGTAGCTCATAATGGGCAGGTCCTTGGGAGGCAAGTTCCTTGAATGTCTTCAGAAGAGAGATGCTAAGCTGCTCTACATGCTTCCCTTAGGAAGCCTGCATGGAGGTTTCAGGCAGGTGGGGATCAGTTCTAGGAAGCACTGCCCATGGGCAAATTTAGGATTTTCAGGGAATAATTAATCTCATTTTTATGTCTAAAGTTTAAACAGGGTAAACAAATTGTCCTCTGGGAGCAATCATGTCTTTCTTCTGGGTCTGAAGGTCACCTAGGTATCTTGCTTCAGTCTGCACTCAAGATGTCTGCATCCAGGTGAGACAAACCCCGGTGTGTCCCTGGGTCTACAGGACCTATGTGAGCACATGATTTCTCTGAGGAATGTGCTCCAGCTTACATGGGCCAATACTTCAGGCTTGCGTATGAGCAGGGAGACAAGGCTGCTCTTCAGAAAAACCTAGGCTACCTACCCTCACCTCCAACAGATGGCACAGACCCCATGGTACACTACGCACATGTAAAAGTTAACACATGCTGTCTCAGAGCAGAAAAGCCAGACAGAAAGTTTTGTCCCTGTTCTTCAAGGTCAGCAATGCTGAGTAGCTCGGCATCCCACCTCCTCAGTCATTTCTGGATACCTGAATCACAGCACACAGAAACCCTGGCTTTCAGAGAGAGCTCCTGTTGGGATGTGCTGAGAGAGGGAGAAGGGACAGGGAGGATAGACCCAGGCTGATAATGAGCCCGATGGGTACCTTGCAGTCATCCTAGGCATCACAGAGCTTCTCTCTCTGCTATACACAGATCACTCTTTTCCTCTCTGCTACAGTACTATCAGGAACCAATGCCTCGGAAATTCTAAAGACTTTTTTATTCAGATAAAATTTTAAAATAAATATGTAAGTTGCATAACTTACATAGATACTTTAATAGCCCAAATGCCATAGATAGATGAGAAATTTCAGTTGAATCCTTCAGAACAGTAAAACATGAACCAGTAAGCTTTAGTAAAGCATTTCATCACTTCTTAACTACCAAGAGACCTTTCAACTGTTTTACATTCATTCTCTACTGGGGAAAAAAAAAAGGAATAATAAATGATTTCTGAGGTCCCATTCAGCATTAAATTGAAATCTTATTCTCCATCGTCCTCTGACTTTACTTGCTTTGCTTAACCTTTGCTTTTAGAATTTCTGGAAGTAACTATGAAAAGAGGGAAAAAAAGGACTCTACAAAGGTAAAAAACCTCAGCACTTCTGCGTCACTCTGTCACTATGAGATTTTTGTGGCAAATCACGCAGGACAATCTGTAGATTTTGACATCTTCACAAGATAACTTAGACTGAAAATGGCATAAGCACAAGCCAGAAATTATGCTGCCTTATTTTGAAAACAGTTAATGATTGCTTTTTTTCCCTAAAAAAATAGTCCCCCCTTTTTTATTTGTGGCTAAGATGTACAGACTTGGAACATGTGATAAAAACAAAGGCTGAACCTGTCCTCTTAACACTGAGTAGAGTAAACCTCTGGCTACTTCTGAGTTCTGACCAGAAAAGTACAAAAAGTTCTATTCTATACAGGTTAGCAGCATTTCTAAAATAGTTATTAAACTTTATAGAAAATAGTATTCTTACCAATAAAGCTGCCATTACAGGTCCATGGACAATATAGAGCAAGTGTGTGTCAACACTCATCCAGCAGCTGGAGCAAAAATACACCATTAAAATTTATTATTAACTCAATTAAAAAGTATTACATGGCTAGATCTTGCCAAGTTCCTTCAAAACAGAGATGCTACTCACTTGTCATTGAAGTATTTGGCTCTTGCAACAGCATGAATAGATGCTGGCACTACAGGGAACCCTGAAACAATTAAAAAGATACATCAGTCTTGGTATTATTTAGCTGAATTTCATAACATCTCTTGTTCATAAAACACAAAGATGTGAAATCATAGAATCACAGAATTGTAGGGGTTGGAAGGGACCTCAAGAGACCTTTGAGTCCAACACCCATAGCTTTTGGGAAAGAACTGCAATCCCACTGCACTCAGGGCCTTAGTGTTACCTTGATGGTGAGAAGCAAAAGGGAACAATGTCAAGGGAGACCAAAAGAAGAGACAAAGCCCACAGGCCTTGATTTCCTGGGGTGTCACAAAGCTGCTGCTGGGCTCCCTTGCCTGCTGTGGCTTGTGAAGGGAAGGGTGTGATCGAGCTGGCAGTGTGGGAAGATCAGCTGGTTCTTAGCAGAGCATTCCCTTGGGAAGCCAGGAACACTTGTTAAGACCATGTAAATCACTGTTGAGCAAGAGAGGCACATTAACTTGCATGTCAGATAATGGAGCAATACACAACAGAGTGAGGAATTGCTCTTTTGGAGCCTATGCCAAGAGAAGGAGCCAGAAGGTTTTTGGAGGCATGGGGATTTGGGATATCTTCTGCAGGTTCCCAGCATCCATGCAGCCAAGTCCACACAATGCAGCTTTATCACAGCAGGAAGTTGAGCTGTGGATACCATCAATCCACATCTGCTTTATCTGTGAAGCCTCAAGGGAGGCCACTAATCTGACAGGAGCTGATGGGAACAAATTTGCACCAGGCCAAAGGCTGGAGAACAGGCCATGTTTAACGAACTGGAAGCCTCAAATCCTCATTTCCTGCCTGAGATTAATAATGATAATCTGTTCCGCTCCTGTCTGTCTTCCCTCAGCTTGTTCTGCCTCTCTCTAACAAGATAGAAATCTGGAGCTGGGGACTCTGCTCTACTATACCAACCCCAGTTTGTACAACCCTGTGCATACAGACAGCAGGTCGACTGCCTTGTCCCGTGCAGAGAGCTTTGTGGGCACCTTTGGTGTTACTGCTGCCTGTTCCCTGTAAACCATGGATAAGTCATCTGAGCTTTGGGTATACTATAATCATAAATAAAAGCATGAGAAAATGTCCTGCTGATACCACGATTAGTCACAGAGGGAATAAAGTAGCTCCTTGTTTCTTTGGGTGTTAGTGCTTTCATCAACACTTCAGAAGAGACAGAATTCTTAGCCAAATCCTGAGGAAGACTTACCTCAGAGCACAGAGGGAGAGTAAGGTCAAAAAAGTATGTAAATATGGCACTATGATGTCTCTAGGTAACTTTAAGCAAAATCTACTTGCTCTACTGCCAAAAAAAGTCCTTACCATTTATCTTGGACAATGCAGCTGAGGGAGAACAAATGGTATTACCTTCTCCTTTATATACTGGAAAATGATTACTTGGCCTCTGGCTGCAGATTGCCTTTTTTGGGTGATGATGCATGGTAGAACAACAAAAGCTCAGAACAGAAAGGAAGGAGCTTTCAACCTCTGGATGAGCTTATGAGACCGACAGGTTGAAGAAAACCTTTTGAGTTGGAAATGGTGCAAGTCTCGGACAGTTTCCTTGTCAGGTTGAAGTGCAGTTTTTAAGGGGCCTTTCTGTAATAGCAAAAAGTCTTCATCTGAAAGCTCTGGCCTGGAGTATTGCAAGTAGAGCACTCCACATGATGCCAAAGGACCTTTTTCTTCTGCAAAATTCATTACCCTAGAATATTTGGCTCAGCAAACTCACAAGCAAATCTTAAGAATGCAACGGAAAATTTTCATTCGTCAGCTACAGGGTAAGAAGCTCATGAATGTCTGTCTACAGTTCAAATTTCCAGCTGCTCCATAGGGCTAGATGTTGTCCTTTCCTAGCAAAGACCCAAAAGGCAGAGAGAGAAGAAGTGGAGCACTAAGAAGCCTACTGGGACTTGGTGGTACAACATGTATCACTCTAGGGGTCCCACCTACACATGGTGAGCAGTGAGCAATGTGGAAAAGTGGAAAAGATCTCACGCCAAGCATCCCAGGAAAGGTATGACATATCCCTCTAGGTCATGCCAGCTCCTCTATGGCACAAACTGGCAATTATGGCTAATTGTATTTCCAGTTGAATTTGGAAGGCACTCTGTTTCAGCAAAGGGCAAATAAATTATTCCCTTTTCACTTTTATGTGTATGAAGCTGCCCAAAACATCCAGAGCGGACTGTAGCTGGATGCACACACTTGATACTGTTTTGTTGGCCTGTGTAAGGGTGATTTTCTGATCCAGAGAAACAGTAACAAATGAAATCCATGTTCCCAGCAGCAGTTCCCAGAGGAGGAGTCACCTGAAGGCATCAGCCTTGAAATAAATCTGTCCATGTCAGATTCCATTCAACCATCTCAAATCTTTTGTACAAGTTATTTATATTTTTTTATAAAGCTATTTAAAAAATATAAAAGAATGTAGATCCCCCTGCATGGATTAGCTATAGCAATGAATAATGAGTATATTTGTCTCGTGTTGTACATTTGCCTTGATCTTTTGAATTGTAATTCAGAGCACAACCTACTCTGGTTGCTCTGCATTGCTCTTTGGAGAAACACTTCTCTCTCCATTGACTAATGTAGCTGGATGTTTAAAGTTAAATTATGTGGCTACTGCTTGAGGAATCAGAGGAATTACAGTGACGTATGCAAACATAAGGGCTATAGTCAGAGGTGCTAATGATTACTTTTTTTTTAATTATTCATCTGGTTTCATTAATAAGACTGCAGACTTTTTAATCAAAGAGCTGTATCCATTTCAATGAAACTTCTCCTTTTCAAGGTACTATCATGGGATTCAGGGGGAAATGGCCAGCCCCTTTTCTGTGGTCAGTGGAGACAGGACAAGGGGCAATGGCTGCAAATTTGAGCACAAGAAGTTCCGCACCAACATGCAGAGGAACTTTTTCACAGTGAGGGTGACAGAGCACTGGAATAGGCTGCCCAGGGAGGTGGTGGAGTCACCTTCCCTGGAGATATTCAAGACCCTTCTGGACTCTTATCTGTGCAATACGAGCTAGGGAGCCTGCTTTGGCAGGGGGGTTGGACCCAATGATCTCCTGAGGTCCCTTCCAACCCCTATGATTCTGTGATTCTATGATTACAACAACCACTGCCCTATTTATTTTTTTGGGGCAGTGCTGCATATACTCAGGAGTGACTTGTCGGATAACTTCACCGAATTACCTACAATGATGCTAGTGCTGTTCTCAGCAATATTACAGACAGCTCAAAGGCTTTTGATGCAGGCTAGCTGTCTCAGTTGCATTGAATTGCACTGCCTAAATTGAATGTCCCCTGAAAAAAAGGTTTATGATCATTTTCCCCCTGCATAATTGGATATGGAATGACACTATTTTGGGAAGTCATGCTGTAAGACATGAAAATGGTAAAAGCTTTATTCAAAAAGAGATGTTTAAAATGAATCTTCACATGAGGCTGCCATTTCAAAAGCAGTCCTATCAAGATTTTTTATATTCAAATATTCTAAACTATGAAAACTTCATGATAGCACAGTTGCTTGCACCAAGAGGGCTCAGCTGTTTGGAGGGACAGACAGTCCAGAAACCTTGACTTAATTTAGAGTTCTTCAGGAAGGTTATCTTCATTTAAGAGCTGATGATGTTAATTCCAAGAGCAGGACAGGTCCCTCTCTTCTTAAGAAGATCCATTTGCGTTTAAAAAAGGGTGCATGATGGTATTGTCAGTTTAACATGCCTGGAAACTGTCGCCTGGCTGTCTAAACTATACAAACTAGAAAATGATGGTCATTTTCTAGGTATCTAATGTAGGTATCCAGAGATCTCTTCCTCCATAAGAGGAAAGTATGTTACCAGGCTTTTAACTGAAAATCCAAATAGGGGAAGAACAACTTTCCACTTTGCTGTTCCTGCCTATTTAGGACCTGATATTGAATGCCTAACTAGAGGTTGAAGTCACAGTTTTAAAAATCTTCAGAACACTTAGAACTGGGGAATTTTTCTCTGTTCTAATTAATTTTTTTTTCTGCATAAGCACTAGGGATGTTTTTTATTTTCCTGCTGTAAACAAAATAACACGGATATATTGGTTGCATTTGTAAGGCCTTTTATGAGACCAGACAGTCCAAAGGGTAAATACCTGCTACTAATTAAAAGGCAAGGGATCTCTTAGTGAAAACAGAACAGATCTCCATATTTGGAGATCACAGATCAGACCTAGTCATGGTTCCTTGGGCAATACACATGCAACTATGTACAGTCTGTATTCACAGTGGGGAGGTTTGTAATCTCTCTCATAGAATACCACTGAGATTTGCTTACTGGCACCTGTACATTTCTCTGAAATGCTTTTGAGATCACTGCTGTTGGGCCAAATCAGGTCTGCCAGCAAAGCTGTTATCTCCTCCTATACTCCTGTGCAGGTAAAATCGACTCTTCTCCTTTAAAACAACATCTGCCAAAGTATATCTGATACTGGATTCACTTCCAGAGAAATTCTGGTTCCCTTTTCTGTATACTATGTTTTTTCACTTTCAGAGGCATAGATACTGATTTTTCCTCTTCTACTTTCCAGAAAAAATAGAAGTTTATAGGTACTGTCAGAGAATAATATTTTTGTATATAAAGTGACAAATCCAGACAATCTGTTTGGATAACAATCTATTTCTCTCCCAAAGATTTGCTTAACAAAAACCCAATTTCTTTCAGCATAACCCAAGATGCAGCAAATAATGGATACTAACTCCTACTGATTTTTGTATGGGTCTAGGACCATCCAAATAAATGCAATCAAATTTAGGACCCAATCTTAGGTTATGGCCTGGCAGTATGAATAGAGTTTAGGAGTATAAGTGCTAGAAAAATTCAAACAGCTGGAATAAATGACCATCTTCCTACAAAAACATACATACCCCAGCCCAAGAGGTAATACCAGTGCAAACGCTGCTCTTCAGCAAACACTGCCACCACAATCAATGTGTGAAGATAAATGCCTTCACAGAGCATCCAGAAGTAGTTGCAACCCAGCATGTACTGGTGAAAGAATTGCAGCACTTTGCAGCTTACCTGTTAGACAAATAAGATAAAGTCACACACTTGGCCAGTATTTTGCATTTAAACAGGCAATGATAAATGATACTGATAGGCTGTGTGAAAGCAAAGTGAAATAAGAATGCCCAATTCTTGCTGGGTTTGTTCAGCACCTGTAAGCAAGAGGGATTCTGTATCTTTATAAATGAGATGAATGGGACAAAAAGCCCTCACAAAATAGAGAAGACCATGTGAAAAAAAAGAAAAATCCCATTCAAAAGTCAGTAATCTGATAATTTTTAGAACTGAAACAAGCAACTAGCTTTACATGTACAAGAAAGGCTGTGAAGAAGAATTGCAACTTAGAGCTCCAGTTAGGGTGATTTCTTTTACTTTTGAACAAATTCTTCTACTGTCTGTTCAGCTCTCCCATCTGAGACACAGTCACTCACTCTTTAAACTGCACCCTGAACTCACTCCTTTGGGAAGGACAAGTGCTGCTGGCAGTGGAGATCCTTTTCTTAGGGTACCACAGATACTGGCTTCTCTCCTTTGTGAGAAGATGGAGTTATTTAATTTTGTCCAAATGAAAAAATAACACAATGAGCTAAATGGAGCCGGCAAAGTTGGGAAGTGCTTTCTGTCTGCGGTTTTTTCACAGTGAGGGTGACAGAGCACTGGAACAGGCTGCCCAGGGCGGGTGTGGAGTCTCCTGCTCTGGTGATATTCAAGACCCGTCTGGATGCCTATCTCTGCGATATGTCCTAAGGAGCCTGCTTTGGCAGGGGGGTTGGACCTGATGATCTCCTGAGGTCCCTTCCAACCCCTATGATTCTGTGATTCTGTGATTCAGATGAAGCTGCAGATATAGACCTTTTCAAGAGACTGTGGCTTTGAGACGCTGGGAAGCAGTGGGCAGATGATGGAGGGAAGTGTGTCCTGTCCACTACTAGAAATCCAGCTGGTGTGGGACAACACGTTTTCTCTTCTGAGAAGATCTCATGTCCATCTGCATCCTCAGAAAGGACAAAGATCCTCCACAAGGGTCCTTCCATGCCACCAGCATGGTGAGGGCCAGGAGGAGTGGAAGGATGTTGCTGTGCTGGCAGGACACACTGCTCCTCAGGAAGCATGATGTGCTACTCAAAAATCCTAGGTCACAGCAGTGATGGCAAAGTGACAGTCATCATTTGTAGCCACAAGAAAATAATTTTTTCCCTTAGTTTCTACAGAAGTTTTCCAAGCTGACTACCTGGGCTGTAAGACGTGTCTTTAGTATTTACTTAAAGAGAAATCTTGGCAGCTGAGCAGGTAGAGAACTGCACATTCTGCATCTCTCTGGGGCAGTCAGACTGCCCCTCTAGACCAGAGAAGTTTGTTAGCTATCCAGCGCACCATCTTCTGTTGCTGAAAAACATCCCCAAAGCAATTGCTTGGACATGTGTATTTTGTTCTTTTTCAATATTTACAGTGCAGATTGGTGCTCATGAAAACATAGGAGTATTAGGAGTAGCTCGAAGGACTGACTTTTATTTTTGGTGAGTCATTTTTTCTGCTCACCACAGAGGGCAGAGCAATCTCATCTTTTTTCCACACCACATCTGAACAGTTCCTATGAAGTATGTGGGAAAAGGGTTGCATAGTAGCATGAAAAGGTTAAAAAAAAAAAAAGAATAATTTCCTCCTTTTTCTGTTGGCAAACATGTTCATTAAGGTTCTTAAATCATCTTTGGACTGTTTTTCACAGCTCTGGGTCAACATATTTCTTGCCTTGTTGCCTCACCTGTGCTAGACGCAGTCTCCCAGCTGGTGGCTGGCCTGTCTCCATTCTCCATTGTCAATCACCCATCCCCACAAAGGCCGGCACTGACTGACAGGCACTTTCCAAAGGCTGCACATACACTCAGGTAGTACCCTCCCTGACATCAGCCAGCTACCCCTGTCTCTAAAAGTCGGCAAATTACCTGAGCCAGCACTGGAGTTTTCCAGACAGGTTTGGTAAAATCAGCTCCCTCCCAGGTTTGGAATGGGTCAGCCCCCCACTCCCTTCTGATGATCTTCTTTGAGGACCTGCAGGTCAGGGGTTTGGTCCAAGAGCTCAGGGCATCATTTCCCTGATGACTCCAGTGAGAGTGACTCAGGGTGCCTGCACATTGCACGTAGAGTGGTCCTGCTCCCACTAGGACCAAATTGTTCCATCTTTCTGCCCAGCTGTTGGGGCTCTGCTGAAGAGTCAGTGAGTTCTGCAACATAACTCATAGTATGTTCTCAAACCTGCCATTTTAACCTAATGTTTCCACCATTTCCTATCAGCAAACTGAAAGGGAGATGACTATGAAGTATCCCGGCTTCTCTTTGCCACCTGTCTGCACTGTTCACCAACCCTCTGAGCAGAGACTCGGCGAGCATACCTTTCCTTTGAACTAAGGCAGGCTTTGCTGGAACTTCTATCTGTAGCTCACACAAATGCTGACGTAGAAAGCACAGTTACTGTGAGCCACATACCTAAACTTCATTTACTTCATCTCCTCAACATCTCTTTCTTTCCCGTACCCTCTATAAGAACTATCACTTGTGGCTTTAAAAAAGAAATCATGTACCTATATTTTAAAATAATGGCCATGTAGACAGCTCCAGACTCTTTTGTGGAATTTAATCACTTCCTATGCAGTAAATTAAAGAAGTAAGAATATCATTGGCAAAGCAGAAGGACAGGTGTGATTAATAATTAGATCCATATCACATTAATTTGAGAATGAATCTGAAAAAGTTATCATAAAGAGTTTAAGCACAACAATGCATCAAGATGATTTATGTTAAATTCATATTAATCAAGCAGCAAACAGAAAAATCAGTCTTTGCTTTGGATAGGCTAACAGACAAAGCACATTCAGCTGTGGCTAAGTGATGGAGTAGAAATGTTTTCTTAACATTAAAAGTGTTTTTCTTAGGTCAGAGCAGGCAAAAGAGAAGAACCTGTTACTGATAATAACTGGATTTGTGCATGGTACAAATAAAACATCACAAATGTTTTGTACATTATTCTTAGCTGGGAAAATCGCAGAAGGAGTTAGTGTTGTGAAATGTTTATTCTTACAGAAAAAGTAAGAAAACCCTGCAAGATGATATAGAAGCAGATCTTCTATCACTCCCATGTTTGACAACTGATTGCTAACTTTGAGATAAAAAAGCATTATTAGGGGTTCTGTCTTCAGCTAAAGCCAAATATATTTTTACAAGCTCTTTGAGGATTATCATAGCACCTTCACATTATGAAGGAGAGTAAAATGTCTGGGGTCTCAATCTATGGATGTGCAGGTGACTGAAGTCAGTAGGTTTTAATGCACGAGTGAGGCAGCCTGAGGGGAAAGAGCTGGTCATGCCTAGTGCAGCTCCGTATCTGTTGCTCAGGCTGGTGTGCCTGTCTCTGGAACAAAGGAATAAACAAAAGCTCCTCTTTTTGAGTACCTAGAGACAGATTGCATTGACCCTCACAGGTTGGTGGCCATGCACACAAGACAAAGTGTGATACTATTGCCATGAAAGCCCCCAAACCCAGGAAACTACCTAAGAAAGTGGCTCCTTTGTGGCTCCGGGAGAATGGCCAAGAATTAACCCTTTTTTGGCAGATGCTGCCTTGCAAGAAATTCAATCTGTGAGCAAGGTGGCTGCCTCCTGCTACCTGTTCTCACTGCACTGATGAAGACAAAATCTGAGGAAAGTTCATTACAGATCTGCGGGAGAGCACCCAAGAAAACATCTCCTTTGCTGTTAATTTTTCTACTGCATGAAAGCAACCTGAAATGCACTTCAATTCTGGCTAGCTGCT
The DNA here is from genome assembly GCA_022605575.1 of Laterallus jamaicensis coturniculus. Classification (NCBI taxonomy): domain Eukaryota; kingdom Metazoa; phylum Chordata; class Aves; order Gruiformes; family Rallidae; genus Laterallus; species Laterallus jamaicensis. The sequence continues at coordinate 5,593,921 of JAKCOX010000008.1, forward strand.
CAGGGGAAAACGGGGTCAGTAGGAATACAGGCACTCATATTCTCCTCTTGCAAAGCTTGATAAGAGTCATGTAGCACATGTGAATACCTCAGCTGGGACAGGTAATGAAGGCACTTCAAAAAGATGCTGGAACCATTTCACAGAGAAATAAAATAATTTACTCTCCTAATACAAGAAGGAGCCAGAACTGGGGTCTATGATATTTTGCAGGATATATTGGCATACGTTTAATGTTCCAGTCCTGTCAAAGGAGTCCAAAAGTTCTGCCTGCCTGCATAGTACCCTGCATTTGGGCAGTAATGTAATTGTCATGGCCCCGTCCAGCACCCCCTCATCACATGTACTTGTCATTGTTTAGACTCTCCCTGGTTATCGGTTAATAGCTTGCTGACAGCAAACAACAGCATTAATTACCATCATATCCCATTAAGACGAATAAAACCAAACCAATCAGACCATGAAAAGCCCAGAATAGCACTTCCAACAACAGTAATGAAATACAATGCAAAGTAAACTGCTTTTGGCTTTGAGCACAATAACTTGTTTTTAAGCAGGTGTTCCTAGTGACTCAGAATAAAAGGGCTGACTCAATTCTGGCATAGGAAAGTTGTACAGATTCCTGGGTGCCCAGTTCTGTGATGCTCTCCTTGGTGAAGGGATCAGGTTGGCAAGTTCGGAGAGCCTGCCTTACGGAAAGCGAAGGTGGGATAGCCCACTGCTGTGCTTAACAAAGCCTCTCTTTTCAAATGCTCCGACTGACATTTCAAGAAATAAATTAAGTGACTAACCGAGGTTATTGATCTTAAACCAAGCCACCTACATGGGCCATCACTACCTTCCTGCATTTCTCTTTTTAAAGGGAAATAAACTTGACCTCACAGAGCATCAGTTAGTGCAGTCCCTCTTCACCTCTGTGAACCTCCCCAGTGCCTGGCAGTGAAGGGCTCTCCTTGTGGAGAATTTGTACATGATTTTTTTCAAATTTGGTTTGAAGGATATAATATATATTCTCAGACACTCTTAGTTTAGCATCTTAAATGAGTAGCTTGAAGTTTGAATACTGATCTGCCTTACGTGTTTATTTGTTTGGTTGTTTTTCTTCTGGCTATTAGAACACTGTTCTATGAAAATATTCTTAAATTCCAAGTATCAATATGTTACACAAATAAGAAAAAAAAAGAAAGAATTTTCCAAGCATGACAGTGCTAAGTATTGTAGTTGTAAATCACTGGCTATCAGAACGTCATACCATTATACAATATATCTACTGTGAGTCATCCATTAAATTGTGTTCCAGTCAGAAACCTGGCTCACAGGGGCTGAGGCTAAGATTAATGTTTTAATATACTTTAAAACTATTTACAGAACAAAATGTACACAGTTTCTCAGAGGGATCCTACATTTTGTGTTACAAGAAAGCAAAATATGAAATTAAATGACGGGAGATATTTTTAACAGCATCTGTGTCCATATCCTCACTATAGCAAAGCAGACAGCTCAGAATTAGGCATTCTGGACAGGAATTAATACAGCTACATCCACAAATCCTTCAGTCCCAGCTGCCATAGTGACTGCTCTGCTAGGGCTGCAGATTTGAACTCTGGGATGAGCTCCCCTGGGGTTCCTGTGGCACATTCATTACTGCCTGCACGTGGTGGCCCCTGGGTCCTCACCGGTGGGGTACACAGTGGTAAGCATCATGCAGGGTCAGAGGGAGAGCAGTTGTGTCACCCCCAATGAGCTTGGTGTCTAAGCTGCGGTTGCTGGATGATGTCAGCTTTTCAGGAAGGCATCAGAAGTATGAGCCTGAGAGGACAGAGAGGCCATCAGAGAGGGGCCCCAAGGAGGAGGAACTACTTGACCTGCTGTTCATTTGGATTGGGAACGGAGTCAAAGTGCTCACAAGGTCTGCTGCCATCTTCTCCCAGTGGTGGGAGGTAATCCCAAAGCAAAGGGTTATGAGCTTCAGTTATTCCAGGGTTCAGTTATTCTGCCTCTCCTCTCCCTCACACGTGAGCAAGAGTGACTGGGCACAGGAGGATAGGACAAGGCAGAGGTTACTCAGACACATATTCATGAAGTGCCTTATCTGAGCTCTGGACATGTTGTTGCACCCCAAGCCAGACTAGTTTAAGACTACTTTGAGTATGTCTATTGACTTATGCTTCGGTTTGAGGTGTAAAATCTAGATCTGTAAAGGCATTTCCTAGTGACTAGATACACTGTTGACATGGATATAACTACTCCATGATTTAGTTAAACGCTCCAGGGATTTTCTAATGATACGACTGGGATTTATGAGACTAAATATAGACACCTGAACTGTCTCTCCTGCAGCCAAAAGATAACAAGTCAATACAGGTGAGAGAGATTACAGCAAAAATTATCTCATCCGAAATGAGATAAAATAAGTCAGATGGATTGTGCCCCAAATGTGCTTTTGTCTACCTTTAGCATGAGTTAACTACTTCAGCTGTATGTATCTAGAGTAAAGGTGTCTAAGTGTAAGACACGTCTGACCTTAAATGCCTATGAGTGTTTTAACTCTCTAGATGTACTGAGACTACTTCAGTGCCTTTCCTGAGGTGACCTGCTGCCACGGGGAGGTCCCAACCCTCTGAAGGATGCTGGAATACCAGGAAATTCAAGAAACAGTTGGATGTATGCAACCATAAGCTATTCAGAGGTGAAATGGTAAGAATAGAGCTTAATCATTCAAATCACTGACATTTTATAGGTTGATAGCTCATTTTGGCTACTAAAACTAAAGGCCAAGTGCATAACTAGCTGAAGCCTCTTGCTTTTTTTTCTCCTGCTCAAAGTCATTTCTATTTCTTTTTTCATGCTCTTACCCCATGTGCCTGGCTGTCAAAATGTAAAGACACTTTGATGCCTTTTCATTTATTTCTCTTCTGTTTTGGGCTGCTTCTGTTTGGTCTTAAATACTTTCAAGAGAAGGGTGGCTGGGTCATGACTGAAAATGGGCAATAAAGCAGGTCTGCACAGCAGTCATGGAAGAGCAGTGAGACAGCATATATGCTATTCATCTCACCTAACCCAGGTATCTGACTTCAGGGTACAGATGCAGAGACCAAAGCAGCCACTGGAAAGGAATAAGCACTTTACATTTAATTCACCTGACCTGTTTCAACCACCTGCATTACAGCAAGGGGAATGGTGTCCTAGCCTTGGACACAGCTCCCTGCACTGGCAACACTGCCGTTTAATGAGACAAATCTCAGTGAGGGAAATAGCTGCAGCAGCACAGTATCTGGGAGAATACTGTGTTTTGGAAACGTGACACTGTCCTTCTGAGGGGAATTCCTTTTGGAAATTCCATCTTTTCAGGGGTTTTGAAAAATCCTTTTAAAAAAAATCAGAGAGTCACATCGTTCAAAAATCACACTTTTTGGCCCATTGACACAAATTTCTCATGTTTCAGTCAGATCTTTCTAAAGACACAAAGAAAAACTTGGTGAGGAATCTCTAGCTTCATTTGAATTAGCTTGAATTAACAGTTGATTCTGCAACAGCAAAGTTTCTAAAAATAATTGATTTATATTCCCTGAGAAATATCAAAACCTACACTGCTTAAATGCGCTGTTCATGTGTAGAAAGCACAGTAGCAAGAGTTCATTATGGGATGCCCTGTCCATACAGCATAGCACAGAATCCACCCAAGAGGCAAATGTTAGCATTTGCACTTGTTGATCTGACATTTAAGAAGTTGCTACTTGACATTTTTCCATGCCTGCATTTTTAGCAGCTAATGACATATCATATACTCACCTTTTAGTCTCTCAGATGCATAAGAGACCGTGCAATTGATAGAAATCCATTATCACCCAGGTCCCACCCTACATTTTTAGGTCATCTTCACTTGTTAGTTACAAACCTCTCCCATCTCTTGAGGAAAACCAAAGGGGAAAATTATAAAAAGCCTCATTAAAGGACGAAGAACTGAGTTAATGTCAGAACTCAGTGAAGCACAACTCTGCAGCAGGGAAGACTAACAGCCTTTCAGTGACTGCTACAGATCAGTTCTGAGAATAAAATAAGTATACCTTTCTTGAGCAGCAGTTCTGAAGGCATTTCATGAGTTTTAGCAAATCTGGAGTGGATCACTCATTTTGCACATACAGCCAGCATGTGCTTTTGTATGGCAAGCTCATAGAAAAAATAACCAGTGGCTACAAATGACCATGAGAGAATTGCGGTTGATGACAGCAAGACAAGGGACGTTGAGAGCTTACCAGTTTGGAAAACAGTTGTCCAGGGCATGCTCATTTTTCACTGCTAAAATAGCAGAGCTTCAAGGTCCAGATGTGGTTCAGGTGCATAATGTTTACGCAGAATGACAGGTTAAACCAGACTTTTCACAGGCACCTGCTCCAGATATTTGACCTCCATCCTCACTATGGCTCAGAGTGCAGGTTTTCCTCACCCGAGGCATAAAGATGCAGCCTGAAAACCTGGGAACAACCCCGAAGATCTGATGCCTTCAGCTGTGGGACCACACTGCATTTTGCTGTATAAAAAGGCGTTTCTGGAATCATATTTCTGAAAAAATTGGCACTATGCCTCCTAAATAAGATTGGACTGCTGAAATACCATCCACAGGATCTGCTAGAGCCCGGATTATTTTGACTTGAAATACCTCTGGTCTGGGCTACATGAAAGCTATCATCCCTCCCTTCGTGATGTTGCAACAGTTTTGAGAAATCTAAGCCTATGGATAGATACTGCTTTAAAATGAAAGCAAGTGACATGCAAACAGAATAATTTCCTAGAAAAGTAAGGTGAGGAAATTTCTCCCAGAATACTTATTCTTAGAGTCTTAAACCTCTTTTTTTTTCCACTCCTGATGGCAGCTGTTAATTTGATGGTGCCTTCCCATTGAGAAAACAACCATAATAATGTTGTTGAGGAAGCTCTGATCTTTCTTAGAGGTGGAGACTGACTTTGCAGCTCAGATTCAGTTGTTCCATGAATACTCTTTACAGGAGTGTCATTCATGAATGCTATGAATGTCCTTTAATCATCCATACTTCATATTCTGGCCATGACATGCTATATCAGATCAGTGAATCTGACACCACTGGGATTACATGGTGCTTTGTTTCCTTCATTACTCTGAGAGTTTTGAAAATATAAACAAGCATATAAAGACCTTGGGAAAAATGATGAGAATTGCTGCTCTGTTTCATGCCATTTAGACCCTGACAGATCTGTTTTTAAATGAATGCAGATACTATTCCAGCCTGAAAATTTGTGAGAATTCTTTGACTTTGTCTGGTTCTGAATTCACTATGTCCTTCACTCTGCATTAATCTCATTGAACCTCATGGGAGGGGGAAGACTTGATCTTTCCTAAGATGGAAGGAGAGATTCTGATTTTCATCTGACTTACTGCATTGTTACACCAGTGCAAACCAGTGATTCCAGTGAGGGCAAAATGGTGCAGTACAGTCCCAGGACTGCCCATGAGCTTACTGCTGGCAGAAATTTCACTTGCAAGGGATTCAGCAGCATAAAACTAACTCATCCTCTTAAAGGTTCTTGAACCAAATATGAACCTGAACCAAAATCACAGTCATTCCCTGCCTCCAAGGAAGGTCACACTGCCCTTTGCTCGCAAGGACATTGTCAGTGATCCCATGTTGGCTGTGCCTGGGTGCCAGAGCTGGAGGAGATCCTGTCCCTGTGCATCCTGCACAGTACTGCTCCATCTTCCTTGTCCCTGAAGCTTAGTGATGCTGCACAGGCCTAGGGAGGGAGAATCTAGCCAGCAAATGCTGTTAGGAAGCAAGGAATTATACCCTGAGAAGTGCAATTCTGCTGATAGAGAAATGCAATGGCAGTAGAAGGGACTGTCCTCTCTGCAAGACGTTTGGTCTTTGATTATTTTTTCACCTAGATGATACAATATAATAGCTTTGAGTCATGTCTTTGGGGTTAAACTGGTTGCAGAGGCCTCTGTAAGTAACCTTGTGGAAGCAGGATGGAGGAACAGAGATACTAAGATAAAAGACCTTGGAGATGCTTTGAGACTGACAGTAAAGCTCTGGAAATAGTTACATTAGAAAAGAATCAAATTAATTTAACAAGAGGTGAGCCTCCTGAAGCTCTACCCCAAGCATAATACATGAAACAACTCAGAGGCTGAAATTGCCCTTCTCCTTTGTGGAGCTCCACCTTTGCTACTTCCAGTGGGGGCTGCACTGTGGGGGCTGCTGGGATTACTGATGCAAACACAAGTCACATGCAGCAGCATTTTTGCCATTTATCTTTACTGGTATCAGCTGTGAGCCTCTCATTTGAGAAAAACATGTTTTGAAACCCCCCAGGCTCTGACACCTTACATCAGAAGGAACCAAAAGCAACAAGAAACAAGAAGGTAACATTTATATGGTAAAAAGTCCTAAAATTAACACTTCCTGAAATGCTGTGAATGTCCACAGAAGGGGGCTAGAACAGACTTCAGATACCCCATGTCCAAGATACATCTCAACAAGGGCTGAGTTACAGACACTGCTAGTGGAAAGGACTGTGCCAGGCTCAGCCCAGCCCACTGGGGCTGAGGAAATGAGATCATGGTGCTTGCAATAAAACATGGATTGCTTTGATTTGTCCCTTACCAGCTGTGCTGCTGTATCTGTGTAAGAAGGGGTACAGATTATTTACATATTATGGCAAAAATAAGCTGTTTGGCAGAGAGCTGGGACTTGACAGTGAGATTGGAGCTTGCCTGAATGGCTGCTGGGTCCTTACTCTAAGATATACCATGGCCAGGCATGCGACACCACACAGGGCTCCCAGGAGCTGCCAGTGGAGTACTGGTTCTGGCTGTGAGCTCTACAAAACTGCAATGGAAATCAAAACTTTCACACAATATAACGGTAGAAGCAAGGGTGAAACTACTACATGGAAGGTGAAGAGGCTACAGAACAGCTTGGAAAAAGAAGAGAACATCTCCACTAGAAGAGGAAAGTTATAAAATTCAGTAAGACCTGTTAAAGCTCTTCTGTAAGAGGTTCTAATTACTGAGCCATTACTGATTTGTGATCAAACCTAGTCCTATCTACAAACATATTTATACTGGTGCCCACAGAGCTAATCAATTATTCAGTTTCTCATTAGCAGAGCTAAACCTTCAGTCACTAGCCGTATCTTCCTTTACCCACATCAGTGCTCAGTGTTAGAATTACTAGTCTTGTGGAACACAAAAAATGAAAAATACAGATCTGATGCGCAAGGCTATTAAAAATAAGTCAGCAAGATTTTTATTGATATTTCCCAAGTTTTTAATGGAGAACATAAATGTGCTGTTCACAGATCACTATTCTTCTGTGGGTCACAAGGTGACAGAAATACCTTTCTATAAAATTTGCTCCAGTAACAGTATAATTTATGCAGTTACTACTTTAGATACATTATGCAAAAAAATAGCTCAAATGACATTTTTCAATATATTTAAATAAATGTTCACAGATGTGCCATGTCTATTTTGTTCAAGTGTCACTGAATCTTTTTCATTGCTTCTTTACTTCTTGTACAGCCAGCTAGGCTCACATATTGCTCTTCCATCATTTCAGATCCAGGTAAATCTGAAAGAGAGAGAAAAAAACCCCAAAACCAGAAAGCAGGACAAAAATGAGGTAATAAAGAAAATGAAGATATACCAAAAAAGTGGCTTGACTTACCATTTTACATCAGCAGAATGATCATCAAAGGGTTTAACTCTGTGCAGCAAACTGTCTGCAAGTAAGGATGCAGTGTGGTGTCTCCTCATGTAAATGATGCTTTGCATTGTCTCACATCTTTTTTGTCTGGATACAGGGAAAATGTGGGTGTCCTGGTGTTAGAGATAAATTTCCTCTCGTGTTCCTCCCAACTTTTCTCTTTGTTATTTAACAGCACTTTCTTTCTTCTTTCAAAATTACATGGATTTCTTGATATTCTCATAAATACGTATTCATCAAATGTATTTTCCTTGTGGCATTGCATACTTAAAATCTATTGTGAAACTTTAGGCAGGGAAAAAAAAAGAAGCTGAAGCTATTGGGGTGGAAACACATTTAATATTTTGCAGAATAAATACCACCAACTTCATCTCTGTAGATGGCCATTACATAAGGGCTATCTGCAAAATTCCTTCAGCACCACAGTATTTTTGTATATATCAGAAGTAGGAGCAACATGAAGATGACCCTGTTAAGCTCAGAAGATGCACAGGACCAAAGTGGATTAATGCAGCAAACAACAGGAAGTCAGAAGCTGTTGGCTTAAAATGGACTTAATAAAACAGAAAGTGCCATAGGGATAGAAAATTAAACTTTCTGGTAATGTTAAGAGGCTTTGAACATATTATCAGAAGACATCATCTCCTTTTTTCCTGATTTCTTTTGAAGGAAGGGAAACCTAGAAAGTGAGGCAAGATCCAGCAGTGAGTGTACCCTCATCGCTTACTTGGCTGCAGAGCAAAAATGGAAGACCCCATGTCTTCTGACCCCATGTTTTCAGCACTAAGGGTCCTCTTTATATTCTGTCTGGAGACCTGAAAGTTGACTGCATACATGAACCTCTGCATCGCTCTAGGGCTCCATGGCCTTCAAAGGTAACCCCTTATGTCATTTCTGTAGTGTCTGTTGCCATAGCAATGGAGATTGGGGTTTTTATTGGGTGATGCTCAGCATGCTGATACCTGCCCTATGGCCACGTGACTCTACTGAAGCCTCTGAGAGGTCTGTTGTTGACTTCACTAGGGTCAAGATTTCACTCCAAATGAGAATCCAGCCCAAAGGCACTATATAGCGATTTTTAATGAAATCTTAGAGCATAAGAGTCCTTGCTGCTCCTCAGCTTTTAGTTTAAAGCACTTCAGATAATTCACTTCTGCTGTCAGGAAGTATCATTCTTAACCCTGAAGTAACGATCTTACTTCGATTTAGGTGCCTGATATCATCTGCTAGCTCTTTATCTTCAAATATCACGTGTACTTTCATTGTATCTCTTGCACAGGCTATGTATATATGATGCTATGCAATAAGGAGACACAGAATGTGTGATTTCTTAATTATTCTTCTGCTCTTCTATTTTCTAATCTCCAGATGGTCCCTGGAACTGGTGATGGGTTTTTTTAGTCTATATGTTTCCTGCTTTAATTAGCTTACTTAACCAGTAAGCTTTAATTAGCTTTCTCAACCAGCACGCATTTGAGAGACACACACGTGATCAGATAATATCAGGTGATAATGTTTAATTGCTTTTATAAAATTAGGAGCGGATAAATGTTTGAACTGTAATTGAATGATCTTAGAAGACAAGCTGATCAGTGTTGTGACATAACTTGAGAGATTCCCAGGCCTGCACTGATTTCACATCAGCCAGGGCGGCTGTAACAACGGCAAGCACAATGTGATTGCTCTGTTAGAGAGCAAGATCAGAGCTGGGTGACTGAGATCTGCCATACACAGTTATCAGCTGAGAGGCTGATACAATTTGTATCACTATCTAAAAGGAGTAAAGCAAGCTATTGCTTTGATTTCCCACCTCCCAGGAAAAAATGCAGCAAACTGATCTTTTGGGGGGATTTTGAAAAAAGCCATATCCCTCTCCATCCCTGCCTCTTGCAAGCGTGTGTCTCTGTGATAGGACAGGTGGCCACCAAAGATATCTGTCCCTTTGGGGGCTTCGTTGGGAAAAGTCAAGTAGTTTGTGCTCAGAAAGGTGGGGATGTGCTACACATTTGTATGAACAGGATGGCAGGAGCAAGCCCGAGGCTTCTCCCTCCTGGACCAAATTCAAAGATTTTTATTGCTTGGTGAAAGATCTGAGCAGGGTTGAGTGAAATTCTCAGAATCTGCACCCTCCGTGCATGCTTTACCAGATGGCCATGATTAACTGTTGAATGGGAATGTCTGGTTTTGGCGTGGCCACAGCGATTTTAACTGGGTGTTAAGATGGAGTGGAGCCATGCAGTACTTACAGGATCCCTTTTTACAAGGCCCGGGTTAGGCACAACAGCAATGAGGTGGGCAATTGTAAACACGGAGTTCAGCACGTAAGAAAAAAACAAATTCTTATGCAGTGTTATCCTTTGACAGCTGAGGCTCCTGAAAAATATGTAGGACACGTCGTAAATTAGTATTTTTCTTCTGATGTCACTTTAACAAGCTCTTTCTGGCAAGTGTCTCAAGAATGCCTTTTGGCAAAACATAATCGGAAAATACATCCCTTGCATTGCAGCCACAACGCCTGGCAAACTTCTGATTTTATTTTTACACCTGTTTAGTACCACATGCTTTTTAGACCATGTTGTAAAGAGCCATCAGGCTGCATTCTCAGCCCTTGATGCCTGTCTTTATTTCATGGGAATCGAGGTATTAAGCGGTGAAGCAGAACTCTGAGAATTTAGATGCGTATGAAACAATTCAGGAACATCAGGACTACTGCTTAATAAGTAACTGTTCCCTGGAGACACCATTTCTCAAATATGCAGATGAAAATGATTTGCTAGTTTAGGAATTAGTGGTGAGACAGGATGGGAACTTTGGGCAGAAATCCCTTTAAATTACAGGGGGATTTGGGCTGTTATTCTGCATGTTTCTAACTCCATCTGAGATCCCAAACCAGAAGAAGTTGTTTTCCTGCTTCGAAGAAGCACTGATCTTTTCTGAATTACTGATTTGGGAGCCAGTAGGATTTCTGCGATTGTGGGTAACTGAATTTCACAAGGGAAGTTCACAGAATTCTTATGCAACCAAATCATGACTGCAGTTTCAGACCTGAAACATCTTTCTAATTCATACCCAAAACCTCCTGCTACCTCTACGGCTACCCCTCTTGTGGAGAACAATGTCCATACCCCAAAGCACAGCCCAGAATTGGCAGGAGGTGATTGCAGAAGGGGAATCTTGGAGTTGTTAGATAATGCTGTGGTGTCTATATTCAGTGATCACTGAGAGCAAGCAGGCAAAACCCATAGGTAAAAAGAGCAAAGATGACCAAGTATCACTGCCTTTTGCAGTCAGCAACAGAGCACAGGCTGTGGCTTTCTGATGTTCTGCATGTGGAAGTTCACACAGAAAGCACTTTGTTTAAAAAGAGAGCTAATCTAACAAAATGAACCCTTTTTTGTTAATTTTTCTTGCTTATTTATTTTTCTTTTTTAGCTCCTTAGTCACCAGCTACTTATTCTTAGTTCTCATACCTTTTTTTTTTCTCCTTACACCTGTCTCCTTACATTTTTTAGTTATTATGTATATTCCACCTATATTTGCCCCATCATATATCCAGTCTAACGTTCCCTTTCTGATCCTGAGCTCTGGTGGTATTTATCTAGTCCTGATACTTCTTTCTCATGTTCCTGATTCCTTAATAATTCCTTGATGGTATCTTTCAAGGCTCCTTGTCATCCCCCCAACCATCTTTCTGTATGCTCCCTATTCTGCTTCATCATCCAGTATACACAATGGCATCACAAAGTCGGGTATCCAGGTCAAAAACTTGGGTTTCACTTGTGAGTTTTCAGTGTCACTCTGCCTCATCAATTGTATATCAGAATTTCATAGGCTCCTATGTTTCATGTGGCTCTGCAGTGTTTCCTGTTTATTGTATGTCTTCGGGTATCCGGTGAACCTAATGAGGTTCAACACTGCCAAGTGTAAGATCTTGCTCTTGGGCCGGAAGAATTCCAGACATAGATACAGACTGGGAGAAGAGCTTCTTGAGAGTAGCCCTGCTGAGAAGGACTTGGGGATTCTGGTGGATGAGAAACCTCACATGAGCCAGCAGTGTGCTCTTGCAGCTCGCAAGGCCAATGGTATTCTGGGCTCCATCAGACAGACAATGGCAGGACAAGGGGGGATGGATTAAATCTAAAGGAAGGAAGTGTTAGATTAGATATTAGGGGGAAGTTTCTTACAGAAAGAGTGATGAGGTGCTGGAACAGGCTGCCCAGAGAAGTAGTGGATGTCTCGTCCCTGGAAGTGTTCAAGGCCAGGTTGGAGGGAGTCCTGGGCAACCTTGTGTAGATCCAGGCCTGAGGTTGGTGGCCCTGCCTGTGGCAGGGGGGTTGGAGCTTTATGATCCTTGGGGCCCTTTCCAACCCATGCCATTCTATGATTCTATGATTCTATGTCTTCTACATTTCCTTTGGCAGAGATAGGTCCTTCTCTCTACTCACAGAGTCACCATTATATTTGAATTCCTATCTCAACTCCTCTAGGATATCTGGTCAAGGAGCTTTTAGCAGTATTTTCTTCATAGATCTGCGATATTAATCTGTCATTTCTTCTATCATTCATGACTATCAAGGATACCCATTTTGACCCCCAGCCAGTTATTTTCCATTTCCTTTCCACCTGTTCAGTTTTCAAATTCTTTTCATTCTTTCTATGATACTCTCCCTTACCCCTGGGGAAAACTCCCAACAAATTTCCACAAATTATCCTTCTACCCATTATCCTTCTTCAACTCCCTTTAAATGCCTTGGAACAATTAGACTGCAGCTGCATTCACAACACACCATCTATTACTCTGGCAAATATAGACTTACTGTACTCCCCATCTGTCTTTCTGTATACAAATGTCTTTGTTTTAATAACTCAATTGGAAGAGATTTGGAGCCAGGTTTCCTCTTTTTTTGTGTGTGTTTTATCATGTAAGCTAATAGGGTCTCAGTTTGAAATTATAAAAAATACTTCAACAATGTTACAGCATGTAACTGTTAGATGGCACTTTATGAATACTCTCTCTCCTGTAATGAGTTAGTATTGCTTAGTGATGCTTGTCACTACTGAGTCAGGACTCCCTGCCAAAAGTACAGCAACATGTGCGATGCCAGATCATTATGAATCTTCATACCCAAAACTGAAAGGAAAATAAATCTCTGCCAAGAAAGACTTCTTATATGGGGTAAACAGAAGCCTCACAAGCTGCTTGTGGCGGCCTCTACAACCAAAGGCTATTATAGAGCCCCCAAACCATCTCATGGTGCCTGATTGAGTGTCTGATTGACAGCTTGCCTTCTACTGAAGGTCAAATAATCTACTGCTGTCACAGCCAGATGATAGAAAACAAACGAAGGTAACATGAACCCTGCTCCCTTAGAGCTTTATTCTCATTTTCTTATCATCGTAGTTTGGTTTCCTCTTTGGCCTCTCATTTTGCAGCACTTTCTTTTAATTCTTTTCTCTACTTCTTCCTGTAACCTCTGTGCCATGGATTAGTCATGGAAGAGGAAGGAGGAGGAAAGAGAGGAGGTGGTGTGTTGCTGTCTAGGAGGTTGCTGCAAAGATGAGTCTGTCAGCGTGGCCTGGGACAGGTCAGGATAGTGTGTTGCCTATGACTCAGAGATAAGAATGAATCAGACAGTCTGATCCTGCATGTGCGCTGCAAGAAGTACCACCTTCTCGGTCCATTTTAGGTAGCAAATTTAACCAGACCTTGACTTTGCTGTCCCAAATGAACTGTGAAGCCAAATCAGATTAAATCGTGTGCCCTCCCCAGTTTTCTCAGTGCATCACTATGGCTGTGCTTCTGTGCTCTTTGCCTTTGCATATATGGGAAGATGTAGTTTTGTGTGGCTGGGTTCTGGGGGAAAGGCAGGGTGGGGGGGACACGACTGCAAGGGTGGCTTCTGCAAGAAGCAGCTATAAGCTTCCCCTAGGCCCAATAGAGTAATCACCAGCTGAGATCAAGGACGGAATCATTGTTGACCAAGGCTGAGCCCATCAGCGATGGTCAAAGCGCCTCTGGGAATCACACTTAAGAGACAAAAAAATGCAAACAGCTGCTTTGTGCCACTAGAGAAGGGAGTGAGAAGATGTAAGAAACTCTGCAGACATCAAGGTCAGTGAAGAAGGCAGGGGGTGGTGCCCCAGATGCTGGAGAGAAAGATGCCTCTGCAGCCCATGGAGAAACCCATGGTGGGGCTGGTGTCCCCCCCACAGCCGATGTAAGAGGACAGGGAACCTACAGCCTGTGGAGAGGCCCCACACTTGAGCAGGTGGAGACTGGAAGACTCTGTGACTTGTGTTGGAGCAAGCCTCTGCGAGCACTTGAAGCCCATCGAGAGAGAGGGAAACACAGAGATGAGTGAGAGAGAGAGAGACTCAGGCCAGAGCAGATCTGCTTGGGCTGCTTGTGACTCATTGGGTGACCAGGCTGGAGTAGTTTGGGCCTGAGATGCTGAGAGGCATTCTATGATTTATGACTGCACCCCTTAGCAGTGACCCACGCTGGGGCAGCTGGTGAAGAGCTGAAGCCCTGTGGGAAAGGACACACATTGGGTAAGTTCTTGGAGGACTGTCTCCCGTGGGTGGGACCCCAGGCTGCTAAGGGAAGGGTGTGAGGAATGCACCCCCACCAGACTTGGTCATTTCATACTTGGAAATTTCAGTGGGAAAAACTGCTTTGGAAAATTAAGGTTTTACAGGGAATGAATCCTGATCCTTTTGAAAACAAGGCATATGTAATTCATTATTTGGCACGAATGGGAAGAATTTAATTTCGAATCTGCTCATAATTTACAGTTACTATTTTGGTCACTAAGATTTGAAAAAAATACATTTGATGTTTTTGTTAAATTTGACTGGGGAGATTCGAGTTTATTTTTCCAGAAACATCAACTAAATTAAAAAAAAATATAAATTCTGAGCTGCATACAAAAGGTATGCTCTTAATCTGTCTGCTGGATCGACAATTAATTCCTAGAAGTATTCTACACTTCTGTGTTGTAAATATGTCTTTGAGCTGCTGAAATAAATTGGTGTATACATAAAAAAATTTATCTTTCTACGAGGATGATCATAACCAAAAGAATGTATTTTTGATGCTCATCAGGGGCTTGAATCTTACCTGTCTTGCCAGATTACCTTGCATTTGCCTCCAGACATACGCTACTTATAGTGAGCATTTCCCTATCTCTGCTCATGAACTGATTTCTGAGTATCTTGGAAGCTTGCATTTTATAGTAATGTTATGAAAGTAAATACCTTGAAAAGATTGTTTAAGAGCTAGAAGACTATAGCTTATGCAAGTCATCATAGCTCTGGACTTACAATAGCTCAGGATCATGTCTAGAATTTATTCTTTAATATATTCCCTAGTGCCTTTGATGTCTTTTAGTGCTTACCATTTCCCTGAACTGAAAACCAAAGGCTGTTCTCAGGCAGCCCTTCATTAGTGATTGTGACTGAAGCTCTGACTATATGTCTGATGGCAAGTTTGAGCTCCCTCTGCTTCTTCACTAAAACCACATTATAATAAACAGCGTGCAGACAGGTTCACTAAAGGAAAAAATTTAAATGCTCTAATTAAGTTGCCATACAATAACTGCTTTCAATAAATACCTGTATCACCTCCTTTGTGGTTCTAATACAGCACATCACTCTTTTGCCTTTTAATGATGAAGACAAGCTATGCACTAGTAGCAGTGCTGAGTGCTGGATCACCTACTCAAGTCAATAGCTCAGTCCTTCAGCATGGGATGAAGGTACTCCTGTCCTTCAAGAGACAGGGGCTCCAAGCCACTGCATCTGCCAAGGGTTGGACAGGCCCTTCAAGGAACAATAGGCAGCTGGTAAATGAAATTCCTTACTTTATCCCCAGTTACACCACTTCTCTATGGGCTGCACTTTTACATCAGTCTTACTAAGTCTAACAGCATGATCTTGGTTACATACCACTAGGAGATGTCCCATTGGTGAGAAGCCCCGTGCTGAGACTTTTTACCAGGATCATATAAAAAAAGGACCTGTTTCTTACTGCCATGTCCCCTGTCAAACTTTTCTTTGATTACTACTTGAGATCCCTCAGGGAAGGGAGAGTGTATGTAAGAAACACTTACTTGAAATAGCAGAAAATTCCCAAGGAAATCAACAGGGATGCTATAGACAAAGCATGGCCAACAATCGCCATATAATAAAGTATGAACGCCATCTGCAATTTAACAAAAAGACAAACATGAACAATTTGTAGACACTCAGGTTTTTTTCTCATTGAGGAATGATCTACAAAAGCAACCTTCCATTTTGAATTTTTTTCTCTCAGATGTTATTTTCAATATACTTTTAATATCAGTAATGAAATAGCATGACTCATGGTCTAAAGATGAGATAAGTGTTTCCTACGTAAGTCGATCTGCTTCTGCTGCACTGAAGTAACTGGCAAGATCCCTGCTCACACTATGCATCACTAACTTCCCTGGGCTCTAGGATAGCTCAGCAGATATAACACACTTGGATTTTCAAACAATCTGTGACAAATTTACACACACACACACAAATTATTAAAGAAAAGAAATTGCTGAAGCACTAGGAGAGAACTTTTATGGTTTGAAAGCAGCTTAAACAACAGGGAGCAAAAGCTTAATGGTCACTTTTGGAGATGAGTGAGTGGTTAGGTGCCCTTGGGACTGGTATTGGGGCTGGCTTTTTGTTCAACGTATTCATCAGTGACCTGATGCAGAACAATCCCTAAGTTTTTAGGCCATGCTTAGGTCTTCCAGACAGTAGTGAGGGACTCTGGAAGGGCTTCATATAACCTAGGGTACAAGAAGATGTCATATGAGCTTTAATACAGGAAAAAAATGAGATTATACACTTAGGGACAAATCATAGAATCATGATCTGAACCCTGCATACACAATGCTGAACTCAGAACTGGAAATCAAACTCAGGAAGGAGATTTTGGCCTGTTCTCTGAACCACTGACTTAGTGTGTAATAACAGCCAAAAAATCAATGCAACGTTGAATATCATCAGGAAAGGCACTGAGGGTAGAACATTGTTGTGCCTCTGTTCAAAATTTACATTGCACATTTTAATTGTATATGAATTTCTCCTCTCCTCACCTAATGGACACAGAAGAAGTAGGAAAGGTACAAAGACGGCAAGTAAAATAACTGAGATAGAGTAGCTGTGTTATGGCAAGTGGGTACCAATTTTGGGATTCTATCGTTTGGATAGGAGAAGTCAGAAAGGACTTATGATTAAGGTCTACAGAGTCATGAAAGCAGAATGTGAAAATTATCCTCAACTCCTACCACAGCAGAACAAGACAGACTGAGAAAAATTCTCGTTCACACCAGTGTGAACCTTGATACTGGGCAACTGGATGGTCTTACAGTGCTGTGAAGTCAGTATGCAGAAACAGATAATTAGGCTTTCACTTTGACTAATACCAGCCCATGATCTACCATCACATTTTTAAGAACAGGATGCAATACTTTCCTTTTAAAGTGATCTCTCTCAAAAGTATAGCACGTTGCTATTTCCAGTTAACTTCAAATAATGAACTATTTTATTAATTTCTATAAGCCTTGAATCTGTCGTGTCCCTCCTGACTTACAGGACTTCTAACATCGTGACTCACCAAAATTTTGGTTTTTGCATATTTTGTTACCCTGGGCTTAGAAAACTTGGAAAACAAACATTTAAATGCTTATTTTTGTCCCCTTAGAACTCCTCACTTGAGGCTAGAGAATTTTCTAGTAGGGATACCTCCTACTCAGTCAATTATATTATCAGTAGGTACATGGAAATAGAGTACAAATGAAACATGGCCCTGGTTTTGAAGACTTGGATAAAAGGTCATAATCTAACTTGGCATTTCTGTAAAGATAGATTCTTTCTGCAATTTCCATCATTTTTTTGTTTCAGAAGAATCTCGATGTGCGTATGATTTTCCTTTGTGTTCTAGCTGCACTTTTCTTGAGTGATGTTCAAAATTGTTCTTCTGGAAGGCATGTATAATAGGTAACAGAACTACATTTTTTGCCTCCCTACATGGGCCAACATCTGGAAAAATTATATTTTTACAGTGCTTCCATTTAATGCCTCTGTGAGCTCAGACTGTTACTATTATTCTCCCTTTGCCACATAGGTGAGCCCCATTTTACCATGATGGTTCCTCATGCTGCAAAAACTTTTAGAATTCACCTCCTGCCTAGTCCAGTAGACTTTTCCAAGGTCCTTTAGGCTGGATCATTGCTAAATATAACCACATAGAGCTTTTTGGCTGCATAAAAAAGATCCTCCAAAACAAACCCCAAATCAAATAACTTTTTGACTCGTTCCCTTCAGAGATTCCAAATCGTCACAAATTATTCTGTCACAAATCTGTAATCAGATTTTCCTGGAGCTCCACTCACATTTGAGAAATGTGTGTATTTTCATGAGTTTCCTTAACTTAATTTTTTAAGGCTTTTCTCAGATTTCTTTTTCTTTGTTTCTTTCTCCTGGTGTTTTTATATTTAGTTCTCCTCTTTCAGCTTAGCAAGTTGTTTTTGGAAATATTCATATGAGTGCTTAATTCAATATTGAAAATAGTCTCAATGAGTTCAGTCAAACTGTTAAAAGTGTGTTCAGGCTTGTTGGGTTTTCTGGATTAGTGGTTCCTTCATAAATATTTCTTTTCCAAGGGAGTGAATAGGGGGTGATATGCTTTGCTTGAGAAAAATGATTTGAACTTACATTAATATTTCTAGTCCTGCAGAGAAGACTGATTTTTACAGAAAGTAAAATTGAAACTCTAAAGGATCATTTTAGAATTGTTGGACAATCAGGGAAAATCATAGGAATTAAAAAAGCATTTGAAAAATACTGCAAAACTTGTAACATGAATTGCTACTAAATTATTCACCCTGTAGTAAACCTGTAATTAGGTTTGAGCACTCATCAAACAATTTTAATAAGCTAGAATCACGCGGATGATGTAGTTAAACTCTTCTGCAATAAATAAAGATAAAAGATGAGGACTATTCTGACTTCTCTCATATGTGTCTTACTGCTAGCCCAGCCCAAAAACATTCCCAAACAATCACTGCCTTTTTACTGCAGCGTACCTTCAGTTTTTCAGAGGTGAAAGAGTTGCAGAGGGTATAGTTGGACCAAGTTCGGTTGCTCTCAGGATGGCGGAACCAGTTTCCAGTTTCATCACAATATTTTGAAGCCCTCTCTGGTGATAAAATGCAACGATAGTTATTTTAGCATATGCAAACCACACAGTTAAAAATCCGTAAGAAAGAATTTCTGTGTTTGGAAATCAAATGCGTGTTTAACAAAATCCAAAGTATTTTCAATACGTGCAATTGATATACATTTGTCTTTTATAGTTTAGAGCTTTTTTTTTAATCTGACAGTATACTTGTCATTTATCTGTCTCCTTTTGTCTTGAATGATTGCAGTAATGTATATTTATCCAGCCTTCATTCAGGGGCAATTATTTATATGATAATTAACTTAGAAAGGCCGTTGAAAGCTGTTTATGGAAGAGAAAATACCGTTAGGCCCTGGCAGAAGTGTGTGCCGGCAGGCAAACACTGTGATGTCTGCATAGTGTCAGTTCTTGTCCCAACCTGCAATATTGATGTCCCCACTGGCTAGCATGGAAATCTTTTTTTCAAGTCCAACACTCTCTAGGGCATGCTGGGATCCATGCACAGGCACTAGCACTCTGAATCTTGCAGCAGAGTTTCATGTACCAAGGGAAATACTCAGTTAAAAATACCGTGTAGAGAAAGGGCAGCAATCTGTGTATCAACAGGAACCTGGGTGCTGGCGATGGTGACAGCCCCAACGCCAGTCATGGGCTTAAGCAGAGTCCTGCCCAGCCTCTGTGACAGCTAAATCCTGCCAGGGGTGAGCGGGAGCACTGCTCACTTTCCTCCAAGGCTGCAGAGCACTTGGAGAATCAGCCTCACAAACATTTTGGCTCAGGTTCCAAGTGTCCAGTTTAATTTAAATTGCTGCAGAGTTCTCTGTTTAAATAATCTGATGTGTGTTTGGCCTCCTTATGTCTCCAGTGTCTCCAGTGCCAGTTTCTGTGCCGCAGGTGGCTCTGGCATCCTTCCCGAAAGGCCTGCTGTACAGATCCTCTCCAGGCTCGTGCTCCTTTGCACATGTCCTGTTACTGGTGGCAGGGGGACAGTTGGGGCTTCAGTACTGTATGGCTCTGAAGGATGCCTGGAGCCACAGATGTGTGCTGTGCCTGTGTCCTCCCAGCCACACGCATACGTCTGCCTGGGAAACCCTGGTCACTGCGGTGCAGACACTCCTAATCACCTGTCAAGTTCTGGACTTGTTTCTTTGGCCTTCCCTCAAGCATTAGGCACATGGGAGTCACTGGAAAATTTGCCTGAGTAACAAAGGCAGGATAAGATCAGAAACTGAAAGCTATTCAACGTTTTCTTAGGTAGTGAGACAGCTGTGTATTAATGATAAACACAGTATTTCAAGCCTGACTTTTTAGGTAGTCTAAAAATTCTATCTTGACTTCCCTTTGCCTATTCTAGCTTTATAATTTTATTTGCTTTATACTTAGATTGTCAACATTTCCAATCGATATACTCTTACAGAGACACCATTTGAATACCCACATTTTCATTTTTTGTGTTCAACATTTGCATTTATTTTTCTTAATCAGCTCTGATGATTAATGATTCTATTAATTTGGAAGATTCTTATTCCTTCCATATACCCTAAGGAAAGCAATCAATCATCCTGGCAAGGTAAGGATTGCACAGACTCAGCCATCTTCCTCTAACTAGAAATATACTTTATATAGTGCCAATGCCAAAAAGAAAAAAAAAAAGAAAAAGAAAAAGAAAAAGAGAAAAGACAACCCTCCAGAACACAGCATGCTTTTGAAATTACTGCAGGTTTCAAATCATTGTTTTGGGGGACTTGTTGAAAATCTATACGTGAATCAACAACACCAAGAGGAACAGTACACATTATCTCAGCCTTCCATCACTACAGCTTGGAGATAATCTCAGACTGCCTGTGTAGCAATGTTCCCATTGCATTCATTGCCAGATATTATCTAAAGCTGGAAAAAGTTTTCAGTCACAGATAAAAGATTAATGGTTACGCTACCACGGTACACAGCGTACAAACATCATACCTGCTATCCCATGCACTCTGCAAAGTGCATGTTTTTGTTAATATGTTATAGAGGATAATGGCATACCATCTATCATCTCTGCACTTTAGTGCCTAGGTAGGCACTCTGCCGAAGTTTAATGTGGCCTCTGTAAGCTAGAGACAAACCTGTTGCCTCACACTTTTACTTGATGCCAGACACAGAAGAAGCCATGCCAGACACATAGAAGCAGCAATGGCCCATCGATCTCCTGCTGTGACTTTCTCAGAATACAGGACTGGGGATAAGCCCCAGTGACTCAAACAGGGCAAATATTTCTTCTAAACCTATGATTTCATATAGAAATAAAGCTGTGAGCCTCTAACCCAACCACTGTTCTACTGGAAGTTATTTCACAGTGGCACAGGAGCAGGTGTGGGATTATGAATGTGGCACGTGTTTGTTTTTACGCTGACTAGAAGAATCTAGTAAACTGAAGAAGTACAAAGTGTATAAGGATGGGTTAAGCTATTCTAGCAAGGCAGAATGGAAGTGTGGGCTTAAGATAAATCACACACTACAGACAAACTAATTTTTTAGTTTCTGTCTGCACCCTATAAACTGGGATAGGGCACTGCTTGGGTATCCACTATTCAAAGTGGAAGAACAGTGATATTGCATGGGATTAATCTCAGCAGACTTTAGCAACCTTAAGTTATGCAATTCATCAGCAGTTGTGCAGTTTCTCTATAATGTACTTAGAAAGGCAGACACTTGATGAGCTGTCTGGGAAAAATGGATGAGGGAAATCTCATCCACAAGGACAGTTTCAGGGGAGTAGTGAAGTGCCTGAAAAGATCAACCAGCAGTAATAGTTTTGCATGTGGCATTGTTTTTGCTACCAATAGTGCTGTTATGAATCATATTTTCACAAAAACAACTCAGTCATTTATATGTAACAGATATCTTAATAGCTCTGGAAAACACGATAGCTCTATCGATCAGTTTTTTTAAAATTACACTAACTCTGTAGCCAGTACATGTTAAAAGAATCAACACCTTTTTTTTTTAATTTACTGTTGAGTTATAAGCTGGAAGTAGAAAGAAGGTTTCCTCTGTTGCAGTGCATGCTCAGCACATACCAGACATTGGATGCTTTGCCATTGTTTGGATAGACCTTCATAGTGCTTAGTTTTGCAGATGAGGGAAGAGCTGATGTAGCACATTTGATTTACTTACATCCTCAGTAAAATATTCTAGAAGAAAATTTTTCAAAACCAAAAAAAAAATCATCTAATACAATACAATGGACACCCTAGGAAAGTTCATTCCAGTATCCTAATACATGAAGAATTATCGCTATCATCAGAATGCCTCAGTCAGCAGAACTGGAATCTGTGTAATAGAGTCATATTGTGCACTGTAGGGATAAGAATTGATTTTTCAAATACAGCTGCCAAGCTTGATAAGAAACAGGACAGAAATACACAGAATGGCAGCGAGGAAAGAAGCAGCTGGACAGAGTTCAGATTTGTTTTATTTATCACTGTCTAAATATCACTTCAAGACAGGAAAATAAGAAATCCACAGCTGGCTTTTTTAGCCAGTATGAGGAAATTTGCATTTTGTGGCAGCATAAGAAGGGCTCTCTGAGGCACAGCTCTCCTTGCACTGCTTGGACCGGTACAGGTCCTTGGGGCTCCTGCCCACTGAGGATGCTGCTCTGTCACCCCTGTGAGTGCAGGCATGTTGCCCTGCTAAGGTGCAGTGCTGGGTGGGAAGGAACACATCATGGGCTGGGTACACAGGAGGAGAGACCATGGTTGGGAAGGAAGTGGCCTCCCTGCCTCCCAGGAGCTGGAGCTGGGGCGGTGTGGAGGGTATAGAACGAGCTGCTGCTGCTGTGACCCAAAAGGTCTCTCCCTCTCTGGGGTATGTTTTCTCATCTGCAATGACTGCTCTTGTCAGTTTGGCAACCTACTCAGCTGAACACTTTGTGCATGTTGCCAGCTATGAGAAGGCTGCACCATGTCTGTCAAATCCAGCCCCTTGTGGGCACAGCTGTCACAGCTGATACCTCCACAAGGGTCTGAAGGGCTATTGAAGCTGCTCTCCCTTCTCCTGCATGGAGCATTTATCCTCACTTATCTATTCTCTAAGAAAGACAAAGCAATTCAGAGCCTGCAGTCCGGCACAAGAGAGCCGCAGAGAACACAAATACCACAAATATCACCGCTGTGAGAGGTAGCAACACATTAATCATCAGCTGAGTTAATTGCTTATGGATAAATACAGATCTATTTCCAGATTACATTTCTAGAAACTTTTTACTTAGAGCCACATGAAGAGGAACCAAAGACAGAAACCAAACAAATTGGTAAACTGAGAGGAGTTTTGCTTAATGAAGTCTTGGATCATAAAGTTGGGCCTTGCTTGCTCCCTGCTGGACTGGCTGCTGCTCATAACCTCCGCTCTTCACCAGAGAGCAAAGGGAGTGAAAGGGAAATGAAAAGCTATGGCCACCACAGAGTGACTCACACACTCAGTTCCACTGCTAGGGGAACACACCAGGTGAATCCCAACCAAACACACCGTGTGGGGAGAGCGACGTGGGTAACAGAACAGTCCCTGCCACAGACCCAACAGCCAGCGCACAGCCAGGGCAATGCTGTGCTCCTCCTGCTGCCCTGGTAAATCTAGAAGATTTAGTACGTTCTAAATCTAGTACGCTCACAGTATATTTCCCTTTATTTTATTAACAAGAATATTACCAGCATGAACTACATACTACATTCCTATCAAGTTCAATTCCTAGCAATTTTAGCATGGCCCAGAACCATTTCAAAGGGATTACACCAATGATTAACCTGGATAAAATACGAATATAAAATACAATTCAAGAGAAACTGTGCATGTTGCCTGAATAGGGGAGTGTAAAACAGCCCTGCTCAGAGTTTCACAGCCAGGAGTGGATGAGACAATGAATTTCCTGCTGTTGTTGGCATTAAAGCAGTAGGTCTTGGTATGTTTTCCAGACAAATTGATTTGTTTTTATGCATTATCACATTGCATGCAATGGTCATTGTGAGAAAGAGATTGCTACAAGAGGCAACAGTTGTTTTTTGAAAAGGACAAAGCACATTGAGAGGGGGTTCTGTTTGTTAGCTTTAAGATACTGATTTCCCTTTACAGGATAGAGCTTCCTCAGGTGGGGAAAGAAATGTGAGATGCCCTAGGTAACTGAACAGACTAGATTATCACAGTGGTCCCTTTGTTCAGAACACAGATTTCTATCTAATAAGAACTGATGTAGGTTCAGTGAAATAAGTGGGATTACATCTGGCAGTTAGTTGTGAAGTCAGACACGAAATGAATGGAGCACTAATTGTGTTTTCAATAATTTTCTTTCTGGGGCCTTTTCTCCAGAACATGATATCATTTTATTTGCTTTCTAACATACTGGTCTTCTTGGTTTCAATGCTGAATGTCATTGGGGGTTCAAAGAGAGCTGCATACAGGACCCACAAGCGCAGATGGGGGGAAGATCTGATCCTGCACTGCCAGGTAACATTTTGCTTTTCCATTTACCAACGACCTAAGTATCAAAGGACAAAAAGAGGCTGTACAACATCATTTTATTCCGGGACTCAGATATACATGACCCCAAATGAAAGTAACATCAATGAGGTAATAAAAAGTAATATCATCAAGATATTATATAGTGTGTCTGCAGATCTCAGTGCACACCAAAGCAGCACAGCAGGAAATACTTGTTTCAGAAGTCCAAAGGGTTACTTGCATGCCTGGAATATATACTGTCATGTTTGGTACCACAGAGACCTAATGGGAAAAAAAGCTGAGAGGCACTGAAGTTTTCATTTTGTAAAATTGTTGTTCTTTAGGATGAATTTTCTGTTTCTCATTAAAAAAAAATAAAAATCTAGCTGCATTTCGTTTAACTGGATAAGTTACTGTGAGAAATAATGAATTGGGACCCAAACCCTGACAGATTTGTCAGGATTGCTGAACCAGTGCTTTTGGTCACCTCTAAGCAACAGCCATTTCCATCATCAGCCAGAAGTCTTCTAGTTATGCCCATGATTTCTTATCTCCTTCCAACTTTGTTAAGTCACAGTGTGACAATCAGCTGCCTGTAAAGCAAAGGCTGGCTACCCACTGGTTTGGTGCCATCACTGCAACACATGCTGGGCAACTCAACAGCTACTACAGGAAAGAGCTCTGGCTCAACCTGTGATGACAGAGATACTGTATGTGTGCTGAGCCGTGGAAACAGTGTTGACAAACGGATGCAGGCAATGAAGCTGACAGAGGTGCTGATGAGAAGAGAGATGTGCCAGGGGAAAACACTGAGTCCAGGAGATCACAGGTATTGTTTCTAAACAGGACAGCAGAGACAACAGCAGGAAATTAATTACTGCAGGAGGCTCTTCCCCCTGTGGCTCTGTGCACAGAAGAAGTATACTAAAAAATTCCCAAATCTGCAAGTTTTGAAGCATGGCAGAAAAGTAGCCTCAGGGGACACACTGTGCAGCATGCATCTGTACATTAGGGAGCGATTTACAATCAGTCATATGAGACACAGGCTTTGCCATTAATAAGCATTACTAAGTGGAATGAGGTGCTTCTCCATGGATGGCTTCAAGTGTTACTTTGAAGTGTGCTGTTGTAATGAAGTGATTAGTTCAGAACAAGTCTCTGGAGACAGAATGGGAGGCTTGGGACATGCAGGAGAATGGCTCTGTGATCCCCCCCCTGCACTGAGAGATGAGGACCTCAAATCACAGGGACACTTCTGTGATCACAGGGCTGCTCAGTGCATCTGTCTGCACATATAAGCTGAACAGTGCACAGAGGACTGACGAGGACTGACAGGACTGCTTTTTTCTGTGAAAATCATGGAAGCAAGGAAAGAAGCCTTGTAATAAATTGTCCTAGTCATCAAAGGAGCTGTTGCCAGAGGAAGGTACAGACCCCATCCAAGAGGAACCTCTGACATGCATGTAAGAAAAGGCTTGTGCAACCTCAGGATCTGGACCCTCAAGCTCTCTATCTGGGGACTGAACCAAGTTAGGCCAACTCTTTTAAAATGCTCTTCTGGAATTTCAGGGATGGAAGCTGCTGTGGACATTTGTGGGGTGGGTCTCAAGGTATTCCCAGAAGGGGTGGACAGTCAAACTGCCACATGAGCTCACTTCCCAGGCACATAAATCCTTCAATCTGCCCCATCCAATGCCTACTTCCACTGGAAAGGGGAAGGCTGCTCCACCTAAGTCAGGATGCAGGTTTGAATCCCTTCAGACTGGGACTCACACTGGAAGTTTCCAACTTGCTGCATAAATTCTCTAATCGTGAACAGTTTGATTTCTAAAGAACAGAAATAATAATTGATATGGCTGCTACTGCAAATGGGATTTAGCAATATGCAGTCTGGGTCTGATCCAGTGCAGAAACCCCTCTGTTTCTAAATAGGCAACAAGCTCAATAGAACAAATAGTTGTAGCTGACAGTACTAGATAATTAATTCATTATTCATTAGTCTACTGGGCTGCAAGTATTTGCATTAAGAATTCAATGAACAATTGAAACTTGGAGACTTAAAGAACAATATTTCTGCTCGGCTTCTTAAATTAAATGGTATTTTCCAATAAAAACTAAATGAAGAACATGCTGATACATATTTCATGCATATAAGCATTTTCTCTTCATTATAAAAACTTAGAATGAGGCTTTTAAAATGTTTTGATATTATAGCTAAGTAGTTAATATTTTCATAAACTATGTTCCATAAATCCATGAGTTATATTTAAAAAAAACATAAATATAGACAACCCAAAAGCTCGATATATTTTAATTTCAGCCAAACTCCCTGAGATTTCACAATGATGCAAAATATCACTGCATACATGCTTCCACTCAATGGCACAAATGTTTTGAAGATTTCCTTCAAAAGATAAGATGATAAAAAGAAATACCATACCAGTTGGATCAAAGTCTGGAAAATAATCTGGACAATTCTGAGCAGTGATTCTTCCAGCAGGTGTGTCGTCCCAGCACAACCAGCCATCCCAGGTTCGGTTGCAGAACAAACCTGGTTATATTAGAGGAATGCAGTAGTTAATTCAGCACACAGTCACTCCTGAACCTGCTCTGGCCTCCCAAGCAATATTCCCACCTGCAGACAATCATGTGCTGTGTGTCTCCCCCTTGTTATTGCTACACTTTGCATGTCAGTCAGGTACCACAAGGCATGTGGCTTTACTGACTTGGTGGTAGTGGTGTTAATCTTACTGGAATGTAAAATTTTAGGACTATTGAACTGAACTTTGAATGTAGGGTCTGATCCTACAAATCCTTCTTCTTGATCCTCCTTCTATCCCTGGCTGTAAACATGTACACTAGGGCAAAGGAAGTGGGGAGGGCTCAGTTATCCAAAGACCTTATAGACACCCAATTTTCATTTCACCTTCTTCTGTTCAGCAGGTCTGAAAGTTTTCAGGGACAGGTCCCTGTAAGATTGCTGCTCAACTTGAGATCATTCAGATAACTACGGACCCAGTGAAGCAAGGTGCATGGCTGCACAGAAGGTGCAAACTCTGCCTGCCAATGCTGTCTAGGTCGTTATGCTGTCATCTTGTCCTCATCACACCCTTTTGGGAAGGTAGCACTGTCGATGCTGTGTCCTCTACAAGGGCTGCTCCCAGCTCCAGAAATGCTGGCCATACTAGGGGGGCAGAATGCAGCTCATTCTCAATTCCCATTTTACAGAGATGTTACATACTCTGGTAGTCACACTATAAGACTACTTGCTGTAACACAATTTCCTGGCTCATTGTGGATTTATTCAAGTAACATATTTAAAAAAAGAACCCTATAATTCATTAGATTATAGCTCCAGAAATGAAATGCTGGCCATAGTAGGGGGGCAGAATGCAGCTCATTCTCAATTCCCGTTTTACAGAGATGTTACATACTCTGGTAGTCACACTATAAGACTACTTGCTGTAACACAATTTCCTGGCTCATTGTGGATTTATTCAAGTAACATATTTAAAAAAAGAACCCTATAATTCATTAGATTCAATTCCAAATCAGTTTGTGTTGGGGAAAATATGTTTATCATCAAGACAATCAGATTAAAGGGACATTCAGTGGGAAGACACACCTTGCCTTTTTTTGCTCTGGTCCCTTTCAGAATCACTGCTATGAAATGTAGGTTGTTTTTGAAAGAGTCATATGGGAAGTACATAATAACCATTGAAAGTTAATAAAATATTGGCAGCTAATTACTTCTGGGGCTTTTGAAATTATCCACAGATAAGGTTTCCCTAGGAAGCATGAAAGCTGTAAAAAGAGATCTGAATTGTTCAAATTTGCACCAGTAACTGTTTTTAAATCAAAACAGTTGCAGATTAAAAATTGAAAGCATAAATCTTTCCAAATTAACTTTTCCATATATAGAGAGCAAAAAATAAAAGTTACTTTTATGAACAGTTTTTCTTCATTAGCTAAGATTTTTTGCCCACATATTTTTCCATTGTCAAATTAAATATGCTAATGCTACTTGTTCACTTAATTAACCAACCATCATATCAGCAGTTGTCTTTCCTTCAGGCATTCTCATGTTCTTCTTTAGCTTTAAGAAGTATCTGAAAAACTTTTAGGAATCATTTTGTAATATCAGAGAAAAAGAAGAGTAGGAAATGTTTGCAACTCATGTTTGTATCTGAAAGAGACTGCAGAATGGGGTTGGTAGGAATTTCTAGCTTTAAATCTTTGCCTTGCCTGATAAAGAAAAAAATACTGATGTTGATCTACACTTTATGGAATGTGTCTTTCAAGGTAAGCAACAGATATGCACACATATATCCATAAATATATATATGTATACACATACATAGGTATATACGGTTTTTTAAGTGTTTCAAGAAATAAAACAGTGTAAGTGACAAAACAGGAGTTCAACACCATATTGTTGTATCACCAGCTAAAAACATTTTTGGATGGACAGGGAGTGTGGGAATGTTGTGCTGTCCTGGAGGAAGCTCAGTGTGCCTGAGCTCCTCATTTTGTAACTTCTTGGGATTTAAAGTAATCAATTCTACCTTGAAATGGGCAAGATAAGGATGTGTCATGGTCCATTACTTTGTCTCTGCTGACACATGGCCACTTGCAATGCTGCCACAGCTCACCTGTATGATATCATCTCTCTGGTTCCTGAGTGTGAGACACTATGCGCTTCTCTTCAGCTTGCTGCCATCAGCTTTGAGACTGAGGATTATCAAGGATTTAAACTATTGTTGTTCCAGTCTATAAATGAGCCACATCAGGAACTGTAGAGATGCCAGGGAAAAATTAGACACATCTCTCTGGCTCTGTATAGTTGTACCAAACACTGGGCTTCACTGCAAACTCCACAAGTGTTTGTGCTGAAAATGCATGAGCATTATACCCCTTCAGCTCATGTGTTGGGCTCTTCCTCTCAGCAGACACCCCTACAGTTGTGCTTTGCATTAAGGGAATTGCACATTTGAACCCATCCTCTCTTTCACATTTGCAGTCAAGAAACTTAGACCCTTGTTCACTTCCAACCCTTTATGAAGTTTAAATGTTGGAGGCCTAGTGAGGATCCCGTCATTCAGTCGAAAACACAACTTCAGTAGTGTTGGCATCATTCCTTAGTCACTCATTACCTTCATTCTGGGTGATAAAAGAATTAAGTGCATGTTGGCATGAGCAGAACAGTCCCCAATAACATCACTTAAATCTAGCTGCCAGTTGAAGGAATGCAGAACTGCTGTGCTGGGTCTGCCACTGCTGTCCTGGGATAATGCCGCCCTTGAGAACATATTGCCAGGACACCACCCAGCTCATGCCATGTGAACAAGGTGAGAAAGGAAGGTGAATCCAGCAGAAATATCAATGACTGAAAAAATGACATGTGACTAGAGCTGGAAGCTAAAACAGTAATCTCAGCAGACAGTAAGTTTTTTCCTCCCTCAAGCCCCAGCAGCTCAAGGTTTATTTACTTTTGAAACACAATACTTTGTATGCCATAACCCTGTTTAAATATGTCTGTGTTTTTCTCATTATTGCCCTGAATGAAAGTCCATTTGAAGCCATGGGAACCTCAATATTCACTCCAAAACATTTCTGCATCAAGACCCAAGTATCTCAGCATCTAATTATTCTTTGAGCTTTAAGGAAACCAGTTAAATCTTTGTGGTAGAGTTGTGGAAATTCCTTTGTTCCTGTATTACAAAAAATCCCACATTATCTCCACCCCCTTCATTAGTTTGGGTTTTTAAAATAATGTTTTTTAATATAGTTTCTCTTTAAACTGTGTCCTGTATTCAAGACTCATCTGGACGCCTATCTGTGCAGTATGAGCTAGGGAGCTGCTTTGGCAGAGGGGTTGGACCCGATGACCTCTCGAGGTCCCTTCCAACCCCTACAACTCTGTGATTCTGTGATTCTCAGTATCACTGTTCTTTACTTGCATAAATCCCCACAATGCCTACAGTACTTTTCTCTAGCTTCCTTATAACTTCCATTTTTTCTGTGAGAAACAGAGACCAGAACACTCAGTCCCAAACAGAAATGCTTCATTCATACTGTGGCATTGTAGCACCACTATTATTTGTCATTTCAGTTGTATATAGTAAAGATATGTCCTCAGTGCTTTATAACCTCTTTTTGCCTCTGTTACTGCTGAGTATAGAACATCTGTAACATCTGTGTTGGTACAGAGTATGATAGCTATCAGTCAATACAAATGACAGAAAAATGAAACAGTGAGCAAAGCAAACAGAACAACATTTATATTTAAGGGATCACTAATCACAATCAGGTCCTTGTGTGAGCTTGCTGAAAGGTTCTGGAAAATGCCATTCCCTAAAGAAGAACAAGAGACATTCAAGCAGCAAAGCACTGAACCGAGCCAGAAATGCAGACGATGGAGGTACCATCTGCATGGGGAGGAAGGAAAAGCAATTCATTCCCTGGGCTCATTCCAGGCTTTGCATGTACGTCTTCCTGCACCCTGAGGAAGACTATGGGTTAGCATGCAGAAGAAAATGTTTCTTTATAGAGATATAAGCAAGTGTGGCAATATACAGATGATTTTTTAAATCTTTTTTACCTTTTTTCTTATATGGAGGAGCTCTGTTCATCCTCTCATAGCATTTGAACTGCGAATCTATTATCTTCTGTCGTATGACTGAATTTTCAGTTACTACAGGCTCTAATGTAGGATCAGTATAATTTACAGTAGAAGAAAGACTTGGAACCATTCTCTGTACAGAAAGGAAAAACTGTTAGTACATGGGAATAAATAGGAAGGTAAAATAAAAAAGAGGTTCAGAAATTTCTATCATGCATTCTTCAAAGGCCTTTTATTTGCACATATGTTTAGCATTATGATAGCCCTTATACTGCTTGCAAAATAAATGCTGAAATTTTACTAGTTTACCTCATTATAAACTTGGGATTTTAACCAAACCCTTTTTCTTGGCAAAAGAGAGACCCATGAAATACTTGATAAAGTTTTCAAAATCTTTGCATGTAGCTCAGTGATGTGCAAAAAGAAAATTGTATCTGCCCAGAGTTACACCCATGTATTTCCGCTCACTTGTGCCAATTTCTCTCCAACTGCACAGACGAAATAACCTCAGTGCCACAATCTCACAACAGATTATTTCATGTTTTATGCCACCTACTTTAAGCTCCTTCAACTGTTGAGGTCCCAGAAATACAGGGCAGAGAGTTTAAACCTCAGTACCTGACGTTGGCTCCTAGTTAAGTACGTAAAAAAAGTGACCCTAAATATGAGAGTCTGAATAACAAAGTCTTGTTTGGCATCTTCTGAGCTGCCTGAAGGGCAAAGGGAAGGTGTGATGCCTCCAGAAGGAAAAAATCTTAGGTAGAGAAACCAGCTATCTTTTTTTCCATCCATCCATCCATCCATCCATCCATCCATCCATCCATCCATCCATCCATCCATCCATCCGACTGCCGCACAGCCCAGGTCTGTAATCCAGGGTGGAAATGAGTGTGGAGCTTTAGTGAATGCTGTTCTGCCTTAATCCTGTTTTAGGACACTTCTCTGCATGAAGGTGATAGGAAAGGATTAGTTCCTCTGCTTCCCCAGCCAAAGGAATGCTGCTGTGGCCCTTCCCTTTTATGATCCTCTACTTTTTCCCTGTAGTAAAT
Source organism: Laterallus jamaicensis coturniculus (assembly GCA_022605575.1). Lineage (NCBI taxonomy): Eukaryota > Metazoa > Chordata > Aves > Gruiformes > Rallidae > Laterallus > Laterallus jamaicensis. The sequence continues at coordinate 5,626,018 of JAKCOX010000008.1, forward strand.
CATACTATAACCATCACAAACACCAATAGAGTCATTTATGGGCTGCTTAAAAACTTAGCATTCTCAGAAACACACAGACTTGATGTTTTTAGCATCACATACTAGTACCCAGTTCTGTAAGAAACCATTTGTAGTTGTTCAAACTCAAACATGACAGCTTGAAAATTCAGCTATCAACTTGCTTCTTAACTTGTTGCTTCTCTTTTTTTATTGCACATCTCAAGCAACTGTACCTCATTAATAAATTACTTTCTTTTCCATTTGTACAGCTAAAACACCTTGGCAAAATACATGGCAAAACCACAATATGTTTGACTTAGTTGAAAAAACCAGGCATTACTTTATCCAGATGCTTCTGTACTAAACCATGTCATTTTAATCCTTTTATACCCACATATGCAATCACATTTTCCTAATTTAATCTAATCTCTTTTGATACTAACATTTTTATTTTGAACTCTATATAGATACTGTTTGAAGGCTGGAGGACAGTGAAGGCAATTTATCTCACTGCACTTCAATAGGTACTTAAAATAAAATGGGATGAGTAAGGAGGAAGATATTTTCTGGCAGATGCAATTTTATATAAATTTTATGTGCATGTATACACACACACACACACACACACAGAGATATACTTGGGCAGTGAAGCCATTTGGAACATTTCATCTGGCCATCGAAGTGAAAAATTAAACACTCAGAAAGCCAGAACAGGAAACACAGAAGCAAAGCCAAACCTATCACAGGTCCCTCACTTATGTAAAGATTAAAGGGAATAGCTGGAGTCTGTGAGGATCATTTAAAAATCAAGCAATCAATGTCCTAAATCCAGCAAGAAGTGCAGGAAAAGGGCAGATAAGGTTTTTTGGACACCTTCAGGTCTATTTTAGCCCTTTGTGTCCATGTACTGCCACAGTCTTTGATCATTCATAGATATTCCAGGCTTCTTTTTTTTCTTTCTTATTCTGAATAATATCCCCAGTTCCAAGGTGTTTGCATTGAAGAGAAGAATAATGGTGTCACCAAGGAAAGCTAAGATGGCTTCTGTGGCATCCCTTCTGTTCTCGATGATTCCTCTGTCACTCTGGGCCAGTTTGGGAACATGCTCCAATTCTGAAAGCATAACCATCTGATTATGCTTGGAAAACATCAACAATTTTCCTTGCCCCGAAACAATGCTTTTATGTTGTTTGTTTTTTTCTTCTGGGAAGGAGATAATCTGTTCTTCACATCTGTTTGACCAAACCAGATCAACATCACTTCACACTGACAGAGACCAGAAACACTGGTGTTGCCGGCCATAAATAATGTTGCAGTTTCATTTGCTTTATCTGTACAGAATAAAGCACAAAACAGACATGAAACAATTGGCAAATGCCAGCTACACAGATAGAAACTATAGAAAATGTTCAGCGGTTCAGAACATCTTTTCCCTATTCTAACTTACCATTTGTAAAAGGATGGACCATTCCTGGAAGATTGCACAGTACAGAAACATATAAGCTGAAGTCAAAATTACCATATGCAATCAGAAAAGGAATACTCTATTTACACCTTTTAACTGGTGATACAACAGTTTGTAACTAGGAATGATGATTTTGAGGGGTACAATATTATTCAGAGACCGAAGACACCCTACTCTTAAAGTTCTGTTTCATAACTCCCCATGAGTGATGGACTAATCCAACTCCTGAAGAAGTCAGCTCTTGTTCGATACAGGTTAATGAGAATATTTTAATACCTGGAGGCAGAGTAGAATAAATGGTGGCAAATAGGATAAATATCTTGGATTGTGCACAAAATTATTTAAAGTGCTCACCCTTGTAGCCAGGAGGGCTGCCCATTTTACCACCTCTGAGCAAGGCAATCACAGCCCAGCTGAAATTGCGAGCAAAATTTCTATTGCTCACAGTGGGGCCAGGGATTCACTCAGAGAGATTAAAAATATGGATGAAACTCTGACACTAAAGCTCAATGGAAATTGCTTCATCAATGGAAATCACTTAATAGCCTACAGCAAATCTAAAGCAAGTTTGGATAAAGACTGGAATAATTATATTAAATGACAGCTGCCTGCTAAAGTACCTGATTTTGTTTTTCCTATTACCAAACAGAAAGACTCAGATTTTCAAAGTTAGTTGCACACAGATCTTTCCAGGCACTTTTGATGTAACTGAATAGCTTATGTGTGAAATCAAATTAAGGGGTTATATTTAGGTGTGTTACTGGCATTGTTCATCCGTGATGCACCCTTTAAATGTACTCCTTGCCTCAATTGCCCTTGCTCGCTTCTGTTCGCCTAGAGTTAAAAAGCTGGTCATGGAAGTTTGAACAACATTTTCTGCTACCGCAAAATCAGATGACTAACAAGAAATTTGGCAGCTGGTGTTTTGCTAGTTTTTCAATGCTGGTGTTTCCTACCATGCTAGGAGAATCACATGTCCACCACCACTCTGGGACTCAGAGCCTAAAGCCAGTCATTTCAGCGTGCAGATGATCCAGCCTTGTATTTCAGCCAAACAAAAATCTTGGTACAGTTTGTGATGTCAGATACTACCTTTTGTTGTTTGCTTTCTTGTGCTCCTTACAGTGGGGGTCAGGAAAGTGCAAAGGGGACAGAAAGAAATCTCTGGACCTTTATTCTCTTATCAGAAGTATCAGAAGCTTGTGCATGGCTACACAAGGATCGCGTGCATAAGAGAGGGTGGGAATGTCCCGCGAGTCTCTGTGTGTCTGTGTGTGTGTGCTCTCCTGATATTAATGATTTCAAATCACCTCTGCTACTATGTTTTAGTCATTATACCTAGGTATTTTAGGAATTAAGCTTTAAATCATGTGTTTTCACTATTAAAAAAGTCAACATTAAATAATTTTCACCTGCTTACTACGTATGGTATTGAACAAATTTTGAATGTTCAGAGTCCATCAGTGCATCTTAAAAATGCTTCCTATCGATCCATCAGTTACTTCAGATGGAAGAGTAAGTGACGTTGATACAATAAAGCAATGCTTCATTTACTTATAAACATTCTTTATTAAGGAGAAATAAATAATTCACAACTTAAAAATCAGGATGTGTTTATAGCCTGAGAATGATTGGCAAGATTTCTTCAGGAGAAAGCTGTTTAAGTGATGTCCTATGCAGCAGTTTAGCAGCCGTA